>JAUIMM010000241.1:2435000-3112500 GCA_031769625.1 Taudactylus pleione
GTATTGTACTCCAGGGCTTAGTGCATATGAGAAATGATGTAAAACTCCTGAAAACTGCATTTTCAGGGGTTTTACCACATTTCTGACATTGGTGCATCAAGCCCTTAGGGTGATCAGGGGGCGGGCTGGCACCCTAAGGGCCCTGTTACGCCACTGGGCACTGGCACCCTAATGTAACGTGACTAAAAATAGGTTTTCCCACGCCCTACATACATTTCAGACTTTACAGGGACAACTGGAGGTAGTGTCAAATTGAAATACCAAAAGTGATTCCCATCTAGCACAGATATAGCACAGATGTACATTCTGTATACTTAATAAAGGACATTATAAAAATAATTGATATAGGATCATATTTATTAAATTTTGCAGGAAATCACCTAAAAACATGTCCCCAAAATGTAAGCTTACCCTGGATGTATGACGGGGGTATCCGCAGGAGATATCTATCGCAGTAGCATCCCCCACTGGTTTCAATGGGGGCTGCTATATTATGAAATCTACTGTATCAAGCTCCAAAATGTAAAGCCCCGGTAGCTAAGTCATCTTTAGATGGTGTTAGCTGTTGTTGCCTATAGGTTATAGATCACACATTGGTAGAGGTATCCATAGGATCCATCGGCGGTAATAGCCACCCGCACAGTCACAGTCTGATGACCATGTATATCTTTTCATCCTGCAGAGCTGTCCAGCCAGGTGAATATTACTTATTAGCACTATGGGAGCGTTATTATTATGATGATGATGATACAGAATAATAACTATGGATCTGATTCAGAAAGTAGGCCATGCCGATGTTTCCGCAGTTGAACAATTATGGGCTACCGGTGCATCTGTCTGAGTCACACTGCGCATGATTCTAATTCCATTACCATAGTAGCAATCAGCGACACATTACTTAGAGTGATTGACAGTTTAGGGCCGTTTGGGGAAGTTAAAGGTGTGTGTCGCCAAAAACACAGGCGAGTTGCAACCATTTTCGGGGCATGTCGCTTCCTGTGTCTGCAATCCCATATGCACAAAACATGGCTCCAGCGACTCAGTTCAGGCGACCATTCTGCGTGACCAGAGTGTTACTCAGGAGGCAGATTATTGAAGAATCTGCGTATGCGTATTAGTATGGAGTTGCTTGGATTTGCGATGGTGCCTGTGGGTGTGTCAATACAGTCCCGTTATCTGTAATATTAGCATATTTTCGCATATCCTATGTGTACAAAATCGCAGCAGCGATAGCAATAGCACACTTTTCTGAATCAGGCCCTATACTATCTGGTAACTTGTTTCAAAGTAAACTTAACTTTTTTATTAATTTAGATAATTGTTGTCAGTTATAATAATACTACTACCACTACTACTACTACTACTACTACTACTAATAATAATAATAATGAACGAATAATGCTCTATAAATGTACAACATGGCAGTGGATGTTCCATATTGCAGCAATGGATTCATACTGTATATCCTTCTGACCTCTGCCTAAGGCATACATCGGTAGTATCACTCCGTGCTGCCTGCCCCACCTTTAACCCTCACTCACTGTGAGACCGCTGACTCTGCAGCTCTCCCAGACCTGGCTGTCCATTCTTCCATCACGTCACCACTATGCCTTAACTATGAGCTTTGTTTTGGATTCAGTTTAATCTCTCTGCTAAGAAAACAAATGTGCATTAAAAACACAACTGTAAGATTAGACACTGAGCTCCATCACCGAGATCTAGACCCATCAGAACGAGGACATGGAAATTCAGACACTAATATCTACATTGTAAAAAATGCTTATGCTACTTTATAACTGCATTCAATTTAATATGACAGAGGTGCTGTTTAAGAAAGTCTTTTCATATACAGTATTATACAGCATATCATTATTATTATTATTATTATTATTATTAATATTATTATTAATAATAATAATGTATAACCTGTACACTTGTACTGTCTAGATCTTCATAGCTTTAGGGTCTATTAATAGAAATGTTTAAAATCTTCAATAAAAAACTTGCTGCTTTTCGCAGCATTGAAAGTAAAAAAAATTGTTACTATTAATACATGTTATAATGCCCATGTGCTAATGACCTGTCCCGGCTAGCTCTTTAACAGTGAAGAGGTGACGCCTTTCACATTTGCAAAAACACAGATGTTGCACTTGTACGGCGCTGCCGTATGACCCCTTAGGGGCCTATTTATCAATGAGCTTTATCATACGCAAGAAGTGATAAAACTCATAGCATATGATAAATAGTGCTCAGGCCAATCAGCTCCTAACAGTTATTTTTCAAAAAGATGATGGGAGCTGATTGGCTGGAGCACCTTTATCATATGGAATGGAGAAAACTTTTCTCCAGTTTTTTTTCGCCAATTGCGGTTTCGCCTGTTTTTTGGTGAAAATATAACAATTCTTATTGCGAAAAATGTCAGTTTTCGCCTATGTTTTCGCCGCTAATTGAATATTAGTCGCCTTCAGTGTTTGTACTAATAATATGCATATTATTAGTTTATCAAGAATAATTGTCACTAGGAGCACAATTTGTTTTTTTGTAATTAATAAGTCACTGATATCACTGACATTTTCCAAAATATCCCCCACCGCCATTATTCACCCCGGTGTGAGCATTCTGCTGCCTGTTCTCGCACCTGAAATGGTTTTCCACTACATCACACCTGGCACAAATAAACGCCTATATTTGTGTAAAATATTCATGACATAAAATTGTTGTAGCTCTCAAAATTATTTTCTCTACAAAGAAGAAAGTAACCATTAATGTACAGTTTTCTAAAAAGAAATGAAACATTTTTATTCAGTTAATTTCATTGTTCTATTACCTGTAACCCCCCTCTACCTCTATAAAGGGAATATGGGTTACTAATTACCTTGGTGCCTAATATATATCCACCTTTAATTTATATACTGGTGGTGTACCCTAAAATCAGTGCCTCCACCCAAGTATTGGTAGTAGGTATAGGCCTACTTGGGAAAACCCACCAATATCAGTAATATATTACTACCTCCAAATGTACGGTGAACATATATAATTTAAACGTATTGTACTTCTTACACAAACCTCTGAGTGTATCTCATATGATACTAGTTTATTTCCTTCTTCGATCTTCAGTATAATTCATATAGGAATTTATACAAAGAGTAAAAGAAAATACAACAATAGCAATCTATCCATCTACAATGGTAACAAACATGTATATTGTATATGAGCTCATATAACTACAATATTGAATAGTCTTTCATCAGTGTTCATATGCTGTACGTAGATATTTTATACTGGGTATATATATGCATATATATCTATTGAGTTAAATGAAGCCTCTGTTCAGGTAATATTTCAGTTTATTTCATGAGCCGAGCCTGAACATTAAAGTCATGGCCTTAGTGAAACTTTGTATCCTTCCCGTAGCCTTTTTTCAGTTCATTAGCTATATTCCTTTGTAAGATATGTTCATTAAAACAAGTTAGTTAGGTGTTATACCACTTTTGGTCACTAGGTGGCGCTCTTAGTCCAGATATGAATTTTACAGTCCAGGGCTATACGGAGGGGCAGTGTAACAGCTACGTTTGGTATAGTCACCAAGTTCTGGATTACTAGCACAAGCAGGCAGTTATATGGTAGCTATTATGTAGCTATATGCCTTAGTGTTCTCTCCTGCACTATCTCAGCCCCTGTCTGCTGTGTTCTGTATATGTGGTGCTGGTGCCATTAATATTCACTATCACCACTCGATGAGGCAGCTTTGTGATTGGCTGAGGGGGACACTCCCTTCTGCTGCTGCTGCTGAGTTTGTACACTCCCCCAACTCATCACTGTGATGCTGTGATTGGTGGTCAGTGGGAAACAGGGCGGAGCTTAGCCTGTCACTGCTGGCTTCCTACAGCACTGCTCCTCCGAGGCTGCCGGGATCCTGCACAGCTGACCACCAGACGCTGCTGTCACACACACTGGCCACCTAATAAGGTGAGACCCGGACTCCCACTCCAGCCACACACTCCCTGTGCACGGCTGCTGCTGATTATAGCTGTGTGATTATAGCTGCAGCACCAGCACTGAGGGGGTGAGCTCTGAGGGAGCGATCTGCTAGAGCTCCTGGTGCTGTGGCAGCTCTCCCTTTTATACCCCTATCACAGAGGCACGGGACAGCCAGAGAGGAGCTCGTGTCCCTCATTTCCCGCCTACAGCATGAGCCCTTACAGTGCTAATTGACAGTTAACAAGGCTCGAGGGCTACTAGAACCTTCCTCCCCCACACAGCTGTCCCAGGCCACGTGTTCCTCTACTCCTGCAGCACATCTCATGCAGCATATCTCTCCCTCCCATGCTATTCCAGTCACATTATGACAACAATATACATAAACAATGAACTCTGTAAATAAATTAAATAGCATATTAAACATAGATATATATTTGTCTTATTCTTTTTATTTATTTTCTTTAAGATAGATAGAATTTTACCAGATAAATATATGTAAATTATTAGTGTACATATACGTATTGAACTTACAGTTAGTTATAACTTATAGCAGTCCCTATATTTTATACATAGTGTTACATACCTAAGGTAATTTGATCCAGCAAGTATGAGCAGTGGCGTAACTAAGGGGGGTCGAACAGGGTGTGTGCGGTGGGGGGCACTGCCGGCCACGGTCCGGCCCGTCCTAGTTAGGCAGTGTAGTGCTGAGGGCACTATATAAGGGGATTACTACTAGGGGCACTGCAGTGGGGGGATCACTACTGGGGGCACTGTATAAGGGGCACTGGATAGGGAGGGATCACTGCTGAGGGCATAAGGGGGACCAGTACTGGGGGCGCTGCATGGGGGGGACTACTGCTGGGGGCACTATATAAAGGGCACTGCATAGGGGGTACCACTACTGGAGGCACTGCATAGGGGGGATTACTACTGGAGGCACTGCATAGGGGGGACTACTACTGGGGAAACTATATAAGGGGCAGTGCATAAGGGGGAACACTACTGGGGGCACTTCATAGGGGGGACCACTACATGAGGCACTGCATAAGGGGGCCACTACTGGGGGCACTGAATAAGGGCAACTAATGAGGGGCTGCATAAGGGTGACCACTACTAGGGGCATTGCATACTGGAGGTACTGTATAAGGGGAACTAATGGGGGGCTGCATAAGGGGGACCACTACTGGGTGTACTATATAAGTGGTACTACTATGGGCCTGCATAAGAGGGACCACAACTGGGGACATTGCATACTGGGGGTACTGTATAAGAGGCACTACTGGGGTTAAGGTGCATAAGGAAAGGAATGTTCACAGTGACGATAAAGGGGTGTGTGTAATGTTGACACGCCCCATTTTTAAGTGACCACGTCCATTTTTCGGTGCTCGCACCGAATTTGCCCATGGCTAAAAATACCCTAGTTACACCACTGAGTATGAGTATCCTAATGGCTACATTTGGGAATACTTGCCGCTCTGCCTCTACTCTATGTCAAGGCTGCCAGGTGAGTGATTACCATACTGTATACAGATTTCTTCCTTAGATTTCTTGTTTAGAGAACACAGCCTAAATCTTTTTGCTTGACCCTGGATGAGCATTAAAATTCCTCATAATTCCTGTCTAATGTCAGTTTATTTCTTGCATCATACCTCGCTGATAAAAGGTTAATCATAACGCTTTTACACCGCAGCTAAAACCCGGGTTATTGCATGGTTGCTGCTCGGTGTAAAAGGGGCCATGGTTGGATTCCCGGGTCTAATGACCTGGCAATCCAACCCAGGTAGCGAGCAGGGTTGAACACGGAAACAACCTGTGTAACCCTGCAGTGTAAACGGGTAACCTGGGTTGTCCTGACCCGGGTCTCATTTACAGCATGGAGAGATCCGAATTTCCCGGTGTTTGGAGATTATGTAATCTCTGAGCGCCATCAGAAGAGTTCCACTGCACTCGGGTGCAGTGTGAACGGCGCAGATTCGGGAATAACACAGGTTGGCACCACAGTGTGAAAGGGGTCTGTCCCGTGTCTGACCCAATTTGGAACCATGTTCCAAATACCCTTAGGCGCAAAAGGGGTATTGCAGGAATTAGTACAGGATTTTGACAGTTATATACCATTCCACCATATGGTGCATATTTATTAAACAACATTTGCAGGGTTATCCCTCGAAAACAGTCATTTTCGGGATTACCTAAAAATATCAAGGATACCCCAAATGTGCCATGTAGGGACCACAGCAGATACCACAGCCATCATAGAATTCTATGGAGCCATAACTAGACTTTTTGGTGCCCTCTGCCAGAGAGAGCATTGGCACCCCCCCTCCCATTTTTTTCTAGGGACATAAGATAGTGCACCTGAAAAAGGGCCATGGCTTCATGGGGAAGGGCCAGGAAAGAGATAGGGAGGACAGGAGATGCTGGGGATAACAGAAGAGGAAGCTACAAGTGAGAATGATAATAAACTGAAAAATTGACAGGTCCAAACAGTGCCCCCTGTCCTGCGGTGCCCTGTGCCATGGCACAGGTCAAACTACCCTAGTTACGGCCCTGGGGGTTGCTAGGCTGTCACATTTACCAATCTCTGGATGGTGTTAGCCACTGAATCCTATGGGCTAGACTTTGCACAAATTAGCAGCAGAGGTTTCAGCAGACCGCACATGCACAGTAGTGTGCAGGGGTTCTGAAAGAGGAGTGAAATAATTGTATTAGCGATGATTCACCCCTTAAGCTGGGTACATACTAGATCGACTAGACGGACGACTGGACGCCCCGCCGACCGAACACCCAATTCAGGTAAGTATACACACTTACCGATTGGACGCTCAACATGTCATCCTGACATCACAGCTGGATGGGCATTTGAATTTGCCCGCCCAGTTGCAACAGTCAGTCACTGCAGCAATTGTACAGTGTCACGAATCTAGGTTGACTATTTTGGTTAGCCTGCACTGTGTGCTCTTGTCTTGGTTTGACGCTCAGCGTTGGGGTTCCAGGTCTGGAGGGCATGATCGGGTCACAGTCTTTTAGCATCAAGGTGTTCAGTACTGCGTGTGCCTGAAGTGTCTCTCTATCCTGAGTTTCCCTTCCGGATTATGGTCCAGAACTTGTGTCAGAGCTGTACCAGTGATATAGCTTCATTAGTTCTTCCCAGGTTACATAAGACTCTGATTCCTGGCTTGGTTCCCTGGTTCAGACTGTCAGTACTATACTGTTTTCAGTTTAGGTTCTTCTTGTCACTGGAGTAGTTCTCTGGCCTGACTGGTCCTTGGACCATGAGGTGAGAGGCTGCCCGGTGGCTTGGGTTCCTGTTCCAACTCTGGTATCCTTACATTGCTCCAGTCCATGATTCCTGGTGTCTCTAGCCTGTCAGTACCTGTATTACCTATGAGTCGTGGTATCTTGAAGCCTCCCCGTTTCCTGCACTCCTCAGTTAATACCCTGGACCCTGTGCTAGATCTACAGAATACCAGAACAGTGACAGTTTGCTCAGGCCCTATGGATCCGGCCAAGGGATTAACCCCAAGAGCAGACATCATGTCTGAACTGGCCGAACAAGTAACCAGACAGGAGATGGTGCTGGATCAGATTACCCAATATCTCCACGAGTTATCTGACCAGATAAAAAAAAATCAGAATCCAGTGGCTGGGATTGCCACTACTGTTTCCCAATCCAGACCCCAGTTACCTACCCCTGACAAGTCTGATGGTAACCCAAAGAATTGTCAGGGTTTTTTGAACCAATGTTGCATTCACTTTGAGTTACAAGCTGCTAACATTCCTACTGAGAGAACTAAGACTGCCTATGTTATTTCTTTGCTAACTGGACAAGCACTATCCAAGGCTTCACCGTTGTGGGAGATATTCTTTCAGACATCATATAGTTTCTGTCTTTCTCCGTAGAATCTTTGACGAGCCAGGTAGATACTTTTCAGCCACAGTTAACATCTTACGGCTGAGACAGAGATATTTTACAGTGGATCAGTATGTCATCCAGTTTACAACACTTACCTCTGAACTCTTTTGAAACAATGAGGCTTTGGTGGCAGTTTTTTGGCAAGGACTATCTGATCATATTAAGGACAAATTGACCTCCAGAGACTTACCATCTAACCTGGATGAATTAATTACCATGTATAACTGAGTGCATATTTGCTTCAGAGAAAGACACCTGGAAAAGAATAAGTTGTTACAACCCAAATTCCAGTCAGTTCCTCAGGAGAGCTCACCATCTTCTACCCCTGTCGCACCTATGCAACTTGGCAAAGCCCATCTTTCACCCAAAGAGCGTGAACATTTGCGATGTATGTGTGTGGTCACACACACCGCTAAATGGCTCCCGACTGCTCAGTGTGAACTGTCAGGAGCCGACAGCCAATCAGCAGCCACTAACTGTAGAGCGGCTGCTGATTGGCTCCGGCTCCTGGATAGTTCCCACGTGGGCTGGTCAGTCAGTCAGGAGCCGGAGCCAATCAGCGGCTGCTCTACAGTTAGCGGCCGCTGATTGGCTGCCGGCTGCCAGCTCCTGACAGTTTACACTGAGCAGTAAGGAGCCGGGTAGCGGTGTATGTGGTCACACACATACAACACTAATATCAATGTCTGATCCGGGTGCCAGTTTGTTTTTTTGCCAAGCTACGGAGACCAATGCCAGGAAGGAGGTGAGTATTGTTTTTGTTTTTTTTTAGGTAGTCCCAGTGGATTTCTACTTGGAGGAGGGGATGGAACAGCTGGGAGTAGGTAAGTATGTGTGAGTGAGGTAGGTGTATGTGCTTTTTACGGTGGGTGTGTACTGTGTTTTTTTAACTATTATTTTAACAGTGGGGGTACGGGTGTCAGCCGCCTGCTGGCACTTGAAGTTACACAAGTGCCAAAGGGCAGGCATGCTGGCACCTGCAGTTCTATGGTAAAAAACAGCAGTTTCTATTTTTTAACACTACTATTACCCCATACCCAGGTGTGCGGGGAAGAGCCCTGGGCTTCAGACTAAGCCTGGGGTGCTTGAAAGAGGGGGGACCCCTTTATTGGGGGGTCCCCACCTCCCCTGAGATTCCTGGCTTGGGTTGACTGGCTTGGGGTGCGAATGCTTTGGCTGGGGTGACCCGGTGATAGGGTCCCCTGGCTGTGGCATTACATACAGGCCGGATTGAGTCTGGTGCTGGTTTTAAATATAGCCGGACCCCAATGCAATTTTTCTCCCCTTATTTTTAAAACCAGGACTGGCTCAGCAGCCAGGTGCTGGTTCCTAAAATACGGGGGGACCCTATTCATATTTTTCCCAGTATTTTTAGGAACCAGGACTGGTTTTACAGGTACAACACAAGCAGCCTTCAAATATCTCACTGATATGTGCAGGCAGGGGCGTATCTACCCATTGGCCAGGATGGCACTCGCCAGGGGCGCCGGCCGAGGGGGGGGGCGCCATCTGGTGGTGCCACTCAATGGACAAGGGGTAGAATCAGGCCAGAACTACCAGGACTGGAGTCCCGGCACCCAGGCATACCCCTGACTCCTACCCGGGCAGTTGTTTAGGGCCACGTAGCTGCTGGCGAATGCCAGCGGCTGCTTGGTATGAGCAGATGATTAATAAAGTTTATATTACACAAGGCGCGTCACGCACGCCACATTGCTGCTCTCACTGAGGAGCCTGCCGCAGCCACACCGCAGCAGGAAGATACGGTAAGTATCTGTGTGGGCTGCGAGGGCTGGATGTGGGGGGAGGAGTAGAAGGGGGATGCCTGGGGACACAGAAGGGGTTGGCAGAGGACACAGAAAAGAGATGGCTGGGGAGAGATAAAGGGGATAGGCTGTGGAGAATGAAGAGAAATGGCTGGGGACACTGAAGGGGATGGCTGGGGAGAGAGAAGGGGGATGCCTAGGGACACGAAAGGGGTAGGCAGGGGACACAGAAAGGAGAATGTTGAGGACACAGAAGGGGGAAGGATAATGACTGGGGAGAGAGAAGAGGGAAAGACTGTGTAGAATTAAGGGGGATGGCTGTGGAGACAAAAGGGGGATGTCTGTGGAGAGAGAAGGGATGGCTGGGGAGAGAGAATGGGATGGCTGGGGAGAGAGAAGGGGATGGCTGGGGAGAAGAAAGGGGGATGGCTGGGGAGAGAGAAGGGGGATGGCTGGGGAGAGAGAAGGGGGATTGCTGGGGAGAGAAAGGGGGATAGCTGGGGAGAGAGCAGGGGAATGGCTAGGGAGAGAGAAGGGGGGTGGCTGGGGAGAGAAGGGGGATGGCTGGGGAGAGAGAAGGGGGATGGCTGGGGAGAGAAGGGGGATGGCTGGGGAGAGAGAAGGGGATGGCTGGGGAGAGAGAAGGGGGATGGCTGGGGAGAGAGAAGGGATGGCTGGGGAGAGAGAAGGGGGATGGCTGGGGAGAAAAGGGGGATGGCTGGGGAGAAAAGGGGGATGGCTGGGGAGAAGGAAGGGATGGCTGGGGAGAGAGAAGGGGGATTGCTGGGGAGAGAAAAGGAGGATAGCTGGGGAGAGAGCAGGGGGATGGCTAGGAAGAGAGAAGGGGGATGGCTGGGGAGAGAAGGGGGATGGCTGGGGAGAGAGAAGGGGGATGGCTGGGGAGAGAGAAGGGGGATGGCTGGGGAAAAGGAAGGGGGATGGCTGGGGAGAGAGAAGGGGGATGGCTGGGGGGAGAGAAGGGGGATGGCTGGGGAGAGAGAAGGGGGATGGCTGGGGAGAGAGAATGTAATTATTCAGAAAATATGGAGGGAGGGGTGCGCTTGTCCATTATTTGGCCAGGGGCGCACAGACCCCTAGATACACCCCTGTGTGCAGGCTGCTCACTCGGGAGAGTTTGGCAGAGAGAAAACACTGCAATCTTGGGTGAGTTATCTCATCTAAACTTGCTACTCGGGGGAAAAATCTCGATCTGCTTCACCATCGGAAAGCTCACTCTCAGCTAAACTCACTTCTTAGTAAATTTGCGAGTTTCTGGAGCCTCAAATCACCCGAGATGCTAATCAAGTGTAAAAAAACAGACTCAAAACTTAGTAAATTTAACCCCTTGTATAGCCAGACAGTTGTTTTATACGGTTGTTGTTGAGGTCACTTGTTCAGTGTTGTCTATATGATTACTTCTCTGCCCGGAGAACAATGAAATCATTAAATAAACTAAAGTATGTAACATAGCTATTTTTTTGGAATATTGATCAAGTACAACCCTGTTGTTTAGTTTCAGAGGGAAACCATATGAAGGTATTGCTGAATTTGGCCCAAATGGAAAAAAAAATTCTTAATTATTTCAAGGAGTAGTCAGGTTAAGCTAGACACCACTTCACAGTTTTCACACATAATAATCACAATTTGCCATGCGAGATTTAATTGGAATACACAGAAACAAAATATTGTCATGAGAAATCTTTTCATATGTAATATTACATTAATTACATTACAGTGCTTCTTCTTTATATCATTCCTACCCCTTTATAATGCCATCCTCACCAGCAGGGTTCAAAACCATAAATCATGGGAAAAAGGTATGTTCTCTCCCAGGACATAGAGCTTTTGTCTATTTCTAAAAAAAAACTCTGCTGAAGAAAGCCAATTTATCATGGACAACTTCTTAAATAACCCACAAACACCCATGTAAAGCAACTGTTTTATAACATAATACATATATATTTATATGTACAATCTTGCATAAGTTAGAGTGCTGCCAAACATTTCTTCTTACCAAGGCTTTATGTGTATCTATTGGTATACTCCTACTATGTAAATGTTTCACTGGTATACAGTCCTTAATATTAATGTTTTCAATTGATCAAAATCAGTGAACCAGTACCAAATCAGGGGCAAATGTGTACCTGTCTAATGTGTACCCGCGATTGCGCACTTCCGCCGGTCACATGCGATATCGTGTGATGGGCTGTGCTGCTTGGCCAATCACAAGATATAGTTTACTGGCCTCTGCAGTGTAATGAAGGACGGAACAAGGTATCGTTTCCGTTGTTCATTACATCGGGTAATGTGTGCCGGCAATCCTGCGTGGTCCAGGGCAAAGGTAAATCACCCCGACCATCATCAAGATTGAAGGGTCGTCTAATGTGTACGCAGCCTATAAGATTGACTATGCATTTACACAGGCTCAGACTGGGCATCCGGGAATTTGTGGACGCCCCACTGGTTCATAGCCAAGCCCACTATCGCAGGAGGACGTGGCCTAGCCCAGGTCACCGGCCATTATCAGTGCAGCTGCTTGCCAGGCACTCATCAGAGGATGTTAACTGACCCAGCTGCAAGTAGCGGGCTCCATCTGCACCACTGATTCCATTTTCCAGAATCAGCGGTGACGTCACATATCAATAGTGTGGAGAAGGAGGCTGGAGCCCAGGCTGCAGCAGAAGCACATTACAGACTGAGAAACCACGTGACACAGAGGATCCAAGTCCATGTCCAGGAGGAAAAGAAAGGGAGATGGATCCAGGGAGCCTCAGCTGTACCTAGCGCCCTCTGCCCTTCCCCCAGCAGAGCATAGCAGGTCCCCACAGCCTTCTAATTGCCACCACAACTAGCTGCATGTTATCATGGGACAGAGCTGCACACTGATTTGCTGTGATCAGTGTAGTTTTCAGTATGTCTGATGTTGTCATCTGTGGGTGATCATGACATAATGGCTCATACAGTACGTTACTTATGTCTGTGCAGTTAAAGGTACAGATGTCACAGCCTGCCCCCAAGTCTGTATGCAGACCCCTTACACTCATCACTACCCCCTGTCACCTCCATACTCTCCACTACCTCTCTACAGTACATTACACCCCTGACCTCTCCATTCTCACCACTACCTCTCTGCACTAACCCCCTGATACTTCCTTATAATTACCACTCTGCACTACCCCTCTGACCCTTCCTAACTCGCCATTACCGCCCTGCACTACCCCGACCCCTTCTTATTTACCATTACCACTCTGCACTGCCCCCCAGACCCCTCCTTACTCACCATTACTGCTCTGCACTAACCCCAGAGCCCTCCTTACTCACTATTACTGCTCTGCACTAACCGCAGAGCCCTCCTTACTCATCATTACTGCTCTGCACTAACCCCAGAGCCCTCCTTACTCACTATTACTGCTCTGCACTAACCCCAGAGCCCTCCTTACTCACCATTACAGCTCTGCACTAACCCCAGAGCCCTCCTTACTCACTATTACTGCTCTGCACTAACCCCAGAGCCCTCCTTACTCACCATTACTGCTCTGCACTAACCCCAGAGCCCTCCTTACTCACTATTACTGCTCTGCACTAACCCCAGAGCCCTCCTTACTCACTATTACTGCTCTGCACTAACCCCAGACCCCTCCTTACTCACCATTACTGCTCTGCACTACTCCCCTGACCCCTTCTTATTTACCATTCCTGCTCTGCACAAACCCCAGAGTTCTCCTTACACACCATTACTCCTTTGCACTAACCCCAGAGCCCTCCTTACTCACCATTACTGCTCTGCACTAACCCCAGAACCCTCCTTACTCACCATTACTGCTCTGCACTAACCCCAGAGCCCTCCTTACTCACCATTACTGCTCTGCACTAACCCCAGACCCCTCCTTACTCACCATTACTGCTCTGCACTAACCCCAGAGCCCTCCTTACTCACTATTACTGCTCTGCACTAACCCCAGACCCCTCCTTACTCACCATTACTGCTCTGCACTACTCCCCTGACCCCTTCTTATTTACCATTCCTGCTCTGCACTAACCCCAGAGCCCTCCCTACTCACCATTACTGCTCTGCACTAACCCCAGAGCCCTCCTTACTCACCATTACTGCTCTGCACTAACCCCAGAGCCCTCCTTACTCACCATTACTGCTCTGCACTAACCCCAGAGCCCTCCTTACTCACCATTACTGCTCTGCACTAACCCCAGACCCCTCCTTACTCACCATTACTGCTCTGCACTAACCCCCTGACCCCTTCTTATTTACCATTCCTGCTCTGCACTAACCCCAGAGCCCTCCCTACTCACCATTACTGCTCTGCACTAACCCCCGAGCCCTCCTTACTCACCATTACTGCTCTGCACTAACCCCAGAGCCCTCCTTACTCACCATTACTGCTCTGCACTAACCCCAGAGCCCTCCTTACTCACCATTACTGCTCTGCACTAACCCCAGACCCCTCCTTACTCACCATTACTGCTCTGCACTAACCCCAGACCCCTCCTTACTCACTATTACTGCTCTGCACTAACCCCAGAGCCCTCCTTACTCACTATTACTGCTCTGCACTAACCCCAGAGTCCTCCTTACTCACCATTACTGCTCTGCACTACTCCCCTGACCCATTCTTATTTACCATTCCTGCTCTGCACTAACCCCAGAGCCCTCCTTACTCACTATTACTGCTCTGCACTACTCCCCTGACCCCTTCTTATTTACCATTCCTGCTCTGCACTAACCCCAGAGCCCTCCTTACTCACTATTACTGCTCTGCACTAACCCCAGACCCCTCCTTACTCACTATTACAGCTCTGCACTAACCCCAGAGCCCTCCTTACTCACTATTACTGCTCTGCACTAACCCCAGACCCCTCCTTACTCACCATTACTGCTCTGCACTACTCCCCTGACCCCTTCTTATTTACCATTCCTGCTCTGCACTAACCCCAGAGCCCTCCTTACTCACTATTACTGCTCTGCACTAACCCCAGAGCCCTCCTTACTCACTATTACTGCTCTGCACTAACCCCAGACCCCTCCTTACTCACAATTACTGCTCTGCACTACTCCCCTGACCCCTTCTTATTTACCATTCCTGCTCTGCACTAACCCCAGACCCCTCCTTACTCACTATTACTGCTCTGCCTACTCCCCTGACCCCTTCTTATTTACCATTCCTGCTCTGCACAACTCCCCTGACCCCCTTCATTTTCACCATGAACTCTCTGCAATGACCCCTCCTTACTCACCATTACCACTCCCCTGACCAGGATGTAGTCAGCATCCCGACGTGTGGAATGCAGACGGACTAAGGGCCTGATTCAGAGCCGCTCGTAAGCGGCCGCTCGTTCGTTCCGAGCGATGTTTGCACAACTGCACATGTGTACGGATCGTAATACGCATGCGCGAACCAGTCAGTGCGGCCGAAAATCGTTTGTTCACTAAATAGCGAATGCCTGCTATTTTGAGTGACAGGCGGAGGTGTATGTGGTTGGTAACAGGGGAAGGTGCTTGAAAACGGGGAGTGGAGATCCGAATGCAGGCGTGCTTAAAGGTCAAAACGGGCGTTTTATGGGTGAGCATAATTAATACAGCAGCGTCATTGACCACGTCACTGGGTTATTTTATAGTCAGAACTGCTCGCAAGATTGCGGTAGGAAAAACCAACCACAAGAATAGCGAGCAGTTCATACGCTGGTCGATGTACTCGATTAATCTAATAAATAGCGGACATGAGGTAGGATGCGAGCGGCCAGGGGGCGTAGTTTTAAAAAAAACGACCGCATGTTTTGTACCTCGTTCAGACCTAGAGGCGTGAACAGACCGCAAAGAGCGAACGGTTCATTTGAATAGCCACCCCTTTATTCTGAACAAGCGAGCGCAAATAGCGTCCGGCTCTGAATCAGGCCCTAAATACCGGCACTGGAATCCCCTCCATACTCGCCGATACCGCTCTGCAGTACCCCCTGACTAATCCATACTCACCATTAAATCTCAGCATTACCCCTCTGACCCCTGAATTCTCACCACTACACTAGCTCTCTGCTCTACCTCCGGACCCCTACATAATGCTCTACACTAGCTCCCTGACACCTCCATTCACACCACTAATGCTCTACACCACTTCTCTGGCCATTCCATACCCACCACTATCTTTTTGCACTACTCCCTGCCTACAACTAACAAACTATTGCTGCATTATATGGAGGAGTAACCAGCAGCTGAGCAACAGCAAGTTTTTTGCAGGAGCCTACTAAGAAATATGGTCTAGACACCACATGAGTGTATGCATATCTACTAAACCACTAACCTGTAACTATAATTGGAGCAAATGTATCTGGGGAATCATATGAGTTTTATTGTGTAAGTGCTATTAATTATACCAACATTTTTGCCAGATCTAGTGAGCCACACCCCGTCCATTGACAGGCCATGCCCCTTTGTAGCCTCTATTATTGCATTCAACTGTGGGCCCTTAGAGCACCCATCCACCACTATGTGTACCTATAGTGCACAGGTGCCACTACATGCTTATTAACAGAATAAACTAGAGAGAAATTACATATTACAATTGTAAAATATATAAACAGTAAAACAAAATACAAAAAACTAAACAGACAACACGCATGCGCACCCATAGACTTCAATGGGGAGAACGCCGGCCACGCCTAGTCGCAGACTGGCGAATGCTGCACTATGCCGTAATGCGTATGCCCGTGCGCACGCATCGCGGCAACGATGTACATGGCTACATCTGCATATCAAGAGAAATGATCTTCATTCAAACTAAACTGAAGTGGCTCCCAGTGCAAAAGTTAAAAATGTGCTCCCACCCCCCTTAGACAGTTACAGTATTTTTCCTCCTTGTAGTAATGCCCCTTACACATTATGCCACACACCGTAATGCCCCTTACACATTACTCCACACACCATAATGCCCATTACACATTATGCCACACACTGTAATGCCTATTACCAAAGTGCTACTTACATATTTGCCCCCTGACACCATTTTATACCCCACAGTAAGGCTTCTAATTACTTTTAAATTACCTGCTCGTTAAGGGTCTCATGCTCATTATCAGGGGTTTTATGCTCATTACCAGGGGTTTCATGCTAGATGCATGGGGTCTCTGGGTTTCATGCTTGTTGCAAAGGGTTTCATGCTTGTTGTCAGGTGTTCCATACCCATTGTCAGGGGCACCATGCTCATTGCCAGGGGCTCCATGCTCATTGCCAGGGGTTTTATATATATATATATTTGGGAGTGTATGTAAATGGGGGTGCCGGTACTACTTTGAATTTACAGAGCATCCCTGCTAGTCACAGAGCCCCACTTCTAGTCACAGGGCATCTCTTCTAGTCACAGGGTATCCCTTTAATTCACAGCACATCCCTGCTAGTCACAGCACATCCCTACTAGTCACAGAGCATCCCTGCTAGCCACAGAGCACCGCTCCTAGTCACAGGGCATCCCTTCTAGTCACAGGGTATCCCTTTAATTCATAGCACATCCATGCTAGTAACAGGGCATCCCTCCCAATCGTATAAAGCATCCTATACTGCCAGGATCCTTCACACTGCATTTATATGTACAGTACATCATGTATCACAGAGCACCAATCATCACCATAACGAGCATCCTGCACAGATCATCCCTCCTGTACACAGAGCACAAAAGCAGAGCATTGCTCCAGAACACAGAGACAGAGCATTGCAGCCTGCACACAGCAGCATCTGATACACATCCAGCATCCTGAGTGGCCTGGGTGTGGGGGGCGTCAGGTTGTGGCCACTGCAGACCCATCAGCTCCTCCCACCGGTGTCTGACAGTCCCAAGGAAGAGGAGAGAGAGCCAGTATGAGTACCTGTCAGACAGCAGGAAGCGGCTGTACTCCTCCGTCTCCTTGGCACAGTACAGCGTGCGCGGAAGCCCCTGGGTGCAGGGCCGGTGCAAGGTTTCTTGGCACCATAGGCATTTTTTCAACCTTGCACCTAACGATACTGGATCAGAACCTCTATACACTCCTTCCTATACCTTCTGATAACCTGCCTATATGACGCTAATTTGCATACGCAGTCATACATACAGTAAATAAAGACTTAGACCTGCAATCTGTGGTTCCAAAGCACAAGTGTTATTCAAGTAAAAGTTCAGTTACACGCAATTGATCCAGACACAATTTAGGCGCAAAAGGAATTATACAGACCCAAGTACAGTATACATACGCAGCGCTTCCGGACCCGAAGATAGGCATCAGCAAGAGACCCCTCGTCATTCAGCATTCAGCACGAAGACTAAGAACCCAGCATTTGAGCACACATATTTATACCCCCCAGAATAGACAGGACAATAGAGAAGTTTGTTGCTGATGTCATTGGTTCCAAGGGGAGAAGCATCTGTTACAGAGCATTTAACAGGCTGGTTCAAATAGACTCTCCCTGCCTCTAACAGCTGGGTGTCTTTCCCTTCCCACCCCCTGTAACATCCTAACAGTTAATACATTTTGTTGCTTGAAGTCTCTGCGATCCATAACTGGAGAATGCATGATGCGATCTCCCCACCGATAACACCGGAATACTGTGGAAAGAGAACGCATCAGTACGAAACCAAACACGGCTTGTTTAGCATGTATAAAACCTTAGTTATCAAATATCTTTATTTCTCAGCATTTAAACTAACTGAACCAACTTAAATCATATACTTTAAAGCTTAGCTTATTAAACCTTATGTGTGAATATGTAATGTGTGAGTATTTGGGGTTTGATATAAGGACGCTAGTTAACTTGAGGCAGATGCGTGCGCATAAAGCTAATAAAACAGCGGTTTCATACAAAGTCCTATGCATTCGCTAATATGCGACTAGTTAGCAGCGCAATTGTGCGTATTAATGTGTGTATGAGAACTGGTGAAAGATGCAATCGCATGGTGCTAATAGTATTATCGCCACATGTACTAAAATGTGAGTTTATCTAAAATGGCGTTTAGGCGGCCATTCGCAAAATGGCGTCTTGCGATCTCATTTTCAAGATGGCGTCTTGCGGTCAGTCGCAAGATGGCGTCGCCGCAATTAAATTTTAAACTGAACTTGTCTCAGCCAATTATTCAGCTTCGACAGTTTAGTACTAAGATTGGTCAGACACTCCCCTGATTGGCATTGCACTCCTCCTGACTCCACTCCATCAGCACTGCCATCAGCTCCCGTTTCCTCAATTGGTCCCCCATCACAGACACTGGATATCCCCGCACTGACCAGGATGGTGAACACTCTAAAAGAGAATATGAAAATGAACACAGCAGGCCTGTCCATTGTCACAACAAGATCTGCAAATTTCTCTCAGTTCAGGTATCTCACTACAACCTGTTCAATCCTCCCGGAACAAGCTCGCGATTGACAGGTCCACGCTATCAGCTTTGTCTCCGACTTGTTTCTCCACCGGTTGATTGACCTTTTTGCAGTGAGTGAAATGGACCCAGGTATCTCTCTCGGCCACCTTCAAAGATATAGTACTCGTCAGCAGCACCTGGTATGGACCCTCCCACCGATCAGTCAAACAACCTGAACGCAAGAAATTTCTGATCATTACATATTCTCCTGGTTCAACATCATGACAGTTAGTTTCAGGCATATCATTAGACAACAATTTCAGTTTCTGCTGCTGTTGCTTTAACTGCTTACTCATTGATATAAGATACTTTACAGTTACCTCGTTGTTACCCTTCAGGTCTTCCTGTGGACTTATAATTAAATGAGGTTGTCTACCGAACAATATTTCAAATGGGGACAGATTCAGAGGAGGTCTAGCAGTGGTCCTTATGCTATGTAGAACCAAAGGTAACGCTTCTGGCCATCCTAGTCCAGTCTCTGCCATGATTTTACTTAGCTTATTTTTAATAGTCCCGTTCATCCTCCCTACCTTGGCACTGGCTTGCGGTCGGTAGGAGGTATGAAGTCGGCTATTAATACCCATCAGCTTACACATATTTTGAAAAACATCACCTGTGAAATGGGTACCCCTATCACTCTCGATGATTTTAGGGATACCGTACCTGCATACAAATTCCTGAACTATTTTTTTGGCAGTAAACGCAGCAGTATTAGTGGCCGTTGGGTAGGCCTCAACCCAGTTAGAAAATACGTCTGTGCACACTAATACATACTTAAGGTTCCTGCAGGGTGGTAATTGGATGAAATCAATTTGTATCACCTGGAAAGGTCCATCAGTTGGTGGAATGTGGGACGGTTCGGTAGGGATTGCTTTCCCTATGTCCTTTCTCAAGCAGGTCAGACAGGACATTGCTATCTTTTCTGCTTGTGAAGAAAAACCTGGTGCGCACCAGTATGCCCTCACCAACTTGCACATATCCTGTTTACCCAGATGAGTTAGGCCGTGTGCTGCCTCAGCCAGGCTGGGGTAATATGCCTTGGGGGCTACTGGCTTACCATGTCCGTCCCTCCAGAGCCCAGAGGACTCTTGCCCACATCCCTTGGACTTCCAAATGGATTTTTCCTGAATTGAACACAAATTTTGCATCTCAATTAATTTCAGGATATAAACTATTTGAAATGACATAATTGTTTCAGTTGGAGAAAACATCTTTAACCCTGCTGCCGATTTTGCAGCTTCATCAGCTCTGTTGTTGCCCAGTGACACCGGGTCATCCTCACATGTATGGGCTTTGCATTTAATTACTACCACTGCTTTGGGCAGTTGGATTGCTTCTAAAAGATGTTTTATGTGTCGGGAATGTGCAACTGGTGTGCCTGCTGCTGTCATAAAATTTCTCAGACGCCATAGAGCCCCAAAATCGTGCACCACCCCGAACGCGTACCTCGAGCCAGTTTACATGCTCTAGTCAGTGCTACTAACTCTGCCACCTGGGCTGAGTGAGGAGGACCAAGAGGTTTAGCTTCTATGATGTCTGTGTCATTTACAACAGCATAACCTGTACATAATTCACCTGTGTCTATTTGTCTATGACAACTCCCATCCATATAAAAAGTTACATCCACATTCTCTAAAGGTGTGTCATGTATGTCAGGTCTAGCAGTAAAGGTCTGATTCAGATATGTCATACAATCGTGCATATCATTATGTCTGCCAAACTCACCTCCCGCCAGCAACTCCTCTCCTTCCACCCTTTGTACATCATGTTGTACATATGGTAGGTATGTTGCTGGATTCAGCGTACTGCAACATTTAATGGTAATATTTGCAGGAGCGATTAGAGCTAGTTCCCATTTGGTGAACCTAGCCGAGGAGATGTGTCTGGTTTGAGCTGAGTTCAACAGAGCAGATACAGCATGGGGAGTGTAGACAATCATATCATGGCCCAATACTATGTCCTCACTTTTACTCACCAATAGAGCGGTAGCTGCTACACTTCTCAAACAGGTGGGGAGTGATCTTGCCACAGTGTCCAATTGGGCACTGTAGTATGCTACGGGCCTACTGGCATCACCATGTTTTTGTGTAAGGACACCTGCAGCACAACCATCGGCTTCCATACAATACAAATCAAAAGGTTTTTCATAATCGGGTATTCCCAATGCAGGAGCTTTTGTCAGATTATCCTTAAGATTAAGGAAAGCCTGCTCTGATTCCTCTGTGTGTATGACATGATCGGGCTTTTTTTAGGAAGAGACTAATTCCTGTAAAGGTAAGGCCAAAATAGAAAAACCTGGGATCCACATTCTACAGTATCCACACATTCCCAAGAAGGTACGAATTTGCTGTTGATTCTGCGGCAGTGTCATGTTTTGTATGGCCTGGATTCTATCTGTTGCAAGATGTCATAACCCCTGGGTTAGGCAGTGTCCCAAATATTTTACTCTGGATTGGCACGGCTGTAGTTTGTCCTTAGCCACCTTGTGTCCTGTTTGTGAGAGATGAAGTAACAAAAGTTTAGTATCATTCAAACATGACATAAACGAGTCAGAACATAGCAATAAATCATCCACATATTGAATTAGAACAGATCCATTGGCAGTTTGAAAAGATTGTAAACAGTCGTGCAATGCCTGGGAGAAGATACTGGGGCTGTCTATGAAACCTTGGGGTAACCGTGTCCATGTGTATTGTAAACCTCTGTATGTAAATATGAATAGATACTGACAGTCAGGATGGAGAGGCACAGAGAAGAAAGCAGAACAGAGGTCAATGACAGTGAAATGGGTTGCATTTGGTGGGATCTGCATCAGAATGACAGCTGGATTTGGCACTACCGGGAATTGGCTCTCTACTACCTTATTAACACCTCTAAGGTCTTGTACCAGCCTATAACCCCTCCCACCACTCTTCTTCACCGGGAAGATGGGATTGTTGGCTACACCAGCTGTACGAACTAAAATTCCCTGTTGCAATAATCACTCAATTATTGGAAAAAACCCTAATTCTACCTCCTGTTTTAGTGGGTACTGGGACATTTTTGGAGCTTGCCTACCACTTTTTAAATTTACCATTACGGGGCTTACGTTTGCCATTAATCCAGTGTCCTGTCCATCTTTAGTCCAAAGGGAATCTGGAATTAGGGACAACATTTCATCTACCTGTGATGGAGTTTAATTTAAAACTGTAGAGTGATACATTATCCTTTGAGGAGTGTCTAACATATCCCGCACCTCGTATACCACTCTCTCTGGGATATCTAAAAATACACCATCAGGGGTGCAATTTATAACACATCCCATCTTACATAACAAGTCTCTGCCCAGTAGGTTAGTAGGAGCCGCAGCAGCCAGGAGAAAAGAATGCCTGGTATGCAACGGCCCAATAGTAACCTCTGTAGACTTTGTTAAAGGATAATGTTCCACTTTACCTGTTACACCCATTGTTGGTACTGTCTCATTGGTCACCTGTAAATTAACGGGAGATTTTATCACTGACCTGGTCGCCCCTGTGTCTACAAGAAAAGGATATTCAGTACCAGCTACATCAACCATCATGACCGGTTCTTCCCTAGTGCTTCCTGTTAACCTGACTATCTGTAGACTACAGGTATGACCTGACCCCTAGCGTTGGCTACCATTCTCCAATAAAGCATTTACGGCCACAATTGGAGCTGGTGCCTGCTGGACACTTGCTGGCTTCTGTGCATATCCCTTATGGGGATATCCAGGTCTTCCCTGATGTGGGGTCCCTACTCTTTTTACTGTACAGTTTCTACTTAAGTGTCCTGGTTGTTTA
The DNA here is from genome assembly GCA_031769625.1 of Taudactylus pleione. NCBI lineage: Eukaryota > Metazoa > Chordata > Amphibia > Anura > Myobatrachidae > Taudactylus > Taudactylus pleione. The sequence continues at coordinate 2,457,847 of JAUIMM010000241.1, forward strand.
CAGTTAAAACATGTTCGTGTATCGGGTGAAGACATGTGGTGTTGTGAGGTTTGCGCAGAGGGTAAAGGTGGTGGATATGGGTAAGGATAGGGAGGGTAAGGGTATTGTGGGGGATAAGAAGTTGGTGGGTAGTATGGGACCTGTGGTTGCATCTGGTTAGTGGGATAGAGTTGTGTTTGTTGTTGCGTGGGGTTAGTGAGAGCACATACTTGTTCAGAAGTGAGTGTGTGTGCAAGTGTGTCTGTTGGCTGTGATGTTACCGTCATTCCCTCCAGAGCTTGTATACTGACAGCCATTAGTTTTTCGCTCTGGGCTTCTCTCTTCTTGGAGATGTTTTTATCATGTTCGATGGCGGTTTCTATGAGGGTATCTATTGTGAGTCCCACCAGCCAGGCTGTGAGGTCTGAACCCGAGTTTTTAAACTCTCTTTCAGACCATCCACAAGTACTGTGACTATCATTCCCTGGTGATGAGCGCTATCTTTAATATCCTCTATCCCAGTGTACTGGGTGATAGCCTGCAGAGCCCGATCGCAATAATCTTCTGCAGTTTCACTCTCCTTCTGCTTAATGGTGAAAATTTTGTTCCAGTTAACTACTACTGGATAATATATACCCAATTGAGTTACAATGCGGGAAATGTTACCTTGGTTTACTTGGTCTATTAAGGGAACGTCACCATCCAATACACAATCCGTGATAAATTTTGTCACATCGGTATTGCGTGGTAGACAGGCCCTTAGCACCACACGCCAATCTTTATTAATGGGTTCATGTGAACTACACAAATTTCTCAAAAATCTTTTACATTTGGCTAATTCCTTTTTGGGATCGGGGAAATCATTTATGATGGAATTTAGTTCTGCTCTTGTCCATGGACAATGCATTACTACTTCCCTCGTGGGCACTATACCGTTTGCATCTGCATTTCCATTTGGAACAGTTATTGTCCGAATGGGATGCAGACCAGTAGCGCTGCTACCTTTGACCTGGTTACCTGGCTGGGGGTTTAGTCTGTTGCTGCTGCGTATGGTATGAACAACTTCCTCTACGGGTGCAGAGGGCATTAACACTTCCCTTGCTGTTACCGATGGAGATGGCGGCACCACTCGTGATTGTGATGATGCCGCATCTGTCCTTTGTACAGCATGGGAAATGGCAGACATTACAATAGGCTCATCATCCACATCATGAACATTTTCTTTATAGTTGCTTAAGAGAGGGTACAAGTTGCTTGTTACATTTTTATGGGTATTTTTGGTAACTGTACTTGCACCTCCCTCCGCATAAGGTGGGGGGGTGAGCGTGAACTGCTGGCAATACTCTCCACGACGCAACCTTGCCACACGGGCGTGCCATTTTGCGGCTCGCCCGTATTGCAATTTAGCGCCGCGGATGTATTTTCTGGCAATGTGCTCACGACGCTAGTTTGCGTCGTTTGCACATTTTTAAGCCACGCATTCCCTTCATGCTGCCAGTTTTAAACATTCAAAATATTTAACCTTTTTCTCTCGGGAGCGCATCAGACTGATGTGATCCCGGACATTACCTAACACATTTTTATCAAAACTACCAATTCTGGGAAACGGTCTAACACTCTTCCTCGTCATATTAAACCATAAATCACAATACCTTATTGCATAAGTACCGTACTTAGTATGCATAATACGACGGGCCGATCCGATCGGCGCCTCCATTAGCAGCACATCATTGTCTAACATCTCTACTGTTTGCGCATCTCCCATTCTGAGACAAAATCCTACGCTTTCCAATAAAGATTTAAACTGGTGAAAGACAATCAAGATACTTTCACTTACCTGTGGACGATTTAAGTCGGCGGTGCACCACACACCTGGAAAAGATTTTAAAAAGGCAACTTCCACACCCGGATAAGATTTAGTAAGGCAACTTCCACACCTATGGGAGTTTATATGTCGGCTACTCCCACGCACCTCTCTACAACAAAGACAACATGTACACCTGTTACTGTGTATAGAACGGTAAAGCTACTTACCGAGCGGCTAGACTAACCCTTGCACCTAGCCCTTAAGGATCATACGATACCCTTAACTTTGTTCAACAAATATTCACTGTTACACACTTTTTTCCTGCGCAGAAAAATAAATGTTAACCCAGATATTGGTAATAATTAAAAAAAAAATGTAAACATCCACGGCTTTGTTCAAACATGTGGCAGCAGAACCGGAAGTGCGTATACGCTATTGTGCGACCAGCCGCATACACAATAATGCGACTACCACACAACCGTATAATGGCCCTCATTCAGAGCCGTACGCTCTGAGCAGAGTGCACGCTCTGAATGAGGGCCGGGCTCCATGAAAATGGAGCGTCCACCTGGACGCTCGTATAGCTGTGGGTCACCACCCACAGGCTATACGAGCGTGCATTGTGATGGCCGCGATGGTTGTGACCATCGCGACCATCGAAATTGCGAGCCGGAGCCTGCGGTTGAGGTTTTCAACCGCAAGCTCCGGAGTGATTTTGGCTCTATCAGAGCCAAAATCACTCCCACTGACATCACTAGTGATGTCAGTGGGCCGGCTTCTGACGGGAGGCGTTCCCGTGGGAACGCCCCCGTCAGGGAGGCACGCCCCCGGCACGCCTACCAAAGGGGGCGTGCTGTCAATCAACATTGACAGCACGCCCCCTTTGATCGGACACAACGAGCGAAGGACTTTCCTTCGCTCGTCGCATCTGGCGCATGCGCACGATGGAGCTCCCTCCGTCGTGCGCATGCTCAGTCCATAACATCGACCCACTTGCGAGCGGACAGCCGCTCGTGAGTGGGTCTGAATCAGGCCCAATGACTTTTTAGCTGCGTACACAAAAGTGCGTTTTTGCTATGCACAAACATGCGACTTAGCCGCGTACTCAGTACTGCGGCACCCCTTTAAACGTAAGGTTCTATCAACAGAGGAAAACAAAATTTTTCCTCTCTTGTCCCTGGATTCTAGTCAGCTTCCTTGATTCACACGGAGATGGATAGCGATCTTTCAGCACAAAGCGGTTGCAGGCAAACCCTGCAAGTGACCACTCCACCCTTTGCTGAAATATCGATAGCCGTATGTACCATGTGAGCAGGTAAGTGACTTCACTACGAGCCCCCAACTAACGATACTGGATCAGAACCTCTATACACTCCTTCCTATACCTTCTGAGGATGACGCTAATTTGCATACGCAGTCATACAGTAAATAAAGACTGATAGGGGTAATCAATATGGGTGTGATAACATAGTTTTTTGCGTTAATATCGCACTTTTTAACTTTTTTGCGTTAATATCACTGGTTTTAGTTTTACACCGTATTCAATTTCAAAGACTTGTCGCAGTTTTGAAAAGTCTTTGATAAAAAACGGTGATAACTTTTCACCATTGAATAGGTGTCGAAAAAAAGTGCAGAATTGGGGTTTAGGGGTGCAGGCTTAAAAAAAATAGCCTGCACCCCTGAGATTGACATTTAAAAAAGAACTGTGTCATAAAAAGTTTTTTAAAAAATAGGGACAACCCAAAAAATTAATTTAAAAATTGGGGTAAAAAAAAAATGGGAAAAAATTGTTAAACAATAGGGAAATAGGTTCAGGGCTATTCTGAAAGTTTGCAGCAGATGTTTTCTAGAATAGAATTATAGCGGCAGGTGCACAAATGCAGAATTTTTAAAAAATTACTTTAGGGACACCAAAATATGCTAGTACCCATTTTCATGTACCCCAAATTTGATGGGACCACTTAAAAAAACGAAAAAAATAACCTAAGTGCTCCTCTGCATCACTTCTTCAATGTCGGGAAAAAAACACCTGCTGCGGCTATTTAAATCCCCGACTTTCAATTAAAGGCTAAAACGGGGGCACCCATAGTGTTCCCCCATGTTTTTACAACTTTAGGGGGGTCTTACAATTATTTTAAGGAAAAATTCGTAACTTTACGCAAATCCAACTTCGGAGTTTCCCGTTTTCGTTAATTTTATTTTGAATACGGGGATAAGCGGGACCGCGCACCATACCTTTACGCAGAAAAAAACTCCGATATGAAATGTTAACTTCGCCAGGGAAGTTAACCTTTCATATTGAATACCCCTATTAGACCTGGAATCTGTGGTTCCAAAGCACAAGTGTTATTCAAGTAAAAGTTCAGACAGTTACACGCAATTGATCCAGACTCAATTTAGGTGCAAAAGGAATTATACAGACCCAAGTACAGTATACATACGCAGCGCTTCCGGACCCGAAGATAGGCATCAGCAAGAGACCCCTCGTCATTCAGCATTCAGCATGAAGACTAAGAACTCAGCGTTTGAGCACACATATTTATACCCCCCCAGAATAGACAGGACAATAGAGAAGTTTGTTGCTGATGTCATTGGTTGCCAGGGGAGAAGTATCTGTTACAGAGCATTTAACAGGCTGGTTCAAATTGACTCTCCCTGCCTCTAACAGCTGGGGGTCTTTCCCTTCCCGCCCCCTGTAACATCCTAACAGTTAATACATTTTGTTGCTTGAAGTCTCTGCGATCCATTACTGGAGAATGCATGATGCAATCTCCCCACCGATAACACCGGAATACTGTGGAAAGAGTACACATCAGTATGAAACCAAACACGGCTTGTTTAGCATGTATAAAACCTTGGTTATCAAATATTTTTATTTCTCAGCATTTAAACTAACTGAACCAACTTAAATCATATACTTTAAAGCTTATTAAACCTTATGTGTGAATATGTAGTGTGTGAGTATTCGGGGTTTGATATAAGGACGCTAGTTAACTTGGGGCAGATGCGTGTGCATAAAGCTAATAAAACAGCGGCTTCATACAAAGTCCTATGCATTCGCTAATATGCGACTAGTTAGCAGCGCAATTGTGCGTATTAATGTGTGTATGAGAACTGGTGAAAGAAGCAATCGCATGGTGCTAATAGTATTATCGCCACATGTACTAAAATGTGAGTTTATCTAAAATGGCGTTTAGGCGGCCATTCGCAAAATGGCGTCTTGCGATCTCATTTTGAAGATGGCGTCTTGCGGCCAGTCGCAAGATGGCGTCGCCGCAATTAAATTTTAAACTGAACTTGTCTCAGCCAATTATTCAGGTTTGACACACCCCCCTGGATAGCTACACAAGCCCTTATGCAGTGCCCCTTATTCAGTGCCCCAAGTAGTGCTCCTTATTCAGTTCCCCCAGTAGTGGTCCCCCTATGCAGTGCCCCTTATATAGTGCCCCAGGTAGTGGTCCCCCTATGCAGTGCCCCTTATATAATGCCCCCAGTAGTAGTCCGCCTTATATAGTGACCCCAGTACGGGTTAGTACTGGGGTCACTATATAAGTGGGATTACTACTGGGGGCATTATATAAGGTGCACTGCATAGGGGGACCACTACCTGGGGCACTATATAAGGGGCACTGAATAGTGCCCCCAGTAGTAGTCCCCCCCAGCAGTGCCTCAAGTAGTAGTCCCCCCCAGCAATGCCCCAAGTAGTAGTCCCCCACCTTTGCAGTGCCTACAGCAGTAATCCCTCACCTATGCAGTGCCTACAGCAGTAATCCCCACTGTATGTAGTGCCCTCAGTAGTGGTCCCACCAGTGCAGTACCTCCAGTAGTAGTCCTCCCAGCAGTGACCCCAGTAGTAGTCCCCCTCCCAGCAATGCCCCCAGTAGTAGTCTCCCCCAGCAGTGCCCCCAATAGTAGTCCCCCTCCCAGCAATGCCCCCAGTAGTAGTCCCCCCCAGCAATGCCTCCAGTGGTAGTCCCCCACTTATGTAGGGCCACCAGCGGTAGTCCACCACCTATGCAGTGCCCCCAGCAGTAATCCCCACCTATGCAGTGCCCTCAGTAGTGGCTGTGTGTTTGTTATACTTGGAGTGTTTGCGGACTGCACTTATGTGCGGTCCACACTACCGCCCTGCCTGGGTGACTAACAGATTCTAGAGGTCCAGTAGGACCTCTAGCATATGTCTCCTCCTAGGCGGCGGCCATTTTTGGAGGGCCGTTTTCAGCAGATTTCATGCGGACGGCTAGTCCGCATGGAATCTGCAGCCCCCGCCCGCCAACGCACCCCACAAACCTCCGTGCCCCCAACCGCCGCGGAGTCTGCGGGGGCGGTAGTTACATCACTGAGTGGATCAGATAATGAAGATTTTTTGAATAAATTGTGCACCTTTGCCGTCTGTAACATATTCATGTCAAGGCCACCATTTTAAGAGGAAGCCTGAGATGAATAAGGCACAGACGCCGTCTCCATCCTGAACTTAAATTGGACTTTATGGAATACCTTAATCAGAGAGGGGGGAAGAGATTGCTTCCAGTTTTGAGCAATAGTAGCCCTCACTGCTATAAAAATATGTCCAAGCACATATGGTTGGGATGGTTGCACTGATGCACTGATGCGGGGCACAGATGGAGAATAACAGTCAGTGGAGGGGGGCACTGAAAATTATAATACTTTGTGAATCAGAGGTAATATCTCCTCCAAAAAATTTGAAGTGTGGGGCAAGTCCAAAAGACATGGTAAATATGGCCAATCTCTCCACAATTCCGCCAACAGAACTTCAAATGTGTCAGCCATATAGTATGCAGATGGTCAGAAATACAGACTACACAGTAACTTAATATGAATTTCTGACTGATTCAAGCACTTAGACATACTATAGGATGTTGTGTAAATCAATTCCCACTGAGCATCAGAGATAGAGTAGCCCAAGTCGAGCTCCCAGTGTACCTGGGCAGGTGACTTAATACAGCATTCCGTTTGAAGTAGGAGCTTAGACCAATAAGATATATGGCCCTGACTCCTATCTGCCATAAGGCGGTAGATCAAATGGAATTGGATGAAATACTGCCGGCCGCATGGGTTCGGTTCGATTCCCGTCAGCGGCAGCACGACAGGAGCAGAGTACGACGCAGCGGAAGCCCGACAGCGCTGGAAATCCCGATCGTGGATAGGTAAGTATCCACTAACCTAACCCCCCTAACCCTAACCCTCCTTAGGGGTGCCTAACCCTAACTTCCCCCCCAAGTGCCTAACCCTAATCCCCCCTGTAAGTGCCTAACCCTAACCACCCCCTTCCCCGCTGCCTAAATCTAAGTCCCCCCGGGGGTGCCTAGCCATAACCCTCCCTCCCCCTAGCCTAAGCCTAACCCTCCCGGGGGGGTGCCTAACCCTAAGTCCCCCCCGGGAGCCCTAAACCCTAGTCTGTCCACTCATGGTGCCCGGCATCACTACGATCGTGATGCCGGGCGCCGGTCTCCCGGCGTTGGGGAAATGCGGGCGTCTAGATGTAGACGCCCGGCATTTCACCTTTGCCGGGATAAGACAGTCGGGAAGCCGACTGCCGGTATTTAGGCAGTCGGCTTCCCGATTGCCACCCGATCAAATAACTAGGAATTACACTCTTATACCAGTAATTTATCTGACAATACTGGAACATGACCATAGGTGGTAGATAATAACAATCCATTAAGTGGGGAAATTAAAGTAAAAGACTACTTTCCATAAGGCCACCAAGGGTATTAATATCATGGGCGGGATGCAGGAAGGGGAAAAATGCAGTCAAACCCTGAAAATGCTGGTTTGACTGCATTTCTCACATGCACCAAGCCTCGGATTTCCAGGACTTGGTTGCGGTGAGTAACGCCATCTTCCTGATGGCATTACCCATAGAAGCCTATGGGATTCTCTCTGCTGATTGCTGATAGAGGGATCCAATCGGATCCCTCCCAGCACCCCCCATGGCGCTTGCATCCTCCTGTGCATGTGCAAAAGAAGGCTGGAGGGGCTTCAGGATCATAGATCAGGAAGTCCCTTCATCGCAAAAGGCCGCTCCCAAACCTTCAAAGAGGCCTTTATGGATGACAGAATCAGGGAGCTAGAAGGGCGCATGGATTTAGGTGTCCACAATGGGTCCACTAAGGGGTAAGCCTTACAACACACCTTTTATGAGTGTACCCAACTTTTAACCGTGGTTAAGTGAAGCCAGTCACGAAGCTGAGTGAGAAGGCAATCATGATATTCCCTTACTTTTTGGATCGATAATCTCCATGACAATAGTTGGCACATCATTGTAATCACATGACCTGATGGGCGATCATGTGATCCTGGTTCAAAATCAGTATATGATATGATACTGCTATGTTAACATTATATATTTTGAATTTATAAACTATGTAACCATATGGTTTCGGCTCCTTCTCAACTGTCCATTATAACACATTTAGAATTTTTGCATGAATCAATAGTTACTCCCATCTCCCCCTTCACAGGTGTATTGTTCTTTGTTTACCTTTTACCAGGGATTGCATTATTTACCAACTTATATACAGTATATATAGTTATACACACACCCCCTGCACCGATTGGGATGAAACCAACGCAAGGTGGTCCAGTTGGATCCTGGCCAGTTTTTAAAGGGTTAGGGACCCAGGGAGCCTGTTCTGAGCCTTCCACTGGATGGATTTGGATGAATACTTCTCAGAAGACATACTAGGGGGTTGAGGTCCTGGCCGGACCTCCCATTGGTGTATGCTGAGTAGAACTTTGACCTGGGGAGCCTGTTCTGGGCCTTGCACTGTATGGATTTGGATGAAAACTTCACAGAGGGATGGCAATTGGTCTGGGATACCCAATAGAGTGTTTGGGGTCTCGATCAGACCTCACGGAAAAGTTCGCCGGGTAGAACTTTGACCCAGGGAGCCTGTTCTGGGCCTTCCACTGAAGGTATTTGGATGACATCACATAACAAAACTTGAAGATTTAAACCCAGGCAACGCCGGGCATTTCACCTAGAGTATATATATACAGTATATATATATATATATATATATATATATATACATATATATACACATATATATATACATACATACTTACATACACTATTTTGGTTCTTTGAAAGCACCACAAGGGCTTTCCTTTTGGTTTCTAAAAAATGTTTGTACCTCAGATTACTTACTAGATAATACATAGTATTTTTTACTACTTTTTTTACCACTTTATTTTAAAAATGTGGTTGAACCTTGAACTGGAAGCCCAAGTCATACACTCCCTAGTCTTCAGGAAGGGGGGGTTAGGGTTAGGCACCCCCCCCAAGAGACTTAAGTTTGGCTGCGGGGAAGGGCGGGTTAGGTTTAGGAACTTAGAGTGGGGTTAGGGTTAGGCACTAGGGAGGGAGGTTAGGGTTAGGCACCCCTAAAGGAGGGTTAGGGGGAGGAGTAGGGTTAATAAATACTTACCTTTGGAGCTGTCGGGGTCTACATACATACCTACTCTCCCGGGACATCTGGGAGGCTCCCGATTATTTGGGTAGCCCCTGGACCCCCGGAAGAGTAGACACTTCTCCTGCATCCTGTCCACTTCCTATTGATGTGGGCAGGACTTGGGAAAATCTTTCCAGAAATGTCCAGGCTTAGGGGGAAGGGCCTAATTATGCAAATATGATAATCATGTAATTTGGCCCCGCCCCCAATTTAAATATGCACAATTCGCAGAATTTCCCAGCGAGGAGACAGGACCTAATGATGCAAATGCTCCAGCCCTGTCCCCATCACTGCCCACTTGAAAGTCCTTTCCAGGCCACTCCCAGAAAGGTAAAAAGAAATGTTGGTAAGTATGTTAAGGAGCTGATGTGGAGGTGAATGTATGTCTGTTTGCAGAGTATGGGGTCTATGTACTAAGCAGTGATAAGTAAGAGAGTGAAAAGTGATGTCTGTGATAAGTGCCAGCCAATCAGCTCCCATCTGTAATTTTTCAAACACAGCCTGTGAGATGACAGTTGGAAGCTGATTGGCTGGCACTTATCACAGACTTATCACTTTTCACTCTGTCACTTATCACTGCTTAGTACATAGACCCCTTTATCTTGCAAGTGTTCACACTGCTTATGCTTCGAAACCAAGTGTAAGCAAGTGTGGCTATGCAGAGACATACACATTTCACTGACGATGATTACTAGTATTAAACCAAGTGAAGGATAGGTGGCGGGCACACCATACGATGTCTGTGGGTGAACTGGCATATAGTTTTTCATGCAAGGTGAGGGCACATGTGTCCGATTTCTGTCCAACTCGTCATCAGGCCCTGAGAAGTTATACAATGTGAAATCAATCTATAGGAGTGCAACCACTTACAAAAATAAATATTAATGTATAAATAAACTGTAATATAGACCTAGATCTAGTATAGTATAGTCTTCTCCCCCTCCCTTATTTTAATTGTACCATTCCTTAATACTGTTCTGTAATGCAATGCTATAATAATAATAATGATAATTAAAATTAGGGATGAGCAGTTCGCATTCTGTGGAATCCGAACCATTCCGAACCCCGGGGATCCGAGCCTTCCCGCCTGACTCGGATCCCACTTTGAGGCCGAACGTCATCCTCCCAACGTCAGATTCTCACGAGAGTTGTTTTCTATATAAGGCGCCGCGACCAGGTCTCCATTTCACGCGCACGCTGCGCACTGCTCTGCTGAGATTCGCAAGTAGCTGTGCTGGTAAAGTGACTGTGTATAGGGGGCACACTGCACACTGATGTATGCTGCGCTATACTCTGCTGATTAAGTGGCTGTGTCCAGAGACTCACAAGTGGCTGTGCTGGTAAAGTGATTGTGTATAGGGGGCGCACTGCATGCTGATATATGCTGCGCTATACTCTGCTGATTAAAGTGGCTGTGTCCAGACTCACAAGTGGTTGTGCTGGTAAAGGGCTCTATTTACTACAATCCGCATATTGAATGCGGATTGTAGTGTGATATTACCGAGTGAATTCGCATTGCGAATTCAGGCAATATCACAGGGATTTACTATAAATCCCTTGCAGGGACAGAGCTTGCGATAAAGCTCTGTCCCTGCGGATCCCATCCGCACTCTAGTCGCAGTATTTTTGGAAAAAATACCGCGACTAAGAGACCGCGCATGCGCCGACCGACCACCACTATTACCCCCCCCACCGACGCTAAGCCCCGCCCCCGGTGCAAAGCCCCGCCCCCCGCAATCGTGGACCCCCGCGACCCCCCCTCCCTTCATTACACTTACCTGCATCCTCCTGGCCTCCGGTGATCTTCTCCAGGCTTCCCGATCAGGTGATCTCCCATACTGCACTGGGGCCCGATCACCTGATGACCGGGCCCCAGTGCACTGTGGGAGACCAGCTGACCAGAGAGGAGCCGTCACCAGAGGCCCGATCACCGGTCCCTGGATTCAGGTAAGTAAAAAAAAAAATGTTTAATTTTTTTTTTCTTTTTTTTACAGCAATCAGCTTGCGGTCTGCTTAGACCACATAGCTGATTACTGGTACCGGCTCCCGCCTCTGCTCTCCCCGTTAGAGCAGAGTGGGAGCCCGGTAACCGGGGGAGACCCTGGATAACGCCACCTCCAGGTGGCGTTATTATCACAGGGCTTCCCCCGGTATTTTTTTACAATTTATTTTTAGTAATTGTGGTAGGATCACATTTCCCATTACAATTATGGGAAATGCGATCTGCTTTACTAAAAATAAGTGATACTGGGGGTTGGAGTAGAATTTTACTAATTCTACTCCAATTGCCCTGTAATAACTACAGGTGAAACTAAAATAATGTGAAAAGGGTGTGAAAACACCCTTTTTCACTTTATTTTAGTAAAAATAATGTTAATAAATAGAGCCCAAAGTGATTGTGTATAGGGGGCATACTGCACACTGATGTATGCTGCGCTATACTCTGCTGCTTAAGTGGCTGTGTCCAGAGACTCACAAGTGGCTGTGCTGGTAAAGTGATTGTGTATAGGGGGCATACTTCACACTGATGTATGCTGCGCTATACTCTGCTGCTTAAGTGGCTGTGTCCAGAGACTCACATGTAGCTGTGCTGGTAAAGTGATTGTTTACAGGGGGCACACTGCACACTGATGTATGCTGCGCTATACTCTGCTGATTAAAGTGGCTGTGTCCAGAGACTCACAAGTGGCTGTGCTGGTAAAGTGATTGTGTATAGGGGACACACTGCACGCTGATGTATGCTGCGCTATATTCTGCTGTTTAAGTGGCTGTGTCCAGAGACTCACAAGTGGCTGTGCTGGTAAAGTGATTGTGTATAGGGGACACACTGCACGCTGATGTATGCTGCGCTATAATCTGCTGATTAAAGTGGCTGTATCCAGACTCACAAGTGGCTGTGCAGGTAAAGTGACTGTAGGGTGCACACTACCCGCTGATGTATGCTGCGCTAGACTCTGCTGATTAAAGTGGCTGTGTCCAGACTCACAAGTGTACAAAAAAAAAGTTTAGAAATGTAAAAAGTTAAAGGTTTACCCCACTGTGTATACAAGCACAGTGACTCCTTGGGCAGTAGCCCTCTGTGTATACAAGTACTGTGACTCCTTGGGCCATAGCCCTCTGCGTATACAAGCACTGTGACTCCTTGGGCAGTAACCCTCTGTGTATACAAGCACTGTGACTCCTTTGGCAGTAGCCATCTGTGTATACAAGCACTGTGACTCCTTGGGCCGTAGCCCTCTGTGTATACAAGCACTGTGACTCCTTGGGCAGTAGCCCACTGTGTATACAAGCACTGTGACTCCTTAGGCCATAGCCCACTTTGTATACAAGCACTGTGACTCCTTGGGCCGTAGCCCACTGTGTGTTCATAGCACAAAGGTACTGTGACAAGTTAACGCAAGAAAAGTAAAAAAAAATTATAAAAGTAAAAAAATAACTGTTTATTTGTGCTGTACCCCACTGTGTATACTGTATACAAGCACTGTGACTCCTTGGGCCATAGCCCTCTGTGTATACAAGCACTGTGACTCCTTGGGCCTTAGCCCTATGTGTATACAAGCACTGTGACTCCTTGGGCCTTAGCACTATGTGTATACAAGCACTGTGACTCCTTGGGCCTTAACCCTATGTGTATACAATTACTGTGACTCTGCAGGCCATAGCCCACTGTGTACAAGTGCTGTGACTCCTTGGGCCGTAGCCCTCTGTGTATACAAGTACTATGACTCCTTGGGCCTTAGCCCTCTGTCTATACAAGTACCATAACTCCTTGGACCATAGCCCTTTGTGTATACAATCACCATGACTCCTTGGGCCATAGCCCTCTGTGTATACAAGCACTGTGACTCCTTGGGCCATAGCCCTCTGTGTATACAAGCACTGTGACTCCTTGGGCCATAGCTTTAATTTCTGCCCTGCTGTGTGGCAATGTTTCATAGACGTGCTTTAAACTGTGGTGACTGTGCCACTGCTCTGTCGCTTAGTAACCAGCCAGCTCACTGCAGCCGTTGGGCCAATAATGGTGAAAACAATATTGTGAGCTGTGAGGTGGTCTAAATTGACTGTAAATGAATTTTATTGAGGTTAATAATACTCTAGGAACAACAAAAATCTAAATCCAGAACTAGTCACAGCGGTTTGGCTAATCCAAATCCAAAGCTGTATGACGAATCAGAGCCCATTCCAAATCCATCAAAAATGGTCCGGCGTACATCTCTAATTAAACACTAATATGTACTAAAAATTGACTGGTACTATGTTCCGCTGTATTGTACATGTGAATCTTTAAATAAAAGAATGAAAAACTGGCTGGTATTAGAAAAGTCCTGTACTTATCTCCTGAGCTAAGACTCAACACAAATATTTTTTTGGCAATCCAGTAAAATCTTAAGGTGCATACACACGTAACAATTTTTTTAACAATTTAACTATAACGACGCTGTTATTGTTCAATTGTTGAAAAAATCGTTCAGTTTCTGAGTTATAACGATGAACGATTATCGTTCATGCGCGTTCCCGTTTGTAGTTTGTAGTTCATTTTGACTGACCAACTGAACGATTTTCATTAAGGGAAGTTAAGAAAAACCTTTGTAGTTCAAAAAAATCGTTCATTACACTTTAAAAAATCTGACAGAAAATCGTTCATAAAATCGTTCATAAAATCGTTGGTAACAAAATCGTTGTGTGTGTATGCAGCTATAGTCTACATTATGGTGCATACACACGATCAGATTTTTTCTTCAGATATGGACGATAACGATTTAAAAATCGTTCAGTCGTTCATATCTGATGGAAAATCGTTCATATCTGACATGCCTGAACGATGGATGATCAACGATGCGCGTTCCCGTTTGTCAGATAACGATATCTGACATCTGATGGGTTTGCAGTCAGACTTGGACGATTCCATTCATTTTAATGCATTCAAAAATCGTTCAATCGTTCAAATCGTTCAAATCGTTCAAACCTTTGGTCAAATCGTCCAAATCGTTCAAATCGTTTAATCGTTCAGTCGTTCATCTGACAAATCTGACAAGTCTGACAAATCTGACCGTGTGTACGCTCCATTAGACCCCAGGGTTTAAAGCTGCATACACACACAATGATTTTGTTACCAACGATTTTATGAACGATTTTATGAACGATTTTCTGTCAGATTATCTGTCAGATTTTTTAAAGTGTAATGAACGAATTTTTTGAACTACAAACGATTTTTGCATATAGCCTTAATGAAAATCGTTGAGTTGACAAGTCTGACTGAACTACAAACTACAAACGTGAACGCGCATGAACGATAATCGTTCATCGTTTAACGATAATCGTTCAAAATATCGTGGTGTGTGTATGCAGCTTAATCCTGACTTGTTAATTATTTACAGAACTACATTAAGTTCTACATTATTATTTTTACTAAAATAAAGTGAAAAAGGGTGTTTTTACACCCGTTATTTTAGTATCACGTATAGTTATTGCAGGGCAATTGGAGTAGAATTTGTAAAATTCTACTCCAACCCCTAAGTATCACTTATTTTTAGTAAGCAGATCGCATTTCCCATAATTGTAATGGAATTGTGATCCGACCAAAGTTACTAAAAATAAATTGTAAAAAATTACCATGGAAAGCCCTGTGATAATAACGCCGCCTGGAGGTGGCGTTATCCAGGGTCTCCCCCAGTTACCGGACTCCTGCCCTGCTCTAACGGGAAGAGCAGAGCCCGGAGTCGGTCCCAGTGATCAGCTGTGTGGACCACATGCTGATCTCTGCTAAAAAAAAAAAAAATTACCTGACTCCAGGAACCGGTGGTCGGGGCTCCGGTGATGTTCTCCCTCCGGTCAGCTAGTCTCCCATGGTGCACTGCGGCCAGGTCATCAGGTGATCAGGTCCCAGTGCAGTATGGGATATCAGCTGACCGGAGGCATGGAAAACATCACCGGAGCACCGATGACTGCAGGTAAGTGCTAATAAGGGAGGGGAGGTCGCGGGGGGGGCCTCGATCACGGGGGGTGGGGCTTAACGACAGGGGTGGTAGCAGCGGCGGCCGGTCGGCACATGCGCGGGCACTTTGTCACGGTATTTTTTGCAAAAATACCGTGACTAGTGTGTGGATGGGATTCGCAGGGACAGAGCTTTATCGCAAGCTCTGTCCCTGCAAGGGATTTGTTGTAAATCCCTGTGATATTGCCTGAATTCGCAATGCGAATTCAGTCAATAATATCACACTATAATCTGCATTACAAATGCGGTTTTGTAGTAAATAGAGCCCTAAGTAAGAACTAATTCTGCTTCTCCGTGTTGCTCTTGGAATAATCTACAATTTGTTTGTATGTAGGTTTATAAGTGCCCTTATAAACCTACATACAAGTCATCCTCCAGACTTGTGTGAAACAGGCTGCATAATATTGGTCTGCTTTATCTGCCAATACTAAATTATTCCCCCATAATGCATTATTACAAATTCTATACCTACCATTACCACAGGCAGCTCTTTCTGTTGATCCTGCAGTGTTTGAGGTTATTTGCACCCAGATGCCTATGCCTAAAACTTTTGGGGCCCATACATCAGCACTCTGCATTTTACAGATGATTGTGTAAACAAAATTGTCACTGGATGTGGTTCACTGGATGGCGATTCCGACAAATAAGTGACCGGAACTGGTGAACCTGGTTTTCCAACATGTTGGATTTCGCCAACTAATCGTGTCAGTGGTGCTAGTGTATGGTACTGATCAACCGTTTTGCAGACTCTTATTAGTAAAATGAGCATTTCACAACTGGCAGAACTGTTCTTTGGTGAAAATGATCTGCAAATTGCTGGTATATACTGTACATATTGCAATGTACAGTATGGGCACATATTAGTGGATTGGAGAACCTTTAAATACAAGAATCAGTGAATAGTTTTTTGTGATTGCTGATGCATGGGCCCCATTAGTGAGCTCACTACAGTGCTGGCCTCAGGTATTCTAGCACACTGTGCAAGAGTTTTTGGATAGCCCCCTCCCGCATCAAACTACTTTTATGAATATTTTTATTATTAAAAGAAAAAAAATTACTTTGTTTTTCTTTTGTGAAATATTTTTTTAAAATGATAAAACATCAGTTGCGCCTGCATTGTGTAATTTCCTTCATACCAGCATTAACTATGCCTGTTTAATAAACCAAAACCTGTTATTCATCGTGTGGACTGACCTCAATGACACACCGCTGCCACCTATATCAACATCATACTTGCCGCCATTCAGCTCCCCCCTTCCGGGAGGGAGCTGAATGTCTGCGTGCACCAGGGGGCATAGCCGGGTAATGATGCGGCATTGGGGACGGAGCCGAGGGCGGGGCTGCAATGCCGAAAATATTGGCATTGTGAAGCAGGGGGCGGGGCCACGATGACGCGATTCAGCGCGAATCGTATCACTTGCCCCCCCGCTGCGGGGGTTTCTATGAGTTAGCGGGGTGGCAGGAGGCAGCCTGCCTTTCTGGGGGTGGGGAGCAGCACCCGATATTCGAGAAGCTCCCGACCAAATCGGGTGGGTAGGCAAGCCTGATCAACATCTATAGGTACTGGGGGTGGGATGTATTTGGATTTTTAAAAGGGTTTAATTTTAATACTGTTTCACATAACTTGCTGGTACATAAAATGAGAATAGATGTAAGTGGGTTTCCACAGTAAGCATTTTAATATTTACAGCTCCCCTGAGGATGCTCCGGGGAGCGTAAGGGCAGCGTTGTGACTGTCTGAAGCATCCTAAGGACACTCCAGGCAGCACTGCGGCGGCACTGCTGTATAGATTCTGGCTGCAGAGTGCCATTCTAGGCATCCTGCTAGCCAGATAAGGCTAGCAGAAAAAAGCTCAGAGGGCCACACCAAATGATTCCGCGGGCCTTATATGGACCCCAGGCCTGAGGTTCCCCATCCCTGGCCTAGAGGGCTGGTGTCCATATATGCAGATAGAACTATACTATATAAGCTTATAAACACAGAAGAGGATTGTATGTCACTACAGGCAGACTTGGGGGTACATTTACTAAACAGCGGTATTTGCTGCGGTTTTTGAAACAGATTGAAACAGCAAATCACTGAGGGGTTTATGTATCAAGCAGTAAAAAGCGTGGAGAAGTGGACCATAGCTTAAATAACGCTATTTTGGTATTCATGAACAGACTTAACACAGGAGATATCACAGATATCTCCTTGCTAAGTTCCCCTGCGTTAATTTCCACACTCCCCATACATTAGTGCATTAGTCTGGGGATGTGGAAATTGTGGTATTCATCAAATTCCGAAAATTATAAATTTTCGGAATTTGATGCAGTTACTATTCGCCACTGTGAGGTGACGAATAGCAGAATCCACTTACCTGTATCAGCGTGTGCAGGTCCCCCGACGAGTCCCTCCGGCGCTCTGCTCCGTTCTCAGGCTCCGGAGGCTGGTCGGACATGTGTGCTCCCCAGCAGAGCACAAGAAAGTTTAGAAAAAGAAAAAATTTTTTTTTTTTTTTCTAATCTGTCATATGGTCTGCTGGGAAACCACATGACAGACCAGCAGGACGGAGCCGGAGGCTGCTGCGCGGACAGGTAAGTCGGGGGGGGGGGAAGGTGAGCGGAGGGGGGAGGGGGGTGGGGGGTACGAAACTTAACGCATCTGTAGGCAGTGCTGCGCATGCGCTGGTTTTACAGATGTAACAGCGCATGCGCAGCACTGTTTCCAGATGCGATAAGGTAGTGTAGGCAGGGAAAAGTATCTATTTCCCGAAAAGCTGTCATCGCAAAAATGACAGCTTTTCGGAATAGATACTTATGGAGAGGTGGAATGATGAATTCCACCTATAATTAGCTAGAACTCCATGAGAGTTCTAAAGCTAATTATCTCCAGAGAATTTTAATGTTTAATGAATAGGCCCCATAGTCTGCCTCATTTATCAACGAGTGTATCACCCAACTGTCATTTTTCTAACAGTTGACAGTTGGGAGCTGATTGGCTGGAGCACCATTTATCATAAAAAGTGAAATTTATCACTAGTTTTGAGTGATAAACGCATTGATAAATGAGGCTTTCGTTGTTATTCACCTATGTTGATGGAGTTTTGTAAAATGTTTTAAATTTATAATTTATTATATGTTATATAAATGTTGTCCACATCATTCACGATGCCCCCCTGGGCAGGATCCAATCACAGCACCTCCCAGCACCCCCTGCGCATGAGTAGAAGGACGCCAGAGTGATTTCTGGGTCATAGAACCAGAAGTCCCTCGCTTGCAAAGGACAGCTCGTACTGTGAGAGCTGTCCTTTGTGTATTTCTTAATGCATACCGCCGGCATGCATGCGAAGAGTGGCAGGATGCATCTCATTCCAAATGTGATGCATCATGCACCCCCCCATGTGTCCAAATCTTTACTGCAACTCTGTATGCACAAAATCAGGACACATGCGGTGCAACTCAGACACATGCATATATGGAAAAACGCCCCAATGAGTCCACCTTAGAATTACGCTCTATCAGTCTATAGCGATTCCTCTACTACTGATTGACCATATACAGTAGTAAGAACTGCATGCTGTTTGAGCTATGTGGTCAAACAGAATCTCTATACACACCAGGGCCGTAGCTAGGGTAGTGCGGCCGGTGCCATCACACAGGGCACTACAGGTCAGAGGGCGCTGTTTGGGCCTGTCACATTTCTGTTTATTATAATTCTCACTTGTAGCTTCCTCTTATTTCATCCCCAGCATCTCCTGGCCTCTCCTATATCTTCCCTGGCCCTTCCCCATGAGGCCATGGCCCTTTTTTAGGTGCATTATGTCCCTTTGAAAAATGAGGGGGGCACCAATGCTCTTTCTGGCACAGGGCACCAAAAAGTCTAGTTATGGCTCTGATACACACAATGGCCCTCATTCAGAGGCGGTCGCAAGAAGCGCTCGCTCTCTCTGAATGAGGGCGGGCGCCTCTTTTTTTTTAGTGCGGCCTCCTGGTCGCAAGCTATGCTGTGGGTTACCACCCACAGCTTAGCTAGCGACCAGGGTGATGGTCGCGATGGTCAAGACCATCGCGACCATCGGGGCTTGCGACGAGACCCTACGGTTAGGTCTCATCAACCGCAAGCCCCAGGGAGCTTCCTGCTCTGATCGAGCAGGAAGCTCCACACTGACATCATTGATGATGTCAGTGCGGCCGCCCACAAACGGCATGCGCTCCGAAAGGAACGCCTCCGTTTGTTCAGCCCCCCCCCCGGCCCGCCTACCAAACGGGGCGAGCTGTCAATCAAAATCGACAGCCACCCCTTTGGTAGCGAGCTCCGGAGCGAGAGAGTTTCTCTCTCGCTCCGGGGCTTGCGCACGCGCAGTGCGGCCACTGCGTGTGTGCAGGGCTAACCATCGACCCGGTTGCGAGCGCATCGGCGCTTGCGACCGGGTCTGAATGAGACCCAATATGCTTTCTGAGATATCTCACCTGTCACAGCAACCTAAGTTTTCCAGCAGGTTTTAAACCCGCCGCTTAGTAAATCTGGGGTTTCCATACTTCTATTGTGAAAAACATTGTGCTTTGATGATCATCTGCATTCTAATTGAGGTTTCTCAATGGTTTTGTGGGAAGTTTGAGCTTGGTAACTCTGCGGGATGCAATCCTGATAGTAAATCATAGTAAATCATAGCAAAACAGCCAGGATTTTAAACTCCACGCTGACCATGGTAATAATTATTAGCATCAGTCAATGGGTGAGATGTATTCCGCCGCTCTTCGCATGCATGCCAGTATACATGAAAGAATGCTCAAAGGACCACACACTCGGTAAGAGCTGTCCTATGACCCAGAAGTCCTTCTGCGCATGCGCAGAATGACGCACGCGCCGCGTGGGATGCTGGGAGGAATCCGATTGGATCCCTCTCACAGCATTCTGCAGAGAGAAGCCCATAGACTTCTATAGGCCCCGGAATGCATCCAATTTTGAGGCTTGGTGCATATGAGAAATGCGGTCAAACCCGCATTTTTGGGGTTTGTCCGCATTTCCCCCTTTGCTGTATCCGCTGCATCCCGCCCATGATGTTAAATGGTACTGCACAGTGTCAGACAGGTGCTATAAAGGCTAATAAGACTGGAATGTCTAAAAAGGATTATAGATGCTCTGATGTAAAATCATTTTACCTAATCCCAGTCCAATAACATCTCAAATATGGGGTACCATTTGGACTCCTGAATAAAGGAAGTGCATATGAGAACTTGGGAGGGTTCAGTGGTGGGAAACAACCTTATTAATGAAAATCATTGAATATATTATATTGTAAAAATTATTGAACAATTTGGACTTGTTCAATTTAAAAAAAAAAATCACCTTACAGATTACCTAATTACCATTTATAAAAAAAATAAAAGATTAGGCTTTATATTTAGGACTGTGCACATGAGGGATATCCACTAGATCCAGACAAAACTTCATTCTTCACTATAGGGTAGTCAGCCAATTCAATTTTCTGCCCGTAAAAGTGGTGATGGCCAATTCATTTACTGAAGTCATAAGGGGAGAAGATGCCTTTCTTTCAAATATAATACCTAAATATATCTTATAAATTGCATTATTGGAAAAAGAGATAAAGGGAATCTATCGGATTGGAATGTAAGGGATGAGAGAGGATGTATTTCCACCACCAAATTGAGAACTACTCACCTGGGCTGTGATTGCATTCCTCTGATTTAACATATCATTTTGTACTTACATTAGATTGAATTTGGCGGACTTGTGTTTTTTCAACCTTGCTAACTATGTGACTAAGTATCTTTGTTTCTTGTTTTTGTCTGCAGATGCCACAGACAATTCTACCGAAGAAAGTAAAACAAGTACTGGCCCTAATATAGTTACGTCTGCCAGCCTGACCTCAAACATAACTAAACCTACAAGTCCGCCAGTGCAGACACCAGAAAATGTGTTGACAAGCCAAACTACTTCTAAAACGCAGATGAAATCAGAAACCTCGGTCTTGAGTAAGTAACTAGGCTTCACGGGAATAGCCTCTATCACAATCCTTACCTGTGTTAGCAGGTTACCTCTTTCTGTAATATCTCATCACGGGATGTAGTTTAGAAGCCAACGGTCTAAATGCCGACCGCCGGCTTCCAGACTTTCTAATCCCAGTGTGGTACTAGTGACAGGCGTCGAAAACTCGACGCCTGTCATTAACCAGATGCCAGAACGAAGGTAAGCCGGGCGCGGGCAGTCGCTGGGGGGGAGGGTTAGGGTTAGGGCTCCCGGGGGGACTTAGGGTTAGGTACTTAGAGGGGGGATTAGGGTTAGGCACTTGGGGGGGAGGTTAGGGTTAGGCACCCCTAAGGGAGGGTTAGGGTTAGGGGGGGGAATTAGGTTAGCGATACTTACCTTAGGGACAATCGGGATTTTCATCCTTGCCGGGTTGCCGCTGTTGGGATTTGAAATGCAGGCCATGCGTCCGGCGGTAATACTTACTACACCCCCCGTCACATATGTATTGTGTTCCTTGTTATATGCAGTTCTCACCTGGTCATTGGGATCCCAAGTTTTGCCAAATTTGCACAGGTTCTACTGTGTTGATAACATTGCTAAAAGCACATCCTTATTTGATATATGGGCCACAACCAGAGATACAACTATACTAACTATAGGATGAAGATATTGTTGTGACCAGCATGCGCATGGATTGTAAATTTCCACACATGCCAAATTTAAATCCTATATAAGATAGCCAGGTGTCAGGATTCCGGCTCCGGCATCCATGCGGGACACCGGAATCCCTGCAGTCAGAATATTGACCGCATCCCATATATATATATATATATATATATATATATATATATGTGTGTGTGCGTGTGTGTGCAAATATCAGAACTGATATAGAGCGCTCAGTGTGCTAATTAATACAATAGCCTATAACCCAGTGTATAGCATTCTGTTATTTAAAGTGCATAGCAGCTGAAGTAAATATATAAATATATATAGAATAAATACAAAGACCTTAGTGTGTTATAGGTGTAAAATGCAATAAAAAGTGCAATCCATACATATGTAAATAAATAAATAAGTGTGATTCAAAGTGCAAAAAAATTCAATAGTCAGGTATATCAATAAACAGTGTTACCAAAATATAAAAACTAGCTGTGAGAGTATAAAGAAAGGGGTTTTATTTAGAACCTGACCCTAAAAACATAGGGCAGTATACTATACATAAAACATCGATTAAAAACATACACATAGTATAAAACATAAAGATAGTTCATTAAAGTATAACCGTTTAATTGTTATTGTATTACTGATGAGCTGACTCCCATATTACTGGGGAGTGCTTTTTTTTCTCTTTTTTTCTTAGATATTAAATTTTTGCTTTCATATTTATCATACATTTCTTATACGTACACAATTCCAAAATATTGTTTGGTCTAATTGTTAGGAAGGGCTCTCACCACATTTGGCACTGTAGTCTCCCATATATACTTTATATACATATATATATACATATATACTGGGCAAGCATTTAAATTTTGATGCGATATATCTTGCAGACATATCGTGTGCATCTACTGGTGTGTACGGGTGACCGACCGTCCCATTATGCTGGCCGCAGGAACCGCCAATGATATCACAAATTTAAATGCTTGCCCAGTTGTGATGTCTGGCCAGACATATCGAGTGGCTAATCGGTAAATGTTTATGCATATCAAATTGGTCGCTTTGTCCGCCGGCAGCTGGGTCAGTCAGGTGTGTACATCACGTTACCATGAGATTTGTATTGTCGACATTTTAACTATATAGACATGAAATTTGTCAATATTTTAACTATGTCAACATGTAGCATGTTGATATGGTGAAATTCAACATTGTGGCTTCTACATAATATAGAGTAGGGGAAATGGTTCTGGTGCTGTCTACAGGTAGTGTATTACTTGGCTATAGTGGTCTATTTACGAAGATTTTGATGGAGATAAAGTGAACAGAGATAAAGTACCAGCCAATCAGCTCCTAACTGCCATGTCACAAAAATGACAGGAGCTGGTTGGTTGGTACTTTATCTCCATCCAAGGCTTAGTAAATAGACCCCTAATTCTTCTAATAGCTTTCTCAAATTCCCAGATAAAGTGCAATTATATTGTTTATCTTACTAGTACCTTGTTTCACAAGAGAGTACATACATACCCTTTTTAAAAAGAATGGTAGGCATTGTACAAACTTTCACCATTGTCCTATGGTGGTTGCGTAAGCAACGTAGATGTCGTCTGGGCTGCCGTTGGTTCTACCTCAATAGGATGGAAGAATGCTTTTGACATTCATTTAAAAACCTGATGTCCGTCAGCATTATGAATAATGAGATCAAATAGTTCAAAGATCCAATGCCAATAAATTAAATTGAATAAAACTAATTTAATAATATATGGCAATATACAATTAAATATCTTAACAAGTAAAAACAATAATGGATAAAAACAAAGAAAAGTATCAATAGGCAGGTGATACAGGATCCAGTCAATATCCTGGCACATGGTATGCCAGTGCTTAGAATACCGGCACCGGAATCCCGACACCTGTCAGAATCCTGGCATCGGCATCCCAACCGATGGCATCCCGAAGGTAAGTAGTGGGTTTATGGGTAGGGTTAGAGGTTAGGGTTAGGCATTAGGGGGAGGGATGGTTTGGTTTAGGGTTCGGGGAGGGGGAGGTTAGGTTTAGGCACTAAGGGAGAGGTTAGGTTTAGGCACTGGGGAGGAAGGGGGTAGGGGTAGGAGAAGGGCTATGATACCTACCGACTTGTGTCGGTATCCTAACCATGTTGGGATGAAGGCATTGGGGTTTTCAACTGCCGGGATCCTGAGCGCTGACATCCCATACCCAACCCAGTGATACAAGTGAGTGGTTGTAGCAACGCGTTTCACAGAGCCTATGTCTGCTTCCTCAGGCTGATCTTCGCTTCTACATGATATATAAAAAAATGTGTATCAGCAGCACTCCAATTTGAGGTGCGGCTTAATTCTTACTTATACAGTAAATAACAAAATAACAACAAATGAACAAGTGCTCCCTCATCAGGGTAAAAGTAAATACATAATGTGTATAAATTTCGTAGGAAACTTCACAAATGGTTGGAAAATCTGTTCAAGATTGTCCCATAGATGTCTCCTTTTCAGATATCCAGTCACCTCAGACCTTTCATGAGTAGACTGGTCATAGGTACATGAGGGATATGTTTAAGATGCCAGCGGATGGGATCCTGGACATCAATATACCGATGTCGATATACTGATGCCGCAATGCCGACGCCGCAAAGCCGATGCCGCAGTGCAGGACATTTAAGAATACTGATGTCCAGTATCCCGAACGCGCGGCATTCCTAACATAAGGCTGCAGGTAAGTATTACACATAACCTGGGGATGGGGTGTTAGGTTTAGGAACCTCCCCGGATTGGTTAGGCACCCCCCGGGAAGGGTTAGGCTGCGGGGAGGATGGGTTAGGGTTAGGCACCATCGGGGGGAGGTTAGGGTTAGGCACCCCCTGGGGAGGGTTAGGTTTAGGGTGCAGGAAAACGTGGTTAGGGTTAGGCACCACCAGGGGGAGGTTAGGGTTAGGCACCACCAAAGGAGGGTTAGGGTACTTACTTCACTCTGTCGGGATTCTGCACGATCGAGATGCCGGCATCGGTATTTCAACCGCCGGCATCTCATACACCGACATATCATACCCAACACGTATTTAATGTGATGAATCACTATTACTCATATATTATGTAATGTTGTGGTAGGCTTGCATGCAGTGGTGGCTCCAGAGGTGGGGCTGCAGCACAGTCCAAAATTCAAATAGGGGAGCCACACTAACTGCCAGGGAGTTTCGGCCAGCTCATATAGTCAAGATTATTGCGTACCACAATGGGCGTTAGATAAGGCACACTTCAAACATGGAAGGATAGATGGTAAGTCCAGGGAAGCCACATCCCCTTGAAAAGATGATATTCTTCACCAGGTCACAGTGGCCAGCAGTCTCTCCACCAATGAGTTTCAACTTTAAGTCTTTCTCAAGGTGTATGATGGGGATGTAGTTAGCAGACCGCCAGATGGGATACCACTGGTCTAAATCTCGACGGTAGAAGCCTGACACAGGACTTCAGATAGGTGTCGAAATACAAACGCCTGTTAGGGCCTTAGGGTTAGGCACCACCCTGGGAGTTTTAGGGTTAGGTACCACCAAGAGAGGATTCAAGGTTGGGGGGGCAGGGTTAGAGTACTTACCTTCCCTCATCGGGATCTCCTCCTGTTGGGCTTCCGCGGTTGAGATAAAGAGCCGCCGGTATGTCGATACCTTTCCATATCATGGTGGTCTCCAAAGCACAGATATACCCCTATCAATTATTCCTCCCCCTTAATTAGTCCTGGGGATGGGAGTATTAACATGTTCCAAATGCAATTTAAAAATAAATAAAAGACATCTTATATTATAAAATTTTAACATCAGATGCATATACTCCAATACACAAATTAAAACCATAGAAAAATTGCTTAAAAATCTTTAATTTCATCAAACGGTGACTTTGCATTCTAATGTGGAATGCATGCCACTTCTGCAGGAAATCCTATCCCCTTGCTCCTACTTCCTTTTTCCATCTTTGCATGCACCGGCGATACTCTTGCAACGTGCATGCATCTATATGATGTCTGTTATGTATTTTTTGGAACCTGTTAATACCCCCAGACTAATTAAGGGGGTGAGAAAGACCCTGAGAAAGACATAGGTCTTAGACGAAGGTCGCTCGCTAGCGGGTCGATGGTGGGCGAATGCGCATGCGCACGACGGAGGGAGCTCCGTCGTGCACATGCGCGAGACCCGGCGAGCGACGAGAAATACGTCGCTCGGGGTCTTGCACCAAAGGGGGCGTGCTGTCGATGGTGAGTGACAGCACGCCCCCTTTGGTGGGCGTGCCGGGGGCGTGGCTGCCAGACGGAGACGTTCCCATGGGAACGCCTACCGTCTAAGTCCGGCCCCACTGACATCACTAGTGCGGCAGCGAGACCCTACCGCAAGGGTCTCGTCGCAAGCCCGATGGTCGCAATGGTCTTGACCATCGCGACCATCAGCATGTACGCTCGCATAAGTTGTGGTAACCCACAGCTATGCGAGCGTCCATAAGGCCGCTCCACATTTAAATAGGACGGCCCTGATTCAGAGCGAGCGTTCTGCTCAGAGCTTACAGCTCTGAATCAGGGCCTATGTACTAAGCAGTGATAAGAGACAGAGTGAAAAGTGATAAGTAAGTGATAAGGTGCCAGCCAGTCAGCTCCCAAATGTCATTTTTCACACACAGCCTGTGAGATGACAGTTGGGAGCTGATTGGCTGGCACCTTATCACTTACTTATCACTTTTCACTCTGTCTCTTATCACTGCTTAGTACATAGACCCCTAAAAGTTGAAACGTGTTGGTGGAGAGAGACGATGATTTACCATCTATCCTTCCTTATCTGAGGCCCATTGTGGTACGCAATAATCTTGACTATATGGTGGTTATTTGAGTTTTCCTTTTTTTGTTTTACAATAAATTGTTAAACTTTTTTACGTTATGAGGAGCAAGTCTTTATGATTTTTTTTGAGGTGCTGATCGCTCACTTAGGTCTTTCTGTCTGTTTGAGGTGACTGCATATACTGTATGAAAAGGAGACATCTATGGGACAATCTTGAAAAGATTTTTCATCCAATTGTGACGTTTCCTAAGGATTTGTTGACATTTATACATATTATGTATTTATTTTTACCCTGACGAGGGAGCGCGTGTTCATTTATTGTTATTTAGACATAATAACTGTTTATAAAGGGTAGTAATAACACCTTGTTTTACTTTAATATAATGTTATTTAATGGTCATTTTTTCAGGAGTAACTTCAACAACTAATGAGACAGAGAAAATATCTACTACAATTCCAGTTCCCCAGACAACTCAGGTGCCCTTGAGTAACACAACGCATGGATCTAGTGCTAACACTGTCGCACAGACAACTAGCAGATTAGCAACGACATATATAACAATTACAATTAGCCCTGCTACCTCCAAAGTGGTAGAAGCAACCTCACATGCAGCAGCGGCACCAAGTCACATTGTAAGTATTTGCTGAAAGGTCTAGTATCTTATATTTTGAAATATTTTATTATACAGATGTGTTCTCACTCGTATTTGCTGCAGTCACGCCAAACAGACCCCTTGGTGCACCTGGTCCCATGAAATTCTGCTAGCGACAGGTGACATTTTTGCACCTTTTTTCCCGAAAATGCATCTAAGGCGCAATGCGATGTGACTAGGATGTTCCAGGAGACTGTACTGGTTAATTTGATATGAGATACTTTTATATCTGTGTGCGACTGAGTCTCTCAATCAGCATGTGAAGTGCTAGGATGCTGCAGCGGCCACAACTTATTTCCACAGCAAGGTCCGTTTACAGACTCAGTGGTCTATGTACTAAGCCATGGAGAGAGATAAAGTGGACAGAGATAAAGTACCAACCAACCAGCTCCTAACGGTTATTTTTCAAACACAGCCTGTGACATGGCAGTTAGGAGCTGATTGGCGGGTACTTTATCTCTTTTCACTTTATTTCCATCCAAGGCTTAGTAAATAGACCCCTTAATTGCACACAGAATAAGTGTCACATATCAAATTAATCAGTTTCCTTATGCGTCCTAGTCGCATTAATCAGCACAGTCTCCTTATGCGTCCTAGTCGCATTAATCAGCACAGTCTCCTTATGCGTCCTAGTCGCATTAATCAGCACAGTCTCCTTATACGTCCTAGTCGCATTAATCAGCACAGTCTCCTTATGCGTCCTAGTCGCATTAATCAGCACAGTCTCCTTATGCGTCCTAGTAGCATTAATCAGCACAGTCTCCTTATGCGTCCTAGTAGCATTAATCAGCACAGTCTCCTTATGCGTCCTAGTAGCATTAATCAGCACAGTCTCCTTATGCGTCCTAGTCGCATTAATCAGCACAGTCTCCTGCTGCGTCCTAGTCGCATTAATCAGCACAGTCTCCTTATGCGTCCTAGTCGCATTAATCAGCACAGTCTCCTTATGCGTCCTAGTCGCATTAATCAGCACAGTCTCCTTATGCGTCCTAGTCGCATTAATCAGCACAGTCTCCTTATGCGTCCTAGTAGCATTAATCAGCACAGTCTCCTTATGCGTCCTAGTCGCATTAATCAGCACAGTCTCCTTATGCGTCCTAGTCGCATTAATCAGCACAGTCTCCTTATGCGTCGCAGTAGCATTAATCAGCACAGTCTCCTTATGCGTCCTAGTAGCATTAATCAGCACAGTCTCCTTATGCGTCCTAGTCGCATTAATCAGCACAGTCTCCTTATGCGTCCTAGTCGCATTAATCAGCACAGTCTCCTTATGAGTCCTAGTCGCATTAATCAGCACAGTCTCCTTATGCGTCCTAGTCGCATTAATCAGCACAGTCTCCTTATGCGTCCTAGTCGCATTAATCAGCACAGTCTCCTTATACGTCCTAGTCGCATTAATCATCACAGTCTCCTTATGCGTCCTAGTCGCATTAATCAGCACAGTCTCCTTATGCGTCCTAGTCGCATTAATCAGCACAGTCTCCTTATGCGTCCTAGTAGCATTAATCAGCACAGTCTCCTTATGCGTCCTAGTAGCATTAATCAGCACAGTCTCCTTATGCATCCTAGTAGCATTAATCAGCACAGTCTCCTTATGCGTCCTAGTCGCATTAATCAGCACAGTCTCCTGCTGCGTCCTAGTCGCATTAATCAGCACAGTCTCCTTATGCGTCCTAGTCGCATTAATCAGCACAGTCTCCTTATGCGTCCTAGTCGCATTAATCAGCACAGTCTCCTTATGCGTCCTAGTCGCATTAATCAGCACAGTCTCCTTATGCGTCCTAGTAGCATTAATCAGCACAGTCTCCTTATGCGTCCTAGTCGCATTAATCAGCACAGTCTCCTTATGCGTCCTAGTCGCATTAATCAGCACAGTCTCCTTATGCGTCCTAGTAGCATTAATCAGCACATTCTCCTTATGCGTCCTAGTAGCATTAATCAGCACAGTCTCCTTATGCGTCCTAGTCGCATTAATCAGCACAGTCTCCTTATGCGTCCTAGTCGCATTAATCAGCACAGTCTCCTTATGAGTCCTAGTCGCATTAATCAGCACAGTCTCCTTATGCGTCCTAGTCGCATTAATCAGCACAGTCTCCTTATGCGTCCTAGTCGCATTAATCAGCACAGTCTCCTTATGCGTCCTAGTCGCATTAATCAGCACAGTCTCCTTATGCGTCCTAGTCGCATTAATCAGCACAGTCTCCTTATGCGTCCTAGTCGCATTAATCAGCACAGTCTCCTGCTGCGTCCTAGTCGCATTAATCAGCACAGTCTCCTTATGCGTCCTAGTCGCATTAATCAGCACAGTCTTCTGCTGCGTCCTAGTCACATTAATCAGCACAGTCTCCTTATGCGTCCTAGTCGCATTAATCAGCACAGTCTCCTTATGCGTCCTAGTCGCATTAATCAGCACAGTCTCCTGCTGCGTCCTAGTCGCATTAATCAGCACAGTCTCCAGCTGCGTCCTAGTCGCATTAATCAGCACAGTCTCCTGCTGCGTCCTAGTCGCATTAATCAGCACAGTCTCCTGCTGCGTCCTAGTCGCATTAATCAGCACAGTCTCCTTATGCGTCCTAGTAGCATTAATCAGCACAGTCTCCTTATGCGTCCTAGTAGCATTAATCAGCACAGTCTCCTTATGCGTCCAGCTCCCTCACACCAGGCATATCGCACTGCATGACGTATTGAGGCTAGATGAGCAAGGACACATCTGTAGTTAATAAATAATACCCTAAAGCAATTTGATTTTGGAAAAATATATTACTTTTCCTCAGACAAGAGAGGAGATGAATTGGCAAAATGTTTTTGGTGTGTGAGTATCTCTTACTGTTCTGTTTTGAGTACTAGGGGCGTATCTATAATGGGTGTGGGGAACATGGGACCTTGGGTCCAGGGGGGCCCCGCACCGCACACCCTGCACCCATAGAATTACTTACCTCTCCGGAGTCCCACATCGGCGTGGGGGTCCATCGCTGTAAAAAACAACTGGAAAATGGCTGCTGCGGCCATTTTCCCGTTGTTTGTGCATGCGCAGTACAGGAAAAAAAGCCGCCGCCTCCATTTTCCCGGTGACTAATGCATCCTCTATAGATTCTGGGTGCACTCTAGTGCCCAGAGTCTACAACTCCGGCGCTGGCCGCGCTCAGCCCAGTGCGCTGCCGGCTGCTGGACAGAGAGGAGGGGGCCCGTGTCGGAGACTGCACACGGGCCACTTCCTCTCTAGAAAAGTCCCTGCTGAGTACTGTACTGTTGCTGTTGTAAAAAAAATAGACAATGAACCAGTGGCGTCCCTCCCCACGGTGACACCCGGTGCGGGGAGGGACGCCATGCGCGCGGCACCTGCTGAAATGGGGGCGTGGTCTTCAGGAGGGGGTGTGTCGTGGGGCATGGCCTCGTATGTCGGTCCTTTGGGAGGCCCGTGGCCGTGGTTAACAAAATGTATGATACATTAGGTATCAATGGGGTGGTGCCGGCGGGGGGTGCAGGAGGTGCGGCCATGGGCAGTGCCGGCTCCCTCACTGGCAGGAGCCGAGTGCTGCACTTAATGCTATAGTGCAGCACCCGGCTCGTGTCACTGAGGGGGATCCTGCACCTTGGTGTCACCCCTCGGCGGGTGACACCCGGGTGCGGGCCGCACCCCCCGCACCCGCCTTGTGACGCCACTGCAATGAACTCATGTTACATACCATCCAATACTTAGACTACAGTACTCATACAACTTTCTCTTGTGGGTGATTGTAGTATATATTCTGTTATGTAAAAGTAAATATTTAAATTTATAAATTACTTTAGCTGCCTTATTATATCACAGTGGTCAGCAGTTCATGATACAGAAAATCTCTTATAACACAGCTAATGTTAAGAGTACATTATTGTTTTCAATTTGCAGGAGTGCAGAAGCCTAGAAAAGCTGGAATCAAATCTAGAGGTGGTCTGCTTTCAATACCCAGAGGAAATAAACTGTGTAAGTGTCTAAAAATCCATATAATGTCCACACACCTCTCTAATGATTTAACGTTTTAGTAAAACGCTATGGTGCTGATGCAGTGAGACCGCAAATGGGCACTAATTACACCTGAAAAACAGAGCACACACGAAACAGGCATAATTTCAGCTGTGTCTAAGATACATATCTCTATGCAGCTGTGCCCCCTTTATGACAGGAAGATGTCGGAGACTCTTACAATTGACATGCGCCCATGGCTCCTGCATTTGGCTTGCAGGGTGCCTGAAATGGCACTCTGCTGCTTGTACAACCACCTGGAGCATCCTAAGGATGTTCATGACAGTGCCGTGAATCCTGGTACTCGTGGCTCCTCCCCTCAGCATGACATCACGTGTTTGGGATAGGGTCGGCACAAGGCACAAAAACACCCTGCTCCAGCACTGTGCCCATCTTTCAGAAAACTTCACTTACAAAAGCCTCTCTTATAAAGGAGAAACACTAACAATTTCTGGAACACACTCACAACAGCATAATTTGTGTTCCGGTGATAAAAGGTAGCACCAATCAGTGTCAGCAAAGTTTGCAAGAGACCAATCACAAGTGGTTTGCTACATCTGGCAATCATCATCATCATCAGTTAATTGAACCAGCCCCTGTCCCAGACATATCTCCCTATTTTTCCAGCTCTACATTTGTAATTATGTGAACCAGCCTTTACTCTAGTGTTAATTGCTTATGACAAAATTGCCATGTTTCCCCCCAATTCGCCTGTAAGCCTAGAAAAACAGGTGTAGGTGGCTTCAGTGCTTCACATATAATTCTGGGCATGTGCAGAATGATTTTGTGTAAATCAGACTTCACGCACCTCAACCATTGTGCGCACAGAGGCCGAGATGTGCTAAAGGAAAAATGCGGTAAAATCCCTGGGGGTTTTACCGCATGTTCATATGTACTATTCCCCGGCCGCTCTATTTTCGGTGCTGAGGGTAACGCCAGGTTTTTCTGGCATTACCCTGTAGAAGCCTATGAGCTTCGTACTGCATCCGTTCGTCGCCGCCTCACCGCCCTGCACCTCTACTGCTGACTCCCCCACTCACCTCAGCCTCCTGCGTGCCGGCCCGTGCTCCTCCTGGGTCCTCCACCTCCGTCTCCTCCTATTCTTCTTCCAGGTGCAGGGAGGAGGAGGAGGAGGAGCCCAGGACTGCCTGCAGAGGTCACTAGCATGAAGATCCCGTGGCTCGGAGGGGGCGGAGACCGACAGAGACTCCCTCACAAAGTGTCGGCTGCTTCGCAAACCGCAGCTCTTATCGCAATAGCTGTCCTTTGCGATACTAACTGCATATGTTAGTACATATGCGATTAGTAATTTTGCGGTGACTGGCGGGATGTACACCGCGAGGTTAGTACATCCCGGCCAGAGAGTCTGGGACATCACTATTTGTAAACAATTTTCTTAACATTTGTTTTGACAGCGATAGCAGCATGTTATTAGTTTTCATTTAAATGAAAGAAAGCTCTATAATACAGCAGGTGTGATATTCCTTCTCATGTACCAATGAAAGTGGCAAAAACATAACGGTAAAAAACACAGACACAAAATGATATAGAATATGCATGAGCAATAAAGAAAGCACTATCAGCTATAGAGGCCTATCGCTAAAGCTAGGGGCATAACTAGGACTTTGTGGGCCCCATAGCAAAATTATAAAGGTGCCCTAATGCTTCTAGAGAGACACCTCTCTCTGCAGCACTCCACCAGTGCTTTTTATAAGACTGATAAACTAACACATTTTTATTCTGTCTTCTATATAAACCAAACACTGTACATTCAGTTGCCATGTTTTATTTCGGCTCCCTAGATATTTTAAGAAATTGGTTGTCACAAACTACTGGGCTGCCTTCCCTCCAGAGCCTGGTATGGGGGCTGGATAGCACAACAGGGTCAGCTTACGCCCATTTACTGATACACTAGTGCATGTTTAGGCAACCTTTTGCTATGAGTGTGGTAGATCAAATATAATCTTAGAGCCCTCCACATACCACTTATATGCCAGCACTTCTCCACATGCATCGACTCCTCCAGGTGCCCCTTATATGCTATAACACTCCACATGACCTTTATATGTTATCAGGCTCTTCCACATGCCTAGTATATAACATCAGACCCCTCTACATGTTCCTTATGTGCCATAAGTAAGGTAAGAAGACCTCTCATGTGTGTGATGTTCTCTATTTCATACTAATTTCCCACCGGGCCAGACCACTGCTTTCCTTCATGGCCATTAGACTGCTCCTCATATACTGTCCTAACATCAGTTGTAAGATGGCTGGGCTGGCGGAAACATGGTCAAACATTGAGGTATATAGTGTGATCAGATTTCTGTGACTAAAGGGCACATCAGCAGCTGAAATTCATCGCCAACTAGTTGAGATGTACGGTGATAACGTCATGTCACGGAAACACATTTGGGTTTGGTGCACTGCCTTTGATAACGACAGGACAGACATTCAAGATGAGCAGCGATCTGGCCAGCCAAGCATGTCTACCACAGATGACAATTTGTGCCACATTGAAGGTCTGATTCTGGAGGACATACTCACTTGAGTTAGTGATATTGCTGATGAACTGAACATCTCAGTGGGTCTGTGCATAACATCATTCGTGAGCAACTGAGGTACAGGAAAAAGTGCTCACACTGGGTACAGAAGCAACTCACAGAAGTTCACAAAACCAATAGGATGGAATTGTCTCTTGTGTACTTGATGCATTATCATGAGGAGGGAGTACAGTTCCTGTAGCATATTGTTACAGGCGATGAAATGTGGGTGCATCATGTGACACCGGAGATGAAGCAAGCATTCATGATATGAAAAAATGCATCACCTCAAAGAAATTCAAAACAACTCCATCAGCATAGAAGGTCATGACGACCGTGTTTTGGGACCACAAGGTCATGCTTCTTGTTTATTTCCTCATCAAGGGGGTTACTGTGAATGCTTTCCTCTATTGTGACACATTGAGCTGGTTGCGAAGGGCAATTCATCGAAAACGACCTGGGTTGATGCGAACAGGTGTCATATTACTGCACAATAATGCCAGGTCACACTCAACCAACTACACCTGTGAGTTGTTATGGCGCTGCCATTGTGAGGTGCTGGACCATCCTCCATACAGCCCTGACCTGACACCGAGTTATTTTCATCTCTTTGGACCATTGAATAAGCACCTGGGTGGAAGGCGATTTGCATCCATTGGTGAAGATAGATGCCTTAGTGTACCGTTAGAACAAGTCTGGCACTATGTGGAAAAATTATCTGTACCAAGTCCATACTATTGATTATACGTGTATGTACAAGTTGAATAAATTAACGCAATGAGAGGTCTTGTTACTTTATTTATTGAACTACCCTTTTATTATATACACACACTTAAAAAATGGGGGGAAAAAGTTACAAAATAGCTGAAAAATAATTAAACAAAATAAAAAATGTTAAAATATTCCACAAGAGGGGGTCAGATTCATACATGGGAAGGTGGGTCAGAAGCCCACATGGGGGGGGTCAGAAGCGCACTTGAGGAGGTGGGTCAGAGGCACGCATGGGTTTGTGGGTCAGAAGGAGCACACAATGGGGGGTCAGAGGCACACAATAGGACTGTCTGATTTAGCCCAGAAAGAGGCAAACTGAAGCCTATGGGCCAGTGCCGAAACGCGACTTTCTGCACCCTGTGCCAGCCATGCCACCTTAGCACATGACATCATGCTATGGTGGTGGGGTCATCTGCACTGGGAAGAACAGCACTTCCCAGAGCATTCGGGCTGTACAAGATGCAGTATGCATGCCTGAAGTGTCCAGAGGACGCCCCAGGTGGCAGTGCAGCAGCGATCTTGGCTGCAGGGTGCCGTTCCAATTCCGTTAGCAATTGTAGCCCATTGGTTACATTATTAAAAAAAAATTGGTGAGGGATCCTTCATTAATACTAATAATTAATTTCTTATTGCTGTAATATGCATCAATAACATTTCTTCATATGTTATAACTTCACTAAAATAAACCACAATTGTACCATCTAACATTTCGGATACAGAAGGCGGGATGTATTATGCATCAAGCCAATGGTCAATCAAACCAATGGTCAGTGTCACAAGCAAAGACTCGCCAAAAGTTAAACAAGCCAAGAATTAAGAGCACAAGCAAAGATGCAAGGACAAGCCAGCAACTGGTACTAGGAGTCAAACCACAAGTGACAAATGGCTACTGGAGGCAACCGAGGAGATAGGGAGTCTTCACTGTAGCAGACAGACAAAGATCTGACAAAGTGGTAGTGGACTGAAGGATTTAAATAGGGCACCAGCACCTGTGATTGGCTGTAGTGATCAGCTGGATGAAAACCGAAGAGCTGCAGCTGCGTTGATCTTCATCAAAATGGCGGCAACCATCAACAGAAACCAAAGCTGGATCTGTAAAGACTACCCCAAGATGACAGTGCACAGTCGACCCATGGGCATTAAAGGAGAGCGGTGCTCTAAAGGTACAAACAGCCACCCTATGGATCCTGGTGAATCGCTCAAGCACAGCAGAATGTGACGCCGGAGCTCTGGAGATCCAAGCAACCACCTAGTCAGGAACAGAAGCACAGTAGATAGTGACAATTACATATAATTACATTGAAAATAGAAAGGGAAAGGGCCCTGGTCACAAAGTAATTTTACCTAATGCCTAAACACTGTACAGTGGAGATCCCTGACCTGTTTGTGGTAAGGTTGTTTGATATTCAATTTGCAGTTAAAGTCTTTTACTCAGTGCCTGTAAATTCAGAACTTGCACTTTGGCTTTTCATGTGTGCTGTATGCTAGACATAGACAAGTGCCATACGTACAGTCAGTGGCGGCTCTAAATTCAAACAGTGGAGCCACACCAACTGCCACCTCAAACGCTGCCAAACATCGCCAGCTGGGACTCACTGGCAGTTGGTGTTGCTCCCCTATTTGAATTTTGGACTTCACTGCAGCCCTATCTCTGTTTAATGTACTAAATTGCAGAGTAAGTGAACAGTCTAGGCCACAACAGACAGATACGTCATAACTCCCAACAGTCTTTGGTTAGGAACTGAATTGTGACCTTGTCACATTATGAATGTATTTGGTCTAAATACAGCACTGCACTACTACATTCTGGTGGCAGGTGCACATGGTAACCATTCACGAGCAGCAGTTAGCGAGACAGAACATTCAGGGAGTTGGAACAAAAGTTCTGACTAGCATGAGAGGGTGCAGTAAAATTGTGATGACCCACCCAAATAAGAGCAGTTGCAACACATGGACAGGCAAATTAACTAACAGAGACAGGGTCATAGATGGGTGATAATCCGCCCTGTGTAGACCCCCGAAAATGTGATGCCATAATTTGAGAGGATGATGCTGCTGAGATGCGGTAGTAGCTAGCCACCCAGATCGTCTTTTGAACCTTCCAGAATGGCTCAACTCCAGGCACCCTGATAGTCAAATGCAGGTGCCATAGGGGAGCAACAGCACAGGCCCCCTAAACCCTGCATCCAGGGTGGCAGCACTGCTCACCCACATCTAGTTACAGGTCTGAAGATAGTAAAGGTAAAAGGGCCTGGAAATTAAGAGCCTTTAACACATTCATACATATTAATCTTCACTCCTGCAAAGTGTCACAAGTAAATATCCCTTGTGACAGGTTGTCCACTTCCTATAATTGTTCCCTAAAAGACACAAGGACATGGAAGAAAGCCTGGGACCTTGTTAGGAAACATAACAACATTCCTGTCTTTCTGCAATGTTATGTGCATACCCAGAATAATGCAGATTTAATTTTCTAATGACTGCACAAAACAAATGGGGAGACCCAGAAAAATATGTCGAAAACATAATTTGTTCGTATGCTTACAATGAACATGCACAACAATAGCTGAGGAAGTTATGCTTTCAATAAAAAAATGCTATGATTGTAAAAGAAAGGCAGGAAATGAGCCAAGGCAGATGCAGGTGTTAGGGGAACACAATTCACAAATAGAACACCTTTGAACTTCCTTAACCATATTCCACTTTATCCCTATTTTGGATCTATTACGGTAATAATGGTTTTGTTTTATGAAAACACCTCTTTGCTCCCTTCTATATTTATCTGTGTTTGTTAGCTGTATATTTTTGGCATAACCGGCAGTGCTGTTAGGCCGCCCTGTCCACTATGCTGGAACACAGGGTGACCCCAATATTGCTAATTACCCAGTCTAGGGTGTGAGGGAGTATGAGTCCCAAGGTAATCCTGGTAGAGTAGCAATGTCAGACTAGTGCATGAAGGGCCCACAAAGGAAATGAATGGTATGGGGCCCATTTAACAGTCCACAGTCATTCTAAATGCAAAAGTATACAAGGGCAATGGCATTTTATGAATTTAGTTGGCCTTTCCACTCTAACATGGTCACCTATTTTCCCGTTGAGCTGAGTTCCACCAGCCCGCACATTTGCGCCATGGTACGCTAGACCGTGGCAGTGTTCACACAATGCAATCGTGTGGATAGCAGGTGTGAACACAGTGCACATACCAGGATGGGCGGCTCGCACCATATGTGGCATAATTTGCCACATCAGCAGCAAAGATACAAGAGGACACATCTATACTCCACATGGATGGAACTCTGGACCTGATTCAGACCCGCTTGCTAGATGCATTCGCATGCTAGATGCGTATACAAATTCTGCAAGGTAGGCAATCGCACAGCAAGGATTTAGCACGCCCACTATGTCTTAGCGTGCGATCGCATTGTGTATGCAGACGCCCACCAGCCTGTCTTAAGACACCCACTTGCGCACATTATATCAAGGAAGTGTATGCAACCATAGGTAACATTGAGTACTATAGGATGCGATCGCAGCACTTGTGGTTGACCATACCCTACTGCAAGTGCTTCAGTGTGAAATACTACCAAGTGACATGTACAATGATGCTGCCTTTTAATTATGCACTCCTCTGAAATGGCGTTAAGACGCTCAGGCTCGCCTGCGCTCGCACCTCCACTCCCCTACTTCTAGGGGCCAGCCCCTGTCACCACCCACAAACAGCATCTCCTGTCACTCATCCTGCCGGGCAGTCTACGCACAGCGAGCGAACGTTTTCCGATCGCTTGCACTGGTTCACGCGCGCGTATTGCGATGCATACGCATGCGCAGAATGCAAACAATCGGCCAGCTTTGAACAAACGCATCCTAACGAGCGGGTCTGAATCGGGTCCTCTGGGCAGAGGGTTGGTATCTCCCATTGATGCTTTCACTGACACTATGCAGATCACCCACATCATGGAGAACCAGCATGCTGCTGAGTAGTGCCTTGCAGCACTTTGTCCACACCTCCACAGCAGAGTAAAAGCTTCTGGCAGGAGTACATTGGGAGAGCAATGTAAAGTGGAATTGGCTCCTGACTGTCACTGTTTTTTAAATAAATTCTTACAAGCACGGGACAGTCCTTCGAAATAAAGGCGTGCCACTAGCATAAAAAATACATTTGTGCAGCTCTCTCCAATCAGTTGTTGCAGCTTTC
This sequence comes from Taudactylus pleione, assembly GCA_031769625.1. NCBI lineage: Eukaryota > Metazoa > Chordata > Amphibia > Anura > Myobatrachidae > Taudactylus > Taudactylus pleione. The sequence goes on from JAUIMM010000241.1 coordinate 2,496,733, forward strand.
ATACCCTACTGCTGCTATCATCTTAAATTCAGTTACTGCTTGTCTGGCTCATGGAGTAATAGTGACTGTTTGGGGCCCCAGTAAACAAACAGTAACAAAAAACAAATAAACACTCTAGGGGGTAAATTTACTAAGATTCGAATCTGATCGAATTTGGGTTTTTTTTAAACTCGATTTGCATCGCTGAATCTTGGGAGATTTTCCCGTTTTTAATCTTGCAAATTTACTAAAAACTGAGTTTAGCTGAAAGTGAGTTTTCCGATGGTGAAGCAGATGGAGATTTCTCCCCCGAGTAGCAAGTTTAGATAAGATTGCAGTGTTTTCTCTCTGCCTAATTCTCCCGAACAAGCAGCCTGAACATATCACTGAGATATGTGAAGGCTGCTTGTGTGGTCTACCTGTTAAAGAAGGGTTAAATCCAGGGGTGTATCTAGGGATCCAAGCGCCCCTGGCAATGTAATGGACTGGCGCACCCCCCCCCCCCTATGCAGTGCCCCCAGTAGTAACCCTCCAGTAGTAATCCCCCTATGCTGCATTGCCCCCATTAGTAGCCCCCCTATACAGTGCCCTCAGTAGCAGTCCCCCCTATACAGTGCCACCAGTAGTGGCCACCCCCTAAATTACCCCCAGTAGTGGCCACCCCTATACAGTGCCCCCAGTAGTGGCCACCCCTATAGAGTGCCCCCAGTAGTGGCCACCTCATAAATTGTCCCCAGTAGTGGCCACCCATATACAGAGCCCCCAGTAGCAGCCCCCCATAAAGTGCCCCCAGTAGCGGCCACCCCTTATTTCAGTGCCCCCAGTAGTGGCCTCCCCTATAGAGTGCCCCAGTAGTGGCCACCCCTATACAGAGCCCTCTGTAGTGGGCACCCCCCATTAATTGCCCCAGGTAGTGGCCTCCCCCTATTTGAGTGCCCCCCTACACACACACACACACAAAGAAAGAAAAACGTACCTGATCCTCGCTCCTGACACGACTGCCGCTGTCCGCTCAGTCCCGCCCACTTTTCTCCTGCATGGGAGAGACATCATACGTCATGACATCTCTCCCATCACATGCTGCAGAGGGAGCCGGAAGACAGAGCTCATTAGTGAGCTCTAGCCGGCTCCCTCCGCGGACGACGCAGCAGCTAATGAGAGTCTGTCTGACTCTCATTAGCTGGCTGCTATTACAAACAGTGTTTGTAAACTGTGTAGGGCAGACCACTCTCACTGCAGTCTGCCCTACACTTGTGGGGCCAAGGGACTTGTCCACCCCTTGGCTACTGGTGGCACCCCCCCTTCAGTCAGCGCCCCTGGCAAGTGCCATCCTGGCCAATGGGTAGATACACCCCTGGTTAAATCTTAAAAAAAAATTACATAGAATCCCTCCCAAAAGCATAACCAGCCCCGGACTGGTCAGCCAGTCCTGGTTCCAAAAATTATGGGGAACAAAACAAGTAGTGTTCTCCCGTAATTTAGGAACCAGCACCTGCCTGCAGGGCCAGTGCTGGTTTTAAGTATAGGGGGGGGAATTGTGTATTGGTCCTCCTATATTTAAAACCAGCACTGGATCCAAACCGGCTGGGGTGTGATGCCAGAGCCAGGAGACCCTATTACTGGGTCTCCATGGTCAAAGCATTCCAACCCCAAGCTGGTCAGGCCAAGCCGGGGATGTCAGGGGAGGTGGGGGCCCCCCAAAAAAGGGGTCCCCCTCTTCCAAAACCCCAGGCTTGGTCTGAAGCCTGGGGCTCTTCCCCGCACCCCTGGGCTGTGGGTACGTGGGTAATAATGTGTAAAATAGTTGAAAACTATTGTATTTTACAGTAGAACTACAGGTGCCAGCATGCCTGCCCTTTGGCACTTGTGGAACTACAAGTGCCAGCAGGCAGCCGGCATCTGTACCCCCACTGTAAAATAAGTAGTTAAAAGACCACAGTACACACATACCGTCTACAGTAAAACTTTATTACATACACCTAACCCACTCACACATACTTACCTGTGCCAGCTGGTCTGTCCCCTTGTCCCATGTAGATTCCACGGGTGTACCATCCTGGCGCCACTCTACGTAGCATCCACGTACTTGGCAAACTAAGAAAACGAGTTACGCGAACCATACGAACAGGTGCAAGTATATGTTGTGACATAATACTTGCACCTCGCAAAATGACAGATGACCGTGATCATCTGTTAAATCCCATGATCCGCTAGCCAATCAGCGGCTGCTTTACATGTAGTGGCAGCTCATTGGCTGGGACCCACGTGTAACCAGCCAATGAGCGGCCGTTAAATGTAAGGCGGCCGCTGATTGGCTAGCGGGCCTACTGTCAGTAAAAGAAGGCAAAAGGCTACAGCGGCAGCTTCTGAAAGCACTACCACACAGGCAGGATCCACAATCAAAAACTAGATGTGAGGCCACAAAAGGCAGAAGGCTGACAGAAGGACATTTGGCCCGATGACAGTTAAACCTTGAGGCATTGTGGGCTGTGTACTAGTTATACAGTGGGCTGTTGCCTTAGTCTAGTTAGTCAATGGGGTAGCTGGTATGATGAAAGGAATTGTGCAACTGACTGAGGTTTCTTCTTCAAGACATCCCTTCACTTCATTTTATTTTCGTTTTAGTTTTTGTTGTGGCAGGAGTGAACCTGAGGTGATAAATTATGCCATGCTAACAGTGGTATACTCTCCTTCTAAGAAGGGCATTGGCCTGACATAGTTTGTGAATGGGGGTCAGCTACACAACTTTTCCAGGTGGGTCATTCATTAGGCATGATAAGAGCGAGTAGGTAGGATCCATTGTTAGCTCCATAGGGCATATGGGAGGCCATTGCTCAGGACTGTCTTTAACAGCAGTGTGGGCCCTGGGCATAGCAATGCACTGGGGCCCCTACCCACCCATTGTGCCCCCAGTAGTAAGCCCCTTATATAGTGCCCCCAGTAGTAGTCCCCCCATGCAGTGCCCCAAATAGTGGTACCCCTTATGCAATGCCCTTCAAATAGTGGCCCCAGTTGTAGTACCCCCTATGCAGTACCCCCAGTATTGCCCTTTATTTAGAGACCCCAGTAGTGGTCCCCAATGCAGTGCCCCTAGTAGTAGTTTCCCCCTTGTGGATCCCCTAGTAGTATTTCCCCCCTTGTGGATCCCCTAGTAGTAGTTCGCCCCTTGTAGTGCCCCCAGTGGAGGTCCCCCCCTATGCAGTGCCCCAGTAGTTGTCCCCCTATGCATTGCCCCTAGTAGTTGTCCCCCCCTTGTAGTGCCCCTAGTAGTAGTCACCCCTTGTAATGCCCCTAGTAGTAGTACCCCCCCTTGTGTTTCCCCCAGTAGTGGTCTCCTCCTTGTAGTGCCCCCAGTAGTGGTCCCCCCCTTGTAGTGCCCCCAGTAGTGGTCCACCGCCAGTAGTGCCCCTTCCCAGTAGACACACACATAATAAAAATAAAAAATAAACACTTACCTGAATCCTGCTGCTGCCGCCGCCATCCACTCCTCCGTCCGTCCTCCCGGGCCGGCCCGCTCCCCATTATGGGAAAGACGTCATGGCGTCTCTCCCGTTACCCACTGCGGGAGCCGGAAGATGGAGCTCATGAGAGAGCTCCAGCCCGGCTCCTGCAGTGGGCGCAGCAGCCAGTGAGAGTCTGACAGTCTCTCATTGATGCTAATTAAAACAAACTACTGCTGGCGCCGGTGGCTGTGTGTTTGTTACTGTGTAGTGCTGACCGTACTCTGGGCCTGATTCAGAGCCAGACGCTTTTGAAGAGAGCTCGCTCTGAATCAAGGCGTTTTTTTTTTGTTGCGGCCTCCTGGCCGCTCGCTAAGCTGTGGGTGACCACCCACAGCTTTTGCGAGTGGCCAGGTGATGGTCGCGATGGTCGCGACCATCGGGGCTTGCGACGAGACCCTTGTGGTAGGGTCTCGTACGTCAGAAGCCCCAGAGAGCTTCCTGCTCTAATAGAGCAGGAAGCTCTCCACTGACATCACTGGTGATGTCAGTGGTGCCTCCCACAAACGGCAGGCGTTCCTTTGGGAACGCCTCCGTTTGTGTAGCCACCCCCCCTCCCCACCTACAAAACGGGCACGCTGTCGATCAACATCGACAGCCGACCCATTTGTAGTGAGCCCCGGAGCGAGGGAATTTCTGTCATGCTCCGGGGCTTGCACATACGCGCGCCGCACGTGCGCAGTACCCCACCATCAACACGCTTGCGAGCGCTACACGCTACCGAGCAGGTCTGAATCAGGCACTCTGTCCAGTCAGCACTACGCGCGCGGTGCAAGTGTGTCACAGAGACACAGACTGCCCGCTGCCTGCATGGTCGCAGCCGAGGCACCCTCCACTATGTGGTGCCCTACTCGGCTGTGTACCAGGGGAAGGGGGGTTGCTCGTCATGGGGGGTAAGGCTGGCGGATCGGACACAGTGCTTTAAAAAACAAAAAACATTTACTAACTGGCCGCAGCTGCAAGGGGCTGGAGGGCCCCTTGAAGCTTCGGGCCCTTTGGCAACTGCCCTAAAAGCCCAATGGAAGAGATGGCCCTGCCTTTGCTGGATTGCAGGGTGTCAGCATTGCACAGTAGTCTAATATACTCATTTTCTCCTTACCACAACCAGTTATACAGTATTTATGTTTTCAATAAACTGATGGCCAAATTTAATGCAAGCTTTGTGTCTGTGTGGATATTAATCAGAGTTTAAGGGAGCGCTTCAAATCTTTTATCAGGTACCTTAACTAACAGGGCGCCCAACAGAGCACCTCAATTATTGCTCCGTTTGGGCACCAATACCGCATGTACATGCCTGACAGCAGCGGGTTTAGCCGCGCAATGCGTGTACGCGCCCGTCAGCACCAAGTTCAGCTGCGCAATTTGGCTAAACCAGTCTAAAGTACTGCTTTGGGTGCCCATCTCCCATTTCAACACCTAAAGTGGCCACTTCTCTCACATTCTGCTCGCCACTCAGGAGGCGGTAAGCAGAAATGTGTCTATCTGCGGCTATGCACATACGAACGGAGCAACAATTGAATCTCTCCGTCGGGAGCCCATTAGTTAAGGCACCCTATAAAATAATTGAATTGCCCCCTAAGATTGTTACTTTTTACTGTACAATACAGAAAGGGGGGTGTTTTTGTTTAGTATGACCTCTCCCTTTCATGCAGGTAAATTGATTTGAGCAGCTTACACTTTATGTTTACTTATTACTGTACACTGTATAGTAGTACATACATAGCTGATATATGCTGTTAAGGTGTTTAGAGAAGGATCGTCAGCAGGCCCGTCAAGAGCCGCGGCAGGCCTGGGTAATACGGGGCTTGCCCACGCCCCCTTCCCGCAGGGAAAAAAAAAAGTTTTGCAGCACCAAGCGGCGCTGCATGCTGGGGCGGCCCACGAGCAGTCTCCACTGCAGCTTTGTGAGGGAGGGGGGGGGTGGCGTCGGGCCCCTCAGGAAGCCCGGGCCCGGGTAATTTGTACCTACTCCCCCCCCTCTCGGCGCCCCTGATCATCAGTCAAAGTAACCAAAAATGTGTTATCAAAACAGGTTCAGAAAGACAGATAGAAATGGAGCAGGGATTTTAGGACAGAGGATGGGGACTAGGACAAGATATAAAGCCTACTAATTGCCACATAAAAATATTAGAAGGCCGAAGCCAAAGCACAGCAAAGCTTACAAACTGATCCTGGGGCAGGCAATATTAACCATGCCTGAATGACAGGGAGCTGCAGGAAAGGGATCAGCAGTATGATTAATGGAGCAACAGAGCAGTGTGCAAGAGAAACTTGACAACACTAAGGGGTAAAGGTCGATTTTGATCAATTTTAAATCAATCTAAGGGGGAATTGGGAATCGGTATTAAATACCGACAGTCGGGATCCTGGCGGTCAGAATCCCGACACCAGCATCCCAACAGGGTTAACTTAACATACTGACACTCGTTGGTCGGTATGCTAACCCTCCCCCTTTCCCTACCCTAACCTTAACCCTGCCTCTTTGGTGCCTAACCGTAACCTCCCCCCCTAGTGCCTGAATTTAACCTCCCTCTCCCCGCACCCTAAATCTAACTCTCCCCTTTTAGTGCCTAACCCTAACCTTCCCCCTAGTGCCTAACCCTAACTCTCCTCCCAACCCTGCTATTTACCTTCGGCATCCCGGCGGTCGGGATGTCAGTGCCGGGATTCTGACACCGGTAATGTAAGCATCAGCATCCAGACTGCCGGGAAGCTGAACGCATACCGGGGAATTCAATTAGCCGCAGTAATTCAATTAGCCCCGAAGTGAGGCCATCAGCAGCACTAATCAAGGATTTTGTTTTACCACTGCACAGGCAGTGAGGAAAACTCCCAGATAGCACGAATCTGAGAACTTTTCACAGAGTCTGTGTGTTAACGCCCATTAACTCCTGTTACCGCCTGTTAACACATCAATTTAACAGGTTTTAGCAAAGGTGTCGGGTAAAAAAGGGAGCCTAACTGAATAGCCTTGGGCAATAAAGCCTGAGGCTAACTCCCTTTTTCAACCATTGTTAGCTCTGTTGGGCGTATGGGAGGCCATTGCTGGACTGCAGGGTGCGAGCAGTGCACAATAGTCTGATATACTCAATTTCTCCTTACCACTGCCAGTTATATTTATGTTATCAATAAACTGATGGCCAAATTTAATGCAAGCTCTTATGTCTGTGTGGCTATTAATCAATCAAGAGTTTAAGGGGGCGATTCAATTCTTTTATCAGGCACCTTAACTAACGGGTGCCCAACGGAGCAATTCAATTATTGTTAGGGTTAGTGCCTAACCCCTAAACCTAACCCTCCCCCCAACCCCGCTACTTACCTTCAGCATCCTGGCAGTCGGGATGCCAGCACTGGGATTCTGACCGGCATTGGTATTCTGGCGCCAGTAATGTAAGCGTTGGCAACCAGACTGCCGGGATGCCGAACGCATACCGGGGAATTCAATTTAGCCCTAAATTTGCTGACTGTAGGTGACAACAATCACAAAGTCATGGCAGTTATGTTATAAATATATATTCATGTTCATTTACATTGTTTTTCCATACTGTTTACATTTAATTCTTAATAGTGACTATATTGTTTTATTTGCAATTTCCTCTAGGACACAGTTGAAAAGGAAGCACTAAAGACTTTTCTGTGTCAAAATCTAAACATCACTCAATGTAATTTAACATTTTACTTCTCAAAAGTAAATGCAAAGTGTATCCTTTGGGTTCCAACCTCAAACGGTAAGACTTATAGGCAATACTGCTATATTTGCTTGCTTTTAAGAGGGCATTTTTTGTAAAAACTTGAAAGGACAAAGCTGTTTTTATTTCCATTTCCCATTAACATTTGATAAGAACAAAACTTATAAAATATTATTTTATAATCAAAATATTGTGATATAGAATTCTAGAGTATATTCTGCATATGTACGTTATGAATTAGTGTGTATGTACACCTGAATTCTGTGAATAGAAAAGTCATTTAAGTATAATTTGCAGTCTAAAAATAAATATAGCCACTGCCATAACTGCTTTGGGGGCCTATTTTTAAACCCAAAAATGTGGTCAATCCTCCGAAAACAGCTGTTTCCAGAGGATTGCTGCATTTTGGGGCTTTGTGGTAATTTAATAAGGGGATACAGAAGCAGATATATGATATATTTATATGGTACTAGCCCACTGTAGCCTATGGGCTACGTTTATGTAGTAGCTCAGCCAGTTCCAAGGATGAAGGTAAAATGATCGCATACACTTTTTAATATTCGCCGTTATGGGCTCCAACCTGAGCTCGTGTTGTTGGCATTTCATTCATGATACATTTTAGAGATAGTTTCATAAATATGCCCCTTAGGAGTAAATTTACTAAGCCTTGGGAGAGAGATAAAGTGAATGGAGATAAAAGTAACAACCAATCAGCTCCTAAATGTCATTTTTCAAACTACAGCCTGTAAAGTGATAGTTAGGAGCTCATTTGTTGGTACTTTATCTCCGTCCATTTTAACTCTCTCCAAGGATTAGTTCATCACCCCCATAGTGAGAAAATGTAACATATAATAAGCACAAGTAAGTCTGATTTTTATCACATAGCCAAACAGACATAAAAATGTGAGTTCTAACATTGTTATATAAAGTGATTTTATAGTTATAAACACATTGGAGAGTTTGTTAAACAGTGGAGCATAAGATGTCTCACTTTTAAGAATTACAGTACTAACCAAACATTTGTAGATCATTTTGCTAAATTAGTTTTGCTACTTAATGCTGGGCACAGTGTCACACTTGGGCATGAAGGGCCCACCAGCGAATGCAGTGGTAGGGGCCCAAGATAAGAAATGTGGTCAGCCACCAGAGAGAGTGTGGCTAGCCACCACAGAGGGACTTGGCCAATCCTTAGAGAGGACATGCAAAAAATAGGGCCTCTTTATAAAGGAGGGGAAAAGGGGTGTGTCAGGACACCCACTTTGATTGGCAGGAAGGCTTGCCTTGGTGTAGTTTCCATAGAAACAAACCAAGCACCTACATTTCATCCATGATCCTACTCCACCCCTAGAGGAAGTGGGTGGGGCCCTCGGGCAGTGGGGCCCACCCGGGATTTCTCCTGTACACCTTTGGGCAGAGTCGAAACTAGGATTTTTGTCACCCGGGGCAAGGCCATAATTTTGCGCCCACAAAAAAATTACAACATAGAGGATGAAAAGGGTATGTGGTTTTGTGACACAGTAATGCCCCTTATAACACATTTTGCCATTAATGACCCTTATAACACATTATGGGCTCTATTTACTACAATCCGCATATTGAATGCGGATTGTAGTGTGATATTACCGAGTGAATTCGCATTGCGAATTCAGGCAATATCACAGGCATTTACTATAAATCCCTTGCAGGGACAGAGCTTGTGATAAAGCTCTGTCTCTGCGGATCCCATCTGCACTCCAGTCGCGGTATTTTCTGAAAAAATACTGCGACTAAGAGCCCGCACATGCGCCGACCCACCATCGCTGCTACCCCCACCGACGCTAAGCCCCGCGATCGCGGACCACCGCGACCCCCCCTCCCTTCATTACACTTACCTGCATCCTCTTGGCCTACGGTGATCTTCTCCGGGCTTCCCGATCAGGTGATCTCCCATACTGCACTGGGACCCGATCACCTGATGACCGGGCCGTAGTGCACTATGGGAGACCAGCTGACCGGAGAGGAGCCATCACCGGTCCCTGGATTCAGGTAAGTAAAAAAAAAATGTTTCAATTTTTTTTTCTTTTTTTTACAGCAATCAGCTTGCGGTCTGTTTAGACCACATAGCTGATTACTGGTACCGGCTCCCGCCTCTGCTCTACCCGTTAGAGCAGAGTGGGAGCCCGGTAACCGGGGGAGACCCTGGATAACGCCACCTCCAGGTGGCATTATTATCACAGGGCTTCCCGCTGTATTTTTTTTACAATTTATTTTTAGTAACTCTGGTCGGATCACATATCCCATTACAATTATGGGAAATGCGATCTGCTTTACTAAAAATAAGTGATACTAGGGGTTGGAGTAGAATTTTACTAATTCTACTCCAATTGCCCTGTAATAACTACAGGTGAAACTAAAATAATATGAAAAGGGTGTGAAAACACCCTTTTTCACTTTATTTTAGTAAAAATAATGTTAATAAATAGAGCCCTATGCCACAGTAATGCCCCATACAACACATTATGCCACACAGTAATGTCCCTTATAAGACATTATGCCATAGTAATGTCCCTTACAACACATTATGCAACACAGTAATGCCCCTTACAACACATTCTGCCACATTAAAGCCCCTAACAACACATTATGCCACAGTAAGGCCCCTTTTACGGTATGCCACAGTAAGACCCCCTTTACATTATGCCACAGTAAGGCACCTTAAACATTATGCCACAGTAAGGCCTCTTTTACATTAAGCCACAATCAGTACTGCTGTCTTAGTAATGTGGCACTGCTCACGAACCAATTGGAGCTCACGGACCGGCAGCCTCTGCTGATTGGCTGCCAATCCACGAGCACTGATTGGCATGTGAACGACACCACATTCGACTGACGGTGTCTCTGTGCCTCCCATGGCTGGGATGTGGCTTCAAAACCTACAAGAGCAGCAACGTAGCCTCCCAGCAGCCTCTCCACGGCATCCCCTCAAGTCTGGCACCTGGGTCACGTGCCCCCTTAGCCCCCCTAGTTGCAGCCCTGCTTTGGGCCAGTCAGACCCTGGCTGGGCATGCAGACAGACAGGCATTTTTTTTTTAAATAACATTTTCTACTTTGTTGAAGCATATCAATTACAAGCAGAAGAAACATCAATTATAGTACATGCAATGGAAATACATTTATACATTTCTGGAACACATAACTACAGCCAGGCATTTTATCTGGCAGCCTGACACCCAACAGTTATCATAGGCATACACTGGGCGAGATGTACTAAGCTGCACGGTGGATGTGGTACATCCTGCCACTCATCGAGTACATACCAGCATTAATAACGCCGATGTGTACTTAGAAATGTGATTACAATCGCAAAAGACTGCTCTTCCAAAGAGAGCAGTCCTTTGCGAAGAGGGGAATTCCGGAGTTTATGACCCCGAAGTCTCTTTACGCATGCGTCATATGACACACACACCGCGGGGTGTGCTGGGAGAGATCCGATTGGATCTCCCTAACAGGACAATGTGAAAAGAAGCCCATTGACTTCAATTAGGTAACCCCATCTGCAGATAGCATTTCCCACCAGGTCCAAGCTCAGGAATGTATTACATTCCGGAGCTTGATACATATGGGGAATGCGTTCAACTTTTCGGGCTTAGTACATCCCGCCAACTGTGATCTATTGCACAGTGTATTGGCCACAATATCTAGATCCTCTTCCTGGGGAGGACCCATTTCCTCATTCTTCCCTGTGAAAAAAACAGGGGAAATGTCTGTCGCTCTCCAGCGGCAGTGCACACATATTACCCGGTGTGGCCGACTTGTAACTTCAACAGACATGTTGGACGATCCGCCATGCCCGACCGATCAATGTTGGTGCGGTACCCCAGGTTGTGAACCAGTGCTCTAGAAGACCAAAACTGACTAAACTTTTTTCCATAGTATTTAATGCTTGAGTATATGAAATTGCCAGTCTATAACAAGCAAAGCACATATTTATCTATGTGTTCTTTCTAACTAAAGGTAATAAAACTTAATTCTTAAATGCTATGTTTATCTCTTTATCAGCAGGGAAGATGCTTAAGAATAATGAAAACATAATCTACGCTAAGGTAAACTAATATGACAAACGTATTATTTTATGTTTTATGGCTAGTTCATGGAATATACAGACGGTCCATAAAGATCCTTGCACAGGCCGTATTTCTGATTCCTGTCTGACAGATTCGTTTTCATATATTTAAAAGTAGACTATCAGAATTCCTACAATTTTTAGAACTATTAAAAAAAATAAAATAAAAATATTGAAAACCAGCTAGATCCAAGGGTACTCAACACTTTTGTCAGTTGACACGTGTTACATATTTTGGCAAACCTCTATAGTGCTCGCAGTTCCATTTACCAAAAAATTAGAAAATACTTTATTAAGAAAATTATTAGTAATATAGTATTTGTAAATAAAGATAATAATAGGGTTCGGGCATACTTACCTAGTCCCCTGGAAGAATGGGTATATCTTCCGCATCCCGCCCACTTCCTAACAAAGTGGTCAAGATGGGGAGATAAATTGGGAATAGCAGAACCGTAAGGAGGGGGACGGGGCTAAAACAGAGCAAATCTCATCATTGTAGCCCCACGGACCCGAGAACTGCTATATTTTTTGCAGTGGAGATGTGGCCTAAAATTGGTCAGCTGCATCTCTTCACCGGACATCTCCCAGAGAGGAGAATTTAAAAGTAGGCAAGTATGGCTCAGTGCAGAGGCATCACTGGGTCTGGTGACACCTGGTGTACACTCCACATTCCCCTCGAGCAGGATTGGTCGAGGGAAATCCCTTCGGGAGCAGCCCAGCATCACCTAGTGCCTGCACTGTCGGCTCTTCCTCTGTGACAGGAGCCTAGTGCTGCAGGAGTATGTCACACTGCAGTACCCAGCACCTGTCACCGAGGAGCTTTACTTTTTCTCATTTAGCTGAATATTAGGCGACCCTATTGGACCCTAAATAATGAATGGCTCATTCCATAAAATATGCCTTTTCTCATGTATAATGGACAATTTAAGTGATGATAAATAGCCCCCTTAGAGTTAGAAGCAAATGCAGCAAAATAGCGCAAGTTTGCACCTGTACAATCCACGTTGCAATGAAAAGTGTGTAAATGCTAGTACAAGGGGTACAAATGCTATGTGTTCTTTTCATGCAGGGGAAATACTTGCTGCTTATTTATTTAATTAAATAAAAATAAGTGAGTGGTGGGAGGGATAGGGAAAGAACATAGCTGCATATAAAAAGGCATCAGTTGCTGCCATCAAAATACAATGAGGGAAAAGCAGATGTTAGGGACCCAGCTGACGAGGTTCACCTTGATGCGGTAGGTGGGCAAACATCTTTGGCCAAATATGTACTAAGAACCTCAATTTATAACCATGTTTATTGACAGATTATTATATATTTTGTGATATTAAGTGTTCGTAGTGCTTAGAGTGTGCATCTGCTTTTCCCTCCTTCTATTTCTGCTGTAGAACTACAGATCTCAGCAAGGTAGCACCTCACATTGTGTTTAAATCAGGATGTGCAGTCAAACCCCTCTTTCCTTTTATCAAAATACAATGTACAGAAGGAGTCATAAAACAGAGATATAGAGCCTGATTCTGAGCTGGACACAGCTGAGTCTCTTTTTGCGTCTTTTGCCAGTCAGACGTCTATGACATTATGCAAGTGACACTGCACTGCCCTTCCCTGGTGTACATCACTGTGCGTCTGAATGTGCAAGGGCTGGGATGCTCACTGTCGGAGTCCGCAGACGCTGAAATACCCCTAGTTATATCTGTAGATGAACCATAGGTATAAAACTTGTACCAGCTCTATGGCAGGTGCAGATTCTCCATCTGGGTATGGCCTCCTATGTGAGCGATTAAGAGTCTGTATATACAAACACTTTAGCGACACTCCCATAAGACAGACCATCTTTGTGTATATGAATAGCCACCTCCCAGTCATCGGACAGGAATGGTCAATACTTTTTCAATGTGCATGCGGCTGAAATTGCAACTGCGACTCTGTACAAACATAATAGATTTGGGACACATGCACTGTAGTAACAAAATCAACTCCATCAGCATCGGCATTGTGTGCGCCTGAGAATCAGGCCCATATAGCAATCAGTAATCTAGTGGAAGAATGGACTTAAAATAAAATGTCAAAGGACTCCAAAAGGTTGAAAAAGCTAGATATGTATTCCATTATATCTATTATTATGCCAGACTCTACAGATGATAGAGAGCAAGGAGGGGGTTTCTGGATCTTCCTCATGTGTAGCTCTGCAATAGCACTTGATTTAGGGCAGAGGTTCCCAAACTCGATCTTCAAGGCGCACTAACAGTCCAGGTTTCAAGGATATCTATGGTTGAGTGCAAATTGTTAAATCAAAAGACTGAGGTACTAATTAAGTCACCTTTGCCCAAGCATGGTTATTCTTAAAACCTGGACCATTAGGACTGAGTTTGGAAACCTTTGATCTAGGGCATGCCTTTTCCCCACTCTAACCCTGTCCATCCACTAGGCGATTTTGACAGGCAATTGCACGATAACGATGTCGTTATCGTGCAATCGCTTGCAAATTGTCCGCAAATCGGGCAGTAAAATGTTAAAAATGACCAGCGGTGCGTGTACCCGCTGGTCGTTTTTAACATCTATCATCGCCCGAACATGACAATCAACCTGACGACTGCCATAGGTTGCCATGTTTTGGGATGATTGATCTGCATACACTGAACATCTGAACGTTCAGTGTATGCACTTCACCCTAGGGGGATGACGGCACGATTATGATGTCATAATCGTGCCGTTGTCCCCGCATCTAGTAGTGGATGGGCAGCTTTAATCACCAATCTTTAGGACTGGCAACAGGGGCGTATCTATAATGTGTTCAGGATGTGCGGTGCACACGGGCCCCTGGGTCTAGAGGGGCCCACACTGAACACCCTGCACCCATATAGTCTTTATACTTACCAGACCGTTGGCTCTGCAGCGCCCATTTTCCCGGTGACTCACGCATTCGCAGTACTGCTGTACCCAGAAAAAAGGTGAGGGCAACATTTTCCCGGAGACCCGCGCTTGTGCAGTAGATTCTGCCACAAAGCCAGAATCTACTCTACTGCACCTGCCATGGAACCGCTAGAGAGAGGAGGGGGCCCACACTGAGTTAGCACACAAGCTCCCTTCTCTCTTATTTTGGGGTTCCTAATATTGAATTAGTGTTAGGGGTATTCACATTTTATCGAAGGATTTATAAGTCAATATCATGAACAGATTTAGTCAAGCAAATTTTTTTATTTAAGGTACTATATATTAGAGATGAGCTCCGAACATAGGGGATCCGAGTCCACCCGAACCCTGTTCGGGTGTTCCCCGCCTGACTCGGATCCCCGTTCGGGGCCGAACGGCGGCCTGTTGATGTCGGATTCTCGCGAGAGAATCCAACGTCAGGGCTAGTCTAGTGTAGGGCAGACCGCTGTGATAGCGGTCTGCCCTACACAGACACAAACACACAGCTGCCAGCGGCAACTGTGTGTTTGTAATAGCAGCCAATGAGAGTCAGGCAGACTCTCATTGGCTGCTGCACAGAGGGAGCCGGTTGGAGCTCACTCATGAGCTCCATCTTCCGGCTTCCTCCGCGCGTAATACAGCAGAGCAGAGCGGACGGCGGCAGGAGCAGGGATTCAGGTAAGTTTTTTTTTTCATATGTGTGTTTGTAAGGGGGCGCTACTGGTGGCATGCTAATGGGGGCACTGCTACTGGGGGGCATACTACTACTGGGGGCCTGCTAATGGGGGCACTACTACTGGGGGCCTGCTAATGGGGGCACTACTACTGGGGGCCTGCTACTGGGGCCTTGCTACTGGGGGCATACTACTACTGGGGCATACTAATGGGGGCACTGCTACTGGGGGGCATATTACTGGGGGCATGCTAATAGGGGCACTGCTACTGGGGGGCATACTACTACTGGGGGCATGCTAATGGGGGCACTACTACTGGGGGGTATGCTACTGGGGCACTGCTAATGGGGGGCATATTACTGGGGGGCATGCTAATGGGGGCACTGTTACGGGTGGGCATACTACTACTGGGGGCATGCTAATGGGGTCACTACTACTGGTGGTCTGCTACTGTGGACATACTACTGGGAGCATGCTAATGAGGGCAATACTACAAATGGGGGCATACTACTACTGGGGGCCGGCTAATGGGGGGACTACTACTGGGGGCATACTACTACTGGGGGTACTGCAAAGGGGGCCCTACTACTAAGGGGACTGCATAGGAGGCACCACTACTGGGGGCATTGTGTAAGGGACACCACTGCTGGGGGCATTGTATAAGTGGCACTACTACTGTGGGCATTGTATAAGAGGCATTACTACTGTGGGCTTTGTGTATAAGGGTCACTACTGTGGGCATTGTATAAAAGGGGCACTACTGTGGGCATTGTGTAAAAGGTGCACTACTGTGTGTCGTAACATAAATAAGAGACACTACTTTATGGTGTAATGTGAATCAGGGGCACTATGGCCCTGATTCAGAGCCGGACGCTCTGACAGAGCGCTCGCTCTGAATCAGGGCCGTCCTTCCTAATTTTAGAGCGGCCTCCTGGCCGCTCGCATAGCTATGGGTGACCACCCACAGCTATAGCGAGCGGCCAAAAAGATGGTCGCGATGGTCAAGACCATCGCGACCATCGGCTTGCGACGAGACCATTGTGGTAGGGTCTCGTCTGCTGCAAGCCCTGGAGTGCTTTTGGCTCTATCAGAGCCAAAAGCACTCCCACTGACATCACTTGTGATGTCAGTGGGGCCGGCCCCAGATGGTAGGCGTTCCCATGGGAATGCCTCCATCTGGCCAGCCACACCCCTGGCACGCCCACCAAAGGGGGCATGCTGACACACACCATCGACAGCAAGCCCCCTTTGTAGCGAGTACCATAGCGAAGGCTTGCTGATCGCTTTCCGGGTCTCGCGCATGCGCACGACGGTGCCGGGTCCGTCATGCGCATACGCACTAGCCCAACATCGACCCGCTTGTGAGCGCTCAGCGCTCGCGACCGGGTCTCAATCAGGCCCAATGTGCAGTGTAATGTGAATAAGATTGTGCACTGTGACTCCTATGGCCATAGCCCACTTTGTAAACAAGTACTGTGACTCTGCTGGCCGTACCCCACTGGGTGGGTGCACTACTTTTCATTTCTGCCACTGCTGTGTGGCACTGTGTCATAGATGTGCTGTGGTGTCTGTGCCGTTGCTTTGTCGCTTGGTAACCAGTCAGCTCACTGCAACCTTTGGCCAATAATGGTCAAAACTATCATTTAAACTGTAAGGTGGTCTAAATTGACTGTAAATGACTGGAAATTAAGGTTATTGAGGTTAATAATACTCTATGAAGAAAAAAAGCCCAATTTATGTGATTTTAGCTTTTTTTTGTAAATTTTTGTAAAAAAATCCAAATCCAAAGCCAGTCACCGCAGTTTGGCAAATCCAAATCCAAAGCCGGACGACGAATTAGAACCAAATCCAAATCCGCCAAAAATGGTCCGGCGCACATCCCTACTATATATATTTTTATTTCCTAATGTACAGCAAATATTACACCCTTATAGGATAATAGCTCAGGATCGACTTTCAAAAACAATCAACTTATTTCTTATCTGTTGTCACCCTATCTAGAAGTGACCTTCTTATCTCAATAAACACGCAGATGTTATTCTTCTACATATTGTTCAAACCATTAATGTTCCTTTATTGCCTTTAGAAGTGAAAACATTTATAAACTATTTTGATTTCAGTCCAGTGGAACGTGCCAACATTTCTTCTAGACCAAAACAGCCAACAGGACAGAGGAAATAAAAACACTCTCCACCTCCATAGAAAAAAAGTTCTTATTGTTGCAGAATGTTTTTCAGTAAGATTCTCACAACTAATGCTTGGACTTTATCCTAAGAATAACTTCCTTCATACTGTGTGAATGCAAAATCTCATCAAGTGGATTTTGAGCATGTATGTTCCTGTTGAATCTGTTGATATGTGTTTTTCTTTATCCTTAACATAACAAAAGGTACAGGACATCTGAACCTATTATGCTCCATAGTTGACATGTAGTATAACTCACGCATAGGCTAAAGTTGATGAAACTAAGTGACCTAACCAATTAGTTGTGTTATTGTACGTATTCCAGGGGCAGAAACGAGGAATGGCAATAATAAATAAATAAAGCAATTTAGAGAATCAGGCTCAAAATGTAAAATCATTTATAAACAAAATTCTCTCATTATACTCACCCTTCTTGTGAGAGACAAATCATTAATTTCCAGTATCTTGCATTCGTCTCGACCTTCTATAACCTCTAATAATTATCTCCAATAGTATCTTTCCATGATTATTTTGGAAAAAAAGGATTGTGACCCTAATTTTTGCTCACAGTACGGTCCCATTTCTCACATCCCATGATCCCCAAGCTCCTTGAGAGGTTTCACCTTGAATGCCACACTTCTTTTTCTCACACAACATTTTGGATCTCAGCATTGACTTTGCTTCAATGTTTGACACCATTCACATCTCATACAAAACCTGACTATCCTATCCAGGTTCTCCACTCCATAAGGTCCATCAGTTGAAGCATCAAAAGACCCATTCCTAGGCCCTCTACTCTTTCTGTATTCATATCACTTATTTTTTAAAATAGAAAAATGCTTCTTTGGGTTTCAGCATCTGTATCTATCCACTCCAAATCTTTGCCCTTGTCACCTCAAACTAAGCTAGTAATCTTTCTACCAGCCAAAATAAGCTACTTACATCTCTTTTTTTGTTGACAACTCAGCAATAAGCGATATCTCACAATCTCAGTGCTTCAGTGACATCATTGTCAGAACTATTCTCTTTTTTCCACACTGAGGGCCTGATTCAGAGCCGGACGCTATTTGCAAACGGTCGTTCAGAAAAAGGGGCCGGCTATTTAAATTGTCTGTTGATGCCTCTATGTCTGAGCGAGCGAACGAAACATGCGCTCGCTATTTTGTAAAGACGCCCCCTGGCCGCTCGCATCATATGTTATCTCCGCTATTTACTAGATTAATCGAGTACATCGAAAGGCGTCTGAACTGCTCGCAGTGCTTGTGGTTGGATTTTCCTACCGCAATCATGCGAACAGTTCAGGCTAAGAGACAACCAAGTGACGTGGCCAATGACGCTGCTTTGTTAATTATGCACACCCTTAAAACGCCCGTTTGGCACGCCTGCGTTCGGATCTCCACTCCCCGTTTTCAAGCACCTTCCCCTATTACCACCCACAAACGCCTCATCCTGTCACTCAAATTAGCAGGCACTCACTATTTTGCGAGCGCACAATTTCCGACCGCAATGACTGGTTGGCGCATGTGCATTACGACCCATGCGCATGCGCAGATGTGCGAACATCTCTCGGAGCGAACGAGCGGCTCTGAATCAGGCCCTGAATCTGTTTCCCAATCCTTAGAAGAATTTAACAAATATTGTCAAAAAATGCATGTATGGCAAAACCCCAACAAGTTTAATCCTTGCACACATAATCCATATAATTTAAATTCCAATTACCTTTTTACTGTCCTTACCCTAGTTAGACATTTATACCTGCAACCCCTTTGAATGCAGAAGCAATTAATATTATTATTATTATCTTTAAATTTTTAAAAGGTACCACAAAGTTTCTGCAGGAACGTACAAGAAATACACATAGTAACAATGTAATTTGACATATGAAAGTACAACGGCAATCAGGCAAAATTGGAGAAAAAAAACTGGAGAAATGTTTCTCAATTCCAGCCCAGGAAAAAAAATGCAAAATCCCTATTTTTGACTAAAAATGTGGGGATTTCTTTCAGAACCCTTTGGACAGCCCCCTCAATGATAAATTGCTCCAAATTGTTTTTGTAAGTTGTGTACTTTGGCGAAAAACAACCACGCAAATCTTGGGCGAAAAAAAAAAACGTTAAAAAATTAAATAGAAAACTATTTTTTTTCCAGGAAATTAATGTTTCACGTAAATTGGGGGTACATTAAAATGGGTGCAAGTATATATTCGTGTCGAAAAATTCAATTGTTAAAACCGTTTAAAAAATGCATGCTGCAACCTCGTGCAATGTTTAAAACACTTGACGCATCCATAACGCCCGTCAGAAAATCCGATCCAATACGTAAACCATTTTCAAACATTTTTTTTATTTTACGCACAAAATTTGCACGGTCGTTTCTCGCCAAAGTACGCAATTTACACATTTTTTGTGGGGTCATTTATCATTAGGGGGTGTCCAAAGGGTTCTGAAAGAAATCCCCAAATTTTTAGCCAAAAATAGGGATTTTGCATGATTTTTCTCCTGGTCTGGGATGGAGAAGACTTTTCTCCAGTTTTTTTTCTCCATTTTCGCCTGTTCGATGGCAAAAAAAACGTACGTTTCTGCCGCTAATTGAATATGGCCCATACTGAGAGGGTGGTGAGTTAAATAAAGTAGATGTGGAGAGAGTGGGAGAAAGGCAGCAGCTATAGAGAGGGGGGGCACAGGCAGGACATGTAGCGAGAGGGGGGAGACGAAGGCAGGAGATGTAGTGAGGTGGAAGCACAGGAAGGAGATGTAGGGAGGAGGGAGCACAGGCAGAAGATGTAGCAAGGAGGGAGCACAGGCAGAAGATGTAGCGAGGAGGGAGCACAGGCAGGAGATGTAGCGAGGAGGGAGCACAGGCAGGAGATGTAGCAAGGAGGGAGCACAGGCAGAAGAAGTAGTGAGGAGGGAGCACAGGAAGGAGATGTAGTGAGGAGGGAGCACAGGCAGGAGATGTAGCTAGGAGGGAGCGCATGCAGAAGATGTAGCAAGGAGGGAGCACAGGCAGGAGATGTAGCGAGGATGGAGCACAGGCAGGAGATGTAGCGAGGAGGGGGCACAGGCAGGAGATGTAGTGAGGAGGGAGCACAGGCAGAAGATGTAGTGAGGAAGGAGCACAGGCAGGAGATGTAGCTAGGAGGGAGCACAGGCAGGAGATGTAGTGAGGAGGGAGACACAGGCAGGAGATGTAGCGAAGAGGGAGCACAGGCAGGAGATGTAGCGAGGAGGGAGCACAGGCAGAAGATGTAGCGAGGAGGGAGCACAGGCAGGAGATGTAGCGAGGATGGAGCACAGGCAGAAGATGCAGTGAGGAGGGAGCACAGGCAGGAGATGCAGCGAGGAGGGAGCACAGGCAGAAGATGTAGCGAGGAGGGAGCACAGGCAGGAGATGTAGCGAGGATAGAGCACAGGCAGAAGATGCAGTGAGGAGGGAGCACAGGCAGGAGATGCAGCGAGGAGGGAGCACAGGCAGAAGATGTCGCGAGGAGGGAGCACAGGCAGGAAATGTAGCGAGGAGGGACCACAGGCAGGAGATGTAGCGAGGAGGAAGCACAGGCAGGAGATGTAGCAAGGAGGGAGCACAGGCAGAAGATGTAGCGAGGCGGGAGCACAGGGAGGAGATGTAGTGAGGAGGGAGCACAGGCAGGAGATGTAATGAGGATGGAGCACAGGCAGGAGATGTAATGAGGAGGGAGCACAGGCAGGAGATGTAATGAGGATGGAGCACAGGCAGGAGATGTAATGAGGAGGGAGCACAGGTATGAGCTGTAGTGAGGAGGGAGTACAGGCAGGAGATGTAGTGAGGAGGGAGCATAGGCAGGAGATGTAGTGAGGTGTTTTCGGGGAATTTACCTCAAATTAACTTTGATAAATGGGCCCCGTAGTGTGAAGGGAGCACAGAGAGGAGATATAGTGAGGAGGGAGCACAGGCAGGAAATGTAGTGAGGAGGGAGCACAGGCAGGAGATGGAGTGAGGAGGGAGCACAGGCAGGAGATGTAGTGAGGAGGGAGCACAGGCAGGAGATGTAGTGAGGTGTTTTCGGGGAATTTACCTCAAATTAACTTTGATAAATGGGCCCCGTAGTGTGAAGGGAGCACAGAGAGGAGATATAGTGAGGAGGGAGCACAGGCAGGAAATGTAGTGAGGAGGGAGCACAGGCAGGAGATGGAGTGAGGAGGGAGCACAGGCTGGAGATGTATGGAGGAAGGAGACACAGGCAGGAGATGTAATGAGGAGGGAGAACAGGCAGGAGATGTAGCGAGGAGGGAGCACAGGCAGGAGATGTAGCGAGGAGGGAGAACAGGCAGGAGATGTAGCGAGGAGGGAGCACAGGCAGGAGATGTAGCGAGGATAGAGCACAGGCAGAAGATGCAGTGAGGAGGGAGCACAGGCAGGAGATGCAGCGAGGAGGGAGCACAGGCAGAAGATGTCGCGAGGAGGGAGCACAGGCAGGAGATGTAGCGAGGAGGGACCACAGGCAGGAGATGTAGCGAGGAGGAAGCACAGGCAGGAGATGTAGCGAGGAGGGAGCACAGGCAGAAGATGTAGCGAGGCGGGAGCACAGGGAGGAGATGTAGTGAGGAGGGAGCACAGGCAGGAGATGTAATGAGGATGGAGCACAGGCAGGAGATGTAATGAGGAGGGAGCACAGGCAGGAGATGTAATGAGGATGGAGCACAGGCAGGATATGTAATGAGGAGGGAGCACAGGTATGAGCTATAGTGAGGAGGGAGCACAGGCAGGAGATGTAGTGAGGAGGGAGCATAGGCAGGAGATGTAGTGAGGTGTTTTCGGGGAATTTACCTCAAATTAACTTTGATAAATGGGCCCCGTAGTGTGAAGGGAGCACAGAGAGGAGATATAGTGAGGAGGGAGCACAGGCAGGAAATGTAGTGAGGAGGGAGCACAGGCAGGAGATGGAGTGAGGAGGGAGCACAGGCAGGAGATGTAGTGAGGAGGGAGCACAGGCAGGAGATGTAGTGAGGTGTTTTCGGGGAATTTACCTCAAATGAACTTTGATAAATGGGCCCCGTAGTGTGAAGGGAGCACAGAGAGGAGATATAGTGAGGAGGGAGCACAGGCAGGAAATGTAGTGAGGAGGGCGCACAGGCAGGAGATGGAGTGAGGAGGGAGCACAGGCTGGAGATGTATGGAGGAAGGAGACACAGGCAGGAGATGTAGCGAGGAGGGAGAACAGGCAGGAGATGTAGCGAGGAGGGAGCACAGGCAGGAGATGTAGTGGGGAGGGAGCACAGGCAGGAGATGTAGCGAGGAGGGAGCACAGGCAGAAGATGTAGCGAGGAGGGAGCACAGGCAGGAGATGTAGCGAGGAGGGAGCACAGGCAGGAGATGTAGCGAGGAGGGGGCACAGGCAGGAGATGTAGCGAGGAGGGAGCACAGGCAGGAGATGTAGCGAGGAGGGAGCACAGGAAGGAGATGTAGCGAGGAGGGAGCACAGACAGGAGGGAGCACAGGCAGGAGATGTAGCGAGGAAGTAGCACAGCAAGGAGATGTAGCGAGGAGGGAGCACAGGCAGGAGATGTAGAGAGGAGGGAGCACAGGGAGGAGATGTAGCGAGGAGGGATCACAGGCAGGAGATGTAGCGAGGAGGGAGCACAGGCAGGAGATGTAGCGAGGAGGGAGAACAGGCAGGAGATGTAGAGAGGAGGGAGCACAGGGAGATGTAGCGAGGAGGGGGCACAGGCAGGAGATGTAGCGAGGAGGGAGCACAGGCAGGAGAAGTAGCGAGGAGGGAGCACAGGCAGGAGATGAAGTGAGGAGGGTAACACAGGCAGGACATGTAGTGAGGAGAGGGCACAGGCAGGAGATGTAGTGAGGAGGGAGCACAGGCAGGAGATGTATTGAGGAGGGGGACACAGGCAGGAGATGTAGTGAGGAGGGAGCACAGGCAGGAGATGTAGTGAGGAGGGAGCACAGGGAGGAGATGTAGTGAGGAGTGAGCACTGGCAGGAGATGTAGTGAGGAGGGAGACACAGGCAGGATATGTAGTGAACGGGGTACAGGCAGAAGATGTAGCGAGAGGTGATATACACAGGGAGGAGATTTGTTGAAAGGGGGAGCATAGGCAGCAGTTCTAATTAAGTTTAGAACTCACATGGAGTTCTACCTAATTACCAGAGGAATTCATCATTCCTCCTCCCTATAACTATCTATTCCGAAAAGCTGTCATTTTTGCGATGACAGCTTTTCGAGAAATAGATAGTTATCCCTCTCTACTCTAACTTACCGCAGCTGGAAGCAGTGCTGCGCATGTGCTGTTACATCTGTAAAACCAGCGCATGTGCAGCACTGCCTACAGATGCGGTAAGTTTGTGTCCCCTCCAGTGGCGTAACTAGGGCAGGGCAAGCGGGGTGCGTGCCCTGGCCGCCGTTGGACCGGCGGCGCGGGGGCGCCACCGGCCACGGTACCGGCCCGCCCGCAATAGTTAGCCAATGTAGCGCCGACCGCAATGAGTGCGGTCAGCGCTACACATTTACACAGGACCGGCGCTAGGCTTCCAGCGCCGGTACTGTGCTTCACACCTGAGCCCGTTCCCTCCCCCTGAGCGCTTGCCCAATAGCGCTTGGAGGCGGTCTCAGGCTGTGCATAACACACGCATCACCGCCAGCGCTGGCGGTGATGCGTGTGATAAATAGCAGCCAATGAGAGTCAGATACTCTCTTTGACTGCTGCAGCACCCACTGCAAGAGCCGGACTTCCGTTCGGCTCCTGCAGTGGGTAATAGGACTGACGTCATGATGTCTGTCCCATAATGCTGAGCGCGCCAGCCCGGGCGGACTGGCGGGCGGGAGCGGCGTCGCGGACAGGAGCAGGAGCAGGGATTCAGGTAAGTATATTTTCATTTATATATATATATATTTTTTTTTTGTTTTAACCTATCTGCACAACGTGGGAGGGGGGTGGCTACTACTGGGGGGACCTCTACTGGGGGAGGGGTGGCTACTACTGGGGGTGCCATTGGGAGGACCTCTACTGGGGGGGCTACTACTGGGGGCACTTAATCGGGAGGGGGAACCTCTACTGGGGACTACTACTTGGGGGGGAACTACCACTGGGGGCATTATAAAAAGGGCCTACTACTAGAGGCACTGCACTCGGGGGACCACTACTGGGGGCAATAATAGGAAGGGCCACTACAGGGGGCACTGGATAGGGGGGATCACTACAGGGTGCCTGCATAAGGGGACCACTACTGGGAAAACTACATGGGGGGGACTACTGCTGGGGGCACTATATAAAGGGCACTGCATAGGGGGTGGACACTACTACTGGGGGCACCATATAAAGGGCACTGCATAAGGGGATACCGCTACTGGGGGCACTGCATAAGGGGGAACACTACGTGGGGCCCTGCATTTGGGGAGGCCACTACTGGGGGTACTGAGTAAGGGGAACTAATTGGGGGCTGTATAAGGGGGACCACTACTGGGGATACTGTATAAGGGGCACTACTATGGGCCTGCATAAGAGGGACCACAACTGCATACTGGGGGTACTGTATAAGGGGTACTACTGGGGTTAAGGATCATATGGATAGGAATGTTCAGTTTGAAAATAAAGGGGTGTGTCATGTTGACACGGCCCATTTTTAAGTGACCACGCCCATTTTTTGTGCGCACATCGGGGGGGCCTCCCTTTTCAAATTTGCCCTGGGCTCCAAATACCCTAGTTACACCACTGGTCCCCCCCTCTGCTCACCTCACTGCTCACTGCTGCACCCTGGGGAGAGGGGGCACTCTGAGCCCCCTCAGCCCGGCGCAAAGCCAGGGGGGGCGCGATCAGTGTGATCGCTCCCCCGCACAGGCATAGGAGACTGCTGCGACTGCTGCTCAGCAGCCACGAGCAGTCTCCAACTGGGCTGCTGTGAGGCGGGGGGGAGTGGCGCCGGACCCGGGCCCCCACCGGGCCCCTCAGAAAGTCCGGGCCCGGGTAATCTGTACCCGCTCCCCCCCCTCTCGGCGCCCCTGGGCAGGAGACTGAAGCTGGGTACACACCATACGATATATATATGAAATATTTTGTCCCAACTTGGCTCAGAATGCTATATCATACACATCGTATAGTGTGTATGCCCGATCTCTCATTTCGAGTCATCGTTCATGGGATTGCCCCATCTGACATGCAGCACAGCAGATGGGACGATGTAATGAACAACGTTGTTTACCATGTAACAATACATTGCGTTGTCTGGTGTATTGTGTACTGTGGGTTTGATTCAGAGCCGGACGCTCTTTGAGAGCACTCACTCTGACTCAGGGCGTCCCTTTTTTTTTTTAAAGATGGCCTCCTGGCTGCTCGCATAGCTGTGGGTGACCACCCACAGCTTATGAGAGCGGTCAGATGATGGTCGCGATGGTCAAGACTATCGCGACCATCAGGCTTGCGACGAGACCCTTGTGGTAGGGTCTCGTGGCCACAAGCCCCAGTGGTCTTCCTGCTCTAATAGAGCAGGAAGTCCACCTACTGACATCACGAGTGATGTCAGTAGGGCCGCCCACAAATGGCAGGCGTTCCTACAGCCACCCCCCCTGCCCGCCTCCAAAACGGGGCAAGCTGTCAATCACCATCAACAGCTGCTCCGCTTTGGTGCGAGACCCGTAGCGACGGAGCGCCCGTTGCTGGCCGGGTCTCACGCATGCGCACGCCGGAGCTGGCTCCGGCGTGAAGCATGTGCAGTGGGGGACCATTGACCCACTTACGAGCGCTGTGCGCTCGCGAGCGGGTCTGAATCAGGCCCTCTGTACAGTGCTCACGATTTATCAATATATTGCTCGCCGCATTGCTGGGTCGCAAGGTGTGTTCCCAGCTTTGCAGACAGGGATATGCTGAGAGATTAAATTCCTCCTCACAGCTTCAAGTGTCAGAGAGCAGCATGGGCCGAGTTCCACCAATCAGAGCTCAGCACATGCTCCTCTGTGCTATATCTCATTTCATAGACTAATCTCAGGGACATCCTTTGCTACTGTCTCTCTGCATCAACTGTTACAGAATTAGTTCACCACAATATCCCCGATTGCACCCCTTCCCCCTTCATGGGCAAGCCTGCCAGTCTGCAGGCTTCACGGGAGTTGAAGATGAAAAAAAATGGACTTCAATGCATGCCACTAGCGTTTGACAGGTGAGCCCCCTGGGTTCCTCCAGGCCCTAGGTGGTAGTCTATACAGTCTATATTACCTTGTTGCGAATCTGGAGCTGGTGTGAAGCTTGCAGGGATGTTACAAAGTCTAATTTGATGAGGTTAGTTCCAGAGGATAGATACAGAGTGAAAGAGGAGAAAACCAGGATGGAAGTGAGGTGGGGCATGCACAAAATAGTTCCACTCTGACTCCCCAGAAGGCCACATAAAGTGTCATTGAGGTCTATGTGCCATCTTTCCTACATTTTTGCCTTATTATATAGACTCAACAATGTTCTGAATATGTTCTATGGCAGGGGTCAGGGAACTTTTTTACCTTTTGCCCCAAAATATATTTAGATACGCCGACGTTACCCCCTTGATTTGAAGGGAAGAAAATCATGTAGTAGTGCCCCCATATAATGCCCCTGTAGTAGTGCCCCATAGTTATGCCCCTGTAATTTTTGCGATGACAGCTTTTCAGGAAATAGATAGTTATCCCTATCTACACTAACTCACCGCAGCTGGAATCCATGCTGCGCATGTGCTGTTACATCTGTAAAACCAGCGCATGCACAGCACTGCCTACAGCTGCGGTCATTTTGTCCCCCCCAACCCCCCGTCGACCCTTCGCTCACCTCACCCCGTCCCCGCACTTACCTGCCCGCTGCAGCACCTCCAGCTCCGGTGGCTGGTCTGACACATGTTCTCCCAGCTGACCACTGTACTTTAGAAAACTTTATTGTGTTCTGCTGGGAGAACACTTGTCAGACCAGCCTCCGGAGCCAGAGTGCTGGAGGGAGATGCCGGGGAACCTGTCCATGCTAACACAAGTAAGTGTTACCTGCTATTCGCCACCTCACAGTGGTGAATAGTAACTCAATCAAATTCCGAAAATACATAATTTTCGGAATTTGATGAATACCATAATTTCAATATCCCCATACTAATGTATGGGGAGTGTGGAAATTAACGCAGGGGGACTTAGCAAGGAGATATCAGTGATATCTCCTGTGCTAAGTGTGTTCATGAATACTAAAATAACGGTAATTAAGGAAAATGGCCTTAAAAACGTAATTTTAGTGTTGATGATTAAGCCACTGAGTGATAACAGACAGACAAAGAGGTAAAAGGGCCCTGTTCACAAGCTTACAATCTAAAATTATATGATGTCACTGAACAGTTATATAATATTTTTGCATTTTAAGTGCTCAACTTTGTTAATAACTTCCAAAGAATAATAAGAGATATTAAGTTCTGAAACTTAAATATTTATGCAATATTAGAATATTCCCAAGAATAATAAATGTTCATTAGGACCTCTTTAAAACTTATAATTGTATCTGGAACTTCTAGACTATGTAGAGGGTGAATGTTAAATTATATTTATTATTCAAACCACCAATTTTGTGTTGCCTGTGTGTGATCTAAAAGTATGACCGTACCCCCAAGAGGCATAGTTGAAAGTTTGGTATTAGCACCTAAAGATCTACTATTATACTGTAGATATAGCTACTTGCCATTACATGCAGTAGAATATAGACTTTATAAAGACATCAAACTAGCGGATTTACGGGAATAAATTCTACTGTGTATATAATAGCTATATATAATTATATATATGTATATAAATATATATTATATATTTATATATATATTCAAACACCAGTAAATGAGAAACATATCCTTTCCTAGGCCAGACTCTCATCGACTTTTCAACACTGCTATAAAATAAGGCAGATGCTGTCAACGGTCTTTTAACATCTGAGAGCAACCAAAGTATAGCAGATTTGTTAGGATATAACTTTTCACATCCCATCTATAAACAAAGTTCATTTTATTAGGCTCACTGGGACTAGCTTGATATTTTTTTACGTTTCATGGATCCACCCAACTTTTTGGGATTTAGTTCAAACAACAAATGAATCCTCCAACCTAGTCACAAAGAATAATGCTGCACATGGATTACATCATAAGAAACATAAGAAATATTGGTAATTTCCAGCCCATGAAAATCTGTTAGCAATTTGCATTGGCTTGAAGCACAGAACTTCATGTTTTCATAATCTATTCAGTTGGGTGGATATGTATTATCTTTGATTTTATAAATGCTATTGTCTATCAAAAGTTAATATTCATTTAGCTTTCGCACACCAACTCTGGGTTCAT
This sequence comes from Taudactylus pleione, assembly GCA_031769625.1. Lineage (NCBI taxonomy): Eukaryota > Metazoa > Chordata > Amphibia > Anura > Myobatrachidae > Taudactylus > Taudactylus pleione. The sequence goes on from JAUIMM010000241.1 coordinate 2,525,083, forward strand.
TACATCCCATGGGCACAAATATGTTTGATTATTACTGGTTGTGTAGTTTTTCTCACGATAACTGTCTTGTAAGCTTAGCACATGGAGAATTACAGTTGTTTAGTTATATTTCTGTGCTTCCACTACTGAAGGCCTGGCCAACCTGTGGGGCTCTCCAGCTGTTGTGAAACTGCAAGTCCCAGAATGCTTCCCAAGCTGATTGTTGGGAGGGTATGCTGGGACTTGTAGTTTCACAACAGCTGGAGAGCCTCAGGTTGGCCAGGCATGCACTGCTGTTATATCCATGCGATCAATTTGTTATGTATTTTTGCATTTGGATACATATATTATATTACTATTTGTAACTAAAAAAAAAATGGTTTATTCAATTAGATGTAAGACATACTCTAACCATATTCTTCCAGATGTAAATGTATAAGACAAAAGTATTAATTATTCTACACAAAATCTATTATTACCGTTACCGTTTTACTTAAGCCTACAGCAAGCCTACAGTTTCTTATAAAACAAAGGTGCAAAATAATGTTACAGAACATTAACTATTTCTTGGTGAGTATGAGTATATAATATTTGTGCGATGAAAACACAACAAACTGGTATCTTTTTTATAGACTGTAATAGTCAGATGTTAACCAGATTATGTCACTTTTATTTTACAGCTACCCATCCAGTTGAAATGGGGATATGTTTCTGAATATGTGACACCATGGCGGAAGGTCACTATTGCTCTGGTCACCTGTGGCGTTTTGTTAGCTGCTTTTATTTTGGCTGGTTACTTTCTTTCCAACAGAGAAAGCTGGAGTCCTGGCAGACAGAGACTGGTTAGTTTATATAGCTGGCAAAATAACCATTGATGTGAGAGATAGTGGAAAGAATGATTGTGCGCACCTCCTCACCACCCCAAACATTATACTAAAGAACCAGAGTAATGAAGCTTTAACCAGGACATGTGTATCCACCTCCCAGATACTAGTCAGAAATCTGCATTGCCAAATACTTTCATCCATGTAGTATTATTGACAGGAAAAGGTACCAAATGCCTCCCAGCCTACAGCATCATTGCTTGTCATGTACGTATATTAAACAACCAATGAGGGCATGCATTCCCACCACCATCTCCAGGAGGCCCCTGCTTTGCTCTTCTGAGCACGTGCGGGGATATAGTAGGCACTTGCACAGTGCAGGCCGAATTGAAGAACAAAGCAGGAGCAAGCCCAATGAATTAATGTGCATTGCTGGGCCCTCCACAGCCCCAAGACTCATAGACCTGATAACCCTGTGACTAATATACTTCCTGTGCCAACTTTTGTTCACCACTGATCTGGTTAATAGGAAGCTGCCTGTCCATCAGAAATATCTATATGTGCTGGAGATTTTGATAGACACTGAGTTTTCAGTGTGTTTTCATTGTGAATGGTTTACTGGTTCGGCTCACTCTTGTGTCTCTAATTTAAATCTCCTACTGCTTGCACCTGGTGGAGATGTCTAACTTGAACATACTTATTATAAATACATTTTGCATTTACGAATACTACAATACAATCATCTTTATAAATAGTTCTAATTAAAAATGCTCTTATGAGTTTACAGTTATTCTGATTCTTTATCTGCTCCAACACCCATCCTAGCTACACAGGAGCAATCACTTATCTGTGCTTAAGTGCTGGGGATGACAAATTCTGGGTAGTGACATTTCATCCAAACAATGGCCTAAAATAATTTAACTATTTCCTTGTTGCAAACATTGGTTAAAGAAGCAGATCAAATTATGTTTGAAATTGCACAGAATAATAAAAAAAAGTACACGACAGATCCTTAATATAACTAAGTACTATATATACAGGAAGAATATGCAAAATGTTTCAAATAAACTTTATTTTAAACTCAGTGCTCACATATGATTGTATTTTGTTTTTTTCAATTGACCTATTTATGTACAGTAAGAGCACATAAATATATATTTTAAAGTACAGTAATTGTGCCATTTTCCATGTGCTATTTGAAAGACTTCATCATCTTTTAAAAAAGCTCAAATGATGATTCCTGTCTGATTCAGGAGACATATTTAGTTTCACACAGAAGCGCTTGGATAATATGACACTTTTATCGATAGCTCTGCTATGTATATAATAATGTAAATAAATGATTCTGCTATTATAGTTGCCAAACATAGAACCTGATTCAGAGCCGTACGCAAAACTTGATGGTTTGTGTCCAACTCTGATGGTTGCCGATCGGTGGAAGCGCAGGATGTGTCTGCGATTACAGTCGCAGTGCCCTCTAAGCCCATTTGGGGGTGGGGAAGGGGCGGCGACAGCCAGAGTCCCGGAAAACTGGGGTATGTCGGCCCTGTTTTCTGGGCGTGCCAAGGCCAGTGTCTGCCACTTTCAATGTAGCTTCACTGTGCCCAGAAGCCTGAATTTCACACCCATGCTGAGTAACCTGGGAATGGCCGATGTGATTCGATGTCTTTCATTTCTGGAACCACAAACCCAAATGGGGTGCAACTGAGCATGTGCTGACCCTGCATACCCAGGAGTAGAGCTGGGGAGAGCATTGTCAATCTAAGGGAATTGGCCATTCCTTCCTTATATCCATGCCCTATAGCCAACATACCCATTGAGATTACTATAGTTCAACCTTGGGTAATTGTGGTGCTCCAAGAACTACAAGAAGAATATCATTCATCACATGCTTAGAGGCACAGACAAAGTGCAGCAATGTGTCCGTTGATACTATTTTAATATGTTGACAACTACGGGGAATATTCAACTGGGTGCGAGAATAGCAAAAAACCTGCACCTGCAAGGTTTGTCCTGCAGGTGCGGGTTTTTTGCTATTCAATTAGGTGCAGATTTTTACTTTTTTTACGCGCCGGGAGGTTTTTATTCTCGCACCTCCAGAGCAAGTGTGATTTTTCCTAAAATCGTTAATTTTAGGAAAATTCAGCGGGACTTGCTCTGGCACCCCGGCGGTACCCCTCGGTGGACTAATTAAGCAATTGGAAGTTTCCAATTAGCTTATTTAGTCCATAATTACTCACCATCTGCAGCGCTGTCTCCAGCGTCGGAAGCCGGGTCTTCTGCAGCAGGGTGAGTATGTCAGTGTGTGTGAGTGTTTGTTACTGTTTGTAAGTGTGTATGAGTGAGTGTGTGTGTGCATGAGTGTGTGTGTGTGTGACCCCGTTTGTGTGCCCCCCCCCCAGTGTCTGTGTGCCCCTCCCTCCCCCCGGATTGGGCGCTGGATGCTGGGAGAACTACTGTACATCTCCCGGCAGCCCTTGCCCCTCCCACCAGCCCCTGGAGTTCCCAGCAGCCCCCTATCCAGTGAGAAGATAGAGGGGAGGCCACCGGGAGCCACGGAGACCACCAGAGACCCCCGGGCAGGTAAGTGCAGAATTCTTTTTTTTTATACGCGGCGCGGGGTTTTCAGAGCTGAAAATCCTGCAAACCACTTTTTTTTAATTGGATACCGTGGGCATCGGGAGCGTGCATACCCGCGGTAATCCAAAATTGTACGCAAGGTTTTTCAATCGCTAAACCTTGCGCCCAATTGAATATGCCCCTATATGTGTTGTTGTAGGGCAGTAATTAGGGATGGGTGGGTTTTGCTGCCACCTAGGGTACAGGGCCAGGGGGAGGCACTGTCACTGCCCCATGACACCTGCATTTGGCTTGCAGAGTGCCAGGAGCGGAAGTCCAGCTTCATCCTGGTTCCAGCTGCCTTTCCTCCTCATTGAGACGACATGACCTGCGGTGTTGGCACAGCACAGGGTGGATTTTTGACCTGCTGACTAGTATATTGATGTACACGTATAGATAAATATTAACTATGATTATGTACATTGAGTAAATAAAATTAATATAAAATACAGTTCATATACATAGCATGAAAAATATGTCCTCACACTGGAAAACAGAATTTGATTTGTGATTAAAAGGTTTCCTAGTGAATTATGTAATTAATGAGGACTCCCATTAAACTCCATTATATTGGACTGTAAATAAATGCTAGGTACAGGTTCAATATGTACTCGACTATCAATGTTATGGTGCATTTTATATGTCATAATAACACCAATGTGCTTTTTGTTGTATTATACCATAATTTCTTTTTTACATTGCTGTCATGCCCATTGTGTTCTGAATGATCCAGTGTGTAAAACTCAGTGCATGTCAGTGTAAAACCAACACAATTTTTTATATTTCTGTTACCTATTTCTAAAAAAGAAACATAGTAAAAAGCAAGACATGGTTGTAATCTGATTGGATGTGATGTCTTCCACACTAACCCTGCTTGCTGTATCTATGTCTGTATAGGGTGAAGATCCATATTACACTGAGACGGATAGCCAAGGTAACACTCTGGTGTCCGTATCTGCCCATGGTCAGGACAAATCGAATAGTGGAACCCGAGAGAATGGAACAGGTCAAGCAGCCACTCCTGCTTCAACCAATGGGCACTCAACAAAGAAGCAAATGGTTTCTGATACTGAACTATAAACTGAGTATATTGCTAATACAAAGAACAATATGGAGGCTTCGGATGGAGATATAGACCAAGCCATTTTTTATTTGATGAAAATTGATGACTGTTGCCCCATGGTAGCAAGAGAATTAAATCCCAAAGTCAGCCACACTGAGTATGACCATGCTTAAGAGAATTGTGGGATTACTGAACGATAATTTAGATTGTTTTTTTCCCCTTATGATATTGGCACACGTTATTATATCTTGCAATGATGGGTATCTGGGTAATGTAAATAATAACGGAAGAAACATGTAACCAGCAAGTATTGCTCCATCATCCTTTCATACAAGTAAACACCTACGTGTAGATTCTAAACGCACACACTGTACACACACCATTTGTGTGGTTACACACTGAAAGTGCAATAACACCCGGCTTCTGCATACGTGAAAATATAGATGTTACAGTAAACAATACAACAGATAGGTAAGCTAGTGCAGTCTAGATGTCATTAGCTACAATTCAGGGACGGAGATCCGCTGTAGCATCCTGGGTCAACGGCTCTGCTATGAAAAGCAGAGGGGAGGCTTCTTCTGAGCATGTACTTTGCCCATTTCAGAGCAGAGCCAGGGTCTTGGGGTGGGGTGCAGGGTATGGGGAACTTGGGCTTCTCAGCATTGCAGCCACACCACCCGCACACATTGTAGTTCTGCCACTGCAACTACACATCTATCACTGTGGTTTGCCCGGTGCTATGGGTGCCCTGGGAGACATAGCCTAGTAACTGCTATTGTGACAATCAAATCACCACATGGTAATGCAATATAATAAAGTGCTGTACAACTAGATACAACAACAATGACTTCATAAACTCTGGATAATATATAATATAAACTTCTATAGCATTGATTACATTTATGGACTTATAATGATGGAGACATTTAATGACAAATTGTGAAGTATGCATACTGTATATTTACTTTGTATTATTTCTCTTTAACAAATAAGGAAAAATTGCAACAAATTTGGTTCAATCATATTGAACTAATTCATTTTGCCTCAGTTAGGCACAGTTTGTGGATTTACTATTCTTGTTTATTTACTGTAAGAAAATAGATGTATTATTTTATATTGTGCTATAGATGAGCATAGTATAGTACACTGCAGGAATTCTATCCCATAACATTCCCATTGGCATCTGTCATGTCCCACTATATATATGTTTCATATGCTGTTAGTTTCTGTCATGTTATTATTGCAAGGCTTTGCATCTTGTTAATTTTGTCCTTCCTGATTCTCTGTAGCTAGGGTCTAATGTCATCGGCCCTCATTTCTTCCTGTCTGTAGCTCCGTGTGTGTCTGCCATTTTAGCTTGCAGCTGCACCTGTTGAGCTCTGTAAACTATCATCTTTTCACCTACTATGTGATGCATAATTACAAGAATTTCAGCTTGAAATAAACCCTCATCTGGATTCTTCATACATGCCTTACTAGTTGAGTTGACACTGTATAACAAAGTCTCTTGGTGTAAGTACTGGTTCAATACAGATATACACAGAGGAATTATCTCAGGGGCCTTACACTTACAGCCTGGTTAATGAGTCAGAATAGTGAAAAGATGGTTGATACATACTGCTATATACACCAGTAAGCCAGTTGCAGCTTCTGCAGATACAAAGACACTTAACAAGCTTGCCTACAGTGTAAGAAAAAATTATCAGTTTGTGCGGAATCGGTATGATTTACCGCCGGACCCATGCCCAGCGGTTGGAATCCCGACAGCGGCAAGTATATACTAACCTATTTCTACCCTCTAACCCTAACCCTCTCTTAGGGGTGCCTAACCCTAACCTTCCCCCCAAGTGCCTAACCCTAATCCCCCCTCTAAGTGCCTAAACCTAACCCCCCCTTCCCCACCGCCTAAACCTAAGTCCCCCGGAGGGGGTGCCTAACCCTAAGTCCCCCACGGGAACCCTAAACCTAACCCTCCCCCCCGCGGCTATGTGTGCTCGCTGCCCGGCGTCCCTTCGATTGGGATGCCGACTCCATACCGTGTGTGCAGCTACACACTACAGCATAGATTCTTCTAGCAAGCTACAAACTCACTCCAGTATTATTCAGAACCATTCTACCTGTGTGATATCATGGCTGAAGGGAACACTGCACAGCCTGTTCAAGATGAACAATATCTACAATCAGAACAAGGAGAAGTACTGGATCCCAACCTGCAGTCTAAACCTACGTGGAAGGTTAAAGAGAATCTCTTGAAGATAGGAAGCATGAACTTTCTTCCGATATCCTAAACTTATGGCAAAAGTTGCTAAATCATATGTCCACCCTCTCTCAACCTGTTTCTGATGTGTCATCACTAGAGGGAGCCCTTGGACAGCTTTGTTCAGTATATGAGCTTTATACACTGAAAAGCCAGGAATATGTAAGCATTCTAAGGAAACTCAATACTCATTCTTTAGAAGAATTGCAAAGCTTTAATGATCTTAATTTGGATCGAGACAGAGTATTGCGTGAAGTTAAATCCTGGACAGCGGCAAGAATCGCACAATTACTGCAAACATCATCACATATTTCTGTGTCCACCAGGTGTTCAAAACGATCATCTCAGTCACGATGTTCAAAATATTCCATGCTCAGCGAGCAACTTATAAAGGCGTGTGCAGATGCAGAGACTACCAATATGGAAGCCAGTTCAGCGCTCGAAAAGGCAGAAATAGAAGCTTTAGAGAAACAATTTGAGCACGCCACAGGAATGGTACGGTTAAAGGTTTTGGAACAAGCTGCCAGTGGAAGTGAAAGGGACAGCATCAGTTTAAGTGAAGTGTATGCGGAGGATTCTCTTAAGCGCACAAGAGACTACGGACCTCATTCAGAGTCAGTCGTTGCGGCCGCACGGTCGTACGCCATTGATGTTCGCTAAACTGCGAATGTGTAAAATTTGCAATGCGCGTGCGCAAACTAGCTGTTACGATCGGAAATATCTCTCTCCTTGAACTTGGCCAGGTTGTTAGTTTGAGTGACAGGATGAGGCGTTTGTGGGTGGTAACAGGGGAAGGTGCTTGTGAACGGGGGAGTGGCGATCCGAACGCAGGCATACCTGACTATGCAAACGGTGTTTTATGGGAGTGCATAATTAACAAAGTAGTGTCATAGCACACGTGACATGGGAGGATTTTACACTGACTTGATCGTAGAGCTTAAGAGAGGGTATGGTCAACCTTAAGCTCTACGACCAGCTCCGATGGTCTCGATTAATCCTTATATGCCCGGAGATGACGTGTAATGCAAACGAGAAGGGGGCGTATTTTTAAGCTTACGGACACATCCTCCCCTTGGTCGTCCAGCTAACGATCCCATCTTAACGACGTGAGTGCATCATTTGCATATCCGGCCCCTTTTCCCTTACGACCGTGCTGAATGAGGTCCTACGTCCTAAGCCAAAACAATGAACCCCTGGTTGCTGCAGGCATTCCTAACAGTGCGGACATTTTTCCAGAACAAAGGGACTCAGGGCCTGATTCAGACCCGCTCACGAGCGCACAGCACTCGCAAGTGGGTCGATGGCCGTGCCATGTGCGAGCCCCGTAGCGAGTTAATTTTCACTTGCTGCGGGACTCACTACACAACGGGGTGGCTGTCGATTGCGATTGACAGCTTGCCCCATTTTGTAGGCCATTTGTGGGCGGCCCTACTGACATCACCAGTGATGTCAGTAGTGAACTTCCTGCTCTATTAGACCAGGAAGTTCACTGGGGCTTATGGTGGACAAGACCCTACCACAAGGGTCTCGTCGCAAGCCCGATGGTCGCAATAATTGCGACCATCGCCAGGCCGCCCGCTAAAGCTGTGGGTGGTCACCTACAGCTTAGCAAGTGGCCTGGAGGCCGGGGGAAAAAAAACAGCCCACCCTGATTCAGAGCTGAATCAGGGCCTCAGATCCCTATGCAACACGCCATATCCAAGGTCAGTACAATGCACAACTACTTCGTCATCCTAACCCATTTTCATACAACATAGTGCACCAAGGCCCAACACCTCAACAAGCCCAATATACAAACGCCTGGTCGCAAACCAATATGCCAGTTATTCACCGGGTCCCTGGCAACCACACAGTTTCAAATGCAGCGAGACCTATGGACTTTAAACCAGCTCTTAGGCTGAATGCCTATGCAGCCCCATATCTACCTATGTCTCTTACCCAGAACACCACAAATAATATGAACAGCACTACTCAGCCAGCAATTCCTTGCCCAAAGTCAGAGAAAACATACATGTCAGGCTTTGCAAGATATATGGTTCGCCGTGAACTTACTAAGACTGGCCTCACTAGGTTTGATGACCAGCCTGAGATCTACAGAGGTTGGAAATGTACCTTCAGAACCGCAATTAGTGATCTTGGCATTACTGCTGCTGAAGAACTAAATCTGCTGATCACGTGGCTTGGCCCACAGTCTACAGAACGTGTCAAGAGACTCAGATCTCTTCATATTGATAATCCTATGGCAGGCCTTACTGCTGCTTGGGAAAGGTTAGAACAAAGCTTTGGAGGTCCTGAAGCCATTGAGAATGCTCTGTTCAAATGGCTGCGAGATTTTCCAAAAATATCTGGCAAGGACAATGAGAAATTGCAAGAGCTCAGTGACCTACTCTTTGAGCTCCAGCTGGCCAAAACGTATACTCACTTACCTGGCCTCAGTTACCTGGACAAAGCTCATGGGGTAAACACGATAGTTTCCAAGCTGCCATACGGTATTCAAGAAAAGTGGACTACACTTGGTTCAAGATACAAAAGGGAAAATCTAGTCTCCTTTCCTCCCTTTTCCTATTTCTGTGAGTTTGTCAGGAACATTGTAGAATCTAAGAATGACACAAGCATCTCATACAGTGAGTCAAGTCATCCTGGTTCACCTACTCCCAAGTGTGACAGTCCACGCTCTAACTACAAGAACCACAGAGGTCCAGTGTCAGTAAAAAAGACTGAAATCCTTCACACTCCAACATCAGCTCCTGACAAGAGCAGCCAAGGTGAAAGGATTGAAAACCCCAATCGCCTGTGTCCCATTCATAAGAAGCCTCATCCCCTCAAGAAATGCATTTGTTTCAGAAAGAAACCTCTCCAGGAATGCAGGGAACTGCTAAAGAAATTTGGTGTATGTTTCAGATGTTGTGCCTCTACTGAACATTTTGCTAAGGACTGTAAAACCACTATTAAGTGCATAGAGTGCAGTTGTGAAGACCACATGCAGGCACTTCACCCATCTCAATACAACCCTACACCGCCTGCACATTTCCCTTCTGCACCAAAGCATGGTGGGGAGAATGCATATCAAACAGCAAGTCCTACTACTGTATCTTTTTCATGCACTAAAGTCTGTGGGGAACATCTTTGTGACAAGTCTTGTGCAAATATATGTCTAGTCAATGTATACCCCAAGGGACAGCCAGAAAGGATTCTAAAGGTGTACACCATCTTGGACGACCAGAGCAACTGATCACTCGCAAGACCAGAACTCTTTGATCTGTTTAACTTAAAGGTAGATGCTTACCCTTACACTTTGGGTACCTGTAGTGGAATTACAGAGGTCTCTGGAAGAAGAGCCAGTGGACTAGTTGTAGCTTCTCTCAAGGACAACCTTGAGATACCCTTACCCACACTTGTTGAGTGTAACCAGATACCATCCAACAAAGAGGAGATTCCTACACCAGAGGTCGCTCTTCATCACACTCACCTAAGGCCTATATGCAATGAAATACCAGCCCTTGACAAAAATGCATATATCTTACTTCTGCTCAGTAGAGACATCCTCAGGGTACATAAAATACGGCAGCAGATCAATGGACCAAATGATGCTCCGTTTGCCCAACGTCTTGATCGAGGCTGGGTCATCAAAGACAATGTCTGTATAGACAATATTAAGAAGCCTACCAGGATATCCTCATTTAAGACAAACATGTTGCCTAATGGTCGCAGCACTCATTTTCAGCTATGCCCACATCATTACTGGGTGAAAGAAAGGCTGGACAGCAGTAAATTGCAGCATGACCATCAAGATAACATGAACATGGTCCTGTCTTGGGATGACAGTCTTGGATCGACAGTGTTCAATTCAACGAGTGAGGACAACAAGTTAGCATCTACAAGAGAAGATAAAGAATTTCTCAAGGTAATAGATAAAGATTTCACCCAGGACGATTCCAACAGCTGGGTAGCACCTTTACCCTTTCGCTCTCCAAGAGTGAAATCACCAAACAATCTACAGCAGGCAGTTGCTAGATTTTCCTCTTTAAAATGAACCCTAAAGAAGAAACCAGAGATGGAAAAACATTTTGTGGATTTCATGCAAAACATATTTGACAGAGATCACGCAGAACCTGTACCGCCAGTAAAGGAAGAAGAATGCTGGTACCTTCCATCCTTTGGAGTGTATCACCCGCAGAATCCCAACCAAATTAGAGTAGTTTTTGATTCCAGCGCTCAGTATGAAGGTGTCTTCCTCAACAACCTGCTACTTACTGGGCCAAACCTAAACAACAGCCTCATAGGAGTGCTAATTCGTTTTAGATATGAACCTGTTGCAGTAGTAGCTGACATCCAGCAAATGTTCCATTGCTTCATAGTCAGGGAAGACAATCGGAACTACCTGAGGTTCTTATGGCACAAGGACAACAATGTCAACAATGAAGTCATAGATTATCGAATGAAGGTGCATGGATTTGGCAACAACCCCTCTTCTGCGGTAGCAATCTATGGACTCAGGAGAACAACCCAGAAGGGTAGAAAGACTATGGATCTGACACTTGTCATTTTGTTGAAAAGAACTTCAACGTTGATGACGGACTAAAATCCTTACCCACAAGCGAAGAGGCAATTGATCTTCTCATCAGAACACAAGAAATGCTCTCTGTAGCAAACCTCAGGCTCCACAAGATTATTTCCAACAGCCAAAGGGTAATGGAAGCATTTCCCTCTGATGATCATGCCACCAACTTGAAGGATCTTAATCTTGGTTCTAATGCTCCTCCCATACAATGCAGCCTAGGGTTACTCTGGGACTTCAAACAGCACATATTTACATTCCGAGTATCAGCCTATGACAAACCTTTAACCAAACGAGGAGTTCTATCTGTCATAAACAGTATCTATGATCCTCTTGGGTTTGTAGCACCAGTCACCATTCATGGCAAGATGTTGCTAGACCACAAGTCATCTCTCACCCATGAAGTTTTAGTTACCTTTCTTGCAGAAGTATCTGCCATAATCAATGCAAGACCACTTGTCCCGATATCCTCAGACCCTGATTCTCCAACCATTCTTAATCCAGCCACTCTTCTTACCCAGAAGATTGGAGCTGCTTCAATTCCTCCTGAAATCTTAGACCACAGTGACATTTACAGGCTTCAGTGGAAACAGGTTCAACACCTGTCCAATGTGTTCTGGCATCACTGGAAGACAGAGTATTTACACATGCTTCAAAGTCATCACAAATGGCAGATGTCAAAACCCAACCTCCAGATCAGTGACCTCGTTCTTTTTAAGGATAAGGAGGCCCATCACAATGAATGGGTCTTATCACCAAGGTTGCTCCTAGTGACAATGGAAAGGTTGAGAAGGTGGAGGTCAAAGTGACCAAAGGAGGCTCTGCCCGAGTTTTCCTCCATCCAATCACAGAGCTAGTGCTTCTTCTTCCAAAAGAAGATATCACGTAAAGAAGGACTTGGCCACCAGATTCAGTTCATCATAAGAGTATTCTACCACAAACTTCCAGCTATGATATACCATCGACACTTTATTATTTGGATTATACTGAGGGTTGGTGGAAGTGTTTGCAAGTTGCGATTTCCCCAATCCGAAGATGGGCTATTAGTTGGAACTTGATCTAACTTTTCCCTTCTTATAGGTTACAGGTCCCGAGATCAATTCAGAACATCACTTAAGGACATTATTATAATGTTTGATTTATCCTGAAATATAAAGATTTCAGACGGGGAGTGTCATGTCCCACTATATATATGTTTCATATGCTGTTAGTTTCTGTCATGTTATTATTGCAAGGCTTTGCATCTTGTTATTGTTGTTGTTCCTGATTCTCTGTAGCTAGGGCCTGATGTCATCAGCCCTCATTTCTTCCTGTCTGTAGTTCCGTGTGTGTCTGCCATTTTAGCTTGCAGCTGCACCTGTTGAGCTCTGGTAAACTATCATCTTTTCACCTACTATGTTATGCATAATTACAAGAATATCAGCTTGAAATAAACCCTCATCTGGATTCTTCATACGTGCCTTACTAGTTGAGTTGACACTGTCTGACAAAGTGTTTTGGTTTTGGATCTGTATTTTTTATAATAAAAAAACCCCCAGCTAAAATGACATTTTGACCTGTTAGTATGCAATCCAAAAACCCGAATTTGTTTTTTAAATCTGAGTTCCGAACTGGGACTCGGTTCGACTCAGTACCTCAAAGTGATTCCAAACTCTGACTTGGTTTGACTCGGAACCCCTAAATTCAGTTGCTCACGTTAAGGCAAACTGGACATAACCATAGAACAAAAATGTTCAAACAAAAGTCCTGTGCTGTCAATGAAACATTATTTCACATGAATATATACATAGAGTATGTTTATTGTACTGCATATGGACTAACAGAAAAACCTAACATTTAGTTTTGCCATAAGTTATAGTATTGCCCTAGATGTGGTGTGTTCCTCAAAGCTTCAACTGCTCCTCTCTACTATTAAGGTAGGCAATTTTGTTAAAGTCTCTTCCCTATGAGTAGTAGAAAGGAGAATGTCATTAGACCATTGGAGCTTTCCAGGAACCCAAATAGCCTGGGGAATACCAAATTACAGATGAGTATGCATTGTGCAAATTCCAAGATTTGCACAATGCATATATTTACGCAGATCGAGCGATTGTTAGACATTGTACATGTCGATTGCAGCACTACACATATGCAGCGATGTGTATTGCGATCACGTTCGCAAAGAGGATCACTCGCAAAGTGAATGACAGGAAGTCAGCATTTGGGGGGAGGTTAATGGGGACGGCTAGGCAAACGCAGGTGTGTCGGACTGAAGAAAAGGAATATATGCGCTCAGCTATAGTTCACCATGCTTAAATGCGGAATGTTAAATTGGGAACTAAAGGATATCATCAATATTCTAAATGTGCTTCTAAGTGACAGGATGAGATATATACAAATGAATAGAATGTAATAAAAGAAAAAACACTTTACTGATATGAAAAACGCAAAACACATATATGAAAGCAGTGTTTGAAAGAACATAAACACATGCATACAATGAATGCAATATCAAAATGGCATAGTAATATCGGGGCTGCCAGGGGAACCCACAACACGGAATAGATGCTAACAAGCAAATAATGATAATCCAAAGTATCATAGACTTCTAAGTGTTCTACTGAGTCTAGTACATGAAAAATGTTCCACCAAGTAGAAGTGAGTGTGAAGGAAAAAGCTGGCTTGTACTGATAGTAAATAGTGGCGTCCCGCTAGGGTATAATGTACATACAGTGCTGCTGGCCCAGGGTGATCTTCCCAAGGAAGGCAGTACGGGTATGCGGCAATGGACGGTGGAACTCCACACAAGCTGCTAACGTCTGGTGCTCTAGCCAGTAGCACACCCGTCGTGGAGGTCTGCCCGCAGTGCACGCTGATGAAGCTGCTGTGGACGGGGAGGAGATGTCAAAGGCTCGGGCTTGCTGATGCCGTCCCCTGTGCACCCCCTCCTCGAACGGAGACTCACCTTCCTGCGCCTTGCCGATAGCCGCTCCTTCCTCTAGCCGGCTGTGCTGTCCTGCGGCACGAGTTCTTCTTCCCTCTCTGGGATCTTCTGTGTCCGGTCTCCTGTCGTCCTGTATACCTGTAATCAGTCTGCTGCTTCTGGGTTGTACCACGTGATGGTATAATGTTCAGCCAATTGGTGGATACTAGCAATAATTCTCTGTGGGGGAATAGTCCTGTCCTGGCAGAGTCTGAGTGTTAATAGGTCTCCAACGCGTTTCAGCCTTAGTTGGCCTTTTTCCAGGAGTTCATGTGCAGGTGTGTCGGACTGTTTAAACTGCGTATCATGGGCGTGCATAAATTAACCATTGGGATCTACTTCGCAGCATGAGAACTCTCTGCATGTCAGGAGAGCTGCAGCATGTGAGGCAGGTCAGACTTTACTTACAAGTAGCGTGGCTGCCCGATCTGTTTCGATGTTACCGATGTTTCCACTGTTGTACGACGTCGGACAGATATGAGAAGGCAGCAATGGGCGCGCCTATGCTCGGCTAAGCTTTGGAAGGCATTAGCGCCGTATTTTAGCACCTGCGATCCATAAGAGATCACAATTGCATTAGCGTAAATCTGAGACTCAGACCCTAATGTACTCAAGTTAACCTTTTGTAATCTTAATGGCAACTCAACCTAAAATACAAGTTAAATTACAAACATTTTACACAACATTGTGCAAGAAAGGTACAGGAGACATTGAATACAAGTACAAACTAAACTAATGACTTATGGTAGCCCTGCTTGTGCAACTCTGAAAATAAATCACAGAACGTTCACAGGTATATGTAATGATTTTCATACTACATGACAGAGCATAAGGGTTTGTACAACCAGGTGATTTTTTGTGTCTGAGCACTCCATATAGAGATCATTGAACACTTTGTAGACCACCAGAAACACATAGGGGTTACGATGGTGCGTAACAGTCCTTTAATAGAATTATTTAAGATTGGTGTTCAAAGAATTGCCCCAGATTTATAATTTATCCCAAATACACGTATAATCAGTGGTGGCTCCAGAGGTGGGGCTGCAGCATAGTCCAAAATACAAATAGGGGAGTCACACCATGTTTGGCAGTGTTTGAAATGACAGTTGGTGTGTCTCCCCTATTTGACTCTTGAATTGCACTGCAGCCCCACCCCTGGAGTTGTCACTGCGTATAATGAATGTCAATGTCACTAGTAGCTCCTTAATATATGGTATCTTGCATTTTAGGATTGGTGGTCTTAGTGAGCTAGATACAGTTCAACATTATACTTTTTGATTTTGCTTTTCTTGGTAATTGTAAGAGTATGAGTTTAATTCTCTTAGTAAAAGAATTGCTAATTCTGTGAAACCCTTGTTAAGCACTTTATTTATTACTATAACTGAACTGACACCTTTCCTCAATTCACTTACACATTGCCTTTATTTCTGCCCTACTTGCCACCTCTCCCTGAATGTCAGGAGACTCCCTGAAATAGTGGTGATCTCCATGACTCCCTGAAGAGTCTAAAGCTGGCCACACACTAGACCAACTTGCATCCAACCAGCCAACTAGTTGATTGGTTGGAATGAAAATCTGGTAACGGATGGGAGTAACTGATGATCAGCAATTTGCTCCTAAATGCCAGAAAACAGATGAAAATGGACGTTCAGACAAGTTTTTTAAATGTTTTATCTAAACAATTTGTTCAAACAACAATTTTGGTCCATTTTCCAGTATTTGGGAGCAAATTGCTGATTGTCATTTGCTTTTATACCTTACCAGATTTTCATTCCAACCAATCAACTAGTTGGCTGGTTGGACAGATAATCTTTAGATGTGTGGCCAGCTTAACAATCTCCCTGAAGCCAGGTCAGGTGGACTAAACACAGATATAATATCATCACTTTCCGCCCACCGTGGAGGAGACACTGGGCAGAAGACTGAGGATTTGTGCTACAAGAAAATTGATTCAGCTCTCCAGCACAATCATGGCTACATGAATGTCTGTGTGACCAAGATGTGTGATGAATTACAGGTGAAGGAAGGAAGAGTGCTGTGCTACATTACAGGGGATGTGTGCTACATGACAGGAGGTGTGTGCTACATGACAGGGGATGTGTGCTACACTACAGGAGGTGTGTGCTACACTACAGGAGGTGTGTGCTACATTACAGGGGATGTGTGCTACACGATAGGAGGTGTGTGCTACATGACAGGAGGTGTGTGCTACATGACAGGGGATGTGTGCTACACTACAGGAGGTGTGTGCTACACGACAGGGGATGTGTGCTACATGACAGGAGATGTGTGCTACATGACAGGAGATGTGTGCGCTATATGACGGGATGTGTGCTGCATGACAGGGGATGTGTGCTGCATGACAGGGGATGTGTGCTACATGACAGGGGATGTGTGCTACATGACAGGAGATGTGTGCTGCATGACAGGAGATGTGTGCTACATGACAGGAGATGTGTGCTACATGACAGGAGATGTGTGCTACATGACGGGATGTGTGCTGCATGACAGGGGATGTGTGCTGCATGACAGGAGGTGTGTGCTAAATGACAGGGGATGTGTGCTACATGACAGGAGATGTGTGCTACATGACGGGATGTGTGCTGCATGACAGGGGATGTGTGCTGCATGACAGGGGATGTGTGCTACATTACAGGGGATGTGTGCTACATGACAGGGGATGTGTGCTGCTGTGCTACACGACAGGAGGTGTGTGCTACATGACGGGATGTGTGATACATGACAGGGGATGTGTGCTACATTACAGGAGATGTGTGCTACATTACAGGGGATATGTGCTACATTACAGGAGATGTGTGCTACATTACAGGAGATGTGTGCTACATTACAGGAGATGTGTGCTACATTACAGGGGATGTGTGATACATTACAGGAGATGTGTGCTACATTACAGGAGATGTGTGCTACATTACAGGAGATGTGTGCTGCATTACAGGAGATGTGTGCTACATTACAGGGGATGTGTGCTACATTACAGGGGATGTGTGATACATTACAGGAGATGTGTGCTACATTACAGGGGATGTGTGCTACATTACAGGAGATGTGTGCTACATCACAGGGGATGTGTGCTACATCACAGGGGATGTGTGATACATTACAGGGGGTGTGTGACACATTATAGGGGGTGTGTGATACATTACAGGGGGTGTGTGGTGATACATTACAGGGATGTGTGCTACATTACAGGGGATGTGTGATGAATTGCATGAACCTGATTGAAAAGGAGAGGATTAGAGGGGAACAGTTAAAATGCTAGAAAATAGCATATCTTTAATGCACAGTTATGCCTATGGTGAAACATTTGCATTAGTGGGTTCATGGACTAAAGAGTACATAGTCTTTGTGTGACCATAACAGATGATATACATATGTATACACATATACATATTTACTCGCTTCACAGAGGAAGCAGTGCACGCCCTCTTCAGCAACGTACACTTGTCCCTCCTATACTGAGTTGTACAGAACTATGGGCACTGCATTGCAGTGCGCGTATGTGAGTTAGCAATACGATCGCCCTGCAATTATGCAGGCAGATAGAAAGCCATCGTAGATCGAGGGACAGGATGTCAGGGTTTGGGGGTGGTGACAGGGGAGTGGTCAGAAAAATGCAGGCGTGCCTGTCCATTTGAACACCATTACTTGGGCATGCATAAATTAGCCACTGCAACGGCATACGTAGCTTGGGTACTCACTGTGTGCGACGACAGTCATCATTTCTGAGCCAGGTCAGGGCTGCTGTAATTGTGCATGAGGGGCCGATGTTACTCGATGATACCAATGTATAGGCAGGTCTGCGAGGTCTTACGGATGTGAGATAGCGGTAGTGCATGTCTCTATACTGGCTTTGCGATTGCAATCATTAGCATATTCTCACAGTAGATCTGCGTGCGTAATCGCAGCTGCAATGGCAATAGCAATCCGTAGTGAATCAGGCCCTATGTATCTTATTGAGGCAAAACATTTACTTAATAATCTTCTGGGCTATTCAAAAAGGAGAAAATGGGTTTGAAATCATGCAGTTTCAGATCAAAATTCCATGAGAACTAACAGCAACACATTCTCCCCAGTTTAAATGACACGACTAACACTATCTAGGATACAAGCTGCAGTGCATGGGATTCCGTAGCAGGGGACATTAAGCCTGCAAATTACCCTCACCTCTGCACTCAGGGCCTGATTCAGACCCTCTCGCAAGCGCTGTGCACTCGCAAGCGGGTCGATGGCCAGACAGTGCGCACGCGTGGTGTGTGCACTGCGCATGCGCGAGCCTCGGAGCGAGCGAGAAATCACTCGCTCTGGCGATTGCATCAAAAAGGGGCGGCTGTCGATGTTGATCGACAGCTCACCCCGTTTGGTAGGCATGTCGGGGGGGGGTGGCTGGCCAAACGGAGGCATTCCCGAAGGAATGCCTGCTGTTTGGGGGCGGCCCCACTGACATCACGAGTGATGTCAGTGGTGAGCTTCCGGCTCTATCTATTAGAGCCGGAAGCTCACTGGGGCTTGCGACGGACGAGACCCTACCACGAGGGTCGCAAGCCCGATGGTCGTGATGGTCGCGACCATCATCTGGCCGCTCGCTAAAGCTGTGGGTGGGTCACCTACAGCTTAGCGAGCGGTCAGGAGGCCGAACAAAAAAAAACATGTGGCCCTGAATCAGGCCCTCAAAACATTCTGTCCTGGGAACAAATTTTCCAACTCATTTTCCGTCATGGTCAGTGGTTTAAGTTCATCCCAGACGCCGGGAGGCAAGATATAATTTGGTGCCCCACCTCTAAAACAAAGGGAAAATAAATCTAGTGCATATCTATCTATCTCATATCTATCTATCTATCTATCTATCTATCTATCTATCTATCTATCTATCTATCTATCTGTCTGTCTGTCTGTCTGTCTGTCTGTCTGTCTGTCTGTCTGTCTATCTATCTATCTATCATCTATATAACTATCTCATATCTATCTATCATCTATCTAATTATCTCATATCTATTTATCTCATATCTATCTATCTTATATCTATCTTTCTATCTATCTCATAGTATACAGTTATGGTAGCTTCTCAGGTGCCGGGAAGAGGTGGCATGTATTGGGCTGTGACGGTACACTCTGGGTACATATTTACTGTCCTAAGTGGGATGAATATATTGTGGACAATGGAGGAGGTGCCCCTTCAGTGCTGGCGCCCAGTGGCAGGTGCCTCGATTGTCTCCCATAGTTCTGCCCCTGGTCATGGTGTTCTCAAGTGAAACCACCCATGGCGTGAGGCAGAAATGGTCATGGCTTATGTATCTCCTGCATAGAGTCAAATATCTGCACAGCAATGGTGAGCTCCTCAAATGTTTGTGGATTATTCTGCAGGAACCACCTTTACAGCCCCCTATTCAGACCACAGGTGAAATGGTCTATTGCCAGAATCTTTATGATTCACATTACCAAATTAGCTTGTGGTTTAATCAATTTCTTGAGAAGACAAATTGGAGAGCTGCAATCTAACTGGTGTCTCCTTCCAATGCAAGCCAAAATGTCTCACTATTGGGGGCAATGCATAGAGGGAAAACTACTGGGGGTACTATATAAGGGGTACTGCATAGGGGGGGACTACTACTGGGGGCACTGTATAGGGGGGACTACTACTGGGGGCAGAGCATGGGAGGACTGCTACTGGGGGCACTGTATAGGGGGGGACTACTACTGGGGGCAGATTATGGGGGGACTACTGGGGGCACTGTATAGGGGGGACTCTACTACTGGGGGCATAGCATGAGGGGACTACTGGGGGCACTGTATAGGGGGGACTACTACTGGGGGAAGAGAATGGGGGACTACTACTGGGGGCACTATATGAGGGGACTACTACTGGGGGCAATGCATAGGGGGGACTACTACTGGGGACAATGCATAGGGGGGACTACTACTGGGGGCAGAGCATGGGGGGACTACTACTGGGGGCACTGTATAGGGGGGACTACTACTGGGGGAAAAGAATGGGGGGACTACTACTTGGGGCACTATATGGGGGGACTACTGCTGGGGGCAATGCATAGGGGGGACTACTACTGGGGACAATGCATAGTGGGGACTACTACTGGGGGCAGAGCTTGGGGGGACTACTACTAGGACAGAGCATGGGGGGGACTACTAGGGGCACTGTATAGGGGGGTGACTACTGGGAGCAGAGAATGGGGGGACTACTACTGGGGACACTGTATAGGGGGGACTACTACTGGGGCAATGCATAGGTGGGACTATTACTGAGGGCAATGCATAGGGGGGAACTGCTACTGAGGGAAATGCATAAGGGGGACTACTACTGGGGGCAATGCATAGTGGGGACAACTACTGGGGGCAATGCAAAGGGGAACCACTACTGGGGGCACTGTATAGAGGGGACCACTACTGTGGGAATTAAATAATGGGCACTGCATAGGAGGGACCACTACTGGGTGCACTGCATAAGGGGCACTACTACAGGAGGCACTGCATGGGTGGACTACTACAGGGGGCACTGCATAGGGAGCACAGCATAGGGGGGACCATTACTGGGGACATTGCATAAGGGGCACTTCTACAGTGGGTATTGCAAGAGGGGCATTACTATTGGGGGCATTAAGGTGAATAGAAAGAAAAAAAATCCTAGGGTGACAAGAAACAGTGGTATATAGGGGCCCCCACAAGTTTGTTGTACAGGGGCCCCCACAGACCTTAATCCGGCCCTGGATATCCCGCAAATGCTCTTTGATAAATAGGCCTCTTATTATATACCTGCATCATGCTCTGAATGTCTGTAGGGTAAAGCATTGGTTCACAGGGCTGGGCATATTGTTACTGGGGAACACGTGTGTCAGTGAGGTTACATGTAAAAGGGAGCATTTTCCTTATTATGCATGGTGACAATTTCCCAGCATTTCCCTATTGCCAATAGGAACTATTCCAGAGCACTGGTGCTGACCTTTTCTAGCTGATAATTCAGGTGTCACATTGCTCTGCAGAAGATGGTTGTCAATTCGGTTTCCTGGTCCTGGCGGCTATGAGACTGTCACTTCCGGGTCAGACCTCCGATGCTCCAGTTGTCTGGTGAATATTTCTCCTCTAACCCTAATCCCTACTCCTGACCCCCCCACAGGTGCCTACACCTAACCTTCCCCCCAAAGCCTTACACTAACTCCTAGTCCCTACCCCTAACCCTCCCCTAGTGCCTAACCCTAACCTTCCCCCCACAGCTTTACTCTAACCTCCTCTAGTCCAGTCCCTACCCCTAACCCTCCCCTAGTGCCTAACCCTAATCTTCCCCCCACAGCTTTACCCTAACGTCCCCTAGTTCCTACCCTATCCCTCCCCTAGTGCCTAACCCTAACTTTCCCCCCACAACTTTACCATAACCTCACCCTAGTACCTACCCCTAATTCTACCATAGTGCCTAACCCTAACCTCCCCTCATAGCTTTACCATAACCTCCCCTAGTTCCTACCCCTAATGCTCCCCTAGTGCCTAACCCTAACCTTCCCCCCACAGCTTTACCCTAACCTCCCCTAGTTCCTACCCCTAATCCTCCCCTAGTGCCTAACCCTAACCTTCCCCCCACAGCTTTACCCTAACCTCCCCTAGTTCCTACCCCTAATCCTCCCCTAGTGCCTAACCCTAACCTTTCCCCCACAGCTTTACCCTAACCTCCCCTAGTCCCTACCCCTAATCCTCCCCTAGTGCCTAACCCTAACCTTCCCCCCACAGCTTTCCCCTAACCTCCCCTAGTACCTACCCATAACCCTCCCCTAGTGCCTAACCATAACCTTCCCCCCAGAGCCTTACCATAACCTCCCCCTAGTACCTACCCATAACCCTCCCCTAGTGCCTAACCATAACCTTCCCCCCAGAGCCTTACCATAACCTCCCCCTAGTACCTACCCATAACCCTCCCCTAGTGCCTAACCCTAACCTTCCCCCACAGCCTTACCCTAACCTCCCCTAGTACCTACCCCTAACCCTCCCCTAGTGCCTAACCCTAACCTTCCCCCCACAGTCTTACCCTAACCTCCCTCTAGTACATACCCATAACCCTCCCCTAGTGCCTAACCATAACCTTCCCCCCAGAGCCTTACCATAACCTCCCCCTAGTACCTACCCATAACCCTCCCCTAGTGCCTAACCATAACCTTCCCCCCAGAGCCTTACCATAACCTCCCCCTAGTACCTACCCATAACCCTCCCCTAGTGCCTAACCCTAACCTTCCCCCACAGCCTTACCCTAACCTCCCCTAGTACCTACCCCTAACCCTCCCCTAGTGCCTAACCTTCCCCCCACAGTCTTACCCTAACCTCCCTCTAGTACATACCCATAACCCTCCCCTAGTGCCTAACCCTAACTCTCCCATCCACAGCCTCACTCTAATGTTGACAGTCTGCCTGTTGACAGTTTAACAATGTCAACATCGTAACTGTTGTCATTGTGGTGTTGACATTCAGAATGTCGACTTTGTAAATGTTGACCAACATTTGCGACATCCCTTCTGTGACATATGCTATATCTCAGGCTCTGCTATAGGCAGAAATATACGTTATTTTGCACATGCCTTTTATAATAGTAACGCTCTAATTTTTCAGCCAACTCTGCATAAACCCCAAATAATCATATCTGGCAGTCAGGAGCCCAAAAATCAGATTCTGGGCCCCACAAGATGTGCATCTTTATTCTAGAGCAAGGGTTCCCAAACTTTTTTGAATCACGACGCCCTAGAGTATCATGAAAACATTGTTTTCATGGCACCCATAAGCTTTTGTTGTTGAGAAATTCAGAAAAAAAATGATTAAGTAAATTGTGCTTACCTGTCATCCTTAGGCTCAGTTATGTGGTGGGGGACAGGTTTGCACTTCTATTTGTCCACATATTTACATTACATTGAATATAAATAATTTAATTTGGTGCTACGCCACCAACCGGAGGCACCCCTGCAAGTGTCCCGAGGCACCCCAGGGTGCCACGGCACACAGTTTGGGAACCACTGCTCTAGAGCATTTAACAAACTGGAAGCTGATTATGACCCACTATCGGGATCGGTATGAATGACCAAATCCTGATGTCGAAAGACCGTCAGCAGTGAAGATCCCGACAGGTAAGTAAAGTAACTAATCTAACCCTCTCCCCCCCTAACCCTAACTTCCCCCCCCAGTGCCTAACCTTAACACCCCCCGTAAGTGCCTAAACCTAACCCCTCTGTCCCCGCAGCCTAAACCTAACCCTCCTGGGGGGTACCTAACCCTAACCTCCCCCCCAGGGGTGCCTAACCCTAACCCCCCCTTCCCCTAGCCTAACCATAACCCTCCCAGGGGGGTGCCTAACCCTAAGTCCCCCCTGTGAGCCCCTAACCTAACCTTCCCCCTCCGTGGCTGTCTGCGCCCGACACCCGGCTTACCTTTGTTCGGTATGCCCGGCGGGGCTCCAGGCGTAGGGATAGTGATAGGTGTTGGGATTTCGACAGCTATCATTATTCCCCTGTCGGGATTGCACAGTCGGGAAGCCTGCGGTCGACATTTCGACCGTCGGCTTCTTGACTGCATACCCCTCAATCACTTGTGTGGCCCTCATCTGAATTACAGTTTTTTTATACTAGGTAATGAGAGACGACTGTCATCCTGCATGGAGGAGAGAGTGAAAAATCCACCATGGCTGGGCGATAAGAGAATATCCTGGGCGTCCAATCCCAGCTTGTCATCTGTGTGATCCTCTTCAGCAGCCCAGAGTCCCCTCCTGCTCACTGCTCTACAGCTGCTACATCTAGAGGAGAAAGAAAATATCTTGAGCGCAACATAGGGAGACATAGAGGGTGATGGTGAGAGATAGCGGGTGTCAGTGAGAGATATTGGATGTGATGTGGTGACTGGGGAGACAGTGGGTAGCAGGGGAAGGCTGTGGGTGACATGGAGAGGCAGTGGGGGGCAGTGAGAGGCAGTAGGTGTCAGGGAGAAGGGAATAGGAAGACAATGGGTGACAGGGAGAGGAAGAGGGTGGAAGTGGGAAAGGCAGTGGGTGGTAGAGTATGAAAGGGAGAGGTACAGGGTGACAGGGAGAGGCAGTGGATGGAATGGGGAGGCAGTTGGTAAAAGGAAGAGGCAGAGGGAGGCAGTCAGACACATGGAAAGGCAGTGGGTGACGGAGAGGCAAAGGGTGACAGCTACGGGTAAAGGGAGAGGTATAGGGCAATGGGTGACATAGAGAGGAAGTAGGTGAGAGGGAGAGGGTGAAAAAGAGAAGTAGAGGGTGACTGGAACGGACCTGCTGATAGCTGCATATCCCAGACACGGTTGGTGTTATACTACTCCTCTCTTACCATACTGTTTGCCACTTACTTGGAGCTTCATTCTATGGAAACTTACTTGCATTGCCACTTTATGGGTTTCATCTAACATTGATTTCATCTTGGATAATATTTATCACCAATATCACTTGGAGTGAGAATATCTCCCATTGTATAGATACTGTTACCTACTTGTATCCTTATTCACCTGCATTACTTGTGGATATTCAGCATACACCATCTGCGATTTAGATATCCCACGTCTGATATTGTTTTTATCTTGTTCTGTGCGACTGGTACCCTTTCTATATTATTGTATTATTGCCTTATTTATTTATATTAAAAGTACATTTTCATACCTATGATTATCAGTGGTATTCTGTGTTTATAGCGCCTTTTCCACCTACCTTTTTCCTGTATTTGGGCTTTTTTGCCTGAACTGATGGACTTAATTCGGCCTAATTCGGCTAATTGGCAATATCAATTAGAATTCTTATGTCCCTTAGCAGGTTTTTGGTTTTACCTCCAGCCGAGTTTAATATCGTTGCTTTTCTCTCATACACACCCCTCCCCCGCTCTCCTACTCTTTTCTTTTCCCACCTTATTCCCAGTTTATCCTCATGTGTCTTTATGTTGCTTCTAATTGGCACTGAAGCTTGTCTTGATTCAGGTTAGCATTTAATTATGCAAAATATTTTTCTTTTTGGCAGATCCTCCTTTTCATTAACTTTTAATTTTAAAATTATTTAAAGTTTTATTAATTCTCTCCCTTCTTTTCCCCATTGTAGCTGGTCAGGTTGTGTTTGGCAGATTGGTGTGTGAGGGATGATGTGGCAGGCTTTGAAACCTAAGCTTTTGGATGCTGCCAAACATTTTGGTATTCCCGAGGTCTTGCTTATTCATCTGGGTGGTAATGATCTTGGAAAGATGACTGGTTTGAAATTGAGGAGCTTCATTGTAGATGATAATGCTAGGATTTCATCAGCTTGGCCCTCTTACAAAATAATTTAGTAATTTATCGTGCCTAGACTTGTCTGGCGTGGTGTGCATGATAACAAGGCGATTGATGAAGCCAGGAAGAAGGTGAATGCAGCGGTCACAAAATATGTGTTGACCAATGGTGGTAGTGTGTTGGGCATCCTAGGATTAGGTTTCTTTAGTTTTATCTTTATAGGTCCATGGGGTCCATTTGACGGAGGAGGGGCTGTTGCTTTTTATTGAGGATGTTGTTTCAGGTTATTGCTTCAGTGCTTTAGTGAATGTACAGTATGGTGGTGGTGCAATAATTCTGTAACCAGACCCTCATGTTGGCGGGAAGAACAACAGGTTTGGTTGAGTTGTTTAGTTATTATAGTCTTTGGGTGGGCTCAACTTCATTGACTTGTTAGTTTGCTGGACCACCCTGACAGGGGCTGCGTCATCACCCTACCGGATGGGTAGTCATGTTATAAGGTTGAGTGGATACCTATTTTTGTCAGTTGTTGATTATTTTGTTTGTCTGCACCTTTGGTGGTATTTGCTGGCAATACATGTAGTTTGTTGTGTAGTGCATTGTTGAAGTAGGCAGATTCTGGACGTCCTTTCTTTGCCACCATACTTTCTATCATTTAAGATTAAATATTCAATTATATGTTTTAATAAATAGCTAACAATTTATTCTGCCAAATTTATGTCTCTGAGTCTTTATTTATATAGTTTACTTTTAAATGGTTTAGGGTCATTGCATGGTAACTTATTTTACAAAGTGGCTTAGCAAGTTATTTGCATGGCTATCAACAGCAAAAGGGATTTATGTGAAATCAATTTTATTTACTAATAATAAGACAGGGCATTATTTAAAAAAAAACTGCATACAGGAATTGCTAATTGTTTGCTATTTCACTTTGTTACCATGGAATGACCCTTTATAATTATATGGTGTATGCACGGGACACCCCTCCGACGAATGAAGGTATATAATAAATCCGGTGGTGAAACAGAATGTCATGTGAGAGGACAAAACCCTTGTTTATTCATAGTGGAGTCTCAGGAACAATGCAGAATAACTGCTAATGTGTAATTACTGTATATAGTCAGATCCCATATCAAAGCTGTTTTGGGCAGAGAGATTTTTTAATTAAGCACCTAATAATTTTGCTTTGGAAAATGTGTTTCATATGCATAGATTAGTTGTAGAATCTGCCACCAGGTCTGCAGTAAGATTGACTAAAGGCCCCCAAGTTGGTAAACTGTGTAGTACGATTGCCCTTAAAATTCTTCCCTTGAAATTCTTCTTACGATGTGGTCAAATGGTGTACGATTGATCGTTACGATCTTCCAATACAATGCTGTGTGGAAGTCGAATAATTGCATGCGACCGCAATTCAAGTGTTATTGGACGATTTGGTCGTCCGCTGTCCGATTTATGTTGGTACAATCCACGACGCACCATTGCGTGCGCACGCACCCAGTGTGCGCACGTATCCACTCATTCGCACAACACTAAATAGCGAATAATATACAACACTCTCACACTGACAAACACAATATTCATGCAGGGTTTAGTTAGTAATGAGAAACAGCTTCTGTATACATGTCTGAGAAAAGTAATTAAAAACAAATACACCAGGATACTGTGAGTGTTTTACATATAAATTGAGAAGCCCCGCATACAGACAAATATGGCTGTGGCAATTGAATTATAACCCAGACACTGATATGCACAATTGAATTTGTCTGAATGAGAAGTTAGAAACAATGGTCGGAGGTTTGCTTAAGAAGTACTGACAAGTGTATTCTAAATAGGCAAAGGAAAACCTTTGAATTAGCTATCAGACGAAGTGGCAACAGCAGTCAGCTGGGGGTCTCCACCCTGCTTGAAAGTGAATCTCACTTCTTGTAACACCTTGCACTGTAGTTTTAAAATATGTTGGAAAGGGATAATATATATATTAAATCCATTATAAATACACTGAATTGCATAACACACACACATAGACTTACATGCATAACACACACATAGACTTACATGCATAAACATCGCACGTTACGCACAGTTGCTCTGTTTATCATAAGCACTCTACACATAAACGCATCACGCATATTAGCAAATTTACACAAGATTCTCTTACACTTACACATACACAAATTTTCTAAAAGGTTCCTTAGTATAAAGGCTAATATTAGAAGGCTTATTCGTTATTATATAATGTTATAAAATGCATGTATTTGATATCTAAGGTTTAGTATGTAGTAACCACATCATGTTTGGTGCTATTCTAAACCACATTTTATTTGCAGATCTCTGGTTCCATCGGCAAGGAGATCGCAACATGCTTCTGCAAGTTGTGGATTATAGAGAATTATGTGTTAGAATGTACTCTGTATGTAGTGTCTATTGATTAGTTAAAACACACACAAAGAGCCATTGGAGGGCTGAACTACCATTGTACCAACTGACCTATGACAGAAGAACCAAGAAGAAGAACCAATAGGATTATGCCAACTTGTTTCTATTGTATTGCCCAATCTCTGCAAGGGTTTATATGCAAGCACCCTGGACCTGTTAGTTAGTCATCATATTCTTTCTGTTGATGGAGGCTTCACCTTTGATGCCGGAAATCTGGATCCAGAGCGCCTGCGTAATGTATTGACTGTACCTTGTTTATGTATAATCTTTTGTACCAATTGTATTTTAGATCAAGGCATGTAACTATCTGCTTTTTGGTGAATAATATCTTTTTGTGCTTTGGAACCACAATCAAAGTCTAGAAAGCAATTATTTCTTGTGCGACAGGTTACGCTAAAATAGCGACATTTTGGGTATAAAGGTTTATTAGGAATTGATAAAACATAGAAGTGTATAACACATTGTACTCAAGATCGTAGATCTTACTGTTTTGCAGTAAGATCTACAATCCAGCTATACGACTGCGGTGACTTGCATCAGCATCGGATGCACACAGAAACAACACACGATGTGCACGATTGATTGTTACGATTGATCAAAATCGTACACATCGTCTAAAAAATCGCACCGTGTATGGGAACCTTAACAGTAACTACAGTAACTGTTGTTCAACTTATCTGCTCCAACCAGTGGTGTAAGTTCATCCCTGACGCCCGGAGGCAAGTTATAATTTGGTGCCCCCCGTCACAGCCGCTGACACTGTTATGTAGCAATTTGCGCACAGACAGGCTATAGAGAGACGAAGGCAGCAGCTGATGGTCTGACATGGAGCTCTCCACTAGTGTATGGTGGCCTCTCAGGTGCCAGGAAGGGGTGCCATGTATTTGGCGGTCATGACAGTACACTCTGGGCACCTAGTTACAGCCCTAAGTGGGGTGAATATGTTGTGGACAATGGAGGAGGTGCCCCTTCAGAGCTGGAGCCCGGCGGCAGGTGCCTCCATTGTCTCCCATAGTTCTGCCCCTGGCTCCAACCTCACCAAGTGAACGTACAAGAAATAAAGAGAGAGGGAAATGACTGTTACATTTACAAAGCATTTTTATTAAAAGAATGGAGATTTTGTTTTACACCAGCCAAGAAACAATTTTTTTTACACTTTTGCAAAAGATTAGGTGTAGGGAAGGCGGGGGTTGGGACGGACCGACCACCAAACACCATAGCTTACACTGAAAACAAAAACAGACTAGGATCATTTGTTTGCAGTCATTTCTTTTTTTTACACAAAAACTGACAATTGTTTTCACGCACTAAGAGGAACAGGTCTCCTTTATGATAATTGTTTTGGGGTGCAGATGATGCACCCATCACTTACGCTGAAAGGAAAATGCACTATACTAATTTTTTTGCTCTCATTTTATTGTCTTTTATACACAAACAAAACTGGCAATTGTTTTCATGCACTAGGAGGAACAGGCCTTTGTGAGAATTGTTTTGGGGTGCAATTTATGGGGGGACAAAAAAAACAATCAAACAATGTGCAAAAAGTCCTGGAAACCACTTCGGCACATGCGTACCCCATAGCGAATGTAGAGACCGCTGCCATGTATACAGGGACGGACTGGGGCTGCTGAGCAGCCCTGGCAGTCCCTATGCGCACGTGCCTGCAAAAGGGGCATGACCTTGCCTCAAAAGGGGCATGGTTACATCTCATGAGGCATTCCGCAAGTCACAGGGGCCTGACCTTGCAGCACGCCCCTGTCTTTCAGTATCCCGGCCAAGCAGAGCATAGGGAGGCAGAGCTGCTCAGCCAGGGTATGACACCAGACCGGCCCATCTGGCCATCGGCCCTTCTGGTATTTGCCAGTACATGAGGAACTAGCATTATCATATTACCGCCACCTGCAGTGGCATTAGCATCCATCTCTGATTCAGGTTCTAAGTTTGGTCTTGTGTGTCCATATTCTGCCTTTCAGAAATTTTTCTCTAAATGCTTTATATCCCAACCATACCTTTAACAGTTGTATTGGTCATCTGCAACTTAATAAAATGTAAAGTGTACTAGTTTAATTCTAATAGAGGAGTTTCAGTGCCATCTAGGGTCAAGAATAGGCATAAGCATTTGCTTATGTTAGACAAAAAGGTTCACTAACAAGGGGTCTGATTCAGAGCTGGATGCAATGGCGATTATGGGTGCAGAATGAGCGATTGTTTGCCATCGTGCATGCATATAAGCTACACTGCGCGTGCGTGTGCTGCAATCGTATTGGGACTACAGATGCACAGAGGAATCCATCGCAAAGTGGGATGATGACAGGGGGTTTGGTCTGAAATATGCAGACGTATCTGACCTTTTGAACGCCCTTACATGGGTGTGCATAAATTAGCCCAGACGATCTCCTACGCGGCTTTGCGGGTCAGTGGGCATCCTTATGCTCGGGTAAGTCTTGCAACCATTAGCATATTTTCACAGCTGCGATGCATATGAATTTGCAGCTGCGATCACATTAGCGTGCATCTCTGAATCAGGCCCAAGTGTGCAAAATTGCAGTGTGAATTCTCGTTTGTGATGTTACCTGCATACTTCTGCACACAAGCATGTGATATTTAGTGGAAAAAAAAGAGTACAGACTTGCAGGCATGTGCAGCTGTACAAATGTGTTCATAGTCCATAAATTGCTATGTGAGTGAGCCTAGGTTTTCCAGTTTAGGGCTGGTTAATGTGATGGCAGGGGGTCCCAACACTGTGTGTGTCCCTGCTATGGCATTAGCCCCCGGCTGGGTCAGCACGTTGCTGGTTATAGGAAAATAGGAGGAACTCCATGCCACCACGCCAAACCCTTATTTTCCCATACTAACTCATGCTGAGAGGTCCAGGGCTGGTTATTGATTTGGGGGATGTGGGGTGTGTTTTTTTTAATGCAATCATTTCTTTACAGTTTACAGTAACAAAGCCTGCACAAATCATAGTGATCTGTGCAGTGCTTCTGTTTGGACTTTGGACGGGTTTGCCTTTGTTTTTTTCACTTCAATTTGCCGTTGGTTTTGAAGTGAAAGAACAAAACTGACTATATTTCATACATGCCTACTCTCCTGATTTGGCCGGGAGCCTCCCGAAAATCGGGAGCCGCTCCCGGCCCCCCGGAAAAGTAGGCAGGCCTCCTGACTTTTCCAGTCCCCCCCCAATGTAATGCTAAACCCCCGCTGCGGAGGGGCTGATGACGCGATTCGCGCTGAATCGCGTCATCATAACCCCACCTCCCGCATAGCAATGCCGGAAATATCGTCATTTTGTTGTGGGGGCGGAGCCTAAATGACGCTCTTGCGTGGCTCCGCACCAGTCCCGCCCCTAAACACTTGTAAAGTGCCCGGCCACGCCCCTCTATACAGGCCCCGCCCCCCTGCTACACCGACCTGGCTGCTTCCTCCCGGAGGAAGCAGCCAGGATGTAGGCAAGTATGCTATATTTGAAGCTGCAAAATCCTATATAGATAACGGTCGGTTTTGAACCAAAACCGACCTTTAGTAAATTTAGCCCTTAGACATGCAGCTTACTGGCACTAGCGTAGCTAGCTTTAGATAGGAGGGGGAGCAAAGATGGAAAAATAGGCACCTGATACAATCTCCTCACTATAGTCTTTTCTCAGGCAGAGTTCAAATGATCAGCACAACTCATCTTTGGTGGAGTTATTTGTTAATTAAGATATTTTTACAGCTAGGACTTAAGTAAGGGTATAGACTAGACCAGCGGTGGCCAACCTGTGGCTCTTGAGCCCCACATGTGGCTCTGTCTTTGTTCTGATGCGGCTCCCAAGCTGGCTCCCCTGACTGACCATAATTGCCTCCTCTGCTAGGCATGCAGCTGTTCAGAGGAGGCACATCCTTTGATGCAGTAGTCTGCTCCGCTCCGAAGGCATATATGGGCGATATAGTGATGTCACGCAGCAAACAGGAGGCAGAGCTCAACTTGTGACTGGACGTGCAGCCACGAGGGGGATGCGGTCGCAGATGCCGGAGCCTACCTACGTGACACAGACAGTCGCAACACGGTAAAAGCTGTGGGGTTTTTTTCATTTGTTTTTTCATTTTATTTGTGACATGTGAGGGGGCTGGAGTGGCCTGTGGAGTAAGAGGGAGTGTGGGGGAAGGTGGCTAGACTGGAGTGGCCCAGGGAGAGAAAATGGGGCTAGAGTGGCACATGAGGGGATGCTGTTGTGACACATGAGGGTCTGCTGGAGTGACATATCGGGCTGGAGTGTCATGAGGGGCTGCTAAAGTGACACATGGGGGTTGCTGGATTGACACATGGAGGAGCTGCTGTTGTTGTGACACATGAGGGGCTGCTAAAGTGACACATGGGGGGTTGCTGGATTGACACATGGAGGAGCTGCTGTTGTTGTGACACATGAGGGGCTGCTGGTGTGACAGGGGGGCTGAAGTGACACATGGAGGAGCTGCTGTTGTTGTGACACATGATGGGCTGCTAAAGTGACACATGGAGGGTTGCTGGATTGACACATGGAGGAGCTGCTGTTGTTGTGACACATGAGGGGCTGCTGGTGTGACAGGGGGGCTGAAGTGACACATGAGGGGGACTGGAGTGACAACAGTGGGGGTTGGATTGTATTATGTGAATCTGTTTTTTTTTTCAATGCATCTTATGTGGTAGTGGCTTTTTCAGTGTATTTTATGTGGATCTGTTTTTTTCCAATGTTTTTTATATTGTTCTGGCTTTTTCTTTCCCTTTAATAGTTACTTCCACAGTGATTGCGTTCATGTGCTTTTACATGCTCCTACAAACATACCAAGGGCGTGACCTAGATAGCCACACCCTTTTTGGACGTGTGGCTTCGGCGTGCACATGATCTCAACTCTGACATACCTACAGATATTTTGGGGCTCTTTGCCTCTGACTGGTTGGCCACCCCTGCACTAGACAATATGTCGCCTGATCCCGTGGATTGGCCGGATATATCGTCCACATCGGCCAGTTTGTACCCATTATGTGTGACCATGCACGCTCCAGTGGGTCGTCCATCAGGGCCGTTCCATCGGCCTGCATGTAGGGCCAATTGAACGATCCAGATGCCGACACTGGCATAGTGAATGGAGATGGTGCCCAATATATCGGGTGTTTTTTTTAAAAGCATTTTTTTTTTTTAGCACGAATGAGCCATTTGACACCATTTAAAAATCTGCAGTACTTTCCTTATGTCCATAAACAGCTTTCTATACCATCCTGCTAACAAAATTATCAATCTTGGAGGGTCCAGGATGGTCTCTCCACTTTTTCATGCACTTCTCTCACATCGCATTTGGTAGTCAATTCGCAAACCCCCGCTTTGAGTACCGCAAATAGGCATTTTTAATTGGATTGGAGAATTCTCAGGTGTGCGCATTCATGTGAAGTCTGCGAGTTTCATGAAACAAGCTCGCTACTCGCAATTCGCACTTAATTTGTTTGACCCCTATATATGCCAGGGACGTGCAGTCAGGCTAGGCAGAGGAGGCAGAGCCATGCTTTCTCCCCTATCATACTCCCTATCATGCTCCACGGTTTTCATATAAAAACTGGTGATTTTATACATGTGTGCCTCTCCAGCCATTGACCTCACCGCACGTTACTGATATCTGTTACTATATAACTGACCCCTCTATATCTGCCACTACATCACTGACCCCTCTATACCCTACACTACGTCACTGGCCCCTCTATACCTTACACTACATCACTGGTCCCTCTATACCCTACACTACAACACTGGCACCTCTATACCCTACACTACATCACTGGCCCCTCTATACCCTACACTACATCACTGGCCCCTCTATACCCTACACTACATCACTGATCCCTCTATACCCTACACTACATTACTGGCCCCTCTATACCCTACACTACATCACTGGCCCCTTTATACCCTACACTACATCACCGGCCCCTTTATACCCTACACTACATCACTGACCTCTCCATATCCACCGCTACATTACTGACCCCTCTATACCTGCCACTACATTACTGACCTCTCCATATCCACCGCTACATTACTGACCCCTCTGTACCCGTCACTACATTACTGACCTCTCCATATCCACCGCTACATTACTGACCCCTCTATTCCCTACACTGCATCAGTGGCCCTTCTATACCCACCACTACATTACGGATCACTCTATATCCGCCATTACATTACTGACACCTCTATACCCTACAGTACATCACTGGCAAATCTATACCCACTGCTACATTACGGAACCCTCTATACCCTACACTACTGAATTCTCTATACCCTACATTACCTCACTGACCCCACTATACCCTACACTACATTATCCTCTATACCCTATACTAGGCAGTACTATAGGAAACAGAGTAGAGGCAACAATACAGAGTCGAGGGAGGCAGTTTACAGCAGACGAAGGGAGCATGGACCAGGGGAAAGGCAGAATAAAATTGGGGCAGCACAACAAAGCAGGGGGGGAGGCAGTATGCAGCGTCGTAACTAGCACTTCGGTAGCCTGGTGGCACCCAGAACTGTAGCAGCAGGGTACGCAGAGTCTTCAAGACTCTCCGGCAGCAAATAGGGCAGGGTGACTGCATGTAGCATTCAACAGGCGCTACTTGCGGTACTGCTGCATTGAATCTGGCTGCAGGGTGACTTTTTCCTTCTGCCTGGGTCTGTATCATTCGGCGGATTTAGGCCCTGATTCAGAGGTGGACACTATTGCAATTTGCACGCAGACTGAGCGATTGTTTGCCATTGCGCATGCATGTGCATTGCAGTGCGCGTGCTCGAAGGCAGCTGTGCGATCCCGCAGACCATGGAAGCCCATTGCAGATTGACAGGAAGTGACCGTTTGGGGGTCTTGACGGGGGTGGTGGTTAAGGAAATGCAGGCGTGCCTGGGCATTTGAACATCGTTCCATGGGCGTGCATAAATTAGCCACTGCATGTGCATACGCAGCTCTCCGTGGCAGAAGAGCTCCCTAGGCTGCCAATGGAACTGATTCAGAGCCGGACGGTCTGACCAGAGCGCTCGCTCTGAATCAGGGCCCTCCTCCATGAAAATGGAGCGGCCTCCTGGCCGCTCGCATAGCTGTGGGTGACCACCCACAGCATATGCGAGCGGCCAAAAAGATGGTCGCGATGGTCTTGACCATCGCGACCATCGGACTTGCGACGGAGACCCTGCGGTAGGGTCTCTCTGCCACAAGCCCTGGAGTGATTTTGGCTCTATCAGAGCCAAAATCACTCCCACTGACATCACTAGTGATGTCAGTGGGGCCGGCTTCAGACGGTAGGCGTTCCCATGGGAACGCCTCCGTCTGGCCGCCATGCCCCCGGCACGCCCACCAAAGGGGGCGTGCTGTCAATCAACATCGACAGCACGCCCCCTTTGGTGTGAGACCCGGAGAGATGGAAAGCCGGCGCTCCCCGGGTCTCGTGCATGACCACGACGGAGCTCCCTCCATCGTGCGCATGCGCAGTGAGGAACATCATGCTTGCAAGCGTACTGCCGCTCGCGAGCGGGTCTGAATGACCCCCAAATGTCCTTTGATGTTATCAATATTTATGCGTGCATGCGATGGCGCATGCAAGTTCAAAGGCAGCAGTGGTCGTCTTTATCCTCTGGTGATCTTTGTTAACATTAGCGTATTTTCACAGCTGCAAGTGTGGGATTGTGCGGCTGCGTGCGCATTGCCGTCCACCTCTGAATTAGGCCCTTAGTCCTGTGTTACCTTAGTATATGAGCCTTGTATAGGAATCTTGTGGATTAAATTGTTGATGGTTGATCACACATCATAGGCACTCCAGATGCAGAATATATCCAGGCAGTATGCTAGGTCCCAGACCTCTTTTGGATAGCAGTTCAATGGTAATTTATGTTCTTTTAAAAGTCAGCTGTTCGATTCACTGCGTCTTCCGTTTCCTTAGCTGAGGTTGTGGCCACTGAGGGCGCGGAGAGAACCCCATCAGGACTCACCACACCATCTGACTGCGGGCAGCTCTCTTCCAGGCTACAGCAATCCGGGCAACTACCCTGTCAGCCTGCCCCATGAGCCGCCCCTGTTAGTATCACAAGTGATATAATTAACACCACCTCTGGATCTTTTAAAATGTGTCAGGTGGTAATGAGACATTTTTTTATAACAATTCTCAGTTCCCTGAACTTGGTAGACTCCTGTAGATTATTAAGATCATGTCCACTTTGCTAGATAGTAGAGATGAGCTTTGTATTTTTCTCTGCTGGCACTGTTGTAATTGCAGACCATTATTTGACTTGCTGTACATGTATACCTTCCCACACAATGGGCCTGATTCAGAGCCGCTCGCAAAAAGCGAGCGCTCGCTCTGAATCAGGGCGACAGCATTTTTTTTTTGTTCGGCCTCCTGGTTGCTCGCTAAGCTGTGGGTGACCACCCACAGCTAGCAGCCAGATGATGGTCGCGACCATCAGGCTTGCGACGAGACCCTTGTGGTAGGGTCTCGTCCGTTGCAAGCCCCAGTGAGCTTCCGCCCCCAAACAGCAGGCGTTCCTTCGGGAACGCCTCCGTTTGGCAAGCCACCCCCTCAACACGCCTACCAAACAGGGCGAGCTATCGATCAACATCGACAGCTGCCCCTTTTGGATGCGAGCGCCGAAGCGGGTGATTTCTCGCTCGCTTCGGGGCTCGCTCACGCGCAGAGTGTGCTGTCTGTGCGCCCTGCTCGGCCATCGACCCGCTTGAGAGCGCTTGCGAGCGAGTCTGAATCAGGCCCAATGGCCATATGTATCCATAATCTCATTTTATGCAAAGAAAAAGAGTGTAGACAATTTAGCTGATGCAGTAACCATGATCAATATCCCACTGATTGAGGAACCAGCACTGGTGAATCCAGAAATGCATTCCTGAATATTATATTATTATATTGCATAAATAATTGATACCAAGTTGATGGCAACAAGCTGGCATTTCTGTGGGCACAGGCTTCTGAAGTAGCAGTTAAACTTGTCCCCTGATGCTCAAATTAATGCAAAACTGAAAAACCTCTATGTTCAACAGACTTCAATGAATGTCCTATAATGAACTATGAAAAGTTAGTGTGTTTTTTCCAAGTTTGATCAGCCACCAATGTTCCAAAAGTGTCATTAGTAAAACTAAAATATATCCTGACAAGATTTCTGTATTCTAATCTCTTCCTTTGGTAGATTGTAATTTGGATTCTTGTGTATGCCTGTTTCTTAGGGAAATTAGGGGGTCATTCAGACCCGTTCGTGAGCAAAGGACGCTCGCAAACGGGTCGATGTTGCCCCACTGTGCATGCGCACGACGGAGGGAGCTCCGTCGTGCGCATGCGCGAGACCCGGATAGCGATGGCTCTCCATCGCTCCGGGTCTCGCACCAAAAGGGGCGTGCTGTTGATGTTGATTGACAGCACGCCCCCTTTGGTGGGCGTGCCGGGGGCGTGACTGCCAGACGGAGGCTTTCCCATGGGAACGCCTACCGTCTGAGTCCGGCCCCACTGACATCAGTAGTGATGTCAGTGGGAGTGATTTTGGCTCTGATAGAGCCAAAATCACTCCTGGGCTTGCGGAAGCGAGACCCTACCGCAGGGTCTCGTCGCAAGCCCGATAGTCGCGATGGTCAAAGACCATCGCGACCATCATCATGGACGCTCGCATAAGCTGTGGGTGGTAACCCACAGCTATGCGAGCGTCCATGAGGACGCTCCTAAAACAGGTAGGAGGGCCCTGATTCAGAGCGAGCGCTCTGGTCAGAGCGTTCAGCTCTGAATCAGGCCCTTAGACTGTAAATTGTGTAGGCACCGACACATGACATAAGCAAGGTGACTGCTGTTTTGCTGTAAGTGTTACTGCAATCACTTCTATAGATTAATACTATAGTTCAAATGTAGCAAAATTGATTACGGTCCTTTATATTAATAACCTGGTTTAGAAAAGACCATGGACTTTATTTACTAAATTGCTTCCCAGCGGGTTGGAGGTGAAAATTTTAAACGACACTCACAGTCAGTGTAAAGCCCAGTGTGTTTACACTGACTGCGAGTGCCGTCTTTTTCATCTCCAACCCGCCGGTAAGTGGCAACTTAATAAAGACACCACTTTGTAAGATAAAGCCCCATAGCTAATAAAGCAAAAGACTACTGGTTACTGTAATCCCCTTCACAAATGACTGCCTGTTGCTTGAAGTAGCAGTCTAGTATTAGCTGCCAGAATCCTTTATTGCTCAACCCTTGACTAACATATTAAAGCTCAAATGTACTGACCTGCTGCAATAGCACTTGCAGGACTCTACTATATGGTGGTGGCATCATAGTATTCAAAATGAGGCCTATTATACAGTTTTCATGCATTTTTCATTGATTGCAGAAAAGCAGTGGCACTATCATTTCACCCAATCCAAACAGAGGTGCCTTGTACTACATCTCCATGTTGCTGATATCTTTGCTTTCAAAGATTCTATACTTCTGTGTATGAGTGATTCTTCCCCATGCAATGGTCTCACATATTTCAGATACAGGTAACTAACACTCCCTGTAAAGTATGCTGGCAGGCAGGGGCATATTAAGAGAGGAGGGGTCCTGTGTACAGTCTCCGTCCAGGGCCCCCTCCTCTCTTTCCAGTGGCCAACAGCGTACTGAGTGCAGCGCCGCAGCAGTAGACTCTGGGCACTAGTCTGTGCCCAGAGTCCACTGCGTATGCGCAAGTCACTGGAAAAATGGCGTGGCACTCATTCTCCCGCCGATTTCCCTACTGCACATGCACAAAACGCTGGGAAAATGGCCATGGGACTCCGGTGAGGTAAATATAAAAATATGGGTGCGGTGTGGGCCCCCCTGTGGGCCTGTGTCAAGGGAGGC
Organism: Taudactylus pleione; assembly: GCA_031769625.1. Taxonomy (NCBI): domain Eukaryota; kingdom Metazoa; phylum Chordata; class Amphibia; order Anura; family Myobatrachidae; genus Taudactylus; species Taudactylus pleione. The sequence goes on from JAUIMM010000241.1 coordinate 2,563,910, forward strand.
CTGCACCCTTTATAGATATGCTCCTGCTGGCAGGCCACAAGAAATATACCAGTTTATTGATCTTCTGATAATACAATTGAATAGTCAGAAACTCTAATTATCTTGTAATGACATTGGCTTCCCATTAAACTCTTCTGAATATCCACCCCAGCACCATATGACTTATGGCTCACCCTCTGGCACGCTATGACTGACCTTCTGGCTACGTCATTGACCATTTTTATGCCTGATGCATTTTACTACAGAGTATGTTTCATTTAACAAAGTAAATTTGCATATTTTTGGTGCCAAGACTCAACAACTATACTATTGTTTGTACAGCTTCATGGGTTGGGTATGTGATGCTGGCGCACAGGATATTGATGCTCAGAATCCCGACGCCGGCATCCTGACACTGGCACCCTGACGCTGGCATCCCGACAGGGTTAGAATGCCAACAGCTACTAGTAAGTACCCTAACCCTACCCCTAAACCGTCCCTCCTCCCCGCAGTCTAAACCTAACCCTCCCCCGCGGCATCCAAAATATGACCCGCTGCCCTGCAGCTTAATGCCGGATACACACTAGAAGATATGTCATCCGATCCTGTGATCGGACAACATACCATCCACATCTGCGAGTGTGTCCCCCGCTATGTCGCTGACGCGCATGTCGCTCCCGCTATTGTCAGTGACATCATGATGGACCTGCATGCAGGTTCAACGGGCAATATCGACAGCAGGGGCTGACTGCAGACTGTGGCTATGGCCCTCGCTCTTGCGCAGTCGCTCCCAACATCGGCAAGTGTGTATGCATTTGCCAATGCTCACGATATCGGCTGGGTACACACCGTTAAATGTGTACCCAGTTTAACCCTAACCCTCCCAACAGTGCCTAACCTTAACCCCTAACCCAGGTGTGGATTAACAGATAGACAGTAAAAAGGTCGACAGTGTAGATAGACACCAGATGTTAGACAGTCAATAGGACGACAGGGAAAAAATGTCGACAGGGACAATAGGTCGACATACTTAATGTCAACATATAAGAAGGTCGACAGGTACAAATGGTCAACATGGTCAAAGGGCAACACAAAAATGGTTGACACATTTTTTTTTTACCCTAATCTTCACCCTAACCCTCCCCTTGGTACCTAACTCTAACCCTCCCTCCTGGTGCCTAACCCTAACCATCGGGTTAGGTGCCTGACCCTAACAGTCCCTTCTAGTGCCTGACCCTAACCCTCCCTCCTGGTGCCTAACCCTAACCGTCGGGGTAAATGCCTAACCCTAACCCTCCGGTAAGTGCCTAACCCTAACCCTAAAAATAATCTAAAAAAAATCACGTTGACCATTTTTATGCCGAACATTTTTGTGTCGACCTATGACCATGTTGACCATTTGTATCTGCCGACCTTCCTACATGTCGACCTTCAGTGTGTCGACGTATTGTCCCTGTCGACCTTTTGTCCCTGTTGACCTATTGACTGTCTAACATCTGGTGTCTATCTAGACATTGTCGACCTTTTTACTGTGTATAGTCCAGAACCCCTCTAAACCACCCCAATACTTATCATCAGGATGTCAGTAGTCAGGGTTCCAGCGCTAGCATTCTGAGCGCCGGGATCATAAATAGGTGGGGTCGTAAAAAAAAGTTTTATTATCATCAGTGATCTTGTTTAGCCGCAAATTCTCTATTTGCTTTGTTAGTCAGAATCTGGAATATTTTAACTAACAAACTGGGGCAATTGCATCTAAATTGAAATCATTTAGGCTAGTGGAATAAGTCCGGCACAGGGCCGCCTCATGCTCTTAGTGGAAAAGAGAGAACACAAAGATACATTTTCACTTTAGCAAATTTCAAAACGGAAATACTTTGTTTTAGATAGATAAGTAAACAAAATACATTTTTGCAACCAGACTACTTGGGAGAAGTTTGCCATCACATTATATAAGCTTGAATGCTTATCATTATGCTTGTATAATAATGAGGCACAAGCTTCAACAATAATGGACAGCTACAGTATGTCCGGTTTCTTATATAAATAAGACAGCCTGTCCATATGATCAGGGCCGGCTCTAGTGGTGTTCGACCAGTGAGGTCGAACAGGGGCGCCACTCATAGAGGGCGTACCCCTCCCCAATATCCATATTTCAGCGCGACAATACTGTACCGCTGTTCCACCCGTGGGCTGAAAAATACTTACTGAAATTCTGTGCCAATTTTAATGTCCGGATCCCGCTGCTGGCACTTTGACCACCAGGATTCTAAATGCCATCACTTACCTAACCCTAAAAGTGTAACAGTACAACTTCCTAAACTTAAAGCTTCTAGCCCGGATCGATAAATAAATTATTGGCTCCACCTTGGCTAAGCTCTTTAGTGAGGCAACAAAATGTGGTAGCTTCCCACCTGAAATGCTATAACCCAGCCAGTAACTATCCCTAAACCTGGCAAAGACCCTTCCAAAAACAGTAACCATAGGCCCATAGGACTTCTTAACTCTGATGCTAAAATTTATGCCAAATTAATTGCAAATCACTTGACCCCTCTTCACCCTACGATAACTCACCCCAAACAAAGTAGATTTCACTTTAAATAAGGCCCATGACAACATCTGCCAAAATTTGGACATTACTGATCTGACGAACTTGCAAAAGCAATTACTGCTCCTCTCTTTGGATGCACAAAAAAGTATTTGATAGGTTACACTTGGATTATATGCAAAAAGTTTTGGCTTCAAACAGGGAGATCGTAAATTCGATTCTAGCCCTCTATACTCATCCCTCCACTAATCTTTAGCAATGGTTTTCTGTCTAACATGTTCCATATAACTAATGGTACCGTACCAGACAGGGATATCTTCTCTTATTTTTGTTTTGGCTATAGAAATTAGAAACCCATTCCCCAAAATATTAGACTCTCTGCAGAATAATTTATTTATCTGTCATTTTATCATCTTATTTACTGTGAAAATGTATGTTTTGATGTATGTGGTTTAAATGCCTTTTTGCTTAAAATGGTAAAGGTGGGATAGATGATGACTACTTCCGCCCTTACAGGGTGTAAACAGAAGTGGGAGGAAGTAAAAGCTGCCGCTCATGGAGCGTGACGCATCTGCAGCGTCCGCCAATTAATTATGACTTCTTCCGCCAGTTTTGTAGTGGAGATGGAGAATGCGAGGGTGGAAGCCGGAAGGGGGGAAGCCGCACAGTGAGAGCAGCATGCCCGCCGGTCCCGCCAACCAGTTAGGTGAACTTCTGCCAGCGCTAAGTGCTGGAGAATTACTGGCATAATTCTATTGATTTATGCAGCGGTGGTGGCCATATATGAGGGACAATGCACAGGATGTGGGAAAGTGTGGGCGGAAGTGATGGACTACAGGAGTTTTGAAGCCAACTTCCACCCATACTTGAAAAAAGTAACCACACAGTAACGACAATGGACGTGCGGGGGAACGAATAGAAAAAGGAGGGGGCGGGTCGTAGTGATGTCACCCCGACTAATAGTAAAGAAATATAAAGTTTTAAACAAATAAAGTAAGTTTATTTGTGATAAATTAAATAATATATGAAATAAGGATGATTATAAGTAATTTATATCATACAGAAAAAAGAGGTTAATAGGATTTTAAATGTACTAATTCTAGGAGCGTTTCTGTTTGGCTAAGATTGGTTTAAAAACCAGGGTATTTGCATGGACTCCTCACCTTGAAAAAGACCACAAGGTGGTCGAAACATGTTGGCAGAGGAGGCAGAGTGATTACCTACCAAGGACCAGAACTTCAGACGGTGTATGCCCGGGCAGAACCATCTTTTAAACACGCTGTTGTGAGGCATTTTGTCTCGGATCTATCTGGTAGGAGTCCAACTTTTGCATGGAAAATTATGCACTTTAATGAATTTTAAACTTTTGACTTTTTATATATATATCTGTTTTTTTGTGTCAGAAATTAAAAGGTTTTACACTTATTGTGTTCCTTCTCTATTCTTTACATGGTAGAAGTATTACTCCAAAGAAAAAAGGAGGAATAGTAGAAGTGACAAACTACAGAACTTTTTTCTATTTTGGACTTTTTGGAACAAAACTTTTCGGGCAACTTAAATACAGTATATATCTCCAGAGAAACCATCAAGGGAATCATCTATCAAGAAATAGAAAGGATTACCTCAGATGTGACGTGACCACCTATATTAATACACCCACTCTTTCCCTACTACCATATCATCTTCAGAGTTAATTGGTGAAAAACTCTAGAGCGTCTTTAGTGCGGGTTGCTCAACCTGCGCAGATTGGACCCTGTTTTTCTTCTTTTGTTTTAATACTATAAATACCTCCAGATTGCACATTGGAGAACGAGGGAAAAAAATTAGTAACGCCCACCACATGCCGAAAGCACAGATCTTGAGTAGGTTAACCAACGGCAAATCTAGAGGTGCAATTACCTTTTGGTATCTCTATCTCCTGCCTGAGCTATCTGGTAAATCATTTATACAGCAACAATGGGAAGTCGACCTTCATTGCACTTTCACATCCAAGCAGTGGACATTCACTTCACATCATTCTGTTTTTCCAAATGCACTAATCAAGAAATGCATTTTAAATGGCTCAGTAGGCTCTGCCTAACACTAGCTAATATTTAAAAAAATGTAGGAGGCCTGCTCCAAATTTTACTGAAGACAATGCAATTTTGTAGGTGATATACGTTCATTTTGGACAGTGGTTTTCAGTCGTGAAATTCCACCTTCCACATGAACCTGCACTGGCCCTCCTACATTGGTTCTCACTGTTTATTATTAAGTCTGACCATTATGTATCAGGTCATATCCTCCTTGCTGCACGAGCAAACTAAGCCCAAAACTGGAAAGCATCCACTCCATCTTCCAGAACAGCAGCTCACACAACAAGAGGCCTGGTGACCCCTGGTGGTGGGGAATCATAAAGCAAGGAATCATCACAGAACAGTGGGCCTGATTCAGACCCGCTCGCGTGCTGGGGGCGTGGCTGCCCAGACAGAGGCGTTCACATGGGAACGCCTACCGTCTGGGGTCGGCCCCACTGACATCACAAGTGATGTCAGTGGGAGTGCTCTCGGCTCTGATAGAGCCAAAAGCACTTTAGGGCTTGCGGCAACGAGACCCTACCACAAGGGTCTTGTCGCAAGCCCGATGGTCGCGATGGTCTTGACCATCGCGACCATCTTCCTGGCCGCTTGCTATAGCTGTGGGTGGTCACCCACAGCTATACGAGCGGCCAGGAGGCCGCTCTAAAAATTAAGAAGGACGGCCCTAATTCAGAGCGAGCGCTCTGTCAGAGCGTCCGGCTCTGAATCAGGGCCAGAGTTCTTACATTATGCTCCCCTTCGAAAGGTGGATTCCAGATGCCTAGAGGTCATCTATTCTTGTCTCTTTGACTTTGGAATTTCCAGATCAGTCTGGACGTACCCAAACTTCCTCCGTGGAGAAATGGCTAGGCAAAATGGGACCCTCTATATCAGGGGTGGGCAATAAGCGGCCTTCCAGCTGTTGTTGAATACACATGTCTACTAGATAAAATCAGCGCTGTAGGTGTAATTTTTGTTGAACCCAACTTAAAATTATATATGTACTTTAAATATAGCACATTAAAAGACACTCAGAGAGCCGTGTGATTGTTTTCTCATAGAAAGGAATTATCCTAATATTTTTTCTTCATATAAAAAATATAATAAGAAACAATATCATACAGTGAAAAAAATCATAAGAATATATAGAAATAAAAAACAGAATACATTAAACACACTTGTATTATGAAAAACGTTATTTTCCCATATGGTTGCTAATGTTTCATAGTGTTCCTTTTAACTGCTTTTTGTGAATGATAGTCAAGTGGCCACAATGTGGCTATTGGTATAATTACCTGTGTTCATACAGTCCAATCCGGGATAGGTTCCACAACGGTAAGTGTGGCAACTGCAGCTTAGTGCAGGATATGCAGGTATAACATATTTACAGAAAAATATGTGGTGTGAAGGTTTCCTAGTAGTAGGTACACTTGACTGCAGCTTGGTGCAAGTATAGCTGAAAAGGGCAATCCCAGCATGCTAGGTGAGCTGATGAAAGGGTGTTAGTAGTCAATTCACAAACATTCCATTGCCTCTGAGAAAGCTGTTGTTTGACAGGGACAGGGAGAACCTAGGTTGCCTTTTTGTGAACTCTTGTTCCTCCTGTCTTTTTATGAGATCCAATATCCTGGGAAATTTGTGAAAGGTCAGACAGCGAACCGTCACCACCCCGAAGGTCAGACAGCGGACTGACACCCCAAATGCTAATCAGCAGATGGAACTGGAACCACAAGACTGGCAGGGAAGAAACCAGAACCACCAGACTGGCAGCCAACGAGACTAAAAGCACGGGACAGGTGGTCGACGAGACTGGATCCAATGGACTGGTGGCAGACAAGACTGAAACCAACGGACTAGTGGCAGATGAGATTGGAACCAATTGACTGGCAGCAGACTAGATTGGAATCAATGGACTGGCAGCAGATGAAATGGGAACCAACGGACTGGCAGTAGACAATACTGGACCCACCAGACTGGCAGCGGATGAGACTGTAACCACTGGACTGGGCAGACACAGGAACCACTGGACTAACAGAACCAATGACTAGAGGCAGATGAGACGGGAAGCGGCAGACAAGATGGGAACCAGAGGACTGGTGGCAGATGAGACTGGAACCATCACAATGGCAGCAGATATCCATGGGAGAGCAGACTGGGCAGTAGTCATCCTTGAGACACCAGACAGGGCAGCAGTCATCTTAAGGACACCAGACACCAGTCATCTTGGCAAATAGCCCAGATTTGGCATATGACTTGGCAGGAATGGATACAGGGCTCGGGACATCATCAGGACTGGCAATTGTATCTAGCGGGACATCATGCCCATAGGCAAGGACAGAAAGAACCTTGCGCCTGGGTATGGGGAGACAGAAATCTGTAGATTACTTTACAAATGCTGAAACACTTGGTAATGCAGGAAACCTTGGTGATACAGAGACACTGAAGTCATGTGCACATAAACAACAGATCTTAACCAGGTAAATGGTCACTGGTATCTAGCACACAAATAGCAAAACAAAGTCCAGAAATATTACAGCACACAGGATCAAAACAGGACCAAGAATCCAGAGATGTTGCAGGAGCATTGAAGCAAAACATACTGTATATACACAGAAATAGGAAACCACACATTTTGCATAAACATTAATGACCCATCAATAAGTGGGATCAGGTGTCAGGAGAATCCATGCTAGTGTTGATTAAGCCATTACCTGACATCTGGCCAGAGAACAAGCTCAGAAGAGCAGCACCTCTGGCACCTTCCAGAACTGCAGCTCACAAAACAAGAGGCCTGGTGACTCCTGGTGGCTGCAAGGAGTCATCACAGAACAGAGGGCTCGATTCAGACCCAACTGCATCCAAAGGGATAGGCACGTCGCGGCCGCCCCACCCACAGAGCCAGTGAGCAGAGAGTTCCCGTGAAGGCTGCACGGGCTTCCTCTAATCAAGACATTGTCCAGCTGCCTCTGAGCCAGGAGTTGCTACTAAAGTTGACTACAGTCCTGCGCTGCCACTGCAAAAGGTATACTATGTGCAGACTGCAGAGAAAAGATTTTAACAGTTATATTAATAGAATTTTGGACTTCTATAAAATTAAATGGAGGACCGATTTTCAGATAGCTTTTGTGTATATATAGATATACTGTATATATACACATATTTATACATACAGACACATGATGTATTTATATATACATACACACGTGTATGTGTATGTATATATATATATATATATATATATATATATATATATAGTTTGGCTGCACTCCAGTTTAAATGACACAGTGCTGTACAACATCACGTTATGTCAGCATTTCAGCGCTCTTTTTTAAGCGTTTTCGCGAGGAAATTGAAGCGTTTTATAAAGGGTGCTGAAATTTTGAACATAACTTGATGTTGTACTGTATCGTGTAATCCGGAGCGTTGCCGAATCAGACTTGTACATATCGTCCAGCAGATGCTGAAATTTTGGAATACACTCGGTAAGATCAGCGTGAGTGGCAGCTTTGCACATAGCACCCCCATTCCGCCTAAACAGCCCCTACTCTGACTGCAGCTTTGTCCTGCTCTGCCAGTGTCTATGCTGCTCTGTCTGCCTCCCAATGCTTCATCCCGCCCTGTAACCCAGCTTTGTCACGTCCATCTCATCTCCCTAGCAGTGAGAGCCATTGGAAGGGCGGCACTCTTACTGAACATAAATATTTGAGACAGGACAGACCTTTCAGGATTATATATATGTGTGTGTGTGTGTGTGTGTGTATGCATCTTCTCAATATAATTATTCGTAATGTGAAGTCTCTCTTTTTTTAGATAGAGAGATTTCATGTCATGTTCATTGGTAAAGAGGTTTAACATTTACAACTTTAGTAGCATTTTTTTTTTTTGCCATACTGGGAACCTGTTCACAAGGGGTGTTTCTCTTTCTTCATTTGAAGACTGTCACACTACACACTTCAGTGTAAAAATCAGCCAAGTGACGTGTACTGTTACGCTGCGTCTTAATTATGCACGCCTCTGAAACGGCGTTAAGATGCTCAGGCACGCCTGCGTTCACACCTCCACTCCCCCGTTCTCATCGACCAACCCCTGTCACCACCCACAAACGACTTCTCCTGTCACACATTCAGCTGGGCTGTCTATGCGCAGCGAGTGAATGCTTCCCAATCGCTCGGACAGGTTCGTGCATGCGCACTGCAATGCGTACGCATACGCACATTGCAAGCATCGGCAGTCTGCATGCGAACACTTCCTAGCGAGCGGGTCTGAATTGGGCCCAGAGTTATAACATACAGACACTGAGGAATCCTTTTTTCTTTTTTTCATAATGAAGGCATACACTTTCCAGATTGAGTCTATTCTGAGACTATACCAAAAAGGGTAGGCCTAAAAGTGCTGTTCTTAACTTTTAAAACATGAGTGGTGCTTCTAATCCTTGAATGGAAATAGGTGCCTGCAGTCTTTTCCTCAAAGGTGGATGAATAAAAAAAAGGGAGAAAGTCATAATAGTGTTATACTGCTAATGAACAGATTACAAATACAATCCTACGGTTTTTCCACTCGCCTATTTAATGTGAGAAATATGCCCATAAAGGTATCTTTACAAAGCTACTGGAACTCGGATTGATTATCTGTTCTCCCCCAGAAATCATGTAATGAAAGCACAATGATTATCATGTAGTAAATACAGGATTATATAAATATGAACCTGCTTTCCATGATCCTACTCACCTAACATAAAAGATGAACAGTTACTGTGGGCAGATTCTGTCCGTAACTCCATAGGGCAGAAGATGCATCTTCTACACATAATTAAATCTGCTCCTAAAAGTTTTCTTTTTCATTTAAAAATTGTATACAATTTTAAGCCATGTATTTATTTATTTTTTGTTCACCAAGTGGAACTGAAAGTCTAAAGGTGCGTACAAACCAGACTATTTTTTTAATGATATGCCTGACTCCGACGCATCGGAACAACATATTGTTCAAAATCGTCTAGTGTGTATGGTCTATGTTGTCCGGTGCGCGTTCCCATTTGGTTGTCAGCCACATCGTCAGGTAGGCCCTACATGCAGGCCAACCTGATGACCCCATGCAGCGGGACATGACAGGGGCCGACATATTGGGCAATCGGGCACCAGATCACCTAATTTGTACACGCCACCCAATATGTCGCCTGGGGGGTTGCCGGTCGCTTCGCTGGGTACACACATCGCTTAGTGTGTAGTCTGGACTTTAAGTTCCATTTACTATGCATGTGTATATTGACTGATATTAATACTTGCCTACATCTGAAAAAGCATTTCAGGGAGACTATGGAAATACCTATGAGAGCGGCAGTAAAGTGGAAGGGCGCTGCTATATCTGGGAGGCGTGTCAAAAATTGATTTACATCAGAATGTAGATGAGGCCCCAAAGCAGTTTGTAAGATCTACTTGTTGATGAAACCACACAGATGCTAGGGAAGAGAGGCGGCTCAGATGTTGCATCTGGAGGTGGTGTTGTTCCTGCCGCCTCCTCCCTGGAATGATCGCTTCAGCAGCAGCATCCAGGCCATGAGGAACTTCATTCCCATCTAAAATGTAAATGGGAAAATATATAAACATCAAAGCAATAGTTTTTATATTAGACCCTACATTTTGGGAACATACCTAAATGAACAAGGGGAGCTACATTGATAGGCATGTCGGTGTCAATAATAGACACGCCTTCCACCTCCTTTTTTTCAATAGACCCCAGTGAAGACAACATGACTGAAGAATAGCCTTCATCTGACATGTATGATAATCTGGATAACGGTGAACAAACCATGATTCAAGAAAGGTCCAACATGGTTGATGAAACACAGACTGTGTATGAAAGATCTAAAAGAGAAATTCGCAGACCTGAGAGACTTATTGAAAGATGTTAGATGATATTCTTAACATATTACATTGTTGAAATGTTGCACTGAAGGACACAGGGCTTATCTTTAAAGAAAAGAGGATGTGATGTTATTGCATTAGATATACCTAATGTTTGTAGACACTCCCTAACTTGTATGTGAAAGCCTGAATCTTCAGTGACGGTCCCTAGGGTCATGGGGAATGCTGGGAAGTGGGTGTAGTCTGTGGTACAGTATGTCTATAGTTTGCAAATGGCTGAATAACCCATGAAACCCATGCATCAGTGTCCATATGAATGCATATACAAGCATGCAAACAAAACAATACCTGTACCCATATTCCTGGGACTATGGTGTATTTTCTCCATGGCATCTGACTGAATTGAGGCTGCCTCCTTCTGCCACTTCCAGCAGTAGTTATTTCATTTCAGGGCCCAGCAAATTCTGGATTTTCAGCTGTATCCGGATTTTCAGGCATTGCTGCCTGTGCAGAGGTGCTAGGTCCTGCCATCTCCTCTTCTGTCTGGTATCTGTGGTGCAATTCCACTGTGATTTTGGTAAGGTGCCTCTATAGGATGCATTGCCAGAGAATGCAAGGTGCATAGGCAAGGACTTTTATATACTTATACGCTAATTACATTCTGCTGCAATGACGTCCGTATGTGGAGCGTACGCTAAGTGCACTTAGTGAATCAGATCACATGTGACATCCCAGAGGATGTATTTAAGTGGCATTTGTAGCCTGGCCATGTGTGTGTGTTCAGATTTTAGCTTAAAATTCAGAGTTAAGGTGGATGTTTCTTTGCTGCCTTATCTTTGTTTGCAATTTGGCCACCTTACCTTTATCCTTCTACCTTTTGGATTTTCAGCAGGTGAGCATGTTTGTATCAATGTAGTGAGGCCTAAATAGCAAAATGGAGTTGACATTCACTTTTGTTATCTTTCCCTCCTAGATTTTGCTTCATTTAAGTTGTTTATCTGGCGGGACTGGTTACCTTCTTTTTTTCCATTGTTTCTGCAGGAGTTTTTTTTTTATTTTGTTTTTCATTTCTACTTTTTTAATGTTAAATTGTCTTTAAAAATAATTTAGTTTGTTTTTTACGTATTATTTCTAGTTCAATTAGGTTTTCCTATAGTAAATTAATGATATGTCTTTTTAATTGTTTTTTTTCACATTTAGTTTTCCTTTAGAATCATGTATATCAATATGTTGCAATGGCCCTACCTTCCTCCTCATACTCGCGGGCAATGTACGCATCCAAGGGTCAGATCTACCACACCCGTGTCACCCTTTTTTGGAATGCCTGATAATGAGGTGCGGCATCGATTCTGCCTGCCCCCTCATGTAATCCTGGATACTCTCCAAACAATTGAGAGAGATCTAGGCAAAGAAACATTCCTACAGCAATTCCACCACTCACACAGTTATTGGCTGTGTTACATTTTTGCGCTTCAGGGTCCTTTCAAACCACAGTGGCAGTGGCAGTTGGGATATCCCAGCCGTCTTTTAGCAGGGTCCTGAAGTGCGTATGTGCTGCATTTCTGGCCCACATCAACCAGTTTATTTCCATGCCTTTAGATGAGGAGCTGTGGCGAAGACACAATTTCAGAGTATTGCTGGCTTCCCACACATTATAGGGGTTGTGGATGGCACCCATGTTGCTCTCGTGACACCATCACATAATGAACACATATTTAGAAACCGAAAACATTGTCATTCATTAAATGTGATGGTGGTATGTGGTGCCTCCCTCCAGATTCTTTCCCTGAATGCCAAATTTCATTGGAGTTCCCATGATGCCTATGACCTACGGCGATCAGGTATATATGGCAGAAACTATCCATGATGCAAGGCAATGATGCGTGGTTACTGGGTAAGTATATTTCTCTAACATTTAGATTGTTTTTGTAGCTGTGCTTGGATAGGTCTGGTGGCGCACTCATGTATGTGCCGGAAATGGTTAGTCAGATTGTTGTCCTGTGTGGTGTGTTTCACAACATTGCAATTAGGAGACATGTGCCATGGGATGCAAAAACACCTTGTTTCACATTTTTATTATGTCCAATGATATTTTTTAATCTTTATTTCCCAGGACAACAGCGAGCAGTTCTGCAGAGGAGGAGAAGAACGGCAATCCCCATCTCCCCCGGAAACCTCTTCCTCCCCTGCCCACTCAGCCTCCCCTGTACACTCAGCTTTCCCTGCCCAACAATCATTCTGCATTCATTGATGCAGACTCTGGCCTCTTGCCTTATGGAAAATGGAGGCAGCACACCTTCATTTCCGCGAATGGGGCACAAGCAGGCCCCTACGAGGCGGCTTGTCAATCATGTTGCAGGTTGGGTGGTCTGCAAGGGAGACTGCAGGACCCATTCTGCACATGTGCTTAACATATGCTATAACGTTTCATCAGATGAACATACATCTCAAAATCAGGCCCTTAGTCTCTACGCAAGTCAGAATTTTATTGTAAGGGCCTCATTTATCACAAAGTTTCAAACATTGTTAAGCAAATATAGACCGCGCTTTTGCTGACAATTCACCAATTGATAAATTACATTTGAATGATCACAGGCAGACTTCTCTATATCTTATAACAATTTATTAGATGGAAAGTATGTATACGAAATGTATCAAATATTGTTAATAACAATAAATTGTAACTACCTATGGATAGTATTATTAATATTTCCTATCCAATTTACCCTTCTCATCAGCAGATCTAAGCTTTTGAATCACCACATTCGTATTAGCTTGTCCAGACTAATTGTCTTAATCTTTCCTTAATTAGAGATATATAATGCACTATTCCACATTGGAATAATGTTTGGAATTTCTCAATTACTCCATGGGATAACTTTCCAACATGTGTCCGGCTGGTGGTTGTAGTGCGCCGATTTAGCAACACTACAAAGAGACTCTTCAGTCGTGCGTCGTGACCATATGAATGAAAATATCAATAGAGTCTTTGGTCAATTGGTACCATTTGTAAATGACCAATATATCTGTCCCAGTTAGCCAAAGGTTAAGTTAATAAATGGCCGTTGTGTACCGGGCCCCCGCAGCAAAAAGAATGATTAGCTAACCTACATCGTGAGAACATAGCTGTGAGTCCCTGTGTGCTGTGTCCCAGCTCTCTGTGTCTCAGCTTGTAATGCTGTATAAAGATTGCGGACAGCCGCCCAGTGTGTATTAGGTGGCACGCTATCCGGATATCCCTGTCTTGAAAAAGCTCCAAGGTGCAAGTGAAACGAGCCAATTGGGATACAATAAAAACAAGAATTAATACAAACTAAGCCAGACACATGCTGGAAAGATATTACATGGAGTAATTGAGAAATTCCAAACATTATCCATTGTGGAATATTGCATTATAAATCTCCAATTAAGGAAAGATTGGGACAAAGTCTGGACAAGCTAATACCAATGTGATGATTCAAAAGTTTAGATCTGCTGATGAGAAGGGTAAATTCTAAATACTGTGATTATATGTTGCTAATAATACTATCCATAGGTAGTTAAATTTTATTGTTATTAATAATATTTGATACATCTTGTATACATACTTAAATTTTTAGAATTACTGTCTAATAAATTGTTATATGATATAGAGAAGCCTGCCTGTGATCATTCAAGTGTAATTTATCAATTGGTGAATTGTCAGCAATAGCGCGGTCTATATTTGCTTAATGGTGTCTTTTTTCATGTGTCAGAACTGCAACTGACACTTAGTCCAGCTGCATTGCTGAAATATATACATTTATACTGTATATATAATAATTTATCACAAATAGTTTTAATATATATAAAAATATTTTTATGTATTGATATACCTCTCTATAAGCACTGAGACTACAACAGCTCTCAGGCAACTAGATAGCTATAATATCTAAAGTTTCAAACATTCACAAGAAATTTGGATACTAGTTGTGTATGACAAGGGTGATCCAGCTAATCAGCTACCAAATGTAATCTGTTTGCTTCTGCACCATTTATCAAACTCACCAAGTTTCATGCATGCAGGGTGTATGCAGGTCCAACAGCCAATGTTGCTGACACCGTGCGGGAGCCTGCATCATCAGCGACATAGCTAGTACACACTGGCAGATACAGACAATATGGTTTATTTATGTTATTGTTTATATTTGTAAATGAAGTGTCATAAAAATGCAGAATTTTCATTTTTGTTTGTTTGTTTTTCTTTTTCAGATGTAGAATGTCAGAGGCCTGAGTCATAGGAGTTTTTCTTGAAGGAATTATTGCTCCTGAAAATGTATTTATTAGATATGCTGGGGTCTGTTGACCGAATGATTAATTATTTTGAATAATTTAGTTTTTTTTTTCTTTAAAATATTGTTAAAAGAAAAAAAAAAAATTTTGCTTTGAAAATATCATGTGTTGTCTAATTATTAGAACTTAGATTCGTATAGCTTAGAAGTGAGTAAATATTGCAAATACACATTAGACACAACTTAAATAATTACTTATAAAAAAATACACTTTAATTAAAATAAAGGCATGCAGGCCGTTATAAAATGTAATTAATGCAAATACTGCAGGGGTCGTCTGACACTCTTGGTGCATTTGCAAGGCCAAGCACTGCGAGCAAGGTCACAGGCTGAGATCACCATAGCGACCACTGGCTTGCAACACCAGGAACCTGAGTCCATTGACGCAGTTGCTGCCCTTGCCACTCCCGGAAAATGGGAAGGACATGCTACAGTTTGTTGACACACCAGCCAGCCCCATGCCTGCAACACCCCTTAAATGTCTCTGCCTGTCAATCAGGCAGAGGTATCAAGGGGCTGCAACAGTTTACGCAGGACACATTCTGCACAATCACATAATGGGTCCTGCACATGCACAGAATTACATTGCACACACACCAATACACAGAGAGTATTGTATTTATCTATTTTTTTATATTTTTAATATATATACTTTAAGTTGTAAAACATTTTTGATGAACTCCATTGATGAAGTGCTTGCAGTTGTTGCAGGAAAGATTTAGTAAATAAAAAAATCTATTGATTTTTATAACATCAATGGTCAGAATACAAATTTTTATCAAAAAGCTCTTGGGTGTGTGTGTGTATATATATACAGTCAGGTCCATAAATATTGGAACATTGACAGAATTTTCAGATTTTGGCCTCTATTCACCACCACAATGGTTTTGAAATGAAACAAACAAGATGTGCTTTAACTGCAGACTTTCAGATTTAATTTGAGGGTAATTACATCCAAATCAGGTGAATGGTGTAGGAATTACAACAGTTTCAATATGTGCCTCCCACTTTTTAAGGGGCCAAAAGTAATGGGACTATCAACTCAAAAGCTATTTCATGGACAGGTGTGGGCTATTCCCTTGTTATTTCATTCTCAATTAAGCAGGTAAAAGGTCTGGAGTTGATTCTAGGTGTGACATTTGCATTTGGAATCAGTTGCTGTCAACTCTCAATATGAGATCCAAAGAGCTGTCACTATCAGTGAAGCAAGCCATCATTAGGTTGAAAAATCAAAACAAACCCATCAGAGAGATAGCAAAAACATTAGGTGTGGCCAAATCAACTGTTTGGAACATTCTTAAAAAGAAAGAACGCACCGGAGAGTTCAGAAACACCAAAAGACCCGGAAGACCACGGAAAACAACTGTGGTGGATGACAAAAGAATTATTTCCCTGGTGAAGAAAAACCCCTTCACAACAGTTGGCCAAATCAAGAACACTCTCCAGGAGGTAGATGTATATGTGTCAAAGTCAACAATCAAGAGAAGACTTCACAAGGGTGAATATAGAGGGTTCACCACAAGATGCAAACCATTGGTGAGCCACAAAAACAGGAAGACCAGATGAGAGTTTGCCAAACAACATCTAAAAAAGCCATTACAGTTCTGGAACAACATCCTATGGACAGATGAGACAAAGATCAACTTGTACCAAAGTGATGGGAAGAGAAGAGAAGGAAAGGAAATGCTCATGATCCAAAACATACCACCTCATCAGTGAAGCATGGTGGTGGTAGTGTCATGGCGTGGGCATGTATGGCTGCCAATGGAACTGGTTCCCTTGTATTTATTGATGATGTGACTGCTGACAAAAGCAGCAGAATGAATTCTGAAGTGTTTCGGGCAATATTATATGCTCATATTCAGTCAAATGCTTCAGAACTCATTGGACAGCGCTTCACAGTGCAGATGGACAATGACCCGAAGCATACTGCAAAAGCAACCAAAGAGTTTTTTAAAGCTAAAAAGTGGAATGTTCTGCAATGGCCAAGTCAATCCCCTGACCTGAATCCTAATGAGCATGGATTTCACTTGATGAAGACAAAACTGAAGGGAAAATGCCCCAAGAACAAGCAGGAACTGAAGACATTTGCAGTAGAGGCCTGGCAGAGCATCACCAGGGATGAAACCCAGCATCTGGTGATGTCTATGCGTTCCAGACTTCAGGCTGTAATTGCCTGCAAAGGATTTGCAACAAAGTATTAAAAAGTGAAAGTTAGATTTAGGATTGTTTAGTTTGTCCCATTACTTTTGGCCCCTTAAAAAGTGGGAGGCACATATAGAAACCGTTGTAATTCCTACACCGTTCACCTGATTTGGATGTAATTACCCTCAAATGAAATCTGATAGTCTGCAGTTAAATCACATCTTGTTTGTTTTATTTCAAAGCCATTGTGGTGGTGAATAGAGGACAAAATATGAAAATTATGTCAATGTCCCAATATTTATGGACCTGACTGTATATATATATATATATATATATTCCATAGACAATAACCCTTATGGTTTCATATGTCCCATTAAGGCTGCTTAGACATGATCTGAAATTTCACAAAACCAATTGAATTTCTGCCACTCAAACCTCAAAAAGCAATGAAATGACGATCATTGAGGCTGACGCCTTAATGGACGTGCTCCTTGTGTAATACAGATTTGGTATGCCATGACACCATGTGGTTAACTGCAGATTCAGCACTATCACAGAGTGAGATTGCTGTCACTCACAAACTGATGGAGCTGCTAATTCACAGAATTGTGTGCTCATTGGAATACACAAATGCAGTCTATGCAACTGAGGTCTGAGCAGTTATGTGGCACACACATCTCATTCAGTGCCCACAATCTTCATCACAATAATCCCACTGGGTTCCAACATCCTTCTCTCCAAATATATCCATCTCATTCATTATACACATTCAGCTCCCTAATTGCTAAAACTATCATACTCTGTCTATGCATGTACACTATCTTCACCTCCATGCTGCTATAACTTCCCCAGTCCCTACAGCTGTGTGTTCTCCCAACTGTGCTAGTCTGCATGCCCTCATCAACACCAATATGTCTTTCCCCATGTGCACCGCCCTGTCTTCCTGCATCCGTGCCACTGTTTCCTTCCATCTGTACCACTGCCTTGCCCCCAGCCACATCACTCTGTCTTCCCCTCATCTCTGCCACTCTTCTTTCTCCATCTGCACCACTCTGTCCCCCCAACCGTGCCACACTGTCTTTCCCCTCCCACCCACACCACTCTGTCTTCCCACCCATGTCGAAGCCAGATGATTGGCTGAGACCAGATCTCAAGTTAATATCGGGCGACGCCATTTTATGTTGCCCCTGATGCCGCCATCTTGCGTCATCAGCATGAAACCATTGTGTGTGATGCTAATATGCTATTATTAGCATCGTGCGACTGCATTGCTACCGCATGTTGTTAAAAGTCCTACCATACCCCATACACACATTAAATCATACATATAATATACAAGACGCACAGCGCACAGTTGCACTGTTTATTAAAACACTCTGCACATAAAACGCAACACGCAAATTAGCGACTACACGCAATATCCTTACACTTACACATGCCAAAACTTATAAAACGGTTCCCTAAGCATTAAGGTTAATATTAGAGGTTTTATACGTTATCAAGTCTATTGTGAAATACATATATTTGGTATCTAAGGTTTAGTACATGATAAGAAGACCATGTTTGGTGCCATTCTAAACCACTGTTTATTTGCAGACTTCCGGTTCCATCAACAAGGAAATCGCAACATGCATTTGGAAGTTATGGATCACAGAGAGATAGGCATTGAAATGTACTCTGTAATGTAATGTTTATTAGCCAGTTTAGACTTGTTCTTCGCCGAGAAAATGCACACAAAGAGCTGTTGGAGGGTTGAACTATTACAATGGGTGGAGGCGCCATACGCAGGAAAGAATGCATTGCCTTCGAAAACCTGCTACCACTTGATGCTGAGAGATCGCTATCCGTTATTGTGTGAGTTAAAGGAGCGCTGACTAGGATCTAGGGACAAGGAAGGAAGAGTTGTTTTCTTTCATTGTTAAAATTTTGTGTTAGAGGGTAAGTCGCACAATAGCGTACGCATATTTCCTTTATTGCTGCCACGTGTTCAAACGGTCATTGTATGTATAGCGTGATTGCTTGTTAAACCTCTGAATTATACTGCTATATTAAGGGAAAAGGTTTTATTTGTTTTCTGCGCAGAAAAGGTGTATGTAATTGAAACGTGTGATTGCAAAGTGGAGGCTACTGTCTGGTTAAGCCTAAGTGTGAAGTGGAGGCTACTGTCTATTAAGCCTAATTGAAACTCGGTAGGTGCCCGACGGGGCCGTACAAACTACTGGGCCAGTGTACAAAGCAGGTACATTGTGGTTATCAAGAAAGGGGTTTCTTGGTCCGGCACCCATTAATCGCAAAGTCCCTTGATCAGTTAGGTTCTTTGGGCAATGCGATCGAACTGCATGGTTATATAAACCGTGATTGTGAAGTGGGTTGTTCTGGGAGTGAAACTGCTGGCTAGGTTAGGAGTTATTGGAACTTCTAGATGCTACCAGTGGGAGTAAACTCAAAGTTGGAAGCGAGTGGTGAAGCTTGGAGTTAAACTCATCACAAGTAAAATAATTCACTAGGCGGTTATTTTACTCCTCGTTTATGCACAACAGACTATATCGCCTAGCGGGGGAAGTGGTGCATAGCGGGAAGGAGCGAGCAGCTGAAGCTCAGGTTTAATATCGTCACAGGTAGAATAATTTTCAATAGGTGGTTATTCTGCTCCTCATTGTGCAAGCCGACTGTAATGCCAGGCGTGCTGACTGTGCATAACGGGAGGGAGTGCGTGAACGTAGCAAATCGTTCACCAATCGAAATTCTCTAGAAATTGCTAAGCATTTTCTCAGATGAGTGCGAAGCAATCTCTAGTAATGGTCGATGATGTGCTGCTGATGGAAGGGCTGACTGGATCGGCCAGGTATGTTATGTTTAAAAAGTTTGGTGTGCACGCTACTGCGTGCTGCGACATATGGGTCAAAATGACCAAGAAATGTAGAACACCTTTTCTTAAGATTGGTAGCTTTGATTCGGAGGTTCTGAACAATGTCAGAGACAGTATATGTTTAGTGAAGTCTCTGAAGAAAAGGGTAAAGTTTAATGATTGCTTGAAGTTGTGGCAGCACGAGGGGAACATGTGGTTTAGTGCTGTGCATGCAATGCAAATTAGCATTGCGTGCATGACACCATGGAGCACGCACACAAATAGCATTGTGTGCGCGCAGCAAAGTAGCACGCACGCGCAGCAAAGTAGCACGCACGCACAGCAAGGTAGCATTGCGGAAGGTAATGTTAGTAGCGTACGCGCACCACCACCGCCCTTTGTGGATGGGGGTGAAGGTACAGTCGATCTAAAAAATCATAAAAATGTAACAAGTAACTAGTAAGTAAGTAACTAAGTAACTATAAGGAACATGTTTATGGTGCAGATGATGAACCTGTTGTGATGTCTGCTCTTTCCTATGTTGCACAAATGTTAAATGTACCACCACAGCAAGCACAGGTAGCTGCCCCACTAGTACCAGAAATGGAGGTAGCCCCACCAGTGCAGGTAGTATTAACACCCACTGTAACAGTAGCAGAGATTGCTAATACCATACGTAGTAGCAGTAGGCTGAACCCTCCATCAGGTAGTAAGGCCAAAGGTAGCAGTGTGGCAGGCATCCATACCATCCGGACAATAACTGTTCCCAATGGGAATCCGGGCGCACATGGTGCAGTGGCCACAAGGAATGTGGTGATGCATTGTCCATGGACAAGAGCATAACTACATTCCATAATGACAGATTTCCCCAACCCTAGGAAAGAACTAGCAAAGTGCCAGAGATTTGTAAAGGATTTAGGTAATGCTCATGAGCCAACCAATAAAGATTGGTGAGTGGTATTACGGACTTGTCTTCCACACAACTGACGTGAAAAAGTTTATCACGGCCTGTGTATTGGATGGAGATAGTCCCATAAGTGATGAAGGTAATCAGGATGAAATAAAAACCACATTGTCACCCAATTGGCTGTATTTTTCCCCTTAATTGTTAACTGGAGTAAAATCTTCACAATTAAGCAGAAAGAGAGTGAGTCTGCAGCAGATTATTTCACCAGAGGTCTGCAGACTATTACCCAATACACAGGCATATAACATATAAAGGACAACACCCATCACAGGGAAATGACCATAACAGTGCTTATGGATGGTCTTAAATATCCTCTAAAAGCCAGGGTTCAGACCTCACTTCCTGGTTGGAGAGGAGTTACGGTAGACACACTCAGAGAATCTGCAATTGAACATGACAAAAACATCTTTAGGAAGAGAGAAATGCAGAGCGAGAAACTAATGGCTGTTAGTATTCAAGCTCTGGAAGGAATGCAAATAACACCGCAGCACTCTTATCACACTCAGCCACAATACACTCCACACAACCACAATCTTTCCTCATTCCCCAACCCACACAACAACAACCTTTCACAACACGTCAACCATGAAGGCGTTATAGATGTAACAAGGAGGACCACATAAGTAAGTTCTGTAAGGCTAGAAAGTGGGAAACACCAAACCAGGGAACACCGACATACCCAGTCAGGTTAACTGGGGATATTAGAGAAGAACCTGTAATGATGGTTGATGTAGCTGGTACTAAACATTCTTTTCTTGTACACACAGGGATGACCAGATCAGTGATAAAATCTCCATCTAATTTACAGGTGACCAGCAAAACAGTACCAGCAATGGGTGTAACGGGTAACGTGCAACATTATCCTTTAACCAAATCTGCAGAGGTTACTATCGGTCCATTGCATACCAGGCATTCCTTTCTCCTGGCAGCAGCAGCCCCTACTAAGCTACTGGGAAGGGATTTGTTATGTAAAATGGGATGTGTCATTTATTGTACCCCTGATGGTATATTTTTAGATATCCCAGAGAGTTGCTCACGAGGTGAGGGATATATTGGACACTGCCTAAAGGTTAATATTTCAGATAAGAATCCATCTCAGGTAGAGCAGATGTTATCTCAAATACCAGGTTCACTTTGGACTTAAGATGGACAGGACACTGGATTGATGGCAAATGTAGCTCCTGTAATGGTAAATCTAAAAAAAGGTAGGCAAGCTCCAAAAATTCCCCAGTACCCGTTTAAACCAGAAGTAGAGTTAGGAGTTTATCCCATAATTGATCAGTTATTGCAACAGGGAATTTTAGTCAATATATAGCAAGTGTAGCCAATAGTCCCCTTTTTTCCAGGGAAGAAAGCTGGGGGGAGGGGCTATAGATTAGTACAGGTTAATAAGGTAGTAGAGAGCCAATTTCCCATAGTGCCAAATCCAGCTGTCATTCTCATGCAAATCCCACCAACTGCAACCCATTTTACTGTCATTGACCTCTGTTCTGCCTTCTTATCTGTCCCTCTTCATTGACTGTCAGTACCTATTTGCATTTACATACAGAGGGGTACAATAAACATGGACACGATTGCCCCAGGGCTTCAAAGACAGCCCCAGTATCTTCTCCCAGGCCTTACACGACTGTTTACAATCTTTTCAACCTGACAATGGATCTGTTCTAATACAATATGTGGACGATTTATTGTTGTGTTCTGATTTGTTTATGTCATGTTTAAATGATACTAAATTTTTATTTCTTCATCTCTCGCAAACAGGACACAAGGTTGCTAAGGACAAATTACAGCCATGCCAATCCAGGGTTAAATACTTAGGACACTGTCTAACCCAGGGATTATGACATCTGACTACTGACAGAATCCAGGCCATATAGACCATGACACTGCCGCAGAACCAACAGCAAATCCATACCTTCTTGGGAATGTGTGGATACTGCAGAATGTGGATCCCAGGTTTTTCTATTTTGGCTTTACCAT
The DNA here is from genome assembly GCA_031769625.1 of Taudactylus pleione. Taxonomy (NCBI): domain Eukaryota; kingdom Metazoa; phylum Chordata; class Amphibia; order Anura; family Myobatrachidae; genus Taudactylus; species Taudactylus pleione. The sequence goes on from JAUIMM010000241.1 coordinate 2,586,602, forward strand.
TACAGGACTTAGGGCCTGATTCAGAGCCGGACGCTATTTGCAAACAGTCGTTCAGAAAAAGGGGCCGGCTATTTAAATTGAGCACTCGCTCTTTGCGGTCTGTTGACGCCTCTATGTCTAAGCGAGCAAACAAAACATGCGCTCGCTATTTTGTAAAGACGCCCTTTGGCCGTTCGCATCATATGTCATCTCCGCTATTTATTAGATTAATCGAGTACATCGAAAGGCGTCTGAACTGCTCGCAGTGCTTGTGGTAGGTTTTACTTCCCGCAATCACTGCGAGCAGTTCAGGCTAAAGACAACCAAGTGACGTGGTCGATGACGCTGCTTTGTTAATTATGCACTCCCATTAAACGCCTGTTTTGACCGTTTGGCACGCTTGCATTCGGATCTCCAATCCCCGTTTTCAAGCACCTTCCCCTGTTACCGCCCACAAACGCCTCATTCTGTCACTCAAATTAGCAGGCCCTCGCTGTTTTGCAAGCGCACAATTTCCGACCGTAATGACTGGTTGGCGCATGCGCATTACGACCCATACGTATGCGCAGATGTGCGAACATCGCTCAGAGCAAGCGAGCGGCCGCTTACGAGAGGCTCTGAATCAGGCCCTTAGTTTCTTCCTCAAAGCCCGATCGTGTTGTACACACAGAGGAAACTGAGCAGGCTTTCCTTAATCTTAAGGATAGTCTGACAAGAGCACCTGCATTGGGAATACCGGATTATAAAAACCTTTTGATTTGTACTGTATGGAAGCTGACAGTTGTGCAGCAGGAGTCCTCACACAAAAACATGGTGATGCCAGTAGGCCCGTAGCATACTACAGTGCACAATTGGACACTGTGGCAAGATCACTCCCAACGTGTTTAAGAAATGTAGCAGCACCTGCTCTATTGGTCAGTAAGAGTGAGGATGTAGTATTAGGCCATGATATGATTGTTTATACACCACATGCTGTATCTGCTTTGCTGAATTCTGCCCAAACCAGACATGTCTCCTCAGCTAGGTTCACAAAATGGGAACTAGCTCTAATAGCACCTGCAAACATCACCATTAAACGGTGCAGTACATTAAACCCAGCAACGTATCTACCATATGTGCCTCAGGATGCACAAAGGGTGGAGAGAGGTGAGTCATTGGCGGAAGGTGAGTTTTGCAGGTATACTGATGCACATGATTGTATGGAATATTTAAATCAGACCTTTACTGCAAGACCTGACATACGGGATACACCTTTAGAAAATGTAGATGTGACATTTTACACGGATGGGAGTTGTCATAGACAAACTGACACTGAAGAGTTATGTACAGGTTATGCTGTTGTAAATGACGAAGACTTCATAGAAGCTGAACTCCTTGGTCCACCTCACTCGGCCCAAGTGGCGGAGCTGGTGGCACTAAGGAGAGCATGTGAATTAGCAAAAGGCAAATCTGCTAATATCTACACTGACTCTAGGTACGCCTTCGGGGTAGTACATGATTTTGGTGCTCTATGGCGTCTAAGAAATTTTATGACAGCAGCAGGCACACCAGTTGCACACGCAAAACATATAAAACGACTATTGACAGCTATCCAAATGCCTAAGGCAGTGGCCGTCAATAAGTGTAAAGCCCATACACGTGAAGAAGATCCGGTGTCACTGGGCAATAACAGGGTAGATGAAGCTGCCAAATGGGCATCAGGTTTAAGAGTAAACATGCCAATTAATCAAATGATGATGGTTTTCCAAATGATTGATATGGAGAAATTAATTGAGATGCAAAATTTGTGTTCTATTCAGGAAAAGGCAGTCTGGAGATCCAAGGGATGTGGGCAAGAGTCCTCTGGACTCTGGAGAGATGGACAAGGTAAGCCGGTGGCACCCAAGGTATATTACCCAAGCTTGGCTGAGGCAGCGCACGGTCTGACTCACCTGGGAAAGAAAGGTATGTGCAAGTTGGTCAGGGTGTATTGGTGTGCACCAGGTTTCTCTTCCCAAGCTGAAGAGAGGGCAATGTCCTGTTTGACATGCTTGAGGAAGAACGTTGGAAAAACAATACCAACCGAGCCATCCCACGTTCCTCCGACAGGTAATACAAATTGGATCACTCGGGGTACTCTAAATTTCAGGTATATTCAAGATCTTGCTAAATTAATAGATAATATCACCGAGATGTATGATGACACATTTAGTTATATAGGTAGGGAGTTACAAGCTTATAATAAAGAACATGCAACATAGGCTAGTGTTAAATTATTTAACAACTGTCACTGGGGGATACTGTGTGACTTTGGCCACCCAATTTGGTGTCAAGTGCTGCACGTATATTACAAATAGCACTAGTGGCCCCAGGGAGATGATAGACCAGAAGATGGATGAAATTCTGCAGTTAAAATGGGAATTTAGGAAGAACCATAATGCTTCACTGATTGAAGTAGAGGAGAAGGTAGAAGAGTGGTTCACTTGGTTGAACCCTGTGAAATGGTTCTCCGGTCTAGGAGAATGGGTCCAGGAACTGGTTGCCACTGTGGGTAAGCTCCTGATCCCTATACTGATTGTCATCTTAGTAATTGGCTTATGTGTCAGGTGTGTTCCTAATGTATTGAAGAGTGGAAAGTGCACAAGGGTGAACCAAGAAACTGAGATGATGGTGATGAGCAATGATATTATGGTTACCAAGGTCAAGGAAGAACTGTATTACAACCCTGAACTAGAATGTACCATCAGATGATGTATAGATTTAGCCATGCATGAAATGTATTATTAAATGTTATCTTAAACATCCTAAATAATGTAAGTCCCTATCCCCTTCAAGACTTCCTTTATAGGTTAGGTGCATCTTTCCCATGATCTTCCAAGATCCGCGGTGTGCGTATAAGGGTAGTTTTATACCCCTCCCAGAGACACATTATTGATGGTTTAATGACCACATTATGCCAACCCATAATGTAACATTAAATAATATGTCATAGTGTAAGAATTTTTTTTTTTTTTTTTTTAATTTAAGACCAGAGTGTGAAAGCATATTGTTTGCTATCAAAGGGTAGACTGTCGAAGCCGGATGATTGGCTGAGACCAGATCTCAAGTTAATATCGGGCGTCGCCATTTTATGTTGCCCCTGATGATGCCATCTTGCGTCGTCAGCATGAAACCATTGTGTGCGATGCTAATATGCTATTATTAGCATCATGCAACTGCATTGCTACCGTATATTGTTAAAAGTCCTACCATACCCCATACGCACATTAAATCATACATATAAAATACAACACGCACAGCGCACAGTTGCACTGTTTATTAAAACACTCTGCACATAAAACGCACCACTCATATTAGCGACTACACGCAATATCCTTACACTTACACATACCAAAACTTATAAAATGGTTCCCTAAGCATTAAGGTTAATATTAGAGGTTTTATACGTTATCAAGTCTATTGTGAAATACATATATTTGGTATCTAATGTTTAGTACATGATAAGAAGACCATGTTTGGTGCCATTCTAAACCACTGTTTATTTGCAGACTGCCATCGGCAAGGAAATCGCAACATGCATTTGGAAGTTATGGATCATAGAGAGATAGGAATTGAAATGTACTCCGTAATGAAATGTTTCTTAGCCAGTTTAGACTTGTTCTTCGGTGGGAAAACGCACACAAAGAGCTGTTGGAGGGCTGAACTATTACAATACAAACTGACCTATGAACTGTATTGTAACAGAAGAAGCAGGAGGAATAACCTATTGACCTAATAACTCGTTCTATTGTATTGCCTATCTCTGCAAGGGTACATATTCAAGCACTCTAGATCTGGTAGTTAGTCATCTTTCTTTCTGTTGGTGGAGGTTTCATAGTTGATGCCAGGAAATCTGGATCCAGAGCGCATGCGTATGTATCGACTGTACCTTGTATTTTGTATAACCTTTGCGCTAATTGTGTTATAGATCAAGGTGTGTAACTATATGCTTTTATGTGAATAATATCTTTTTGTGCTTTGGAACCACAATCAAAGTCTGGAAAGCAAATGTTTCTTGTGCGTACACAATGCTAAATAGCGACATTAGGGTATAAAGATTAATAGGAATTCATACCCATCTGCACCAATCTGTCTTCCCCAATCCCTACTGTTGTGTGTTCTCCCATTGTGGTAGTCTGTATTCCTCATCCACACCAATCTGTCTTTACCCAACTGCGCTGCTCTGTCTTCCTGCATCCATGCCACTCTGTACCCCCCCATCGGACTTGAGATGAGACCCTTGTGGTAGGGTCTCGTGGCCGCAAGCTCCAGAGAGATTTCGGCTCTAACAGAGCCGGAATCTCTCCACTGACATCACTCGTGATGTCAGTGGGGCTGCCCCCAAATGGCAAGCGTTCTCATGGGAACGCCTCCATTTGGGCAGCCACCCCCCCCGGCCCGCCCACCAAAGGGGGCGAGCTGTCACTCAACATCAACAGCTCGCCCCCTTTGGTGCGAGACCCGGAGCGACGGATTGCCCGTCGCTAGCCTGGTCTTACACATGCGCACGACTCGCGCATGCGCTGTGGGCCACCATCAACCCGGCTGCGAGCGCTCAGCGCTTGCGACCGGGTCTGAATCAGGCCCAGAGTACCCATTCGCAAAGTGAGTGACAGTTAATGAGAAATAAAGATGTGGGAGCGCTAACGATTTGTAGAATGGATATATTAATACACAGAAATAGCTATTTGAAAGGAGAAAATATCCTCACATTTAATATGTATCACTTTGATTTGGTTTCTTGGGGCTAGTCAATCCCCTTAGTGGTGAAACTGTCTATAGATTTGTATACTTCAGTTCTTTCTGGAGCACTTAAATTTGTTTGGTTTATACTGAGTGACAGTCAGTATTTGGAGGTAATACAGTGCTGGGGGTGGTAAGAAAAACGCAGGTGTGTCTAACTATTTAAATGCTGTTTCATGGGCGTGACAAATTAGGCATTGAGATCTCTTTAGCAGCAAGAGAGCTCACTGCGTGTCAGGAGAGCTGCCGAGTCTGCGTCTGGTCAGACCTGCAGCAGATGAACCATGGCTTTCTGATGTGCAATGATGGTACCGATGTTTATGCTGTTGCACTTCATCATACGGATATGAGAAAGCAGCAGGTGTGCTTCCCTATGCTTGAAAGTGTTTTGGAAAGCATTAGCATATTCTAGCAACTGCGATCCGTGAGAGTATGCATTACAGTCCATCTGTGATCACTGCGATCGCACCATGCATTCCTATGGAGGCAAGGGCAAAAACACAGTGTGCGTATCTGCTCGCGGGCGTGCATCTCACGCTATGTCTGGTGCAATGTGCCGCACCAGCTGCAAGGATGTAGCTGGGCATATCTGTACCTCTCCCTGTCACCAGGGCCATCTCTTCCATTGGGCTTGTTGGGCAGTTGCCCAAGGGCCCGAAGCTTATAGGAGCCCACCAACATGCCCCCCTGCAGCCGCGGCTAGTTAGTAAATTTGTCATATTTTTATAAGCCGGCCACCGGTGCACTATATTCTGATCTATCCTTCCCCCCGGTGATGAGTACTCACCTCGGTACTCCCAGTTTCACTTCATCCATCAGCTTCAGACCAGTCAGACAGAGTCTCTCTGCATGTGTGGGAGGTCTGATGGGCATGCAGGAGGGTTTAATTTTATTGACCATTTACATTTTTTTCCCGTGAAACGGTGGGTAGGGGCCCCAGTGCATTGCTTTGCCCAGGGCCCACCCACACTGCTGTTAAGATGACCCTGCTTGTCACCAACTGGACCCCTTGTCACCCACTGCCTCACCAGTCACCAACTGCCTCCTCCTGACACTTTCTGCCTCTTCCTGCCACCCTAAAAGTCTTCACAGGGGGTATAAACTTAACATTGCATAAATGTATAAAAAAAACACAGAGGAGCTCCTGTGTAAAACATTAAGTGATCACATTACTGGTCACTTCACTCTGTTTTATGCTTCCGCAGTACTACTGTGTATGAGTTGTCTTTTGACCATGCATGTGTGGTGGCCATTCTGTGGTAACTTTTTGGGGTCCAGTAATCATTTATATTGTAAGACCAAAGCAAAATAGTTTGAGAACCAGTGTTTGAGGGGTTCTAGATTACCATCTAGCAACAGCTGATGGAGTTGGGCAGCAAGCATTCTGATTCTACACTGAAAGGCAGGGGAGTGCCATTTTTTCATAACTAACCTGACATTCAGTGACAGTTCTAGGGGCGGGCAAGCAGGGCTATTACCTGGGGCGCTGCGGACTGAGGGCCTGCTTCAGTAAGGATCACTATTGTGATTGCAGCTCCGTAATCGCACGCAGGTCTGCTGCAAAAATATGCTAATGATTTCAATCACAATGCCATCACACTGCCAGCATAGAGATGCCCACTGCCTCCCACTACCGCTATCTCACATCCGTAATACTTTGCAATCCTTCACAAACATCGTTAACATCGAGTAATACTATCGGTCCCTCATGCAGAATTACAGCAGCACTGATCTTACTCAGAAATTTCTAACTACGTTGCACGCAGTGATAGCTGAAACTGCGTATGCCATCGCAGTGGCTAATTTATGCATGCCACTGTAACTGCGTTCTAACGCACTGGCATGCCTGCATTTCGCTGATCACCCCTGTCAGCACCCCTAACGCTAATTTCCTGTCAATCACTCTGCCATGGGTCTGCGTAGTGTCTGAGATCGCAGCACAATCACACTGCATACGCATGCGTAGTACGCAATATTTGGCCATCTGCATGCGTAATCACAGAGTCTTGCTGAATCAGGCCCTGAGGGCACAGCTGCAGTCTCCCTGCCAGCGTTGTCTAATTAGACTGCGCCTAGCCGCTCTTGCCCAATGTGGCACTGCTGTCTGGGACATTAGTCCGACTGCATCATGATGGCCACTGGTTCTCTCCCACTGTCTATGTCCAAGAATGCCTGTGCGGCACACCATGTGATGTCTTTGTAGCCGTGCCTGGCATTTTGGGACTGTGAGCGGCCATATGGGAGAGAAGACCGGGAGATGGAGGAGCAGCCTGCCACCTGTGCCTGGTGGGATACAGTAGTAGGTGAGCTGCTGGGAGGGAAGGTGAGTCGCTTGGGGAGAGATGAGTCGATGGGGAGCATTACAGTGTGGCAGAATGTGTAAAGAGCATTACAGTGTGGCATTGTGTGTGGCATTATGCGTAAAGGGCATTACAGTGTGGCATTATAAAGGGCATTACAGTGTGGCATACTGTGGAAAGGGCATTACAGTGTGGCATACTGTGTAAAGGGCATTACAGTATAGAAAAACATGTAAGGGGCATAACAGTGTGGAAAAACGTGTAAGGGGCATTACAGTGTGGCATAATGTTTAAGGGGCATTTATGTGTGTGACTTAATGTGTAAGGGGCATTACTGTGTGTGGCATAATGTTTAAGGGGCATCACTGCGTAGCATAATGTGCTCTAAGGGGTACTACTACAGTGTGGCAAAATGTGTATAAGGAGTACTACTGTCTGGCATAACTGTGCTGCTGTTCCCAATCCCTCCCAGTCTCTCAGCAGCGGCCGTGGGAGAGGATGGTGTAGCAGCACACTGCAGCACAACATCCACTTTCTGCTGGGAATGCCCCCTAGAGTGATGAACATGGGTCGTGTCATTAAGCCAGGCCCCCTTTTTGGGAGCGCCCTCTTTGATTTTTTAATTTTTTTTACTTTATTTTTAGGAAGGGGGGGGGGGGGGGGCGACAAATGGAACTTTCGCCCTGAGCTCCACAAGGTCTAGAACCAGCCCTGCTGACATTAACAGTGAGTCAAGCTGCACCTGCCAAGCAGGCTAGGTTGTGCACAGGTCACATGCACACTAGCGGGTGGGCTGGGCTGCTGCTCACTAAGGGCCTGATTCAGTGACGGACGCTCTGACCAGAGCGCTCGCTCTGAATCAGGGCCCTCCTCCATGAAAATGGAGCGGCCTACTGGCCGCTCGTATAGCTGTGGGTGACCACTCACAGCATATGCGAGCGGCCAAAAAGATGGTCGCGATTGTCTTGACCATCGCGACCATCGGACTTGCGATGGAGACCCTGCGGTAGGGTCTCCCTGCCACAAGCCCTGGAGTGATTTTGGCTCTCAGAGCTAAAATCACTCCCAATGACATAACTAGTGTCAGTGGGGCCGGCTTCAGACGGTAGGCGTTCCCATGGGAACGCCTCCGTCTGGCAGGCACGCCCCCGGCACGCCCACCAAAGGGGGCATGCTGTCAATCAACATCGACAGCACGCCCCCTTTGGTGCGAGACCCGGAGCGATGGAAAGCCCGTCGCTCCCCGGGTCTCGCGCATGCGCACGACGGAGCTCCCTCCATCATGCGCATGCGCAGTGGGGAACATTGACCCGCTTGCGAGCGTACTGCTGTTCGCGAGCGGGTCTGAATGACCCCCTAAATCAGATTTTCTAAAGATAACTGGCAGCAATCCTAATAACTAGGACACATCAGGGTTAATATTGTGTGTGGTTGGAAAACAAGCAGAAAAGTATCCACACTTTGGGGTATATTTACTAAAGTGCAGGTTTATAGAAGTGGAGATGTTGCCATAGCAACCAATCAGATTCTAGGTATTATCTTCTAAAATGTGCTAGATAAATAATAAATAGAATCTGATTGGTTGCTATTGGCAACACCTCAACTTCTATAAACCTGCGCTTTAGTAAATATACCCCTTTATGTCTCAAGTTTATTTAGGCAAACAGTACTAGTAAACTTTGTGAAAGGCAAACCCTGAGAAGAAATAACATATACATGAAAATATTTCCCCATCTGTATTTGTTTTGTTTTCCAGTACCTGATAAGGACGGTAAGCAATATTGTAAAGAAACCTGTGTTTTGAAAGTAAAGGAACAGTAAAAATTCAGGCTTCTCTCTTCTGTAGCCAATCTCTGTGTTTTCTGTGTTGTTTTCTATTCCCTCAGAGGGCCTATGTGAATTTAAGAAAAGATTATAGACTAAAGTCACATATCCACTACACCAGTGCTCGAAGTGGGAATTTAGAGGTGGGGGCAAGGAGATTGAATTCTCTCCCCCCCCCCCCCTTCGGCCCCATCTTCCATATCACCCCATTGTACTTCTCACCTCCCGCGCACGTCTCCCTGCCTGCTCCCCTCTCACACCCTGCTCTTCTCACTAATCAATTCCCTTTCTCTCCCTACAATACTAACTGCCTGCTTCCCTCTGTCTGCCCCTCTCTCACACCATTCCCTCTCTCTAATTCCCACTGACCTGTGCTGCTGGAATGGAGCCGCCAGGGCCCCGAAGCATCGAGTCTTCTTGGTTTCAGCTAATCCTGCGCTGCTATTAGCCAATGAGACACTGCATTTGGCAGCGTCTCATTGGCTGGTGGCCCGCGAGCCCTGGTTGGCCTCTTATATCGAGATATTGCCCGTATATAATATAAAGAAGCTCAAAAGGAAAATGGTGGTGCACTGACAGAGCAGTTATAGTTATGTATAATATACCAGGGCCTTAACAATCCTACCTAGGTTGGCAGAGGAGTACACTAATTACATAGAACAGACCTGCAGATGGAAGAGGTCTCTAGTCCAAGTAAATTGATCCTCCAATACAGGCATGGTAACAAAAGGCAGCCTGGGGAGCAGTGAGAGAGGAGCACATCCGGGCTCCTGATCCCCTGGAGGAGGCCGCAACAGCCTGGAGAGAGGGCCATAGAGGATTTCTCACCTCGTGCAGACACCGGGAGCCAGGGGTGGTATTGCCACTCAACCGGAAGGACCATCGTTAGGGGAACACAGGAGCGCTGGCCTGTAAGGCCGAGTCCAGTCTGTCGTCCCAGAGATTCAGCACAGGAGGTAGGCCGTGGTCTGCACTGCTGCAGTAGGGCTGTGTAGGGCACCAGGAACGGGCCACAAAGTAGGTGGGTGACCGCGGGAGCAGACTGGGCACGGTCTGGGTGAAATTAGCCTGGGGGGGCCCCATATATCGTAAGAGGAAGCCAGGAGCTCTAAACACCTGCATCCACTCAATATGGCTTCCAAGCCACGCCTCAGTGAACCAATACTTTTTATAGTTTGTGTCAGTAATACACACGGATTGGCTGGCGGCCAGAGCGTGCTTACTTAGTGTAGCCGGGACACAATGCTCTGTCCCGGCTACATGCCACTGCCGCCAATCGAGATGGGTCCCCTGCGGGGCACATCTCTACACATTGCGGCCAAAGCGAGCTGCTTACATGTAGCCAGGACCCAATGCTCTGTCCCGGCTACATACAGCTAATCCAGCTCCGCTGTGAGCCAATGAGAAGCTGCCGCTTGGCAGCTTCTCATTGGCTGGTGGCCCGCGAGCCAAGCGATTGGCTGGCGGCCAGAGCTTGCTGTTACTTAGTGCAGCCGGGACACAATGCTCTGTCCCAGCTACATGCCACCGCCGCCGATCGAGATGTGTCCCATGCTGGACACATCTCTACACATTGCCGTCGCTGTTCCAGCACTGGGATCCTATACTGGATCCCAGCGCTGGTACAGTCTCTCTTCTGTGGCTAAGATGAAGTGGGGACGGGAAGTGGCGGTATATCATACCGCCGTATACCGCCCCACTTCGACCACTGCACTACACGATAAAAATGGATGATTGAACAATTACGACATCGTTATCGTTCATTCATTCATTAATCGTGCAGTGAATATGCCGGCAATGACCAGCGATGCGTGCTCCCGCTGGTCATTGTCGGCATCTGTCATCACCTGAACATGCAGGCCAACTTGCCGATATCGACAGGTTGTGCAGGTTCGGGGATGAGGAACGGTGCCTGCACTGAATGACATATCATTCAGTGTGCACACACTGGACCTGATTCAGACCCACTCACAAGCGGCCGCTCGCTCGTACGCCGAGTGAGCTAGAATATGGTAATCAATGCATTCACCCGTGCAGTCGCCCACAACCAAAATGACGCCCAAAAATGAACAATGCTCCTCCTATAGCTAGCGAGTGATAGAAGTTAGCCTGAGCCACTCGTTGTTGCTGTTTTTTTTGTGCTGGCCGCGCTCGCAGGTTATTTTTCAGCAGCAAACATGTCATGTTTTGATTTTCTGTTTATCACACAGCATTTGTTAATCGATTGATGTCAATTATTTAATTAATTAACTTAAGTGTTGGGCAAATGTTGGCGTTGTTCCCTTTTTTTATTATGTCAATAAACTTTAGTGTTCATATGTCATTTTCGTTGCTTTGGTTTTTAGTTTTAACCCTTCATTGTTTTTTTGGGGTGGTTTTGCTTTTGTTTTATTCTTGTAAATGTTTTGATGTTACTAAGTGCATTTTTCAAATTGTTCTGTATTTCTATGTATGGTTAATTTTTGCCCTTAACTTTGCAATCGCACCTAAACGCATGGAGCCATTCATAACTCGCAATATTATGAAATATTAGTGTCACATAACTCATGCAGTATCCAATAGAAGTTAGCATATGTGATAAATTAAACTTAACTAGCCAATCATCTTTTTTTTTATGTATAAATTGTGTTTACTGTTAAAATCGTCATTGCCACAATGAGTGCCGCAGCGTTCACACGCCGTGAGCTGTCCATTTTGGTACAGATTATGGACCGGCGCTTGGGTACTCTAGCCCCCCCCCTCCCCAGAATCAAAAGAGAGGCATACACGGAGGTGCGGTAGTGGATGCATACGTTGGGGTACAGGAGGACCATTGCTCAGTTTGAAAGGCGTTGGTCTGATTTGCGGCGCCGCTCACCTGCCCTTCTGGCTTCTTTGCAGCTGCGTATTAGACAGCATAAGTATGAGTTATTAAAATTAATAAGTGTTCAACCAATGATTATGTTTTATTTTTTTTTGGTTTATACAATTTACTGTACAGTAAATATGATATTAACCAGTAATGTATGTTGCAACTATTGTACAGTATGGGCCTACTGTACAGTAAATATGATATTAACCAGTAATGTATGTTGCAACTATTGTACAGTATGGGCCTACTATACTTTACATTATGTATAGTATGTCACCAAATTAGTTTTGACTTCAGCAAAAGTGTATACTTACGGAAAATCTGAGTATGTTAAATTCATGTATAAAAACATGGCAAACAATTAAACAACCAAATTTAAACAAAATATATACTTCACTTAGGACAAGATCAGATACGGAGATCGAGGATAAGGGCAGCCTGACTTAACAATCGTGGGCCCATACAGCAAAGCCCCTCCCCTGCCCACTCCTCCCAAATGTCTCCTCCCTTCCCTGGCCCACACACATACCGATGTCCTCACGATACGATTTATGGCCAATTTCCTCATGAACTTTCACGGGAGCTCCCTTGCCGTCGTGATCACAATTTGGAGTTAAAAATGTCCAATCTGACTAAAGATCTACCTTGCAGCCAATGCATTGTATCCCAGATTGGCTAATCTGCCCTATAGCACGGCAAATCAGAAGATGCGATATACGACTAGCGGGGACGCGCATCGGCATCGTGCTCGTGAGTATAAACTCACGATTTGTACATTTTTTACCCGATTCGTCGCCACGATTCGTCGAAATTGGCCAAATCGTGTAAAATGTCGCTATGTGTGTGGGCACCTTAAGAGATTGAAAAGTTGATTTTTCAGCTTGCAGTTCTTAAGTATTTATATGAAGGATATTTTCTTCCTCTGACCATTTTCCTAGAATAGCTATGTTGGGAGAAATCTTTCTATCCCATAGGAGACACAACTAATGTTACTAATGAAATGCTGGTCAGCAGGTTAGTGATGAAAAACTTTTACTCACCAGCCTTTCAGTGGAGAATCACAATCAACAAGAAGGGTACCAGATCCGAACCTGTGTGTCTCTGTAGTGAGCAATCCTATGGATGTGTCCCCATACATTATTTCTGCAGTCGCACCAAACAGCCCTTCTCGGTGTGACCAGTGGCTTCACAAGACTACACTGATTAATTTCATATGCAACTCTTGTATATCTGTGATGCGACATATTCAGTTGCACATAGATATACAAGTGTCGCATATCAATTAATCAGTGTAGTCTAGAGAAGTGGTTTCTCACATTCCTTTGCATTTTTGGGTGAAGAAGACGCTTGGTGCAAGCTGAGTGGCACAGGACCTGGCAGAGAGGATGAATATAGGATACAATTCTGATGTTACATTATTGTTGTTACAAAGTGGAGAATACAGCTGCACCTCTTTTGATTGAATACATGATGTCAGAGTTTGATATTCTGGACACGATTGCATATCAGGAGTACCCACTTAACGGATGTGATATACCAGAGAATCAGATGTCTTGCCACTCAAGCCCACTAGCTCTTTGTAGGTGGCAATCTCCTGAAGAACAAACAGAGCGAGTTTTGTTAAAGACCTAACATATGATGTGATGCACTCACTAGGCTTTGGCATGAAGGAGAAATCCATCACTAAAAAGGCCACCAATACATCTTCTGAATAAAGATAATTAACAAAGAAAAAAAACATGTAAAACACCTGTACACACGTAATATAAAGTAAGGAAAATTAGTATATGTAAACCCATATCCTGTAATTTAATAACATATCTCATCTTTCAGTAAGGGAAACCAACATATGTGTATAAGCAGTTAATTAGGAAATAACAAAACATGGATACTGACTGACCTACCAGCAGGGAGATAAGCCATAGTCTGCAAATGGGCATTCAACATTAAGGATAAAACGGATGGCAGAATAGATTGGTACAAGGCCAAACAAGTGGGCAAAAATATAAAGATGATTATTATAAAAAAAAATTCTCCAGTAGTCTAGCACACTACAGTACAATCAGAGGCAGCCACAAGGAAAATGCAATGGAAACATTTTCATGTCAAAACGGCACAAAAGATCCCCGTCATGCCCTTTTATATGTCGGGTGGTTCATCTATACCCTGCACTACACCATCGACCACTGCATATTCTGCAATCCATCCCTGTCCTCTCCATACACTGCCCAAGAGAATCCTACATACTGTACCCCCACAACCAAACTCACATCTCTATACTCAGCGAATGAATATGATTAGGAGATAAAGAGAGGGAGAGAGGCACACAAAAGGGCAGAAAGAACAAAGGACTATTTATCAAAAATAGATATATAAGCTAAATTGTAAATAATAGTTGGATACAGATATAGGTGGGTAATGACAGACAGAGCTTGGTGAGGAGCAACAGTTCAAGATGCAGAGGAGAGAAAGAATAGCTGCTCAGGCACTACTTTACCTGAAAAGGAGCAGAGACACTACAATAGAAGACATCATATATAGTTGAAAGAAGAGGGCAGAGTTTATGTTATGGTGCACTTTTGGATCAATATTCTATTACATCTCTGTCAACCAATAACTAAAATCGTTAATCTTTATTGAATATTTCTTTAAAAAATTATGTGTTCCATAAAAAGGCAAAATATTAATTACAATTACAGATCGTGCTTATAGTAAGAATGTGAAAAGATAACTAGAAAGATATGTGTTTAAAAGAAATTGCCCCTTTCACTGCTGGTTGTATGGATAATATTTTCAATGCCGATATATATCATTCTCAATACATGGGACTTGCACTTATTCCGAGTGCTCTAATAGCTCTTTATATTATTTATAATTCTCCCAGTGACTTTATATTTATTTGTCACTGTTATGTCTTATACAGCTATTAAGGGTGTGATATTAACATTCTTTCAACTATATATGATGTATTCTATTCAGAATCATTGGTAGCACCTCAAGCAATAAATAATAATAAAAATAAATATTTAAAAATCTCATATAATGATTTATATGATATGAGTGTTGGATCAAAAAAAAACATTATCTCTGTTAAAAAGATATTTCATACTCATACTGGTGCGGATTCACAAAATGTGTTTGATGAACTACAACAGAAGAGGCTGAGCAGGAGCTAAGCAGAATAGTTGCATGCTGACTATTTTGTATAAGGCACATGCAACCTATTGTGCTCTCCTTGATGGTAGTCCCTCGGTCCCAAGGATGCAGCAGTGTAACTTGTTGCCAGGACGCACAAGACCAGCAGTGATTTAGACACAATGATAAGGCCCACAACCAAGTTGCTGCACTACATCGCTGACCTGGCCCCTCTGTATTTCCAGAGGTGATAGACACTGTACGGACAGGAAGTCGACACAGCTGAGAGGATGCCCTGACAGTGTATTGTTGCGGCACCGAAATTTCTCTCCACACCGACTCACTGGAGGAGGGCTAAGGCGGGGCAGGCAGTAGGTGGCCAGGAGGTGTGCTGCAGGCTAGACAGGGGCGTGTGCCATGGGTGTGCAGAGGCAGGTGAAGGTGGAGCTGCACGGCGGCCTCAAGAATTCCAGACCCCACCCGTCTGGTTGAGCAGGCCAAATTCCGGACTGATTTTGCCATTTCAGGACTGTATGGAGGAATCCCAGAAGGGTGGTAACCTTAGTCTCATTTATAAGGACGGTTCTATAACCTGTTTTGAGCTAGAAAAAGATGAAATTCTACCATACCAGCATTTTGAAATAAAAGACCTTGTAAATATAGTACATTAGCAGGTTATTTAATTTGAGAGAGCAAATGAGACTATGGCAATTTAATAAAGACACAAATTGCAAGAGATAATTGAGAAATTTGGGATACAAGATGCAAAACCAGCAAGCAATTGCAACAAACAAAGTAACCAAAGTAAATGATTACCTTATCAGATAACCATCAATAGAATAGTAATAGAAAATGTGCTCTACATTGCCACTGTCACCAGACACAGAATCTTGTAGCGGATTCTGTAAGCCAACCAAAAGGAATTGAGATGCTGTAAAAAGTGAAATACGCTAAAGCTGGCCACACACATAGCGATTTTTCACCCAATTTGGCCGATTTCGTCCCCGCTCATCGTATCTCGCATCTTCTGATCTGCCGTGCTGTAGGGCAGATTTGCCAATCTGGGCCATGATGGGTGCTGATCGTGAGTAGGTTTTTACTCACGATTAATCGTACAATTCATCGTACATCGCAGAATTTGACAGACAGGAGCCTGCACACGCCCATCCGCCATCTTGTGCAGCATCGTGATTGCAAGAAGAAGGAAGCACGATCAGGAGCCTGCACAACAAGTCTGGATTTTAGGACGTTGGTGAGTATTGGTACTGTATTAAATGTAACCCCGCTGCCCACCAATGTGTGCCACCCACCTACCCACCAATGTGTGTCACCCACCTATAGATGCATGACACAGCCACCGCCCGCCAGAATGAGGTGGGCGGTGGCTGGGTCATGCATCAACCTCCCACTGCCCACCAATGTGTGCCACCCACCTACCCACCAATGTGTGCCACCCACCTGGAAATGCATGACCCAGCCACTGCCCGCCGGAATGAGGTGGGCGGTTGCTGGGTCATGCATCAACCTCCCACTGCCCACCAATGTGTGCCACCCACCTATAAATTCATGACCCAGCCACCGCCTGCCGGAATGAGGCGGGGGTGGTGGCTGGGTCATGCATCAACCTCCCACTGCCCACCAATGTGTGCCATCCACCTATAAATGCATGACCCAGCCACCGCCTGCCGGAATGAGACGGGCGGTGGCTGGGTCATGCGTCAACTTCCCACTGGCCCCCAATGTGTGCCACCCACCTACCCACCAATGTGTGCCACCCACCTAGAAATGCATGACCCAGCCACCATCCGCCAGAATGAGGTGGGCGGTGGCTGGGTCATGCATCAACCTCCCACTGCCCACCAATGTGTGCCACCCACCTACCCACCAATGTCACGGACAACCTAAAAAATACCTTAAAAATCAGCAACACAAAAATGTAATATGATGCCAAAAAATTATTTAGTTCTACAACAAAAAATAAAACATTACAACATTAATACATATTGTGACACAGTTAGGTTAGGGGGTCCTTCTCCTGGGTAGAGGACTCCTTCCTTACACACACAGCAGCAGGGAAGCAGCACACCAGTCTGGATGCAAGTACAAGCTGGTCGGCGCCAGTCTTTATTGTACAATGTCAGAAACAAACATAAAGAAAACATAAACATAAATCCTAGCCCTGTCGGGGCACTAACTTCACAGGTAGTTCCCTCACTACCAGAACCTGGCAGGGCCTAATGCCCTCACCAGCAACAAGGGCACAGCACAACACTTACAGTTAGGTTTTCAAGTGTCTCTGAGCAAACTCTCTGTCTGCTCTCCCAGGTGAGACAATCAGCCCTCAACACACTAGGCTTATATTGGCCACTCTCAGGTGGAAACCCTAACAAGCCTGTTACCAGGCTAAGAGAACCAAAACCTGGAGTGGCCGTGGGTGGAGCCCTCCCTCTCCTCTCACCCACAACCCCCAGGTCCCAAACCGGCTTTTCAAAAAGCCGAGACTCAAGCCTGCTACACTGCAGACTTTCTCCTGGAGGTTAAAAACACATAAGATAGGAATCTGGGACAAATGTACCTGCCACAGACCACTTTACCAATGATCCTATCACATATCCCCCCCCTTTGTTTCGACCTGTGGGGCGGAACAACTGAAGCCCCCAAACAATGAACGTGTGACAACGCGTCAGCATTGGCCAGTTGGCTTCCTGGCCTGTGTTCCACTGAAAATTTAAAAGTTTGTAATGCCAAGAACCATCTCGTAATTCTCGCATTACTGCCTTTATTTTCAGACATCCACTTCAAAGGGGCATGGTCAGTGATCAATTTGAACTTTCTTCCAACCAAGTAGTACCTGAGAGCCTCTAACGCCCACTTTATGGCCAACGACTCCTTCTCCACTGTGGCATAGTTTCTCTCATGTACATTCAACTTTCTGCATAGATAGAAAATAGGGTGTTCCTCACCCTCCTTGTTCTGGGACAGGACCGCTCCTATACCTACTTCTGATGCATCGGTTTGTACTATGAATTCCCTGTCAAAATTAGGAGTCATCAGGACTGGTTGGGAACACAACGCTACTTTCAACTCCTGAAAAGCTTTCTCCACCTCAGGACTCCATTCTACCATGACTTTTTGTTTGCCTTTGGTCAGGTCAGTCAGTGGGACTGCCATGGTGGCAAAGTTGGGTATAAACCTCCTGTAGTACCCCGTAATTCCCAAGAAGGCTCTCACCTGCTTCTTATTCAGAGGCCGTGGCCAGTTTTGTATGGCATCAACTTTATTGAGCTGAGGCTTTATCAGGCCTCTGCCAATGGTGTATCCCAGATATTTTACTTCCTCCATGCCTAGACAACACTTTTTTGAGTTGGCTGTCAAACCTGCCTTATAGATGGAGTCCAAAACTGCTTGTACCCTGGGTAAGTGAGACTGCCATTCAGGACTATGAATGACCACGTCATCCAGATAAGCAGCCGCATACCGTCTATGGGGCCTTAGAATCCTGTCCATCATTCCTTGGAAGGTAGCAGGTGCCCCATGTAGCCCGAAGGGCAACATCTTGTACTGAAACAAGCCCTCTGGCGCTGAAAAAGCTGTCTTTTGTTTGGCGCTCTCGGTTAACGGTACTTGCCAATACCCTTTGGTTAGGTCAAGAGTGGTTAAATACCTTGCCGTCCCTAGTCTCTCAATCAATTCATCCACTCTTGGCATCGGGTAGGCATCGAATTTTGAAACACTGTTCAACTTTCGGAAGTCATTGCAGAAACACACACTCCCGTCGGGCTTTGGAATCAACACAATGGGACTTGACCATTCACTATGTGATTCTTCAATAACCCCTAACTCTAGCATATTTTTAATTTCTTTCGACACCGATTCTCTTTGTGCTTCTGGCAACCTATAGGGCTTTAGATTAACTTTAACCCCTGGGTCAGTGATGATGTCATGTTTAATGACCGAGGTTTTCCCAGGTACGTCAGAGAACAGCACCCTATTTCTGATCAGAAACTCCTTGACCTCTTGTTGTTGAATTGCCGACAGGGTTTTTGCCACTGTCACTTCGGGAACTAAGGGCCCTGGATTTACTGGAGGGGCTCGGACGGCCGACAGTACCGTTCTATCTTTCCAGGGCTTTAACAGATTTATATGGTATATCTGTTCCGGCTTTCTTTTCCCCGGCTGGTAAACTTTGTAATTGACCTGCCCCACTCTTTCTAAGATTTCAAAGGGCCCTTGCCATTTAGCCAAAAGTTTATTTTCCACAGTGGGAACCAACACTAACACTCTGTCCCCAGGAGCAAAGCTGCGTAACCGAGCATTGCGGTCGTATACCCTCTGCTGTGCCTGTTGAGCCTGTTCCAGGTGCTCTCTCACTATCGGCACCTCTATAATAGGCAATAGAACTAGTGGACCCTTAAAATGTGGTCTGGGAGCATGATACTGACACTCAGGGCAGGATGCGCAGAAGTCAGATACCTCTTTATGAAGCCTGGGCCAGAAAAACCTCTGCATTATTCGCTCAGTGGTTTTCTCTACCCCTAGATGGCCTGCCGTTATATGACCATGGGCCAGATCCAACACTGTTCTTCTGTAGGCTTTGGGAACTATTAGTTGTTCCACAATATCTTCCCCCTTCTTAGTCATCTGATATAACAAATCCTGACACATTGCCATGTGGGGATATGACAAAGGACTATCAGGGTCTACGGGTTTACCATCAACTACTTTTACATTCTCCCTGGCTTTTACCAAAGTAGGGTCATTCAACTGCTCCACGGCAAAGACCTCTCTTCTGACCTCTAAATCAGGCAGACGATCAACTGGCCCAACAACACTTCCCACCTCAATGGGAGGCACATCAGTTGGCGGTCCACCGTCACGCTCCGCATTCTCTAGTTCGCCAATCATAGTGGAAAAAGGGAATAACTCTGACTCAGAAGAAACTCCCTCCTCCACTACATCGACAACCTTCTCAAATGGATCGGGGTTGTTCACCTCTGGAACAAAACGGCTTTCCCACAACTTCCAGAAGTGAGCAAAGTCTCTCCCCAATATTGCATCGTACACCAGACCATGCACCAAACCCACAGAAACTATAGCAGAGCCACATGGTGTCTCGATGTTCACCTCGGCCGTAACATAATATCGAGTATCCGCATGTATGCAGGTCACACCAACAGTTTTCCCTGTATGCCTCAAGGGGTTCACCAGCTCAGCTTTTATAAGTGTCACCAAGCTACCAGAGTCTAACAGTGCCTCTACTCGGTTGCCATCTACAGTGAGTACACACATGTGCTTATCAGTCTCAGCCTGCCGGTCAGCCATACAGGCTGTCTGTGCAAAGATAGACCCCCTGCGGTAGACATGAGCAGTATCACATTGCATAGGTTCAGTTGTAAGTGAACAATTAGCGGCAATATGGCCGAAGCCACCACATCGGAAACACTGAGTCATATTAACGTCTAGTCGTTTACGGGGCAAGAACCTTCCTGGCCTGGCAGGCTTGTCTCCAGGTTCTACACCCTCAGTCTTAGGTACATTCCACCGCCCAGCACCCTTCTCCCCTGGAACAGTCTTACCAGTGTCTGTGGGAGTTTGCCGGTGCGCCATCGGGGCTCGGTGGGGCATACTCATCAGCTCCTCAGCCGCCACGTACCTCTCCACCAGCTCGACCAATAGGTCCGCGGACTTAGGGTCTGCATGGCTCACCCACTTGCGCAGAGTCACAGGTAATGATCGCAGGTACCGGTCCATTAGTTTTTTATAGTCCTTGGCTTCAGCCAGGCATAAGTCGAAATATGCTTTTTGTGGCTCCCCAGACAAAAAAGGTGCCACCAGACTTGCCCACTGCTCCTGGGGCCAACTCTCCCTTTCGGCCGTTCTTTCAAATGCGGCGAGATAGGCCTCCACATCATCGCCTGAAGTCATCTTTTGGAGGAAGTGACTGGCTCGTACGGAGTGAGTGGTGGTGTGAGAACCAGTATTAACATCTCTGGGCCGGGCGACCAGGTGCTGTACCACCTCTCTTATGGCCTGGCTGTTTTCCGCTAAGGCCTGGCGGGTTTCCTCAATGGCGACCTGTTGAAGTCTGTTAGTCTCCTGCCGAGCTCTGGTAGATTCCTGCTGAGCTCTGGTAGATTCCTGCTGAGCTGCTGTAGCTTGGAGCAAGGCCTTAATCATGTCCTCTATTTTGTCCTGGGGTATAGGTTTTAAGCTGAACCTTGCCTCTCTGAGCATTGGCTGACGCCTCCTCTATGGGACTCCAAGGACACAGTGTTATTTCCACACTCCCAAATTGGGTGTCTGTCCCTTTAATTTTTAAACGGAAAGTTTTCCTCTTGCTGCAACTTCAGTGTGTGTGGTTGCCCGCATTCTCCACCATATTGTGACACAGTTAGGTTAGGGGGTCCTTCTCCTGGGTAGAGGACTCCTTCCTTACACACACACACAGCAGCAGGGAAGCAGCACACCAGTCTGGATGCAAGTACAAGCTGGTCAGCGCCAGTCTTTATTGTACAATGTCAGAAACAAACATAAAGAAAACATAAACATAAATCCTAGCCCTGTCGGGGCACTAACTTCACAGGTAGTTCCCTCACTACCAGAACCTGGCAGGGCCTAATGCCCTCACCAGCAACAAGGGCACAGCACAACACTTACAGTTAGGTTTTCAAGTGTCTCTGAGCAAACTCCCTGTCTGCTCTCCCAGGTGAGACAATCAGCCCTCAACACACTAGGCTTATATTGGCCACTCTCAGGTGGAAACCCTAACAAGCCTGTTACCAGGCTAAGAGAACCAAAACCTGGAGTGGCCGTGGGTGGAGCCCTCCCTCTCCTCTCACCCACAACCCCCAGGTCCCAAACCGGCTTTTCAAAAAGCCGAGACTCAAGCCTGCTACACTGCAGACTTTCTCCTGGAGGTTAAAAACACATAAGATAGGAATCTGGGACAAATGTACCTGCCACAGACCACTTTACCAATGATCCTATCACATATCCCCCCCCTTTGTTTCGACCTGTGGGGCGGAACAACTGAAGCCCCCAAACAATGAACGTGTGACAACGCGTCAGCATTGGCCAGTTGGCTTCCTGGCCTGTGTTCCACTGAAAATTTAAAAGTTTGTAATGCCAAGAACCATCTCGTAATTCTCGCATTACTGCCTTTATTTTCAGACATCCACTTCAAAGGGGCATGGTCAGTGATCAATTTGAACTTTCTTCCAACCAAGTAGTACCTGAGAGCCTCTAACGCCCACTTTATGGCCAACGACTCCTTCTCCACTGTGGCATAGTTTCTCTCATGTACATTCAACTTTCTGCATAGATAGAAAATAGGGTGTTCCTCACCCTCCTTGTTCTGGGACAGGACCGCTCCTATACCTACTTCTGATGCATCGGTTTGTACTATGAATTCCCTGTCAAAATTAGGAGTCATCAGGACTGGTTGGGAACACAACGCTACTTTCAACTCCTGAAAAGCTTTCTCCACCTCAGGACTCCATTCTACCATGACTTTTTGTTTGCCTTTGGTCAGGTCAGTCAGTGGGACTGCCATGGTGGCAAAGTTGGGTATAAACCTCCTGTAGTACCCCGTAATTCCCAAGAAGGCTCTCACCTGCTTCTTATTCAGAGGCCGTGGCCAGTTTTGTATTGCATCAACTTTATTGAGCTGAGGCTTTATCAGGCCTCTGCCAATGGTGTATCCCAGATATTTTACTTCCTCCATGCCTAGACAACACTTTTTTGAGTTGGCTGTCAAACCTGCCTTATAGATGGAGTCCAAAACTGCTTGTACCCTGGGTAAGTGAGACTGCCATTCAGGACTATGAATGACCACGTCATCCAGATAAGCAGCCGCATACCGTCTATGGGGCCTTAGAATCCTGTCCATCATTCCTTGGAAGGTAGCAGGTGCCCCATGTAGCCCGAAGGGCAACATCTTGTACTGAAACAAGCCCTCTGGCGCTGAAAAAGCTGTCTTTTGTTTGGCGCTCTCGGTTAACGGTACTTGCCAATACCCTTTGGTTAGGTCAAGAGTGGTTAAATACCTTGCCGTCCCTAGTCTCTCAATCAATTCATCCACTCTTGGCATCGGGTAGGCATCGAATTTTGAAACACTGTTCAACTTTCGGAAGTCATTGCAGAAACACACACTCCCGTCGGGCTTTGGAATCAACACAATGGGACTTGACCATTCACTATGTGATTCTTCAATAACCCCTAACTCTAGCATATTTTTAATTTCTTTCGACACCGATTCTCTTTGTGCTTCTGGCAACCTATAGGGCTTTAGATTAACTTTAACCCCTGGGTCAGTGATGATGTCATGTTTAATGACCGAGGTTTTCCCAGGTACGTCAGAGAACAGCACCCTATTTCTGATCAGAAACTCCTTGACCTCTTGTTGTTGAATTGCCGACAGGGTTTTTGCCACTGTCACTTCGGGAACTAAGGGCCCTGGATTTACTGGAGGGGCTCGGACGGCCGACAGTACCGTTCTATCTTTCCAGGGCTTTAACAGATTTATATGGTATATCTGTTCCGGCTTTCTTTTCCCCGGCTGGTAAACTTTGTAATTGACCTGCCCCACTCTTTCTAAGATTTCAAAGGGCCCTTGCCATTTAGCCAAAAGTTTATTTTCCACAGTGGGAACCAACACTAACACTCTGTCCCCAGGAGCAAAGCTGCGTAACCGAGCATTGCGGTCGTATACCCTCTGCTGTGCCTGTTGAGCCTGTTCCAGGTGCTCTCTCACTATCGGCACCTCTATAATAGGCAATAGAACTAGTGGACCCTTAAAATGTGGTCTGGGAGCATGATACTGACACTCAGGGCAGGATGCGCAGAAGTCAGATACCTCTTTATGAAGCCTGGGCCAGAAAAACCTCTGCATTATTCGCTCAGTGGTTTTCTCTACCCCTAGATGGCCTGCCGTTATATGACCATGGGCCAGATCCAACACTGTTCTTCTGTAGGCTTTGGGAACTATTAGTTGTTCCACAATATCTTCCCCCTTCTTAGTCATCTGATATAACAAATCCTGACACATTGCCATGTGGGGATATGACAAAGGACTATCAGGGTCTACGGGTTTACCATCAACTACTTTTACATTCTCCCTGGCTTTTACCAAAGTAGGGTCATTCAACTGCTCCACGGCAAAGACCTCTCTTCTGACCTCTAAATCAGGCAGACGATCAACTGGCCCAACAACACTTCCCACCTCAATGGGAGGCACATCAGTTGGCGGTCCACCGTCACGCTCCGCATTCTCTAGTTCGCCAATCATAGTGGAAAAAGGGAATAACTCTGACTCAGAAGAAACTCCCTCCTCCACTACATCGACAACCTTCTCAAATGGATCGGGGTTGTTCACCTCTGGAACAAAACGGCTTTCCCACAACTTCCAGAAGTGAGCAAAGTCTCTCCCCAATATTGCATCGTACACCAGACCATGCACCAAACCCACAGAA
The DNA here is from genome assembly GCA_031769625.1 of Taudactylus pleione. Classification (NCBI taxonomy): domain Eukaryota; kingdom Metazoa; phylum Chordata; class Amphibia; order Anura; family Myobatrachidae; genus Taudactylus; species Taudactylus pleione. The sequence continues at coordinate 2,610,922 of JAUIMM010000241.1, forward strand.
ACTATAGCAGAGCCACATGGTGTCTCGATGTTCACCTCGGCCGTAACATAATATCGAGTATCCGCATGTATGCAGGTCACACCAACAGTTTTCCCTGTATGCCTCAAGGGGTTCACCAGCTCAGCTTTTATAAGTGTCACCAAGCTACCAGAGTCTAACAGTGCCTCTACTCGGTTGCCATCTACAGTGAGTACACACATGTGCTTATCAGTCTCAGCCTGCCGGTCAGCCATACAGGCTGTCTGTGCAAAGATAGACCCCCTGCGGTAGACATGAGCAGTATCACATTGCATAGGTTCAGTTGTAAGTGAACAATTAGCGGCAATATGGCCGAAGCCACCACATCGGAAACACTGAGTCATATTAACGTCTAGTCGTTTACGGGGCAAGAACCTTCCTGGCCTGGCAGGCTTGTCTCCAGGTTCTACACCCTCAGTCTTAGGTACATTCCACCGCCCAGCACCCTTCTCCCCTGGAACAGTCTTACCAGTGTCTGTGGGAGTTTGCCGGTGCGCCATCGGGGCTCGGTGGGGCATACTCATCAGCTCCTCAGCCGCCACGTACCTCTCCACCAGCTCGACCAATAGGTCCGCGGACTTAGGGTCTGCATGGCTCACCCACTTGCGCAGAGTCACAGGTAATGATCGCAGGTACCGGTCCATTAGTTTTTTATAGTCCTTGGCTTCAGCCAGGCATAAGTCGAAATATGCTTTTTGTGGCTCCCCAGACAAAAAAGGTGCCACCAGACTTGCCCACTGCTCCTGGGGCCAACTCTCCCTTTCGGCCGTTCTTTCAAATGCGGCGAGATAGGCCTCCACATCATCGCCTGAAGTCATCTTTTGGAGGAAGTGACTGGCTCGTACGGAGTGAGTGGTGGTGTGAGAACCAGTATTAACATCTCTGGGCCGGGCGACCAGGTGCTGTACCACCTCTCTTATGGCCTGGCTGTTTTCCGCTAAGGCCTGGCGGGTTTCCTCAATGGCGACCTGTTGAAGTCTGTTAGTCTCCTGCCGAGCTCTGGTAGATTCCTGCTGAGCTCTGGTAGATTCCTGCTGAGCTGCTGTAGCTTGGAGCAAGGCCTTAATCATGTCCTCTATTTTGTCCTGGGGTATAGGTTTTAAGCTGAACCTTGCCTCTCTGAGCATTGGCTGACGCCTCCTCTATGGGACTCCAAGGACACAGTGTTATTTCCACACTCCCAAATTGGGTGTCTGTCCCTTTAATTTTTAAACGGAAAGTTTTCCTCTTGCTGCAACTTCAGTGTGTGTGGTTGCCCGCATTCTCCACCATATTGTGACACAGTTAGGTTAGGGGGTCCTTCTCCTGGGTAGAGGACTCCTTCCTTACACACACACACAGCAGCAGGGAAGCAGCACACCAGTCTGGATGCAAGTACAAGCTGGTCAGCGCCAGTCTTTATTGTACAATGTCAGAAACAAACATAAAGAAAACATAAACATAAATCCTAGCCCTGTCGGGGCACTAACTTCACAGGTAGTTCCCTCACTACCAGAACCTGGCAGGGCCTAATGCCCTCACCAGCAACAAGGGCACAGCACAACACTTACAGTTAGGTTTTCAAGTGTCTCTGAGCAAACTCCCTGTCTGCTCTCCCAGGTGAGACAATCAGCCCTCAACACACTAGGCTTATATTGGCCACTCTCAGGTGGAAACCCAAACAAGCCTGTTACCAGGCTAAGAGAACCAAAACCTGGAGTGGCCGTGGGTGGAGCCCTCCCTCTCCTCTCACCCACAACCCCCAGGTCCCAAACCGGCTTTTCAAAAAGCCGAGACTCAAGCCTGCTACACTGCAGACTATCTCCTGGAGGTTTAAAACACATAAGACAGGAATCTGGGACAAATGTACCTGCCACAGACCACTTTACCAATGATCCTATCACAATATATTAAATTTGTTTTTGTTCTTGTGATACATTTGTATATGATGGTAAAGTATACTACTATAAACTAATGTATATCAAAAACATAAACAAATACATTGCACCAATAAAATAAAAAACATATTACAATACTTACCAAAAAAATCTTGAAAACTGTAGAAATATACATTAAAAATTTACAAAACAATTCACATTTCTAGATTAATAAATTGTCCTTTTTTTATTCCTAGGAATGTCTATCGATGGTGAATGGGAGTTTGTGACGGGATTCCTAGAGATCCTCCAATCAAAGGAGTGTCTATGGTGGATATCCTGTTGACAGTACCACAACAAATCGCAGAAATTGGCAGTTTTGGGGGTGTTGTTTGACTACACCCAAAAGTTAACTGCGGATGCTGACTTAAAAGCAGTCAGACTAAAAATCCAGAACCTGCGTACTGTCTACATAGAAGAAAAGAAAAAAGTTGACGATTCAAAAAGGTCTGTAGCAGGCACGGACGACTTGTACCAGCCAACACTATGGTATTATCACCTCATCAACTTCATCAGTGAACAGGAGCCACAATGCAAGTCAGTTGTCCTGATGGCCGAACGAGAGGGAGAAGAGGAGGCGGCAGAAGTGAGTGGACTGTCTGAGGAAGTTTTGGTAAGTAGAGACACTGGGTCTGATTCAGACCCGGTCGCAAGCGCTGATCGCTTGCAACCAGGTCAATGGTGGCCCAGAGCGCATGCGCAAACCGTCGCTCCAGGTCTCACACCAAAGGGGGCGTGCTGTCGATGTTGAGTGACAGCACACCCCCTTTGGTGGGCGGGCCGGGGGGGTGGCTGCCCAAACGGAGGCCTTCCCATGTGAACGCCTACCATTTGGGGCCGGCCCCACTGACATCACAAGTGATGTCAGTGGAGAGATTCCAACTCTGTTAGAGCCGAAATCTCTCTGGGGCTTGCAGCAATGAGACCCTACCACAAGGGTCTCATCGCAAGCCCGATGGTCATGATGGTCTTGACCATCGCGACCATCTTCCTGGCCGCTCGCCATAGCTGTGGGTGGTCACCCACAGCTATGCGAGCGGCCAGGAGGCCGTTCTAAAAAAAAAAAAGACCGGCCCTGATTCAGAGCGAGCACTCTGTCAGAGCATCCGGCTCTGAATGAATCAGGGCCACAGTACATAAAATAAAAAAAATTATTGTTTTTGTAGTTCAATCCCAATTGTCCAATATAGTCATTTAGCTCACAGACAGTCCTCCTGCCATGGCACCGCACCTGGTCAATTGAAATAGGCCATATACTCATCCCTCACTTCTTTGGCACGTGCTGTCAATGTTGTCGAAATTTGTGGTGCAGACAAAGATGTAAACTGGGCAATGTACTCCGAAGTCCTACATCTTCTGGTCTAGCTGTGACTTGTCCTTGCTGTGTAGTTTTCCTTTGCAGAAAGTTATGCAGCACACAGCACGCCATCATGACCCAGTCTATCTTCTCCACGCGTAGCTTTATGATTGTGTGGAAAATGCGGAACCGGTTGCTGAGTATTCCAAACGCATTTTCCACAATGCGCCGTGACCATGATAGACGATAATTGTATATCCTCTTCTCTCTGGTCAGGCCCCTCTGTGCAAATGGCTTCATCACATGTTCATGTAATGCAAAAGCCTCGTCTGCAACGAAAATATCATTTAGGCCGTGCTTTGTATCGTCCACTGACGGCAAGTTGAGGGTTTTGTTGGTGAGACTCTGGTAGAAAGCTGTCTGTTTAAAGGACCCGCCATCTGAAGCACGCCATTCTTGCCAACATCCATAAACAAAAATTCATAGTTGGCATTCACCACTGCCATGAGAACGATGCTGAAGAAGCCTTTATAGTTGTAGTAATATGATCTGGTGTTGGCAGGTGGGTTGATGCGGATGTGTTTTCCATTGATGGCTCCCCTGTAGTTACGGAAATTCCAATGTTGTTCAAACTCTTCAGCAATGATCTTCCACTCCTCCATGGTGTTAGGAAACTGGAAAAAAAAGTAAAAAATGTGTTAAAACATGACAATAATATTGTTTTTCTTTTTTTTTCATATATAGACTCCCATCCAAGAGCCTGATATGTCCACCACGCCGGACCTAAGTTTGCTCATGGACAGCGAAGGGGACACACCCCAGGACCATCATCTTCATCGCTACTACTCCAAAAAAAAAAAACAGGGAAGACAGCAGCAGCACACTCCACAGGAGGACATTTTTCTCCAGCAAGCTGCAAGAATCCTTCATAAACCGCCGGATGATATCGACAATTTTACTGCACATATTAATAGTCAAATTAGAAAAATGGATGAGGTAACTAGTAAAAATTTCCAAAGGCTCACCTATGTCCTTTTAAGTAGGTCACTCAACAGAAATTTGCACAACTCCACTTATATTGGTGACCTACTGCTTTGTTTGCCTTCCCCAAACACCTATGTCAGCCCCCCCCAGCCCAGTTGGAGATTACTCCCTCAACCAGCACCCGAAGCACAAGCCATACCATTTATAATGCTCTACTGGAGTCAGAGGAAGATTTGCCACGTTACTCTTAATTTTTACTTTATTTTTCTTCTTCTTGCCTGTACTATCACCAAATTTTATCACTCCCAATAGGTGTTGGCTGTATGCTATACGTAGGTGATGACACTAATTGGACAAGGTCACTACACACATGGCACAAATACAGATTGCTGGAAGTCGGGGTCACAATCTGTACTTGTGTCATGTGTGTATTGGCCTGTTCAATCTGGTGTCTGACCCGCCATACAACATACAGCAGCCTACCTATTGGGAATGATAAAATTTGATGATAATGCTGTTTTGTACAATTTATATACATGTTGATTTTCTATATAAAAAATAACTAAAAATTATATTATTGCCTACAGTTCAGTGCACAGTCTGGTTTATGCAGCCTAATTGGCTGTCCAATAAAGAGTTTAAATAAAAAAAACACATAACAATTGTTATTGACACAGTGCACAGCAGTGTTATTAACACAGTGCCTGTTAGTTTTTATAAGGAGTTAAAAAACATTTTTTTTTAAATTAATATTTAATTAGCTACCATGTAGTGTTGTTGTCGCACATATGTTAATGACTGCTATGCAGCACAGTCTTGTTAATGCTGGCTTATTGGCTGTCACAGTTATGATAAAGAGTTGAATAAAAAAACCTACAAAAAAATAAAAAACTTTTTTTCTTTGACAAGAAACAAATGTGTAGTGTGTTTTTGTATTCCTTACCTTGCAATACTGGTACTGCAGCTCTTTAACGATAGCCTTGCAGGCAGTGGTCGAAGTGGAAAGTTTGAAGTGGGGGTATGGAATCCCAGTGTATGTGCGCGCCGAAGGCGCAGACAAAAAAATGGGCGTGGCTGTGCATCACAAGGGGAGTGGCTACATCTCATGAGGGGTGTGGTCGCACATAGGCTTTGCATGAAAAATAAATGCACATATTGGGGGCAATTCAATTAAACCTGATGTGAATAGCACCGGGAAGGAGTTCCTGGAGCTATTTAATTTTTTCCCCTTTCCTAAGCCCAGAAGTCGGGAGATGCCGGTTAGCTCGCTTTAAGCCAGATGTTTAGGCATGCTACCTGGCATTTTTCACCTAAAGTGCTGGTTGCAATGCTTTCAGCACCGCACTAAACTGAAAGACAGCATCGAGGCCGGCACTTACGTTGGATTTCTGCTTGCCCCCTAAGGAGGGTTCTAGCATAAATTCTTTAATTGGACTAACTGTGGGGCCCATTGAATAGCTCTCGGAACCCCTTCCCAGCGCTGTTCAACTACATGCTAAATTAAATAGCCCATAATAGCACCAATAGGAACACACACAGCGGCTTATTCTGAGGTGGACACATCAGATTTGCGTGCTCATGCTAATGCCACAGATGGCACCTTTTGTAAAAAGACACCATCTCCTGCCTTCTCAGAACGATTGGATGCGTCTGAAGACATGGATCCACAACGTGAACATCACCGGCCCAACAGATATCTAAGTAACCCTACATGTGCAGAAAAGCCACACTGCCGAGGCCAGTGAAACTGCGTCCGAGGACACAGCCACTGGCTTTGGCACACCCAGGAAATGGGGTCGACATGCCAGAAGCATGTCAATCACACTGTGCCTTACGGTGCACAGGGACTGACGTCTCTGCTGTATGGAGGCACATACGCAGTCCTCCAATCACCTGCAAACTGCAAAAATATCAACAGTGACCACCTCTGAATCAGCCCCACAGTACTAACACATTTCCTTCATGCCCCTCAGACCTCTCCATGTTTCATCAGACACACATATACATAAAATCGAAAAAAATAAAAAAAGTGAATGAAAAATCTAAAATGAGAAAAAGTCCAAAAATATTATTAACAAAATAAAGTGTGCTTACTTGCTATCTGTATGTTCAGTTTTGAGGTGTTGTAAATGGTGTTTCCTCCGTTCATCCATACTAATTCTAATTGCCAGTCACCAGCTTGTGTCTGTGTGTGGCAGGGGGAAGGGGGGGGTGTCAGGATCAGAGATGAGAAATATGAGGGAGGGTTACAGCTAGATCCCCTTCCATAGATGTACCCTAACGTCAGCTACTGTCCAACGTCATTCCCTACCATCCACGTGGGCATAGAGGGGGAATATAATCTTGTGGCGAGCAAAGCAAGCCTCCGAGCCTGAAGCGCGATGAGCCTGCGAGGGGACAACTTTCTTCTTTTGGTGGACAGTATGGGCAGAAAACTGCACTTCCGCCCTCACTTACGTCACTACCAGGTACCAAAACTAAAGGAAACATATGAGGGAGGGTCAGAGGCATACTTGGGGAGGGGCAGAGGCACTTTTGGGTAGAGGGGAGCAGTGGCACACCATTGGAGGGGAGGGCAGAGGCACCACTTTGGAGGGGGTTCAGAGGTAGACTTTTGGAGGGGGGGCAGTGAGAAGGGAGCTGGGCAGAGGCACTTTTGGAGGGGGGGTCAGTGGGAAGGGAGGTGGGCAGAGACACTCCTATAGTAGGAGGGGGCAGCATGCATACTATTACTCTGGCAGCACAGCAGCAGTATGGCAGGGAGCAATGGAGGAGAACTAAGCAGGTGTGAGGATGAAAATATGGGAGAAGCAGAGTTGGGGGCGGGGAATAGGAGGAGGTAACAACTGAGATTGCCAGGCCTTAATCCTGAATGAAGCCACCGCCACCCTGCTATGAATGGGGGTCCGGTGAACGCTAATCCAGTGCTACAGGCAGTTCGGTGGTGGGATCAGTGATGTACTGCAGACCCCCTGATGGCAGCTCTGCCCGGCATGGGGAGGGGGCGGGCAGGCGGCAGATGCACATCCGGCACACACGGGCGGGGTTCGGAGGCACAATGCTGGACTTTGCAGCTTGCTGCAGAGACCTTCCGGCAGGGGCGGGGTACAGCTCCTGAGTGCTGTGACACACTCGCGATTTGGCCGGTAGTGGCACACTGAGCCAGCCGTGCGCTGTCACTGAATCCAGTGAGGGACGGGGGGGCGGCTGGAGCTCAATGTCTCTGCAGCATGTAATGGATCTGCTGCAGAGACGTTCAGGAGAGGCACACACAGGCGGGTGGGCCTTAGGAGGCGCTATCATGCTGGAGCCTGGACCACCGGCGGGGGCTGGGATGGCTCCCAGTGCACATTCACGATTGGGCGGGCAGCGGCACACTGAGCCAGCCATTTAAACACACAATAGGGCTGGCTTTAGGGACTCTATGGGTCATTCAGACCCGCTCGCGAGGGAAGTTCGCTCGCAAGCGGGTCGATGTTTGGCGAATGCGCATGCGCACGATGGAGGGAGCTCCGTCGTGCGCATGCGCGAGACCCGGCGAGCGATGAGAAATACGTCGCTCGGGGTCTCACACCAAAGGGGGCGTGCTGCCGATGGTGAGTGACAGCACACCCCCTTTGGTGGGCGTGCCGGGGGCGTGGCTGCCCAACGGAGGCGTTCCCATGGGAACGCCTACCGTCTGAGTCCGGCCCCACTGACATCAGTAATGATGTCAGTGGGAGTGATTTTGGCTCTGATAGAGCCAAAATCACTCCTGGGCTTGCGGAAGCGAGACCCTACTGCAGCGTCTCGTCGCAAGCCCGATGGTCGCGATGGTCACCATCATCATGGACGCTCGCATAAGCTGTGGGTGGTAACCCACAGCTATGCGAGCGTCCAAAAGGCCGCTCCACATTTAAATAGGACGGCCCTGATTCAGAGCTCCAGTGACAGTCTGTGGGCAGTGTCAGTCACTGACTGTAGCGAGCTGAGCATGTAGCTTTGACCGCTTAGCCCTCTGTCCTTACAACTTGAAGTGCCGGTATGCCATACCGTTGCATACTGGCACACTTCGAGCACTGCTTGCAGGTCTCCGCAATGATGACACCCAATGACTGAGGTGAGATGAGTGTCCCAAGCTTCAGATCTTCAAATGACCTTCCTGTAGCCAGGTACCTCAGGGTAGCCACCAGCCTCTCTTCAGCAGGGATTCCCCTCCGCCACCTTGTGTCTTGCCTCCGGATATGGGGGTTTACCAAATGCAGCAACTCCTGGAAAGTGGCGTCATCCATGCACAGGTAATTGCGGTAGTCCTCCAGGTTGTTCTCCTTGGTCTCCATCAGCAGGGACATGTGAGAGCGAGTATCCCTTTGCTGCAGCCAGTCCTTGGTCCAGCATGTTCTTGTACTCCTTCTCTGAGCCCTCTCCTGGATCACCTTGACTCCAGCTTGGGCGACCAACACTCTATACCGATAGGGACCCATCAGCACAGAATTCAGGAACAGGATAGAATGCAGGTAGCACACACTTGTAGGTAGAAGAAACTTTGTAAAAGGCAAGCCAAATACAAAGAGCACAGTAGCAATGTACAGGTTTCAGTAGGTATACACCTAGCCTCACTAGTAGCAGAGCAGAATGTGCACAGGTTTAAAATGGCTCCTGCTTTTTATACCTCCTAGCTAGCCCCTCCCATTGTTATGAATATTACATTTCCCACCAATCGTGAAGAGGCTCTTGTGTTTTTTTCTTAAACTCACGATGTATCGTGCATGATCTCACGATGCGATCAGATACATCGTGAGATTGTGAGAAAAACTGCAGGTTTTTGACCAAATCGTGACCATGACTGCCGGGGAGCTCCCGGGGAGAGTTCAGGGGAAATCGTACACATTGTGATCGGGAGCATATCGCTATGTCTGTGGGCACCTTAAGACTTACATCAATTGACAAGTGAAATCTGATCATATGTGGATGCAAACTGGGATGGATACACTAATTATAGAAAGTGGCTATTTATGGTTTCTCAGTAGGAACCAGTCAGGGAGCCATCACTTTCTTCAACAGAGACAAAAAATTTTACTGTAGCACATGCAAGTAAAGTGGTGATATGGTTGACAAAGCTGTTAGTCAGCCGGGGACTACAGCAGACAGAAACAACACAAATCATTGAAGACAACCAAGGATGTATCACATTGGCACAGACAGAGGGGTCTATTCATCATCGAAGGCAGTATGGCCTCCGATGATCAAGTTTTGAACTCGCTGCGAGGGATACTTTAGTATCCAACCCGGGAAAAGTGAGACCGGAGCAAGACATCATTGTTCCAGTGAGGGAACAACTGCTCCAAAAAGCAGTTGGCTCTGTGGTTAATTTCGCAGCTACTTCTATAGCTGCATTACTTACCTGCTCCCTGTCGTCCCGGCTACGCATGCGTGACCTTGGGTCATGCATGCGCAAAGCCGCCGGGGAGCTGGTTAGGAGGCGGCGGAGGGATCCGCTTGGATCCCTCTTCGCATCCCTGGACCTCCTTCCCATAGGAAGATGGAGCTTGTTCTCGGCAGCAAACTCTGAAAACATTCAGTTTTTGGAGTTTGCTTAATACCGTACCCCAGAGTTGCCTACCTTTAAAGATCTCTTCCCGGGAGAAGCCCGGGTAAGAGAAGCAGGAGGGAGGCAATGGGGGGCGGGGCCTGATGATTCGCGTCATGAAGCCCCGCCCCTCGTGGTAAAATTGCCACGATTGGCTAGAATTTGCATGGGGCAGGGCCAAATGCCGTGATTCATGTAGAATCACATTTTAAGCCCCGCCCCCTACACGGAGACCCGCGATCGCCGCGGGTATTTTCATTCTGCCCACTTCACTAGGAAGTGGGCAGAATGCGGGAGAAATGCCTACCCTTCCGGGGGTGCGGGGGGTTACCCGAAAAATCGTGAGCCTCCCGTGAAAACCGGCAGGGTAGGCATGTATGCTGTACCCCTCATGATGAATGGCCCGGTAACTTAAATATGCAGAAACTAGCATTTCCGCATGGTTACCGGGCCATTTATTGTTTGATGAATAGGCCCCAAAATAGAACTGGTGGCATTTATAACAACACTATGCAACACAACACTAGTAAAATACTAATAAAAATGATAATGGAAATTATTATTATTATTATTATCCTTTATTTATATGGCGCCACAAGTGTTCCGCAGCGCCTTACATAGTACATAGAACTAATAAGTGAACAAGAAACAAGTAACTTACAGTACATTACAGTGCAGGACAGGGACACAACTTATATACATTGCTGAAATAGTGATTAAAGCACTCACAATAAGCTGCCGGGAGTTGGCGGTCCCGTGTTAGGTGCCCTAATGGGGAGTAGAGAGTAGAAGAAAATGTAAAGAGAAGCACATGAGGGAAGAGGTCCCTGCTCATGAGAGCTTACATTCAAATTACTATCTGTATCATTATCTGTCCCTCATTGTGGGGGACAGTATTATTTATGTTATGGATGTTAAAAGATGCCAGAAAGGACCTGTCCAGCAAATAATTTACACTTTTCTTATTTATCATACTGATATTCCTTCAATGCACTTTCAAAAAGCATCATAGTAAACTTGCAGAACATGATACACAATAATGACCAGCAGATGGCACCCCTACTGTACCTCTGATTTTTTTTTTTAAATGTATACTATTTTTTAGCAAATATAACTCTTAGGGCCATATTCAATTAGAGGCGAAAAGCCGTTTTCGCAGATAAAGTTTCGCCGATGACGTCATTTCGCCAGGTGGAAAAGTATCGGCGAATTTAATTGCAAAGACTTTTCGCGTACGCGGAAAGTCAATGCAATGTAATAGGCGAAAATGTTTTGCCTATGAATAGCAGTCGTAATAAAGTGCAGAATTGCGGTTTAGGGGTACAGACTTCGGGAAACCCCCCTGCACCCTTGAGACAATCCCCCAAAGAAAAGCTGTGTCAAAAAAAGTAAAAAAAACACTTTTGTATGCCCCAAAAAAGTACTTTAATTTTGATGGTAAAAAAGTACAAAGTTGGGGGACAAACTTAAAAACTAGCGATATAGACTCCTGGGTGGTACCCAACTATGGGGCAGGTGTTTTTTTGATTGCACGTGCTTGCGGCAGGTGGTTTTTCTACATAATTTAAAACTTCCCTTTAGCAACTTATTAATATGCTAGCACCCATTTTCATGTACCCCAAATTTGGTGGGAGTAGTTATTTTCTGCTAAAAATATAGCTTAATGCTATTCTTCACCAGTTGTGTGAATGAGCTAATTGGCACCAATTGACACAACTTAAGTACCCCAAATACCTTAATGAGGGCAAATCGGGGGCATCTATAGTGATCCCCAATGTTTGTACATCTTTTGGGGGGTTCAGGCCAATTTCCCCATTTCTGACAGTACTTTCCGCCTGTTCCCACATCGCGGCTTGCCATTTTCGTGTCCATTGGAATTGAAAATGGCGAATAGCGGGGGTGCGCCCGATAAGTTTCCGCATCCAAAACACGTGATGTAGGCGGAAAGTTCATTCTGCCAACGATGGCAAAATTATCGCGGCTAATTGAATACGTTTTCGTGTAGGCTTTTCTATATTATTTTGTGTAACAAATATAATAAAATGTATGGTTCCCCTCATGGCTGCCATCAGAAATTATGGGGCTCGGGATTGACAAAATAGGCAGGGCACCCGCCGGGGAGGGAAAAGGGGGTGGGGCGTGGCCGAGGTGGGAGGAGCTACACCAGGGGGTGGTAACACCAATTCGTTTAAAGAGCTGTAAAGCAACATTGATTTCTGATTATAAGTATATAAAAACCTGAACCACAGGATACATTGAAAAAGCCAGACTGCATAAGCTACACTGAAAAAGCCTGATCCAGATTACATAAATACATTGAAACAGCTGGATCCACATATCATGCCATAGAAGGCTGGCTGGACTCGGGAGGGGGGGAGGCACATCGCAGAGAAGGCTGGCTGGACTCGGGGGTGAGGGGGGGCTTGTGTGAGGTACATGGCAGAGAAGGCTGGCTGGACTAGGCGGGGGACATGGAAGGCTGGCTAGACTAGTGGGGGAAGCACAGTGCAGAGAAGGCTGGGTAGACTGGGGGCAGGACAGGGAAGGCTGGCCCCCAGGGGGGAAGCACTGGGCAGGGAAGAATGGCTGGAATGGGGGGACAGGGCAGGGACGGCTGGCTGGACTGGGGGGGAGCACAGGGCTAGGTCAGGGATTATGATATAGTACTTGTAGTGTACCTGTAGAATTTCTTCTTCTACCAGCGCAGCCAGCCAACCAGAATCAGCGTCGATTGAATTTCAAGAGAGAGAGCAGAGAGAGAGAGGAGGGCCCAGGTGGCTCTGGCAGTAGTGCTGCACCGGCGGCGGCATTTCAAATATGGCGCCAGCCGCAAGCCAATCACAGCTCGCGGACCGTCAGCAAATCAGGAGCAACAGCTCCTGATTGTCTGCCGTTCCGCGACCTCTGGCTAGCTCACGGCTGGCACCATAAATGACATGGCGCCGGCAATGTATATCAGTTAAATTGTACCTGCGCCTGGGCTTCCCTCTCTTTCCGCTCTCTCCAGGCCCAGTACTCGAGGCCTGGTGGTCCTCCCCTGATGGTGGCCCTGTGTTTAAAGAGTGTGGGGTCCCTCTGAATTTCCATTGGCCAGAACAAGTGGTATATCTATAATGGGTGCAGGTTGTGTAGTGCACATGGTCCCACACCCAGTGGCGTAACTAAGGGGGGTCGGATGGGGTGCGTGCCCTGGGCACCATTGAACCAGCGGCGTGGTGGGGGGGCCCAACGTTGGCCTCCAGTTCAGTTGTTAGTGCGTAGTGCGGTCCGCACTACACAGTGAAACAAACACACCACTGCCGGGTAGTACACTCATACTACCCAGCGGCAGTGTGTTTGTTTTAGCAGCCAATGAGAATCAGCCAGACTCTTATTGGCTGTTGCACCCAGGGCCGGAGCCGGGCTGGAGCTCACTAATGAGCTCCGCCTTCTGGCTCCCACACTGGGTGAAGGGAGAGACATCATGATGTCTTTCCCATAGTGCCGAGCGGGGATTCAGGTAAGTGTAAATTGTCTGTCTGTGTGTGTCTGCCTGTTTTATGTGTAAAAGGCACTTCATAGGGGGCACTATATAAGGGGCACTGCATAGATAGCACTGCATAGGGGGAACTGCATAGGGGCACTATATATTGGGCACTACTCAGTACTGCATAAGGGGCACTACTGGGGGCACTGCATAAGGGACACTATTGGAGGCAATGTATATTAGGCACTGTATAGGGGGGCACTATATAAGGGGCATTACTGGGGGCACTAAATATTGGGCACTGCATAAGGGGCACTACTGGGGGCACAATATAAGGGGCACTGCATAGGGGCCCTATATAAGGGGCACTGCATAAGGGACACTACTGGGGGCACTATATATTGGGCACTGTATAAGGGGCACTTCTGGGGGCACTATATATTGGGTACTGCATAAGGGGCACTATATAAGGGGCACTACTGGGTCACTATATATTGGGCACTGCATAAGGGGCACTACTGGAGGCACCATATAAGGGGCACTACTGGGGTGACTTTATAAGGGGCACTACAGGGGGCACTGAAAAATGGGCACTGTACAAGGAGCACTACTGGGGGCCCTATATATTGGGCACTGTATAAGGGGAACTACTAGCAGCACTATATAAGGGGCACTACTGGGGGCAGTGCATAAGGGGCACTACATATTGGGCACTAATGGGGCACTGCATAAGGGGCACTATATAACTGCCACTGCATAAGGGGCATTATATATTGGGCACTACTGGGAGCACTGCATAAGGGGTACTACTAGGGACACTGCATAATGTGCACTACAACAGGGGGCATTGGATAAGGGGTACTACTACTGCAGACATTGCATAAGGAGCACTATTACATTGGGCATTGCATGAGGGGCACTACTACTAGGGGCATTGCATTTTGGGCACTACAACAGGGGGCACTTTATAAGGGGCACTACTACTGGGAGCATTAAGGTGCATATGGAATGGAAAGGAATTCTCCCAGAGTGACAAGAAACGTTGGTGTCATGTTGACACGCCCCCATTTTCAGTGGCCACACCGCTTGTCGCATGTGGCCATGTCCATTTTTTTGGTGCGCACATATGGAGGGGGGTAATTTTTATCTTGCCTTGCACTCCAAATACTCTAGTTACGCCACTGCCCACACCACTTTCACGACCTGCTTTGGCAGCGACAACTATGCAGAAAACACCAGGAAAATGGTGCACAACTGTTTTCCCAGAGACCTGCGTGAGCGCAGTAGACTCTAACGCAGTGCCAGTTTACTCCATTCACCAATGGCAAGAGAGGAGGTGGTCCAGACGGAGATTGCACACAGGCCCCCTCCTCTCTTAATATGCCTCTGGCCAGTACTAGACTTTACCAGCTAGGGCTGGTGGTACTATAGTAGTCTTCAGTCTCAGAATCAGTCTTTTTACACAAGATGTCTCCTGCGGCTCTTGAAAGCACAGCCGCTGCATACAAAGATGCACTGGCTTTTCAAGAGCACCCATTAATTAAAAATTAAAAAATATTTTAAACTATTTAACAATTTACTTATTTTTATTGTTGGAACTAATGGGTCAATTCAGACCCGGATGCTAAGCTGCGCTCTCTCACTGCCAAAAGGTGCCTGGTATGCAAATTCCGCAATTGCACTGTCTGGTGTAAGGACGCACTCTGGACCTGATTCAGACCCGCTCGCTAAGTTGCGTTCGCTCGCTGAGAGCGATTTTCGCCCATCTGCGCATGCGTATAAATGGCAGTGCGCGTGCGCAAGCCAGTCTTTGCGATCTGATTTTGGTTGCTCATAAGCCACTATCACGTCGCTACTCTGAGTGACAGATAGTGCCATTTGTGGGTGGTAACAGGGGAAGGTGCTTGTGAACGGGGGAGTGGTACTGCTAATGCAGGTGTGTCAGGCCGACAAAACGCCATTTAAAGGGTGTGCATAATTAGCAAAGTAGCGTCATTGTACACGTCACCTGCATGTATTTAAGCGCTCACTGATCGCAGTGATTGCGGCGGGAAAAGGCAACCTCAAGGGCTGCGAGCAGCTCCGATGGCTCTCGATGTTACCAATTAAGCCTACAATTCCCGGAGATGACGTGTGTTGCAAGTGGCAAGGGGGCGTATTTAAACACTAGCGAGCGCTCATTGCCATAGCTCGCTAAGACATAGAGGGTGTCCTTACGCGCTGCAGTGTGAGCGCTTAATTTAAATATCCGGCCCCATTTTGCCCACGAGCGACTGCATCTTGCGAACGGGTCTGAATGAGCTCCTCTATGTCTTAAGCTGGCCACACACTAGACCAACTTTCATCCAACCAGCCAACTAGTTGGCTGGTTGGAATGAAAATCTGGTAAAGTATGGCCAGGGCCGGATTAAGACCCACATAGGCCTGGAGCTGAAAATGTTCAAGGGCCTATACTGAGAAGGGGAAGAGCTGTGATAGGTGCTGTGTGGGTGTAGTCAGAGTAACCCTGGTTTATACACCCCCTAAACTATGACCACAATGTCTCCCTGACTACATAGAAATAGAAAAATTGCATAATTTATTTTTTTTTGAAGGGGGGGGACTAGAAAAGTTATTTAAATACTTAAAATGTATGGCCAGTTAGGCAGCTTGTAATCATGCTGTCATGTTGATGGGCCTATTTTTGTGTGAAGGCCTAGAGCTGTAGCTCCATCCGCCCCATTGTTAATCCGGCCCTGCGTATGGGAGTAAATGATGATCAGCAATTTGCTCCTAAATGCCAGAAAACAGATGGAAATGGTCATTCAGACAAGTCTGTTAAATGTTTGATCTGAACAATTTGTTCAAACAACAGTTTTTGTCCATTTTCTGGTGTTTGGGAGCAAATTGCTGATTGTCATTTGCTTTCATGCATTACCAGATTTTCATTCCAACCAATAGTTGGATGGTTGGATGTAAGTTGATCTAGTGTGTGGCCAGCTTTAGAGAGTGGCGGAAGAGTGAGCGTACACCAGTATAAAGGCGCCCACTTTTCTTTCTTAACACACGTCATTTCCAGGTACTGTATGATTAATCAGAACCATCGAGAGCCATCAGAGCTGGTCGCAGCAGTAGACCCTACTCCACCACAAGCACTGCGATCAGTGCAGGCTGAAATACAACCAAGTGATGTGTACAATGACGCTTCCATGCTAAATATGCACACCCATAAAACTCATTTTTGACGCCCAGACATGCCTGCGTTCGCAGCACCACTCCCCCGTTCACAAGCACCTTCCCCTGGCACCACCCACAAACGGTACTATTGGTCACTCAAAGTAGCGCTCAGTACTTGTGCTAAGAGCGCATGATTCTAGATCGCAATGACTGGTTCGCGCACGTGCACTACGATGCATGCACAGATTTGCAACAGTCGCCCATAGCATGCGTCCACGGCTTAGCGTCCGGGTCTGAATCAGGCCTTAAAAGCCTTAAAGGCGTGTATCCACTAGACGATTAAAATGAGCGATTGAACGATTACGACATCGTGATCATTCAATTGCTCATTAATCATGCAGCAATCGTTTAATAAAATACCTACAACGTCCAGCGATGAGCGATACCGCATGTCGTCTGAAGTTATCTATAGTCGTCCCTACATGCTGGTCAATTTTCCCAATATCGTTGGTGTATCATTGGTATATCATACAGTTGATACGCGTTGATCGATCAACGACCAAATGATAAACCACTCCCCTGACACTCCAAAACCTCCATTTTGTGATCATCTCTGCCGGAGCTGGACGCTGCTGCAAGTGTCGGAGGACCACGCGGAATAACATTTTGCAAAAAAGTAAGTGCACACTACTGACCACCAATGCTATGACCTACTAGAGGCACTCCTGGGAGCACTCCGGGAACACTGCATAATGGGCACTCCAGGGACACTGCATAATGGGCACTCCGGGTGTACTGCATAAGGGATACACTGCTGGCACCGCATAAGGGGCACTCTAGGGGCACTGCATAAGGGGCACACTGCTGGCATTGCATTAGGGGCACAATGCTAACACTGCATAAGGGGCACTCTGGGGGTACAGCATGAGGGACACTACTGGGGGCACTGCATAAGGGGCACAACTGGGAGCACTGCATAAGGGGCACACTGCTGGCACTGCATAAGGGGCACTCTGGGGGTAATGCATAACGGAAACACTGCTGGCACTGCATAAGGGGCACTCCAGGGGTACTGCATAAGGGACACTACTGGGGGCACTCCATAAGGGGCACACTGCTGGCACTGCATAAGGGGCACAATGCTTTCACTGGGGGTACTGCTATGAATGCCGTTCAGTCTCTATTTTGCGTTTTCCCGCCGAAGAACAAGTTAAAACTGGCTACAACACTACATACAGAAATAACATTCTACTCAATAACTCCCTATGATCCATAACTAGCGGACGCATGATGCGACTTCTTTGCCTATAGAAATGGATGTCTGCAAATAAACAGGGATTTAGTATGTGTTACAAGCCGTGGCAGCGGCTTGTTTC
The DNA here is from genome assembly GCA_031769625.1 of Taudactylus pleione. Lineage (NCBI taxonomy): Eukaryota > Metazoa > Chordata > Amphibia > Anura > Myobatrachidae > Taudactylus > Taudactylus pleione. Next base: position 2,628,704 of record JAUIMM010000241.1, read on the forward strand.
CCACCGGCTCGGGACCTACACTGACTCAGAATCCGGTTCCGCTGATTACCAAGCACCGGGGATGCTGCAGAGAGTGACTCATACTCCATATGCTGCTGATTGGCTGCTCCTCCTATTTGTAGCTTCCATATTCATTCCCCCTCACCGGTTATAGAGTTTCCTCCTACAGCTCGGTCTGGTTGTTCCAGCTATCCTCTGTGATTGTCTACACTTCAGCCGCTGCTTCTATTTACCACTCTCCGTCTCCCTCCACGCTGCCTTCCAGGCTTCAGCAGGTAGCTCAATTATTCAAGACTGTTGTTCCACTCTGCTCTGAAGGCTGTTAGCTTGCTGTCTGTTTTCACCATCCACATGCTGTGCTCAGTGTATGCAGGCCCAAGCCTTTGGATCCGTGCTTCCTCTGTATAATCAGCAGCTACAGCTTTCTCAGCCCTACTGTGTGTAATCAAACTGTACATTTACACCTGAACTATTCACCATCCACATGCTGTGCTCAGTGTATGCAGGCCCAAGCCTTTGGGTCCATGCTTCCTCTGTATAATCAGCAGCTACACATTTCTCAGACATACTGTGTGTAATCAAACTGTACATTTACACCTGAACTATTTTCAGCCTGTGTTATCCTGCCCTCCTGGCAGGCAACTCATCTAGCCAAGAAATCCTGCCCTCCGGGCAGGCAACTCATCTAGCCAAGGAATCCTGCCCTCCGGGCAGGCAACTCATCTAGCCAAGTTATCCTGCCCTCCTGGCAGGCAACTCATCTAGCCAAGAAATCCTGCCCTCCTGGCAGGCAACTCATCTAGCCAAGAAATCCTGCCCTCCTGGCAGGCAACTCATCTAGCCAAGAAATCCTGCCCTCCTGGCAGGCAACTCATCTAGCCAAGAAATCCTGCCCTCCTGGCAGGCAACTCTACAAACCAAGCTTTCCTGCCTTATCTGGTGAGACACTTTTCCATAGCATTATAACCGGCCAACTTTGTATTTAAGTCTGTGCGTTCCGTGTCCTTCATTATGGAGCAGGCTCAAAACCCTGTACAAATCCTTGCCGCACAGATCCAAGTGCATACCCAAAAAGTTCAGGAGCTTTCTATTAGATTTGAGGATGTTCGGGCATCCACTCCTGGAGCCGTTCCCAAGGAACCTAAAATTAATCTCCTTGATAGGTTTTCTGGAGACCGTACTCAGTTCCTGAACTTCCGTGAGAGTTGTAAACTCTATTTTCGTCTCCGACCTTTATCTTCTGGATCTGAGACTCAGCGGGTAGGATTAGTGATCTCGCTCTTACAAGGAGATCCACAGACTTGGGCATTTGGTCTCGCTTCAACACAATCTGCGCTTTTATCAATAGATGCCTTTTTTAATGCTCTTGGATTATTATATGCAGATCCTGACCGTAGTTCTTTGGCTGAATCCAAGCTGCGGGCTCTTCGGCAGGGAAAGAATCCCGCAGAGGATTATTCCTCAGAGTTTCGGAGATGGGCAGTGGATTCAGGATGGAGCAACCCGGCATTGCGTAGCCAATTCTGCTTGGGTCTTTCGGATGCCATCAAGGACATTTTGGTCCAACATCCATCACCTGAGTCCCTTGATGACTTAATCTCTTCAGCCATCCGTATTCACCGTCGCCTCCGAGAATGCAAACGAGAACGCAGTCTTTCTGTACAGTCGCCTCAGTCACCTTCCTGGCTGCTGGTGGAGAACTCTGAGGAACCCATGCAACTGGGAGCTTTCTGGCCATCGCCCAGGGAGAGACAAAGATGATGATCTCAAGGCCTCTGCCTATATTGTGGAGCTAGAGGTCATCCGCTGAAATCTTGCCCACATAGGCCAGTAAAAGATCGGGTCTGAATGTAAAAGAGGAGTTACATTTAGGCCTGGCATCTGTTTCCTCAAAAAATTCATTGCTAGTTCCTGTGGTGGTACATCTGTCGCAATCCGTCCATTCCGTATCGGCGTTTGTGGACAGTGGTGCTGCTGGGAACTTCATGGACTTATCATTTTTTCATTCCTTATGTTTAGCTGCAGTTCCTTTACCTCAAGAGGTTCCTATTTGTGGGTTAGATGGTGGTCTGGAGGCTAATGGTCTTATCAAATTCAAGACACCACCTCTTTGTCTCTCAGTTGGAATTTTGCATTCGGCGATGATTTCTTTTTTGCTACTCCAGTGTCCTTTTGCTCCCGTCATTTTGGGGTTTCCATGGTTAATGACCCATAATCCCGTCATTGATTGGATTACGGGGGATATTGTCAAATGGAGTCCAGCGTGTCAAAATTGCTGTTTATCTACACCCATCCGAACGGCTATCTCTGCTGTCTCAGAGTCTCTTCCAGGCCTTCCTGCTCAATACCATCTTTTTGCAGATGTTTTTTCTAAATCAAAGGCCAATTCTTTACCACCTCATCGTCCATATGATTGCGCCATACAGCTATTACCAGGAGCCAAGTTACCCAAGGGTCGTCTCTATTCTCTTTCTATACCTGAGAATAAGGCCATGGAGGAGTATATTGCGGATGCCTTGGCTAAAGGATTCATCCGTCCTTCTAAATCTCCGGTTGGGGCTGGTTTCTTCTTCTTCCAGGAGAAGGATGGGTCATTACGTCCTTGCATTGACTTTAGGGCATTGAACGAAATCACCATCAAAAACTCGTACCCTTTGCCTTTGATCTCTGTAATTTTTGATCAGCTCCGGCAAGCTTCCATTTTTTCCACGATTGATCTCCGTGGAGCTTATAATTTGATCCGGATCAAGACCGGAGATGAATGGAAAACGGCGTTCAATACGCATACGGGGCACTATGAAAATTTAGTTATGCCATTTGGAATGGCTAATGCTCCAAGCAGTCTTTCAAGACTTTATCAACGATGTACTCCGGGAGTTTCTTGGCATTTTTGTGGTTGTTTACCTCGATGACATCCTCATTTACTCTCACTCCATGCACCAGCATGTCCAGCATGTCAGTCAGGTCCTATCTAAATTGAGAGAGAATTCGTTATTTGCCAAGTTGGAGAAGTGTGAGTTTCATGTGGAGCAAGTATCTTTTCTTGGATATATTATTTCTCCTCATGGCTTCTCCATGGATCCTGGAAAGGTTAAAGCAGTATTGGACTGGGTTCAGCCTACTACATTGAAAGGCATTCAACGTTTCCTTGGTTTTTCCAATTACTATCGGAGATTTATTGGCTCGTTTTCCTCCATTGTTGCCCCCATAGTAGAGTTAACCAAGAAAGGTGCGGATGCTTCCAACTGGCCTAGTCAGGCAGTTCGGGCATCTCAAACTTGCTTTCACCAGCGCTCCTGTTCTCAAACATCTGGATCCAGGTCTGCCTTTTGTGGTTGAGGTGGACGCCTCTGAGATTGGGGCAGGAGCTATTCTCTCTCAGAATAATCCGTTGGATGGCAAACTCCATCCATGTGCATTTTTTTCACGTAAATTTTCTTCAGCCAAGTGTAATTATGATGTTGGGAACAGGGAGCTGCTTGCCGTTAAGTTAGCTTTTGAGGATTGGAGACATTGGCTTGAAGGAGCCAAACACCGGATCTCTGTCCTCACTGACCACAAAAATTTTGCATACATTGAATCGGCCAAGAGGCTTAACTCCAGGCAAGCACGATGGGCACTATTTTTTACCAGATTTAATTTTCTCATTTCTTTTCGACCCGGATCTACTAACATCAAGGCTGATGCATTGTCCAGGAGTTTCACTTCTGTCCAACAGGATACTGTGATCAAAGAATCCATCATTCCCAGATCTTGTATCCAGGTGGCTTTATCTCGAAATTTTTCTGAGGATCTGTCTGTGTTTCAAGAGGATTCGCCTCCTGGTAGACCGTCCAATCGCCTGTTTGTTCCTGTAAATTTGAGAAAAGCTGTCCTACAGGACTTCCATGTGAGACAGGCTTTCAGACATCCAAGCATCAATAAGACCATTGAATTATTGTCTTGTGCGGTTTGGTGGTCGTCTTTGGCTTTGGACGTCTTTGGCTTTGGACGTTCGGGAATTTGTTTTGGCATGTGAGGTTTGTGCTCGTAACAAGACTCCTCGTACCCCACCATCAGGATTACTGCTTCCTCTTTCCACACCAAAAAGACCCTGGACACACATTGCAATGGACTTCATTGTGGACCTTCCTCGCTCTGCTGGCTGTTCAGTTATTTGGACTATCGTGGACCGCTTTAGCAAAATTACGCACTTTATTCCTTTATTGCGATCTGCCAAAGAACTTTCTGTCCTCTTCTTGGAACATATTTTTCATTTGCATGGTCTTCCCTGTGACATTGTTTCCGACCATGGGACACAATTTGTTGCACGGTTTTGGAGATGTTTCTGCACTGCACTGGGTATCAGTCTCAGCTTGTCTTCAGGATATCACCCACAGTCTAATGGGCAGACAGAACATGCTAATCAAACCCTGGAGCAATATTTACTGTGTTACGTCTCAAAATTCCAGAATGATTGGGTGTCTCATCTTCCCATGGCTGAATTTGCTTTTAACAATTCCTGTCACTCTGCATCTTCAGTTTCACCCTTCTATTGTGTGACGGGCCAACATCCTCTGGCCAATTCATTTGATTTATCATTCTCCAGATCCTCTGATGCAGGGACTGTTTCCAGACTCCGTGGTATTTGGCCCAAGGTGCATCATAATCTCCTCAAGGCACCTCTCCATTCTAAGAAATTGGCAGATAGACATCGGAGGCCTTGCACGTTCAAAAGGGGGGGACTTAGGACCTCATTCAGAGCCGCTCGTAAGCGGCCGTACGCTTGTAGTCATCCGATGTTGTAAAACCACGCATGCGTCGGTGTAACAATGCGCATGTGCGTACGGCTGTTTGCGATAATTTTTTCAGTCGGTCGTCGAAAAGCGAACAGGAAGTGACATGTCAAATGTGATTGACAGAACTGTCCGTTTTGGGGCGGTGACGGGGGTGGAGATGGAAAAATGCAGGCGTGTCGAGGCGTTTTTTGGGCGTACATAAATTATCTGATGCGAGCGGCCAATGTGAACGGAAAAAGTCATACGTCACTGTCTGATCCAATTTTCAATAAGACTGCTCGCTCATCTTGTGGTCTGGTATAGTCTACCTCAATGATGATGGTCTCTTCGTCCTTCCCTGGGCTCATCGATGGAGTGTTGATTTATCAATTGAGGCCACAGAAACAATCTTCTTTTAATTGTTAAACTGCTTTTAAGGTGTTTCGCTAATAGACTTTTTTTAGTAGCTAAAAACCGAACGCAGGTGAACTACTCAGCTGCTAATTTCGGCCTAATACAATCAATTTGCAGACATTTTTTTTTTTTGGGTGTATTTTGAAATTTTTGTAAGTGGTTTTTTGTAGTTAAACAATATTGTACGCATGTTTTATTTTTTTGCGAATATTTTATGGCCAAAGAAACCATTTTTTTTTTTTTTTATCAGTGTTTTGTAAAAATCATTATTATTTTTTTAACCCTTGATTTGTTGAAAATTCAAAAATGTTTCTCTTTCCGTTGTATTGTTTGTAATTTTGTTGGATGGATTACCTTTTAACCAGTTTTGTAAGAAATAAACAATAGAATTGAGCAGTTTTTAAACTGTTTTTTATTATAATTTTTTTTTTTTTCAGACAAAAAATGAAAAACACGTAAATAAACATAAATTGGTTGTTTGGCCACACAAATAAAATAAGTGGCATTTCAGACACAAACCAATTAAAATTTTAAAAACAATTTACAAGAAAGGAGAGGGAGGTTTTGGCCATTACGGAATATGGGACAAACACAGAAATGGATTGTGGGGAAATTAGCCAGTGCTGTCATCGCCTTTTCGGGCATTTGGGCGGGGTTGGGAGTGACCCAGAATGGGTCCGGGAGGTCCTTCGCCTGGCCTGTCCAGAGGCAGATGTTGGGGCCTCTGGACTAGGCATAGGGCTAGGCACATTTTGAGGGATGGCTGTTGTTGTGCCCGAGGTGGAGGGTCCTGATGTTCCGGCAGGAAGGGAGGCTGGCTCCAACATGTGGTGGCGAATGAGCTGCTCCAGGGCATTAGCAATTCGCACGTTGGCCACAGAATTTGCCTCCAGGGCGTCCGCCACCCGTAGCAGACTGGCGTCCAGCCTCAGCAGAATCTCGGTCTGTTGATCCGTTTTAATATTGAGATCACTGAGGAGGGCCACTGCCTGCGAGGGGGAAGGCCCTGAACTGTCTTCCACAGGGTCCCCAGCCGTATCTACTGCTTCCTCCCCTGCAGATCCAGAAGAAATTCTGCGGCCAACGCTCACCTCTGGAGCAGACTCATCCGCCTGTGTCTCTGTGAGAAAAAAGAGAAAAGAGTCAAATTAGAATCTAGATATGTCCCAAAAACATTTCAGAGTTCTTAACATTACAACATTTACCTGGGTCAACATGAGGAGCCGCAAAGTCTGGCATGTCGGTATCCATGTTCGACACGCCAAACACCTCCTCATCCTGCACACACCCCTGTGCCAGCTCCTCCAAATCAGTGAGCTCAAGTGACACAGGGGTGGGACCCCCACCTGTCCCCCTTGCATGCCTAGCCCTATCTGCAAGTTTTTGTTTCAGGCGATATTTGAAGTCGCTCCATCTGTTGTATAAAAAGTTGGCATTATTACTCCAGTATTTTGACCTGTAAATACTTTTTTATCAAATGTAGTTTGTACGTACCGGCGTTTGACCTCCCGGGTTGAACGTTCCAATTCACTCACCCCATTGACAGCACTGGCTATGTCGTCCCACATTTTCCACTTCTGGCTTGCACCCATATTCCTTGCTGCCTGGGGCAGGGTGTCATTGCACATTTGGACCAAAACCTCCATCTCCTTCCTTGTGAATTGTGGCTAACTTTTTTCTTTTTTGCTTGTTTCGTTGGTCTACTAGGCCCAGCAGCCTCTTCCATGTCATCCTCAACACCTTTTTTTAAAACGAAAAAAAAAATGGAAAATGTTTTAAAAAAATATTGTTAATCACTCATTTTCCCTCCAAAAACAAATAACTTACCTGGCGCCTCTTGGCCAGTACCTTGCTGCTCTGTAGACATATTTGACTCAACTACAGCAGACCGATTTGGGATTTCTGTGACATTTTTATACCTGCGTCAGCATTATTCGGCCGCATCATTGATTGTGCGCTCCTATTCTCCGCCCTTAATTTTAGCAGGAAAATAAAGACTATTTATGGCTTCGTGTGACTCGAGTCGAGGTGGCATGTTATGATTGTTGGAGGTTTTGCGTTGGAGTGGATTGTTGGCTGATTGTGGAGTAGAAGGAGGAATTTTTGGGTGTGATCTTTGTGTTTTTTTTCTTACTTCTTTCTTTTCCGTTCGCTTTTTTATTTATTGTTTTGCTTTTTATTTTGGATTTTTTGAGTAAGTATTTTCAAAAACCACCATTAAAAATATTAGTAAATAGTTGTCCAATTTTTAATTTTCATTTTTTTTATTTTTTATAGTTACTTTGGCATTGCCCCAGTGACGTTTTTGAACTTTGGGATATTTGTCTGTTTTTGGTAAGTGTTTTTGGTTTCATGATTTTACAAATTCGATGTGTTGGTCTTAGCATATGTTTCGCAAAGTACTGTTGTTTATTTTTTTGGAACAATCATGTCTTCCCACTAAATGTCATGTAATATTTTGCGTACTAATGTTGGAGTGGTTTTAACTGTAAAAGTAGCGTACTATTTAGCCAACTAATGTGTCCTTATTTACCGGTAAAAGTAGCGTACTATTTTGCCAACTAATGTGTCCTTATTTACCGGTAAAAGTAGCGTACTATTTAGATAACTAATGTGTCTTGATTTTTTCAGTGTCAAATCATGTCTTACCACTAAATGTTGCGTAATATTTTCAAAACTAATGTGTCCTCCCTTCTCTATTTTTCCCCAAAAAAATTTGTATACAATCATAGTTTATTAAATTAATCTTAAATATATTTTCTACTTTTGAAATGTAGGTAGTTCAGCACATGACACGTCCCAGGCCTGTAAGCATCTTTGGATTTCTTAGAAAAGATAAGTATATTTTTCTTTACACATTTGTCTAAAACAATAACTACCTGGCTTACCATTTCAGATTGATGTTGGTCGTATTATATTGGTCATGGTTCCAGAACCCGACCAACCTCAACTTCGTCCCAGGCATAGGCCTCGTAGGCGTGCAAGGCCCCAGATATATAGAACACGTGTCACCCTTTTTGGAATGCCAGATGATGAGGTGTTAAGGCGATACCATCTGCCGCCACAAATCATCATAGACACTTTCTCATTAATAGAGAGTGATCTTGAATGGCAAATTGACAGTCCTACAGCAATACCACCACTTACTCAATTAATGTCGGTGTTACATTTTTGTGCCTCAGCATCCTTTCAAACCACTGTGGGAATAGTTGCGGGAATATCCCAATCCTCCTTTTCAAGGATCCTGAGGGCAGTGGTGGAGGCCCTTTTTAAACACCTCCATCATTTTATTAAAATGCCATTTGGATATGGGTACCCTTAATGTGGCGAAGGTGAATTTTTACCAAATAGCTGGCTTCCCACACATCATAGGGGTTGTCTATGGCACTCACATACCACTTCAGCCTCTAGCAAGGCTGGAGGCTATTTTTAGGAACCGAAAGCACTTTCATTCACTGAATGTAATGGTGGTATGTGATGCCTCCCTCCAGATCCTGTCCCTGAATGCCAAATTCCCTGGCAGTGCACATGATTCCTTCGTCATCCGGCAATCAGGCATTTGGCACAAATTAAACAACCTACAAGCTGGTGATGTGTGGCTTCTGGGTAAGTTGAAACCTTCTGTTGAAACCAATGCAAAGCTTGTTACACAATGGCTCTCAAGTTTGTTTTATATTTTCACAGGAGACAGTGGTTACCCTTGCACGCCCTGGCTGCTCACTCCTTATTTGGTTCCCACACCAGGGCCACAAAGTGAGTATAATTCCGCACTTACAGCCACCAGGCAGGTGGTGGAGTGCTGTATCGGCCTTTTAAAAGTTCGATTCAGATGCCTCCACCGCTCTGGTGGCGAGCTTATGTATTTGCCGGATATGGTTTCGAAAATTGTGGTCCTGTGTGGGATATTTCACAACATCGCCATAAGGAGTGGTGTCCCAATGCAGCCAGAGGATGCCTTGCCTGAGGATGGCCCCCCCGAGGTTGGTCGGAGGTCAGTATGTGGGGGGGCCATACGCGATGATGTGGTGGCCAGATTTTTTAGGTAATTATTTTTAAAAAATTAAGTTAATTGACACAATGTAGACATGTAAGATTTTAATGGCCAATTTTAATTTGTGTTTTATATTTTTTTGTCTTTTATTCCATAAAATTAACCTAAAAAATGATGCCTACTACCTGATCCAAAAAATTTACTTCATGTGGCCATATTGGATATAACTTCTGGAACAATGATTTCTTCGCCTCATTTGTGGATTCATGTTGGCATGCTACTTCTTCAAACAGTTCTTGATTGTTGTTGTTATTTTGTTCTTTTTGGTGTTGGTTGTATTTTTGAGTGTGTTTTCACTGTGTGAATTGATTGTGACAATTCACTTTGTGTTTATTATTTGTGTGCATTAAATTTTTGTTTAACATTAAACAAACATTTCCTTGGTAAATTACAAGCAAGTGTAACCTGGTCCAAAAAAGGCAAACTTGCTTAATGGCTAATCCTGTAATGTGTTAAATTGTAAAGTATTTTACCCTGCTTTGTGGCTAAAAACAAACACCAAAGGTATTATGGTGAATCAGTATGTTTTCTAATCTAGGCCTAAGCAGGTTTGATTTAATTTTTACATTACCCACAAACATTATAAAAAAAAAATTGCTGTTAATTCTACAAACCTATTGGTATTGTTAGGTGTTTAATGTGCCAGCTTACATACTTACTTGAACTTTCTACAATCTAATTTACATTACTTAAAAAATCATGCTACAATAGTCGACTTATGTAAGGTTCAACAATCTAATATTTACAGACAAGGAATGAGACTTTAATAAATCAAAATATATTTAATTTTTTGTAAAAAAAATTTGGCGAAAAAAAAAAAATTAGTGGTGCTGGAGCGCCAACAAATGATCCAGGACCACTAGCATGCCTACTACACTCAAGCTCAGCAAGCCGGAAAACAGTTCTTGGTTCCGCCTCTGGTCCTCTGTGGGTTAAAAAAATGTGTGGATTACTAAAATGACACCTTAATTTATATGTTACCAAACAATTTAAAAATCAGATTATACTTAAAAAAAAAAGAGAAAAAAAACAACAACACAAAAGTAATGCCAAACGCAAAGATTGTATAAAAAAAAAAATAACATAAAAATACCACAAAAAATAGGGAGAACTACGCAAAAATACTACATTTGTTGGTACCGTAAACAAGAAAGACACAAGTATGAGTGTTTGGACATGTGTCATATGTGTAAGGGGAAAACATCCTAGACATCCTAGACATTGTTTCACAAAGATATATATCCAAAACATTAGAAATACTTAACAAATTTGAAATGCACAGGCAAAAGGACAACATCAACCAAAAACAAAATAATGCAAAAGCAACCATAGTTTAAAAGGGAAACATACCGGTCATAATGATGACTGGGCCTGGAGCCCCGACAGAGGTGGGCCAGTGCTGCTCGGATGGAGGAGGGGTGATTTGGCTGGAAATTGAGGGTGAGGAAAAGAGAGGGGAGGGTGATGAAAAGAGAGGGGGGAGTGGAGGGGAGGGTGAATTTTGAGGGATGGCAATGTGATGAGAGGGAGGGGCATCACGGTCTGCCTGGTCTGGGATGGAGGGGGAATTTGGGGAAGGTTGGGGAGAGGAGGTATGGGTGGGAGTGGGGGATAGGGGACGAGCCCGACGTCGTTGACGTTGTAGACGTCATAGTCTGCGCTCAGCCCCTAAATGATGGATAAAAATTTATATTATTAAATATTTAATATTTTTATTTAAAAATTTACACACCACAAAAAAAAAAAAACAGGGCTATACGGGAAACATGCACACGCAGGTATGTCCAAAATAAAGAAACAGGGCTAGACGGAAAACATGCACACGCAGGTATGTCCTAAATAACGAAACAGGGCTAGACGGAAAACATGGTCACGCAGGTATGCTTACATTTAAAATGTTAAAAAAAATACACTTACATTCCAGAATTTGCTGACGCAAATTGTCCAAAAGGCATGGGGATCTGCGGTGTAGATCTTACCATCGTCTTTCGAGCTGGCCGATATTGCGGCGGTAGCCCAACGTACGCAGCCGGCGCCGCACCTCCGCATAGGCTTGCCGCTTGCGGAGGTTAGTGATGGGGGCCGGATGCTCAGTTATTCTCCGGTCCATCACATCTGTGAGGACCAGGAGTTCGCGGCGACAAAATGCTGCGGCTCTCATGATGGCAATGATTTTTTCAACACAAAACAGTTTTAATAAAGGTCCCAGAAAAAATTTGATTGGCTAATGTACTTTGAAAATTCACAGAAAGCATTCTATTGGTTATTGTATGAGTCATGTGACTTACATCCTCACAAATATAATGTGAGTTATGATAGGCTTGATGCAGTGACATGCGTAAGCTAATTTAAATATTATTAATACAGATGAAAAATCTGCATATAAACAAATGCAAAACAATAGTAGCATTCAAACAAACTTGAAAATTTGAAAAACCATCCCCTTGGTACAAACGTACGTATTCTGCGGAAGGAATGACACACACGAACAATAATAAAGTTTATTGACATTGTAAAAAAAAACGGATTGCAAAGATGTGAATACCAATTAAGCTAATGAATATACTGATTGCTATTAATCGATTCAAGTATGTTTGCAGAATGAAATAGCAGGCAATCGAAAACTGACAGGCCCACTTCCGGATTTGACTTGTGCGAGCGTCCCCTGCAACCAAAGAGGAGACGGACGGTCGCTATTTTGAACGTTCGCTAGCTAGAGGAGGGGTTGGGAGACTATGGGGCGGAAGATTAGCTGCGAGCGAACATATGAGCGAGCGCTTGAATTTAAATTTTTTCGCTCGTACGCCGAACGAACGCCCACTTGCGTCCGGGTCTGAATGAGGTTCTTAGTGTGGCTGTCCACTAGAAATATCAAACTCCGGCAACCCTCTCACAAATTGGGTCCTCGGTTTATTGGTCCTTTCCGGATCATTTCTCAAGTTAACCCAGTTGCTTTCAAACTCCAACTACCAAATTCGTTAAAGATTAACAACACTTTTCATGCCTCTTTATTAAAGCCAATCCATAAGTCAGATAGATTTGGGAACTGGAGTTCTTTCAGGTCTGCTCCGGTGGTGGTCCACGGTCAACAGGAGTTTGTGGATGAGAAAGTGCTGGATTCTAGAGTATCTAGAGGTCGGTTGCAGTTTCTGGTCAATTGGAAGTGCTATGGTCCGGAAGAACGTTCCTGGATTCCATAAGATGCCTTACATGCTCCCAGGTTGAAGAGGATGTTATTTCAGGAATTTCCCTTTAAACCAGGCTCTGGGGGTTCTTCAACCCTGCGTCAAGGGGGGGGGGTACTGTCACAAGCCGTGGCAGCGGCTTGTTTCCCACCGGCTCGGGACCTACACTGACTCAGAATCCGGTTCCGCTGATTACCAAGCACCGGGGATGCTGCAGAGAGTGACTCATACTCCATATGCTGCTGATTGGCTGCTCCTCCTATTTGTAGCTTCCAGATTTATTCCCCCTCGCCGGTTATAGAGTTTCCTCCTACAGCTTGGTCTGGTTGTTCCAGCTATCCTCCATGATTGTCTACACTTCAGCCGTTGCTTCTATTTACCACTCTCCGTCTCCCTCCACGCTGCCTTCCAGGCTTCAGCAGATAGCGCAATTATTCAAGACTGTTGTTCCACTCTGCTCTGAATGCTGTTAGCTTGCTGTCTGTTTTCACCATCCACATGCTGTGCTCAGTGTATGCAGGCCCAAGCCTTTGGGTCCGTGCTTCCTCTGTATAATCAGCAGCTACAGCTTTCTCAGCCCTACTGTGTGTAATCAAACTGTACATTTACACCTGAACTATTCACCATCCACATGCTGTGCTCAGTGTATGCAGGCCCAAGCCTTTTGGTCCATGCTTCCTCTGTATAATCAGCAGCTACAGTTTTCTTAGCCCTACTGTGTGTAATCAAACTGTACATTTACACCTGAACTATTTTCAGCCTGTGTTATCCTGCCCTCCTGGCAGGCAACTCATCTAGGCAAGAAATCCTGCCCTCCTGGCAGGCAACTCATCTAGCCAAGAAATCCTGCCCTCCGGGCAGGCAACTCATCTAGCCAAGAAATCCTGCCCTCCTGGCAGGCAACTAATCTAGCCAATAAATCATGCCCTCCTGGCAGGCAACTCATCTAGCCAAGAAATCCTGCCCTCCTGGCAGGCAACTCATCTAGCCAAGAAATCCTGCCCTCCCGGCAGGCAACTCATATAGCCAAGTAATCCTGTCCTCCCGGTAGGCAACTCATCTAGCCAAGAAATCCAGCCCTCCTGGCAGGCAACTCATCTAGCCAAGAAATCCTGCCCTCCTGGCAGGCAACTCATCTAGCCAAGAAATCCTGCCCTCCCGGCAGGCAACTCATCTAGCCAAGAAATCCTGCCCTCCTGGCAGGCAACTCATCTAGCCAAGAAATCCTGCCCTCCTGGCAGGCAACTCATCTAGACAAGAAATCCTGCCCTCCTGACAGGCAACTCATCTAGCCAAGTTATCTTGCCCTCCTCGCAAGCTACTCTAAAAACCAAGTTTTCCTGCCTTATCTAGTGAGACACTTTTCCATAACAGTATGATACCAAACATGACATGTCCACTGTATTCTGAACCATAGATCTCTTTTAAGTACATCTTAATTTTTAACTAACAAAACCTTTAATAACTCTGATTATTATCTATAATGTGTGGGAACCATTTTATATGTATGCGTTCGCATATGTGCGTCTGTGTATGTATATGTGTGCGTTATGTGCATCAGCGTATGTGTGTTGTGAATTCGCATTTGTGCGCATTGGATTGCACCGATGCAAAGTAGCGTCCAAATCACACGTCATCAGACTATAGACGACTATATTTTCAGATAATATTGTAAAGCGATCATACCCAATTATTTGACTTTGACAGTCCACCCTTTAATAGCAAACATAACACTATCATATTCTATTCTTAATCTATTTAGTCAGACATAATAACTTATTATCTAATGTTCTATACGGTATGACACAATTTGGTAATTGAACCGTCAATAGTGCGCCTCAGGAAAGGGTAAAACAACCCTTATACGCCATCTGCGGATCTATAGGGGACCATTGGTAGGATGTGGGACCTTATCTAACATATAAAGGACGTTTGGGGGAATTGAGACTACATTATCTATTATGTTTAACAGAACATTTACAATACATTTTGTTGTATCTGACTCATCCTATTCATATTTCATTATCTGATGGTACATTCAATTTCAGGATTGTAATGCAGTTCTTTAAAAACCTTAGTACCTATACTACCACTACTCACCACCACTATGTTTTAATTTTAACTGTTTACCTTGGTGGTACGTTTTCCACACTTCAACACAGTAGGAACACATCTGACACATAAACCAATTACTAAAATGACAACAAGTATAAGAATAAGGAGCTTACCTACACTAGCAATCATCTTCTGTACCCACTCTCCCAGACCGGAGAACCATTTTACAAGATTTAACCATGAGAACCATATCTCTACCTTTACCTCAGTCTCATACAAGGAAGTATTATGGTCCTTCTGAAATTCTCATTTTAGTTGTAATATTTCATCCATTCTCCGGTCAATTACCTCTTTGGGGTCATTAGTATTATTGGTGATGTACGTGCAACACTTGACACCAAATTGGGTGGCCAAACTCACACAATATCCACCAGTAATAGATGTCAGGTAGTTTAACACTAGCCTCCTTTTTATAAGCCTGTAGCTCCTTACCCATAAACCTGAAAGTGTCATCATACATCTCGGTGATATTGTCTATTAATTTAGCCAGGTAATGATCCTGGTGGGATCTAAAGCTACCAAAATTTGGAAACCAGTCGTTTCACTAATCAACTGTGTGGCTATATGTTCTTCACCAGGGATCATATTTCTTTTGTCACAATGTTCATACTGTGTGTGTGTATGTATGGAGGTGGTGCGGTTTTATGGATACCTCTGGGACCAACTTGCTATAAATCATAAACCCTTGGAACTCAGAGATAATCAAGAATAAGCCCTTCTTCCACAAACATAGTATACATTATCTGGGAGGACATAAGGTACATTATGATCCTGCACAATATCACATAAAGTTTTAACAAAACTACCTAAGCCTATTGTCCTCATCTGCTCCAGACACGTTTCAGCCTGAATAACCCATAAGAAACTTTTCCAATAGATAACACACATTTGGTTTGTTCCTATGTCCTCGTCTCTGGGGTTCATCACTACTGGTGTGGCGAGCCATTGTCTGATCCAATAAGTCTGCTTCCCAATTCTCCTGTCTTTCTATGTATGAAATGTTCAGACACAGCAAAGACCGATCTATGGATATTGGTGGAGCTTTAAACTAGGGGACCTGGTGATGTTATACTTCCCTTCTATGGCTCTCCCTCGCCGTAATTCAAGGACCTCAGAGAAATTTAATGGGAATGGTACTAATCCTACATTATGTTGTTCCTGAGGCACGTGAGTGCACACCCAACATTCAGTCTGGTTTAAGACCTTACCCACTAAGGAATGGTAATCCTCTAAAGGATGCCCGCCCAAATACAGATTACTCTTGGACTGGCATCGTTGGATGCATTTTTCATCAACTAGTGATCAACAGTACTCACAAATATAATATTCCTCAGATAATAAATCTTCACACTGTCTTCGAGTTCCATGGCTAACAGATCTCTTAATAATCCCTGAACTGATTTTGACCATATGTTGCCCTGATCGTTCTATTGCTCTCTCCTCTGACTTCACTCTATCGACATCACTATCAGCCTCCCTCTCCGTCATCTGTCCTCTGTCACAGAAATAGGAAATCCTGAAACATATAAAAATGAGAAGAACCCTGGAACAAGAAAAATATACAAATCGCCACTCCATTGCTGAGATAGTAGTCTGTACACGTCTCTGGCTCAGGTGTTTTCACTGCAGTCTCTAGTTCTCCCAGAACAGGTTTGCAATTGACGGGTCCATGTTTTACAGGGATATATATATACACAAAAATATCACGTTTGTGTCTGCTACCAACAATCACTTGTGGTCTTTAAAAACTATTATTTCATTACTTCAAGGGATATATAGTATTTTCAGCTATTAATATATTTCCAAGATCCTGCAAAAAACAAAAACAAAAAAAAACCTTGTACACCCATCTTCCAATTCCTATGAATTTGGTCAGGGGTTGTACTACTTACTTATTACCACTGGGGGATTTCAGAATCCTTTACTCTGCTATAGATATTTATATACCATTATACTTTTACCTGTGTACACCTGGGATTTTAAAATGGGAAGGATTTTACACCACCTGTCTGATTTTAACCCATATTATACCATATACAGTCTTAAGAACAATTGCATATACCGTTAACTTTGTTATAAGCATAAAAGTTAAATCCATTATCACCTGTATTAAGTACTATAAGGACGTCTCCTTGTTTACTGCAGTCATATATACTTACCACATGACCTGTTTACATTTATTACAGAATTAGCCTACCTGCGATTCAGTCTTTTTCAACTCCATTCTGCTTACCAATATATATATATAGAATGATTATTACAGGACTCATTGCAAACCTGCCATATGTTCCAATTAATCATACCCTGATTAGCAATACATCATCTGATTCTAAGCTTCACACCGGTGTTACCTATAGAACTGTTACAGAATTGAATAAATGGGTTAAACACAAATACCTCCCTTTGCAAGTTCCTTAATCTATTTACAGAAATCCATATCTATCTAAGTTATGACTAGTATACAGGGTCAGACTGGACCATAGGGGTACAGGAAACCTCCGGTGGGCCCCACTGTTCCAGTCCGACACTGCCGATGTATTACTTTTTCCTATCTGTATTGGTGGAAATGAAGTCCTCAATCCTTACAAGATTGAAGATATGTATAGCAATCAAAGCTTCATGTGAGCTAAACATGCCAGCTTCCACAGGGCCCATAACCACCCTTATATCCCTTTGACAAAATACATCAAGTAACCCGATCATCTTAAACAATGTATTTATGCATATTCAGCAAACCTTCAAATCATACTCAGTTATAACTGCAAGGTTATATGTGGTTTACATGCGATCTAATAAACAAATAATACAGTATAACACACCACATGTCATAACTTACTCAGAACTGAATTTCTTAACCTAAAATAAATGTATAAATTGCTGTATTGCAAGGATTTTTTTCAGGAGTACGTACAAACTCCACACAGAAAACTCTAATGTGCAGCACATACAAACTGCACACAGATAACATGTGTTCTGAGATTTTGTGTAAACCCCTCCTTTTGTTCACAATCAGACATTGAGAACAACAGAAGTTAATAAATGCAAATTATAATTCACATTTGTGCTGAATTCTAGCTCCTGTATAAATCATGATTATTCATAACAAACATCCTAAAATTTGCCAATTGTAATGTTTGTGACTTTCTCAGAACACACCACCTTGGAACAATCCTGCAATATATTACAGTACAATAGGTAAAATTATTTTACCATCACTAAAATGAACTTAAATTTTCATTAATTTGCTTCAAATATATGAAAAAATGATAATATTGTATTAAAAAAAAAAAATATTATTCATATTTGGGTTTGCTGCGATTAATTAGGAATTCTCCAGTACTTTAAAACATGCACTGTGCATGTGCCAATGTGTACCTTAATGCATAAGTTTCATTGCAGATATGCTGCAGGATTTATTAACCAGAATAAATGGAGTGATATACCGTGGTTGTATGTGTGTGAAGTGTACATGCGTGTGTGTATGGGGGATATATGATATACTGTATGTACATTTTAAGGGAATGTTAATTATTCACCTGCACTTCTGGCCCGACTAATGGTCTAGAGATAAATTGTAAAGAGCAATCTATCAGATAAAATAATTATTTGTATATATATGTGCATGTGTGAGTTGTTGTTTTGTGTTGTTATGTATGGGGGATGGTGGAGCCTCATGGTAATGCAGCCATGATGTTGAAAAGAGATCTCTTGTACCAAGTGTGAGTGTGTTTATTGCAGATGTGATATAGGCAGCACAGAAAGGGTTAATACATGGTACATACTTGCCAACCCTCCCTCATTGTCAGGGAGACTCCCTGAAGAGTCTACCAAATGACCCTCATTTCACCTTACCCCCATTATGATACTGTTCTTGAATAACCAGGAGCCACCATTTCTTTAATAATAGAGCCTGCTGTTCAGTGTGACTTCAGTCCTGTAAAAAAAACTCTTTTTGGAAAGAGAACTATTACATATCTTGTGCAAACATTAAAAAATTAACACAAGCAAGTTTTTGTCAGTAGTACTGTGAGAATTCATTTCTGGATTGCCTTTCTATTGAGACATCACCTTATACACAAGTTAACATTCCATCTATTGTAACCTAGAATCCTGATTCTGGTCAATACTTGATCACAGTGAACCTCTTGTAAACAACAAATGGATCTGTTGTCTAAACTTCTAAGTAGATCAAAGAAAAACTTGTTCTTATTAACATATCCTAATCTCAATATTTACTGTAAACAAGGACACCTGATCTTCCCAAAATGCACTATGATGGAAGCTGCATACACTTTAACACATACAGTACAAAAAAAGATTGTTTCTATGAAATATTATGTAAGTAAAACATCCACTATAGTCAGAATCACCTTTTAATCCTAACATTTCAAAATTATGAATAATTACGTAAATATCTAAAATGATAACAATTGCCCCTTTTTGGCCATGGTAAATTATTTTGATTGACAACACATTAATCTGATGTTATTGTTCACAATACATTTTTAAATATTTCTTCAAACCATTACTTTCTACACTAATCTCACCAATTTCAGCCGCTGCCCCTGCTGGTGGGACCACTCCCCTTCCTTGCCTGCGTGGTGCTTCTTGCATGTTAATAGCATGGGCAAATGGCTGAAATTACAGGGGGTTCATCGTCTTCTAATAAAAACATTTTCTCTAAGATGATTTAATACAGGATATAAGTTACTTGTTACGATTTTTTTATTTTGGTATCGGCTGTACTTTCACCTGCAGCCGCTTAGGGCGGCGGAGGTGCGCATGCGCTCTCTTCTTTATGCGTGGTAATGCTACCTTGCAGCGTGGGTACGCTACCTGGCGGTTTGCTGCTTTGTGGCATGAATATGCTGTTTTGAGGCGTGCTACTTTGCCAAATGTGTACGCTACTTTGCGGCGTGAACACGCTACCTTGCAGCATGTGCACGCTGCCATGCGGTTTGAGTATGCTGCTTTGCGACGTGCCTACACCACCTTGCCACGTGTTCCCCGCGTGCTGCCACAACTTCAAACAGTCATTGTACTTTACTCTTTTCTTCAACGATTTGACTAAACATATGTTATCTCTAACAGTACTTAATACCTCCAAATCGAAACTGGCAACTTTGGGAAACGGTTTCATACATCCTGTGGTCATCTTGACCCATATGTCGCAGTACGCCATAGCGTACGCACCATACTTCACTTTCATTATATATCTTGTCGATCCAATTGGCCCATCCATGAGCAGCAGCTCATCGACCATCCCTAGCGACTGCTTAGCACACACCTGGGACAACGCTTTCACTACTTTCACTAGGGATTTTGACCGGTGGATGAATTTGCAAGCTGCGTCCCCTCACTTCCACCCACTGTGCAAAACCGACCGCTTAGGCGTGATTGTCAGCTTACACAATGAGGAAACAGAAAATAGCCTATGCAATTATTCTGTTTTCCAGACAAATTCACAAGCTTTGTCTCTCAGCTTCCTACTTTGAGTACCGTGTCTGCCTGGTAGAATTTAAGTATTCCATTAACACTTAACCTTGCCAGCGATTTCCTCCCACAACCAGGGCAGCCAAGAGCCGCGGCGGGCCCGGGTGACAAGGGGCGTGGCCTAATCAGGGGAAGCGTGGCCACGTCCCCTTAGGAAAAAAACACAGAATAAAAAAAATATTTTAGCAGCGCCGCTTCACTGGGAGGGGGGCACTGTGAGCCCTCAGCCTGGCGCACAGCCAATGGGGGTCACAATCAGCATGATCACTCCCCCCATAGGCATTGGAGACTGTTCCAGCTGCTGCGAGCAGTCTCCCACTGCAGCCCAGCACACAGCAGCGTGTGCTGGGCTGCTGTGATGTAGGAGGGAGGGGGGGCGGTGCCGGACCAGGGCCCCTGTCGGGCCCCTCCAGCAAGCCTGGGCCCGGGTAATTTGTACCTGCTCCCCCCCCCCTCTCGGCGCCCCTGCCAGGAACACCCCAAGTCACAATCATGGTTTGCACCATGCGGTCCGATCGCATTGCTCAGAGAAACTAACTTATAACTGAACTTTGCGATTATTGTTGGGGGCTGGCCGAAAAACCTCTGCCCAGTAGCAGTTTGCCTCGTCAGACACCTACCGAGTTTCTCTGTATCATTTCAACAGTACCTTTTCACATCACAAACACACGTTCACACTCATATGCACCTTTGTTTTCTGTGCAGAAAAATTGCTTTCCCAAGTGACAATACATATTCAGAGGTTTCAACAAGTGATCACGCTATAAATACAACAAGACTATCTATCAAAACGATTGCTTAAACATGTGGCAGCAATACAGGGAAGATGCATACGCTATGAGCGAATCGCCTATTGCAGCGCAAAAATGACAATAAAAGAAATGGACTTTTCTCTCTTGTCTCTAGATTCTAATCAGCGCTCCTTAAATTACACAAAGCCGGTCGTTGGCCAGGCAGTGCGCATGCGCGGCGTGTGCACTGCGCGTGCACGAGCCCCAGAGTGAGAAATCACTCGCTCCAGCGCTCGCATCCAAAAGGGGCGGCTGTCGATGTTGATCGAAGCTCGCCCCATTTGGTAGGCAGTTTGCGGGGGGGTGGCTGGCCAAACTGAGGCATTTGGGGGCGGCCCTACTGACATCACTGGGGCTTGCGGCAGACGAGACCCTACCACAATGGTCTCATCGCAAGCCCAATGGTTGCGATGGTCGCGACCATCACCTGGCCGCTCGCAAAGCTTAGTGAGCGGCCAGGAGGCCGGTTCCCCCCCCCATAAAAAGCCGCCCTGATTCAGAGCGAGTGCTCTGAAAGAGCATCCGGCTCTGAATCAGAGACAAAGTCATCACACGCCAGGACATAGTGGGCATGCTAATGCTTTGCCGTGCGATCGCCTGCCCCTCCTGGGCATGCGCTGGATTTGCATATGCCGGGTGCAGGCGAAAGCATCTACTGAGCGGGTCTGAATGAGCTCCAGTGTTCCTGAAGTATCTGAAGTCACAACGTTCGGGAGCAGGTGCAGACAAAGTCCAAAAGCTGAAGTTATGGTATTATGGGTATGATTCAGACCTGCTCGCAAGCGCACAGCGCTAGCAAGCGGGTCAATGGTCCCCCTCTGCACATGCACCGCCCCCGGCCTGCGCATGCGCTAGCACCAGCGAGCGACTGAAGTTCAGTTGCTCCGGGGCTCACTACAAGACAGGGCAGCTGTCGATGGTGAGTGACAGCTCGCCCTGTTTTGTAGGCGGGGAAGGGGGATGGCTGCACAAATGCAGGCGTTCCCTTAGGAATGCCTGCCGTTTGTGGGCGGCCCTACTGATATCACTCGTGATGTCAGTAGTGGACTTCTTGCTCTATTAGAGCAGGAAATCCACTCGGGCTTGCGGGAGCCAAGACCCTACCACAGGGTCTTGCCGCAAGCCCAATTGTCGCGAAAAACGCGACCATCGCCAGGCCACTCAGACAAGCTGTGGGTGGTCACCCTCAGCTTTGCGAGCGGCCTGGAGGCGGAAAAAGAAAAAGCACCAGCAACGAGCGGCTCTGAATCAGGCCCTATGACCTGTTAACCTTTATTGAGAAAGAGCCAAAGAGACGAGGACCTCATTGAGGATTTGGAGAGACAGGAACAGGTAAGCATTTAAACAATTCTAAACATTAGTTTTGTTCTACTTGATTGTTTTACTGTAAAAATTTCTCAACTGACTCCCGCTTTTGACAGTTTCCCGTTTTTTATTGTCTTCAAAGTATGGTAAGTATTTTTATTTTTTATTTTTAAAAATAATATTATAAGATGTTTTTTTCATCTTTCCAAGGTGGAAGTTCTGGACGTGGATCCTAACCCTTCGTCCAGCCCACAGAGGTCGTGGAGTCGGAAATAGAGAGGCCATCCATGCAAGCACCCGCCAAGAAGTGGAGGGCGGTTTCCAAGATTCCAGCCTCTGCATTGTCAAGGAGTGACAAATTTTTGAAACACGCAGAGGAGGTGTTACAGAATCCCCTGAGTGCAAATCAGGTTTTTGGCATTCTTATCGGCCACGAAATGGACAGCATGCCTCCAAACCAGCTGCTTCATTTCAAGTGCATATTATATAACTCTATAATACTTGCTCATCAAGGAAAAATGGATGAGCATAGTAATGTAGGGAAACTATAGCGCAACCCACCCCATTGTCCTCTGGCAATATCCCCATCCCACCTCATAGACCAGCGTATCCCCCTATGCCAATTCCTCCTCGGTCACATACCCTCACCTATCAAGCGTCAGGCAGCCCACAAACACCATCTCCCTTTCCCAGCACATCCAGGAGTAGTGTGCACAAGATTTTTTATAATTTGTGATTTTTTTTATTGTTCGTGCTTTAGTGTTTTATGAATTTGTCAAGAATGTCCATGAGTATGTACATAGTGCCATGACTATGGCAAATGGACTTCATTTGCACTTGTTTACTGAACGTTGTGATTTATGTATACTTCTTGTGCTCTTAACATGAACACTGTTTAAAAATTCTGTTTCTTTGCCTTTACCTTTGTTATGTTAGCATCACTGTAAATGGTCTCGACTGTATATTATTATTAGTTTTATAATATAAAAATGTATTAAATTTTACATCTCTTATGTTGTGTTTTTATTGACATTATTTATTATATTTTTAAAAGGTAGTGTTTTAAAGTCGTATAAGGGGAAAGGGAGTTTTGATACTGTTTTACGTGATCCTAGGTCTAGATGGTTTTAAATGGCTAGTAATTCCATATATTAAAAAATGTAAAAATTCTAGTATAAATAGCAGATTCTTAGGGGCATATGTATCAAGCTGATTTTTACATAAAATTATACAGAAACTGCAGTTTCTGTATAATTTTATGTATTGTGCCTATGTACTAATAGCACAATGCAGGTGATTTCACAGAAATCTCAGACAAAGTGCTAATTAGCACTTCAGATCGCAGTCCCCATTATTGTCAATAGTGACTACGATCTACCCCCTATGTACTAAACTCCAGATGGTGTAAACTCCTATGGGGGCTCCAGAGGCAGGAGAGAGATCTTTCCAGCCCTGGAAGCTGATGCTGTGCACTTGCGCAGTTTCAGCTTCCCCTGGGAAAGTCTTTCACTTCAGTGGAAGACTTCTCCTAAAGCCGGGGATATAACTCGCGGGGACAGTGGTTACCACAACCGCTTTCCCTGCAAGTTTCCCTTGGTACATAATCGGGATATTTTCATTAAAAGTGAAAATATTCCCGACGAGATGGATACATAATAATCACAGCAGTACCGCGATTATTAGTATATTAGTACACAGACCCCATATAATCATAACTCCTGAGTTTCATTTTGTGTCAAAAAAATAAAAAACTGTAAGTACCCATCATGTGGAGTTTTGAGAGGGCTAGTGTACAGACTCTGGGCCTGATTCAGAGATGGACGGAATTGCACAGACGCATACAAGAGGCTGTGCAATTCCTTACATTTAAAATGCAAATGCAGAAGGAGGTGTCACACACCTCCTTGCTGCATTTGCGTGATTCCAGTGCTGCTACCGAGGTCGCAGCCTGGGGTCAACATTGGTACAATCACAACCGTCGGTTACGATTTATGCCGATGTTCCTGTGCTAAAGCTTCCCGCTGCCTGGCCAGGTCCTGGCAGCTTGCGAGGCCAGGAAGTCCGCATGCACCCACATAGACTCTGACCTCATCCCTCCCGGCAAACGGCCAGGTGCCGTATATTATTTGAAGTGGTGGTAAATTTTTAATGTTAACAAATAACAGAACTTGTTAAATACATATGCTATTTTTAAAATGAAAAAAAACTTTTTTGCAAGATAAATGCAAGAAATTTTATTCAGGCTGCAAAAAAACATGCCAAATATTAGGAAATGCCATTTCCCTGCCAAGGAACTGTACCCACGCCACTGAAAAAGGCTATGCACTCATTCCTAACTTCCTTTGCACGTGTAGAGTATGCTTGTGGAAATGATGTAGAAGACAGAGATGTCCACATTGGGCTGTCCTCTATGTGGTCATGGGATGAAGATAGTGTCCTTTGCTGTGTTGATTTCCTGCGAAGCATGTTATGAATAGCACAGCAGGCCATCACTATCCAGTCAATTTTATCCACTCTTAAATTGATCGGAGTATAGAAAATCCGGAATCTGCTACTCATTATCCCAAAGGCGCCTAGCCTAACCCAGGACAATCGATAATTGAAAATTATTTTTTCATTAGTTAACACCCTTTGTGGAAAGGGCTTCATCACGTTTGTGTAAAGCGAATGTCTCATTCCCAACAAATACAAAATTGAGATTGTGTTTGCACTGGGAGGCTGGTCGTAAATGTTTAGGTTTCCGGATATCATTCTTTCATAAAACACAGTATCCTTGAAAGATCCACCGTCAGAGGCCCGGACATTTTTGCCAACATCTAAATATATAAACTCATAGTTTGCATTTACAGGTTGAGTCTCCCATATCCGTAATTCTATTAACCGAAATATTCCAAAAACCGAAGTTTTTTTGCGCAGCCGTGACGTCATGATGTGACCTGGCGTCATGACATCACAGATCAATGACCAATCATTAGCGGTGTGGGCATGGTCTATATGCCGCGCTCTCCACACTGCAACGCAAGCCAGGCACTTCGTGACACCCGCTGGACTCCCCCGCAGCACCTGATGTACCCTATTGCAGGACCTACCCCCGCCGCACATGCCGGGCCTCACGTGACACCTGCCGGACTTCACCCGACACCCGCCGGATCACTCACGACATCCACCGGACACCCCAGCAGCACACACCAGGCCTCCTGTGACACCTGCCGGACCCCTCCGCTGCACACGCCAGGCCTCCTGTGACATCTCCTGGACCCCCCTGCAAGGTATTCTATTAACCGAAATTATCCAAAATCCGAAATGCTCCCGGTCCCGAGCATTTCGGATATGGGAGACTCAACCTGTACTGTAGCCATCATGACTATACTAAAATAGCCCTTGTAGTTAAAATATAGGGAACCACTGTGGGGTGGTAGTATAATGCAATATATAATATTGCATGTATATAATAATATATAAACATGTTTCCCGTCGACTGCCCCTCCACAATTTGTAAAATTCCATTTTGCCTCGAATTCTTCAGCAACAATTTGCCATTCTTCAATGGAAGATGGAAACGAAAAAAATAAATAAATACAGACGATAGGCTTTTTTTGTTTTTGATAATATAACATATTAGCATTAACAAATATACATTTTTGGGTAATATACTATTTGAGAACATATTAAGACTTATAATAAATTTATATTTACTATGCAGTTTACATTTGGGCAAAGCATAAGATATCATAAGGTCAGCTAACAAAATATTCTTAAGGGGCGTACAGTGGGGTGCAGCAGCGTCTATCATAAGGACAGTTAGCACTTAAGGGGGCGTACAGTAGGGAGCGGCAGCGTCTATCATAAGGACAGCTAACAAAATATTCCTAAGGGGTGTACAGTGGGGTGCAGCAGTGTCTATCATAAGGACAGTTAACAAAATATTCTTAAGGGGCGTACAGTGGGGTGCAGCAGCGTCTATCATAAGGACAGTTAGCACTTAAGGGGCGTACAGTAGGGTGCGGCAGCGTCTATCATAAGGACAGCTAACAAAATATTCCTAAGGGGTGTACAGTGGGGTGCAGCAGTGTCTATCATAAGGACAGTTAACAAAATATTCTTAAGGGGCGTACAGTGGGGTGCAGCAGTGTCTATCATAAGGACAATTAGCATATTACACTTAAGGGGCGTACAGTGGGGTGCAGCAGCATCTATCATAAGGACAGCTAACAAAATATTCTTAAAGGGCGTTCAGTGGGGTGCAGCAGTGTCTATCATAAGGACAGTTAGCATATTACACTTAAGGGGCGTACCGTGGGGTGCAGCAGTGTTCATCATCATATAACACTTAAGGGTTGTACAGTAGGGTGCAGCAGCATCAATCATAAGGACAGCTAACAAAATATTCTTAAGGGGCATACAGTGGGGTGCAGCAGTGTCTATCATAAGTGCAGTTAGCATATTACACTTAAGGGGCGTACTGTGGGGTGCAACAGCGTTTACCATCATATAACATTTAAGGGCCGTACAGTGGGGTGCAGCAGCAAGATCTATCATAAGGACAGCTAATGAAATATTCTTAAGGGGCTTACAGTGGGGTGCAGCAGCGTCTATCATAAGGATAGTTATCATATTACTCTTAAGGGGCATACCGTTGCCCCCTCCTCCTCTGTCCCCCTCCGTCAGCCCTGGCACGCCAAACTGACCCGGTTTCTCCAAAAAGGCTTGTGCACAGCCGAGCGCCTATGGAGGAAAGCTCGCTCTCTGTCAGACTTCCTTCACTTCAAGTTTGTCCTCTCCACCTACAACTTGGCCCTCTCCCTTGCCAAGCAATCCTTCTTCCAGTTGCTCATCTCCTCTCAGTCCTCCAATCCCCGCTGCCTCTTTGGTACTTTCAACACGCTCCTCCGCCCCCCACCTCCACTCCTTCCATCCTCCCTCACTGCATTTCACTTTGCCACCTTCTTCTCTTCCAGAGGCAATACGTCACAGTATATCCTACAATCTCCCTGCTGTAACCCCACCTCCCGCACCATCCGCACCTCCTGGCCACCCCATTTTGTGCTCCTTCAGCCCCACCACATGTGATGAGGTCCACTCCCTCATCTTGTCCTCTCCCCCTTCCACTTGCCCTCTTGACTCCCTCCCTTCTCACCTTCTACGCTCCCTCTCCTCCACCGCCCGCTCCCACCTTGCTCACCTTTTCAACTTATCTCTCTCCACCGGCATATTTCCCTCATTATTCAAACATGCTCTTGTCACACCTATTCTTAAAAAAACCAACCTCGACCCGTCCTCACCTGCCAATTACCACCCCATCTCTCTTCTCCCTTTTGCCTCCAAACTACTTGAACGGCTTGTCTACAGCCGCATCACCAGCTATCTCTCTGACAACTCCATCCTTGATCCTCTCCAATCTGGCTTTCGCCAATGTCACTCCACTGAAACTGCCCTGGCCAAAGTCACCAATGACCTGCTTGCAGTCAAATCCAGGGGCCACTTCTCTCTGCTAATCCTCCTGGACCTCCCTGCTGCCTTCAACACCGTGGATCATACTCTCCTCCTTCGCACCCTTCAGACCTTTGGCATCTCTAACACCATCCAAGCATGGTTCACTTCTTACCTCACCAACCGCTCCTTTTCTGTGTCTGCCACTGGCTCCACCCCCCCTTCCACCCTTCCCATTGGTGTCCCACAGGGTTCTGTCCTGGGCCCACTGCTCTTCTCCCTGTACACTTCTAAACTAGGAGAACTCATCAGCTCCTTTGGCCTCCAATACCACCTCTAAGCCGATGACACGCAACTATACCTCTTCTCTCCTGAACTCTCCCCTTCTGTTCTCTCTCAGGTAACCAGTTGCCTCTCCGCCATCTCTTCCTGGATGTCCGAGCGCTCTCTGAAGCTCAACATGGACAAAACCGAACTCATCATCTTTCCCCCTAATAGAGTCTCCACTCCAACCAATCTTGCTATCACTGTTGACAACACAATCATCTCAACTGTCCCCCAACTTCGCTGCCTGGTGTCACCCTTGACTCCACCCTCTCTTTCACACCCCACATTCAGGACCTCATTCAGAGGCGGTCGTAGCGGCCGCACGGTCGTACGCATTCGATGTTTTTCTTTCTGCGCCTGCGCATGGCTAGCTGTGCGCATGTGCGTACGAGCTCTACTGATGCAAAATACTGTCGGTTGTAGGGCTTCCGAACCGGAAGTGGCTTGCGAAAGTTGATTGACAGGAAAGTCCGTTTGTGGGTGTATACGGGGGTGGTGGCCTGCAAACGGAGGCGTGCTTCAGCGTTTCCAGGCGTTTTAGGGGAGTCCATAAATTATCTGCTTCGTACGACCATGAATTTCGGAAGCATGACACTAAAAAAAAATATAGTGCACAGCCACAAAACATAACCACAAAATATTGAGTAACATGATTACTGTGCACTGATTATGACACCCATACTGTGATAATGAAAACAAACACAAACCCAAAAAAAACTAACGGCTAAAAACAACATGGATAACAACACCACAAAAAAAAAAAAGATTGTTAAAAAATACAAAATACAAAAACATACCATCAGAGCCTGCCGGGGCAGCAACCGATGGAGATGGTGGAAGGGTGGGAGGGGAAAATGGCAAGAAATTTTCAGCTGGAGGGGTTATTTGGGATGAGGACTCGGGTTCGGGAGGGGTGAGTTGGGATGAGTGGGCAGGGGAGGGAGGATTACTAGGGGAGTATTGGAAGAGGGAGAGAGGGTTACTGGGGGACTGTGGTGGTGGGGAGGGAGGGCTGGGTTGAGCGGATGGGGAAGGTGAGGGTGAGGGCTGCAGGTTGGGCCCTGCATTGCGGCCAATTCTAAGGGCTCTTCTCCATCTCCGCTGTTGGCCTAAAATAATAAAAAAAAAAGGATAACATCTTAGTTTAGTTTGCACTTTCTGCTACACAATACAAGTAAAAAAAAAATGGTAGTTGCTCAGATCAGCTTAATTGCATAACATAGGTGCTTGTAAAGGGCGGGGTTTACACTGAACACAGAAAAAAAGAGATTTGCCCCCCAGCACACTGCAGCAAAAACAATACTTATATCCTACATGATAATAGAGATTTAGAGGTATTAGTTATACACATTTGCAAATATATGAATAAGCGCCAGGCCAATCGTCAAGGCTCCTCTATACTGGCGTCCCTAACATTAAGGGGTTCACGTCCGAGGGGCAAGGCACCCCAAAAAAATTCCAGCCAAGGGCCATCCCCAGGGCATCACACGAAAAAGGGAAAAAGGTGATAGTGAATTATAAAGAAAAGATGTGTAAAGATAAATCAATAAGTGTTAATGAAATGATAAAGAATTAAATGACATAAATAATGTACAAACAAATAGAGAAGTGATAAAAGTATTCTATGTGAATTAAGTGGTGATGCCATGAGAAAGGCCCAGTCAGAACCCCCCCGGGGGCCCCACTCCCAAACGCTCACCCCAAAATAATTATTGCTACATAATGGTAGCACCCACTCTGGGTCATATAATTACTATTGATGTACTGCATGATAACAGTACATATATAAGCTGAGAGCTAACTTACCTTGGAGGAACCCCAAAAAACCTCCACATGGCACTATAAGCATCAGCACCTCCTCCTAATGCTGACTGCCTTCATGCCTCTCCAAACTTACAAAAAAATGGTAGTTGCTAAGATCAGCTTAATTGCATAACACAGGTGCTTGTAAAGGGCGGGGTTTACACTGAACACAGAAAAAAAGAGATTTCCCCCCCAGCACACTGCAGCAAAAACAATACTTAAATCCTACATGATAATAGAGATTTAGAGGTATTAGTTACACACATTTGCAAATATATGAATAAGCGCCAGGCCAATCGTCAAGGCTCCTC
Organism: Taudactylus pleione; assembly: GCA_031769625.1. Taxonomy (NCBI): domain Eukaryota; kingdom Metazoa; phylum Chordata; class Amphibia; order Anura; family Myobatrachidae; genus Taudactylus; species Taudactylus pleione. The sequence continues at coordinate 2,658,686 of JAUIMM010000241.1, forward strand.
TATACTGGCGTCCCTAACATTAAGGGGTTCACGTCCGAGAAGCAAGGCACCCCAAAAAAATTCCAGCCAAGGGCCATCCCCAGGGCATCACATGAAAAAGGGAAAAAGGTGATAGTGAAGTATAAAGAAAAGATGTGTAAAGATAAATCAATAAGTGTTAATGAAATGATAAAGAATTAAAATGACATAAATAATGTACAAACAAATAGAGAAGTGATAAAAGTATTCTATGTGAATTAAGTGGTGATGCCACGAGAAAGGCCCAGTCAGAACCCCCCCGGGGGCCCCACTCCCAAAAGCTCACCCCAAAATAATTGGCTGGAATTTTTTTGGGGTGCCTTGCTTCTCGGACTAATACCTCTAAATCTCATACAAGGCCCTCTCTAACTCTACTGCTCCCTACATCTCAAACCTCATCTCCTTACATACTCCCTCCCGCTCACTCCGGTCTGCCAATGACTGTGACCTCTCCTCCACCCTGGTTACTTCATCTCATGCTCGTAACCAAGATTTTGCTCGTGCAGCCCCCCTTCTCTGGAATGAGCTCCCTCACTCGATTAGGCTCTCCCCGACCTTGCAGAGCTTCAAATGTGCCCTAAAAACCCACCTGTTCATCAAAGCATACCCTTCCACCACATAACCGTCACTAAGTTTCTGTCCCTCCTGCCTCAGCCATCTCTACCTCACCTACTTCATGCACTCAGGTCCCCCTCTACACACTCATGCCTCATGTCATCTATCCGTCTCCACTCTTCCCTAGATTGTAAGCTCCTAGGAGTAGGGTCCTCCTTCCCACTGTCTCACAGCCTTCTTCTCTAGCACTTCTATGACAGCCTTCACCTTCCCAGCTGTATTGTGTATGGAGAATTGTGTTGCTAATTGTTACTTGTGCTCTGTTTATAAGTTGGTTACTGTATTGTAATGTAATGTTCTGTGTACCCTTTACTGTATGTACGGTGGTGTGAACCTCTTGTGGCGCCCTATAAAAAAAAGTAATAATAATACCGTGGGGTCAGGGGCATCTTAAGAGAGGAGGGGGCCCATGTGCATTCTCCGTGCAGGGCCCCCTCCTATCTCCCCGGCAGCGGGTATCCGACTGATTCGGCTGGCCGGCCACCGCAGAAGCAGTAGACTAGACTCTGGGCACTAGAGTGTGCCCGGAGTTTACTGCGCATGCGCAGAATGCCGGAAAAATGGCCGCGGTGGCCATTTTCCGGTGTTCGGTGCAGCGCTGACACCCGACGCGGGACCACGGACAGGTGGGTTTTAAATTATATGGGTGCAGGGTGTGCGGTGTGGCTGGACCTGGGGGCCCATGTGCCCATTACAGATTACACCCTGCACCCATTATAGATACGCCCCTGCGTGGGCGTGTAGCAGCATCTATCATGAGTGCAGTTAGCATATTACACTTAAGAGGCGTACCATGGGGCGCAGCAGCGTTTATCATCATATAATACTTAAGGGGCATACAGTGGGGTGCAGCAGCATCTATCATAAGGACAGCTAGTGAAATATTCTTAAGGGGCATACAGTGGGGTGCAGCAGCGTCTATCATAAGGACAGTTAGCATATAAACTTAAAGGGTGTACCGTGGGGTGCAGCAGCATTTATCATCATTTAACACTTAAGGGGCATACAGTGGGGTGCAGCAGCATCTATAACAAGGACAGTTAGCATATAACTTAAGAAGCATACAGTGTGGTGCAGCGTATATCATTGATAGTCTCTGCAAAATTTGTAATTACCTTAAAATACTGAGGCTTCAGGACAGTAAATATGGCTTGGCATGTCTCTGGAATGATGCGTCCCAAAGTTTGAGATGAAATGAGGCTGCCAAACTTCAAATCAGCTAGGGATCTTCCAGTTGCAAGGTACCTCAGGGTTGCGATGAGCCTCTCCTCAGGGGTTATGGCTCTCCGCATCTTGGTATCCTGCCTCTGGATGTAGGGAGTCACCAGACTCAGCAACTCCCGAAAAGGTGACATCATCCATCCGTAGAAAATTGCGAAAATCATCCGGGTTGTTCTCTCGGATTTTGGAAAGCAGTGGCATGTGCGAGAGAGAATCCCTCTGCAGCAGCCACTCCTTGGTCCAGCACGAGTGAACTCTTCTCCTCTTCTCGGACCTCTCCCTAACAGCCAACAGAACGACTCCAGCATATGCTGTCATCACACGATAGCGATAAGGATCAAAAATATGCACAGTTTGTTTAAAGACAAGCCAAAAACAAACCACAGCAAATTAGCAATGCAACAGCGTTCAGCAGGTTTAAACCAAACCAAACTAGCCACAGATCATAAATGCAATGAATAAAATGGCTACCACCTATTTATTCCCTCATGAAAGCCCTGCTCACCCCTCAAGAAACATCAGCCCAGTATACACCCCTCAACAAAAATCTGTCACTCAATTTGAAGTACACAATATTGTTTTATCATTTATCATTTATAAATCGTTTGCAAGTCATACAGGCTGTACGATCATATGTTCAGGGAAATTTCAAGGGAAAATCTTTTGACGATATTGTACAGGGAGCAGTCGTCTAGTGTATATGCAGCTAAGTGTTGGCTTTCAGTTTAACTGCACATACAGAAAACGGTCAGCCGGGTCACGCATGTACATAGCATCTGAGAGTGGCCTCTTGAATTGGTAATTTAAACTCTACCATTCTGTTACGCCAGGGGGTATATTTACTAAAGTGAGAGTTTTTAGAAGTGGAGATGTTGCCCATAGCAACCAATAAAATTTTACTTAACATTTAACTAGCACTTTCTAAAAGATAATAGCTAGAATCTGATTGGTTGCTATGGGCAACATCTCCACTTCTAAAAACTGTCACTTTAGTAAATATACCCCCAGGAGTATCCAAGTACCCCTAAATTGCCTCAGTGAGATTTTATGAAAAACGTGTGGCAATAACAGATGTTTTATCGCTGCAAGTAGCAGCTATAAAACAAATACAGGTTGAGTCTCTGATATCCAAATATTCCAAAATAGGGAATATTCCAAAATACAGAATTTTTTGGGCATGACTGAGATAATGAAACTTTTGATTTTTGATGGTTCAATGTACACAAATTTTGTCTAAGGCACAAATTATTAAACATAGTGTATAAAATGACCTACAGCCTGTGTGTATAAGGAGTATATGAAACATAAATGAATTTAATTTCTGTACACAAACTTTGTTTGAGCCACAAAATTATTGAAAATATTGTATAAAATGACCTGCAGGCTGTGTGTATAAGGTGTATATAATACATAAATGCATTCTGTGTTTATATGTGGGTCCTATTCCCAAGATATCCAAAATACCCCTGGTCCCAAGCATTTTTGGATATGGGACACTCAACCTGTATTGTTATTGCTTGTTAATAAATAGGCCACACAATGTCTTGTATCACAATGCTCTTCCTTCATCAGCTGTGTGAAAACCTGATGAAATGGGAGCACCTTAATAAGTCACTATGTTTATGGTCTCCTCACATTAATATGAAAGAGTAAGGGGGACATATTTATGATATATGAGAGCTGTGTACTAACAGCAGACCAGCATTAAGTGTTGGAGCTCTTGCCTGGGTGTGTCATCATATAACAAGGTTTTGATTCTTTACTAATGTACCAAGGTGGTGTTACACAGATAGTTTGGATTGGACTGGATAATGGGTGGACTGAGGAGAGCAATAGCATAACTACATACTAGGCATAATGGTTAGCCAAGCACAGTTATTCAACAGGTAAAACAGCAATTTTAAGCTTGTTTTTAAAGTAAAATCAGTTCTAGATGTGTATTCCTGCTAATCTTTAGAATCCAGAAGCATATTTTTTATTTAATACCCCTTTTACACCAAATTCCCGGGTCACTGAACACGGGTTTCAAGCTTTGCCAATGGGATCTGAAACCCTTTACTCCCGAGGCTGGACCCAGGTTATTGTCGGGGTGTTCATCTCTGCCGGCGATTGGAGATGACATAATCCCCAAGCGTTGGTGAGCCGTCTCTCCATAGGGTATTAACAGGACCCGAGTCATATGACCTGGGTCACCTGTTCACATTGCAGGGTTACACAGGTCGTTCCCATGTTCAACCCGTTCACTACCCGGATTAGATTGCCGGGTCACTAAACGAGGGAATCCAACCCTAGACCCTTTTCCACTGAGCAGCGATCTAGGTTGACTCGGCAATAACACGGGTTATTTGAGTAGTGTAAAAGGGGTATAAAGAACAGGTATTCTCTTTGCTTTCTTGCAATGGTACTCAACAGTACTGAGTATCGGAACATTTTTTCTTTAGAAAACATGACATTTTTTGTTTTTGCACTCTTTCCTTAAACTTGTATCCCCAGACTACTCCATTTCAGCTACTTAATAGACCAGTGAGACATTTACTTGATCACAGGGCTTTTAACAGTCTAGGTTAGTACAGAATACAGATAAAAAAATTTTTATAGTACTGGTAGGTACCAAAAGCAGATAAAATTGTATTATATCACAGCAACACAGGCTGAATATAGCTGCCTCCCCAGCTATATTGAACGGATCAGGAATGTTAGACTTACAGACAAATCTTGCTCCAAGAAAAAACTAATTCATTTTGTTATAGGACGTTATGAGAAATGGGATTTGGTGCATCAAACAACAGGTTTATGTAGGAGACACATATATAGGGGCTATTCATGATGTTAATTTTCGGGGTCCGATAATTAACATTCTAACTTGCCACGGCTACTGGAGCAGTTCATCATTGCTCCGGCGCCGAGACAGCTGATGCGATATCAGCTGTCCCACGAGCCCCTTCACTGCTCCTTTTCGGAGCAGTGAATCATTTTGGAGCAGTGACGGGACTGCGCATGCGTGACCCACAGGTCATACATGTGAACAGGAGCCCCGACGTTCAGCAGAAGGAGCCAGACAGGGGCGGAGGGATCCAAAAGGATCCCTTATCACAACCCAGACCTCCTTGGCGAATGCTCCAGCAATCAAGCTCTGAAAATATTATATTTTCGGAGCTTCATGAATTCTGTCCCCATACTGGTGTGATATCTCCTGCTTTACCTTCTTCATGAATGACCCGATAACTTAATTTTTACAATTGCACATTTTCACCTGCTTTTATGAATATTAAGTGATGATGAATAGGCCCCATAGTTACATATAGTAAATATTCATAATCACTGCACACAAAATAAATATTAATAAAATGTGTTAAATAGTGAAACAACTATTCATAAGAAAATACAATTGTGTATGTGAATTGCATTTAAGTGTTTTTAGTGCTCTGCCCTCAATGAGTACAACCTCACTACAAGTAACACAAGTCAATATAATTTTAATAAGAAAACATCATTGCAATTCTATTATATACAATTTCCTCCTTTTTAGCCAGAAGAATGAGTTCTGATCAAAGCAAATATTTGTTTCATATCCAGGTAGGTCTTAGAGGTGGATAGGGCCTTGATTAGTTTGTGAGTGGGGATGGGGCAGCCCCCCACCCATGTGCCAAAAAACGACTGTGCATATCTCTGTGAAAATGTAATTGATGCCATTTTCACAGTGATTTCTTCAAAAGCAGCTGCAAAGAAAATAAATGACATAAGTGCAGAGTGTGCAATTAACTTTTTCAAAACACCACAAATTGAAGTTTTGATAATTATTAGCTAACCACTAGTGGAGGGGCTTCATTAAAAAATGACATTCCATAAACACAAGTCTGGTCAACCTGTTTTCTTAGACCGGATACTACTGTATATGAATAATAATAAAAATAATAATTTTAAATACACAAACTCATGTGCCAGAAAAACTGTCTAGTAACACGTGCGTCTTCCTTTCGATCCGATTACAGCAGCAACATGATGGGGCATGGACTCCATGAGCTTTCCGAAGCGCTGTGTAGATAGTTACACCATGCCTTCTGAATAATATCTTACTATTCCCTAGTATTCACCCTGCAATTGAAGGCACGTTGAAATACATCCCACATGTGTTCTATTCCCATATGTGTTCTGCATCCAGTGAATGAGGGGCCAACTCATGATGCCAAACTCAGAGGAATGCTCCCCTAGCTATAATCTGGTGGCTATGGACCTGTGCAATGGTGCATTGTTGTGCTGAAGGTGCCCACTCCTGTCTGAGTGAATGCATGACATGAACGGGTGCAAATGATTTGCAAGGGTGGTTATGTAGTGTCTGCTGGTCAGTGATGACTGCATATGTATTTTGGGACCTAGTGCATGCCACCCCACACCATAACAGAGGCACCACTTCCCTGGACTGTCCCTTGTTGGCATGCGGGGTCCATGCCTCATAGGGTTTTCTCCACACATAATTGTCCATCTACTCAAAATAGTTGGAACCTTGACTCTTCGGACCAGACTACATTGACGAGAGGAATATACACAAGAATTACACAGACTGAAGACACAGAAGGACTTTATTCTTTGGTAAAGTATCCAGTATAAGGGACGTCACTGCCATTTGTTTTTTTAGTGCTTTATCTGCATTTAACCTCCATTTTTTTTGTATGTATAGTTGTTTTGAGATGTGGTGAAACATTTCTTTGTGTTGATGTGATTCTAGCTGCTTGTGCACCTGAGGTAGATTGCTCATATCATGATTTGCTACTGTATTGTGTCAGGCGTTTAAGGGCATAAAGCATACAGTCTTGTATCTCAGCCAAAAGTTCTCTCCTCATGAAACGTGTTGTTCTACACTCGACAAGGAGTGTCTGGCTACAAAGCGGGCTGTAAAACCACTCCATTATTATTTGGCGGAGTTCATTTTGTGATAGTCAAAGACCAATACTCCTTGAGATGGCTTCACTGTAGGTGAGACTCTAATGCCTGTCTCATGAGGTGGTACCTGGCTCTCCAGACTTTCTTTTGGAGCATGTCACCACCCCGGAGCCTTACACTTAGGCCCTGATTCAGAGCCGGACGCTCTGACAGAGTTCGTGCTCTGAATCAGGGTCGTCCTTCTTAATTTTTAGAGCGGCCTCCTGGCCACCCACAGTCTAGACCATCGCGACCATCGGGCTTGCGACGAGACCCTTGTGGTAAGGTCTCGTTGTCGCAAGCCCTGGAGTGCTTTCGGCTCTAGCAGAGCCGAAAGCACTCCCACTGACATCACTTGTGATGTCAGTGGGGCCAGCCCCAGACGGTAGGCATTCCCATGGGAACAGACTCTGACAGACTCTCATTGGCTGCTGATCAAAACAAACACACAGCTGCCGGTGCCGTCCGGTCAGTGCTACACACGCGGTGCAGTCTGTGTCACAGTGACGCAGACTGCCTGCGGCCCGCAGGGCGCTGCGACCCGGGGAGCACATGTCACCCTGCTCCCCTGCCCAGCCCGCCACTGCCGGGAGGGTTAGGTTTAGGGTGCTGGAAGGGGGCTTAGAGTTAGGCACCACTTGGGGGGGAGGTTAGGGTTAGGCACCACCCAGGGAGGTTAGGGTTAGGCACCACCAAGGGAGGGTTAGGGGGGGGAGAGGGTTAGGGTACTTAACAGCAGTAGTCGGGATTATGAAGAGTCGAGCTTCCGATGTCGGTATTTCAGCTATTCAGCTGCCGAGATATCATACCCAACCCGTGTAAACCTGATGGTAACTAATCATGGGGGAGATGTACTAAGCCTTGGAGAGTGATAAAGTGGAGAGAGCTTAAGTGCCAACCAATAAGCTCCTGGGGGAGATGTACAAAGCTTTAGAAAGTGATAAACTGGAAAGTAATAAACTACCAGCAAATCAGCTCCTAACTGTCATGTTACAGGCTGTGTTTGAAAAATTACAGTTAGGAACTGACAGTTGGTGCTTTATCTCTCTACAATTTATCACTCTCCAAGGCTTAGTACATTTCCCCCCATGTGTACAGTGTCAAGTGACGTAACACTTGTTGACATAACGGTGTCTGTGTTCTGTGGTCCTAGTGTTCGCTCAAGCCTCTTGACCAGAGCGCTGATCATGAAAGAGGGTACATCTGCGTTCGCCAAAGGTGTGTGCATGGCCGAAAAGGGGAGTGGTCTCTTGGGGAGGGTCGTGGCCTTGCAGCACACCCCCCCTTTCCATCACGCTCACAAAGATGCTGGGCTGCCCCCAAGCTCTCCCAGCACTGTGAACCTCTGCTTAGTGCAGTGTTGGCTAACCTTGACACTCCAGCTGTTGTGGAACTATATAGCATTCCCTAATAGCAAAACTGTAGCAGTGCATGCTGGGTTATGTAGTTCCATAACAGCTGGAGTGTCAAGGTTAGCCAACACTGGCTTAGTGTATCCCCCCCAACTTCCTCCCACAGCGGGGACAGGGAGATGCACAGCAGCACAATGGGAGGTGATGCCTGCTGGCATTAACCTGTAATCACCTCAATAAGGTCAGGGCGCATTTTAAAATTGTGCAGAGCGTTGTGCCCTGCTGAAACAGCCTAGTGGGAATGCTAGGTTCCTCACACTAGGATACAAGACACAAAATATGGATACACATACGATACCAAAGCATAAGTAAAGAGCTCAAAATTTTAAATGGCGCAAAGTTATGCTACACAGTTTCAAAGAACTCTTAAAGATTCTCATAGTAAAGCAATATGACTCTGAGTTTACATTGCTATTCTGAAAATTAACAAAAAAAATATACATACTGTATATCACAAAAGTCTGATTTACAACAGTACACCAAATGTACCTGCAAACTATAATTAATATAATCAAAAATATCCTATAGTGTAAATTTTTACTATTCACATAAAGACATTTTTAACAATAAAATAAAAGTGCTGTGACATCACCTTTTTCATATGTAACCATCTGTATACTAAAGTAAAATGTCATAGCAATATATAAGTACTCAAAATACACTTTAAATACAACCTTGTAGCAGATATTCAAAAATATATGGTAACAGCAGTGTGCAACCCAGTAGAATTTACACCTATAAGATGTCTTCACACCAGGCACAAAGGTCAGTCCATAATTGGGTACAAATATCTAGCAAGTGTGAGTTATAGGGAGTAGACAGAGGTCAAAGTTCAGTTGAGGGTCATGCACAGGCATTTAGCAGGAGTGAGTTAAAGCTTTTAGCTGGGTACACACTGAACAGATATATCTGTAGATCGAGTGAACTGCAGATATATCTGCAGATGATAGTCGTTCATAACACTGAATGACCATCATCTGTCTCTGGCGAACAACGCCGTTCACAGACATATCCCAAGTACACACTGACCGACAGGCACCCGATATATTGCCCAATAAATTATATTGATATATCGGCCAATATATCTGTCAGTGTGTACCCAGCAGGGAGCATATACACAAATATCTAGCAACAGATAAGCCAAAGAAGCAGATAAAATGTAAAAAAATAATCCAAGGATCAGATTCCATAACTTCCAGCAGGTAGCAAGGCTCATTTTCCACAGATAAAATCTAATCAGCTGGCATGAACTGTCAGGTGACGATCCCTTTTATCGAAAAGGGGGTGGAGCGTTGGGCCTGCACCAGCAATTCACAATTCTGCATATGCACCTGTTGCTTTCGAACCACCCAGAAGTAACAGCAGGGGCGCCGAGAGGGGGGAGGAACAGGTACAAATTGCCCGGGCTAGGGCTTGCTGGAGGGGCCCGGCGGGGACCCGGGTCCGGCACCGCCCCCCCCTTACATCAAAGCAGCCCAGCACATGCTGCTGTGTGCTGGGCTGCACAGGTAGACTGCTCGTGGCTGCTAAGAAGCTGCCACAGCAGTATCCTATGCCTGTGGGGGGAGCAATCAAGCTGATCGCGCCCCCCACTGGTTATGTGCAGGGCTGAGGGGGCTCACTGCGCCCTCTCGCCAGGGCGAAGTGGCGCTGCAAAACTTTTTTTTTTTTTACCTAAGGGGGTGTGACTACGCCTCCCGCGATTAGGCCATGCCCCCTTTTTTACCTGGGCCCGCCGCGGCTCTTTAAGGGCCTGAGTAACAGTGGAGCGTATCCTGGAGACAACACTCTGGCCCTGGCGGATGCCCTTGGTTAAACAGCCTGTAATATGTGACATAAAATATACATCTCACCTATGTAAAATGAAAACAGGAAAGAATGACAAAAAAGATAAATTAGAAATCACCAGCTACATACCAAATTATATACTGTATATACATGCAGTAACATCACAGCCTTTATTAAGTCTTTGTGGTGAAAATGGTTTCAGACACTTCATTATCAGCAAAAAATGTTTTATTTATTGTGTATAAATTATATTTATGTATGAAGTAGCAGTTTTTTGTTACATCGTAATTCATTTTTACAGTATGAGCTTCAAAACATTAGCAATTGTGATATATTAATAAAACAATATTATATTATAACTAGCTTAGGTGCCCAGTCTCACCTGGGTAAACCTTAGATATTTACAGTACTATTTCCATTTCCTTCATCCCATTTTAACTTAACTTACTGTGTATGCTTAGTAATATCCATTTAAATAAATTGAGTTTTTAAACTTTTTTTTTAATATGAATGAATTGAAGGTGGGTTATAACTTGTAAGATGTATGTAAACCTTTTTTTCTCTACTGAAGGATTTATTTGTAAACCACCTTGGAGGTTCTCTGCTCAGGTGCTAGGATCACCAGGCTGCTGGGTGAGCTCACTCTGGAGCAGGCCACGTAGAACTGCCCGTGTGAGAGGCAGTATTCCCTCAAGTCAATCCCTTCCACCTTCAGCGACCGCTACTGGGACTTGCTGAAGGTCATTGTAAAGCAGACCTTGAGGGGGAACTGCACTCTCTAGAACACGAAGGGGTACTCTGATGGTATGAGTGATATGCATGGCATGAACACCCACTCCCCCCCAAGCACAGCAGGTGAACACTGTGGCCTCGATGACGTTCCTGTGGAGGGCCTTTACTTGCAGCCTGGTGCCATTGCACAGGCAGGTTAAGGTTCCGCAGCAACATCACTGGAACCCCCACTTGATGGATTTGATTTGAGAAGCTTGTGGGACGGGAGGCCAGGAGGGTTGAGGTTGTTGAGGAACTCCACGGTGTAGTGAACTATGTCATCCCTAAGCATTATCAAGTCCACAGACCTGTACTCCATTTCTGCCCCCTTGAACAACTGAAGTAGAGTGTCATTAATGACAGTAGCCATGTTGTTCTTGGGTGACAGTATGGCACGATCACACTGCATGGACTTTTTTTGGATATTGACAATATCAGGGTGAGGTCTGCTAGGGTCTCCACTACTATGCTAAGGCCTGCAGGGATGGTCACCTTTTCCTCCGACACAGGATACTCTCTTTCCCCTATTTTGAGTAGGAGCTTGGAGCCACCACTCACCCCAGACAATGAGATTACAGTCCCGCAGCACTTGGGCCATGCTGCTTTGTCACCCAATCATCTCGGTTGAGAGGAAACAGTTTACCCTTTTTCACAGCCTTAGGACTCGAATTTTGATAAATCCCTGCTTAGTGGGTGCTTTGGTTATGGAAGGAATATCCACCACGAATTTCATGTTTCGAGGTCCAGTGGTTTGGGCTGGGCGTTGATGAGTAAGTGAGTCAGTCAGTCAGGACATTTGTTTTTATATATAGATAACAATTACAAAAATTATGAATGTAGAGTGAAGCGGTCTATCAAATCAGAGGTTCCCAAACTTGGCCCTCAAGGCACTCTAACAGTCCAGGTTTTAAGGATATGCATACTTGTGCACAGGCAACTTAATCAGTACCTCAGTCAATTTGATGTAACCATCTGTGCTCAACTATGGATATCCTTAAAACCTGGATTGGTACCTTGAGGACTGAGTTCATCCAATGATGAACATTCATCTCGATGTTTCTGGGTCTGACGCTGCGCAGGATCCGTTCTGCGCATGTGCAGAACGGGTCCTGCGATTATGCTCGCAGACCCCCCAAGCCACAACATAATTGACATGCTGCGGAGTTTGGGGGGCAATGTGGGGGCATGGCTGTTCGCCGCCCCTGTTTTCTGGGGACAAGGTCAGGGTCTGCGTTGGTGGACGCAGCTTCCTGGCCTCTTACGTGACCTGGCCTCAGCTCCCGCATCCTGACCAAAGGAGCAATGATCAGTCGGCCGCAGTGCTGGGAATCGCAAATGCAGCAAGGAGGTGTCTGACAAATCCGTCCATCTCTGAATCAGGCCCTGAGTTTTGGAACCACTATATTAGACCAATGTTTGTATTAAATAGGTATCATTTAAATTTCACATTCAGGCAAATTAGTTCAACTTTGTTGATCTGAAAACCTTTATCTTATTATGCTGCACCTGTGAGCTAAATCAGGATACATTTTATATATGTATCATCAATATAAAAAAATCAGTTTCTAAAGCATGTAGAAGACTAACTAGATAATTTAAGAAAAGAATATGTATGCCAAGTAAAATGATTTTCAGTAACCAGTAGGAATTTTTTTAACCATTTATATATATGGATTGCTTCATACCACTCACACCAGTGAGTTCCTGTGGAAGTGGGTACACTGCTATGATATGCTCAGAAAAGGTGGTTTTATTTCACTTTAGACTTGTTTGTGAGAAGGATAATTTCCATATCAAGAAACAGAGAAGAGTCCCAGTTACAAACTACCTTGGATTATTACAGCTATGTGAAATTTATATTACTTGTCTGGAATGAGAATCATTACTGCTCTATGTTTTAATATTTTCAGAACTAAAGAAGTAACAAAATCATACAGATTGTGGTGTAGTCTGAGAAAAAAATATCATACACCTTGTCAGATCATTTGCGCGCCAGGCCTTGCCGGTCCCAGCCTGAACCCCCGTTCAGACAGAAGAGTAAATTACTGTGTCAAACATTTTAACCCGGTAATTTGCTGATTAACACGGGTAATTCTTCAGTCTGAAAGGATCAACTCGGGTCAAAATAAATTCCTGGGACGAAGTCCAAGGAATTTCGACCCGGGTTGACCCTTTCAAACAGAAAAAGGACCCATGTTTATCAGCAAATTACCAGTTAGAAATGATTGACCTGGTAATTTGGTTTTCTGTCTGAAAGGGGTATAAATTTGTACTCAGTATGGTCAAAGAGCATGATTCATTACCGAATATAAAAGCAATTACGCACGCAATCGGCCGATTGTTGCGTTCTACACATGCGTGAACACGCTACTGCGTTCGGGACTGCGATCGCAGTGACTACGCAGACCCATCACAGAATGATTGACAGGAAGTGCCGTTTGTGGGTGGTGACGGGGGGAGGTCGGCATTCCAGGGGCGTGCATAAATTATTCACTGCGATGCCATACGCAGCTTGAGTACTCACAGAATGCAATGAGGTTAGCAATTTCTGAGTAAGTGTGCATGAGGCTCCGATTGTATTCGATGTTACCGATGGTTTTGCAGTCTTGCTAAACATTAAGGATGTGTGTAATTTGTTGGCGTCATTATGTAGTACTGCGAAGGCATAGCGATCGCAATGGATTAGCACCCTGGTGTCAAACTCGGGCCCTTCAGCTGCTGTGGAACTACACATCCCAGCATGCACTGCCAGAGATTTGCTATTAGGGCATGCTAAAACTGTGACAGGGCATGCTGGGATATGTAGTCCCACAGCAGCTGGAGGGCCCGAGTTTGATACCACTGGTAGCATGCCATCACAGTCAGACTGTGTGTGTAATCGCAGCCGCGATCGCAATAGCGTTCTGTAATGAATAACACCCAGTCAGTAATTTGATTCACCCAGACTGTAACTACATTTGCCTTAGGACCGCGATCATGCAGATTCCCACATCCTGATACAGGAGGGCAGAGCCAAATATAATACTCATACTGAATATTCTATTACTAAGCCCTTTGTACCATAGACTTCTTTACCGCCACCACCTATGGTAATTACAAAGGGACACAGGACCTCATTCAGAGCTGGACGCTATTTGCGGACGCTCGTTCAGAAAAAGGGGCAGGCTATTTAAATTGAGCGCTCGCTCTTTGCGGTCTGTTGACGCCTCTATGTCTGAATGAGCGAACGAAACATGCGCTAGCCATTTTCAAAAAAACGCCCCCTGGCCGCTCGCATCATACGTCATCTCCGCTATTTATTTGACTAATCGAGTACATCGAAAGGCGTATGAACTGCTCGCTATTCTTGTGGTCGCATTTTCCTACCGCAATCATGCGAGCAGTTCAGGCTAAAAGACAACCAAGTGACGTGGTCGATGACGCTGCTTTGTTAATTATGCACACCCTTAAAACGCCCGTTTTGACCTTTTGGCACGCCTGCGTTCGAATCTCCACTCCCCGTTTTCAAGCACCTTCCCCTGTTACCACCCACAAACGCCTCACTCTGTCACTCAAATTAGCAGGCATTCGCTATTTTGCGAGCACACGAATTCCGACCGCACTGACTGGTTCGCGCATGCGTATTACAACCCATACGCATGCGCAGATGTGCGAACATCACTCGGAACGAACGAGCGGCCGCTTACGAGCGGCTCTGAATCAGGCCCACAGGTCCTCAAAAACTCTATTACAATTGTGCAGGGTCAGCAACACAAATATCCATGTCCCCTGTTTCTACTTTCTAGCAATAAATAACAATGGAGAACAGTCAATCTGTTGCCAAGGATTTAAGAGTCGATTTCGATTAATTTTGTGCTCCTGATCATGAATATGCCATGCTTATTTTTCGATTGGTTCTAGTTTTTGAGATATGCATATGTCTTTAATATTTATGAAAAATTAAATTAAACAATTTTAAAAATAGTTAAATAGATATTTTTTTAATTCTGATTAAATTTGATTCGTTAAATGTTATAAAAAGACACAGGATAATTACATACATAAGTGCTCGGGTGGCTTTGGTTTTAGGAGATAGTAGAAAGCTCCTCCTCATGCAGATACAGTAGTAGTGATGAGAGGCAGAATATGGAGCAGGCTGGTGAATCGCCTTGTGGCCTGGGGTGCAGAGAACTGGAACAGAAATACTTAATATATGAGGAGATATTACAAGCAGGATGAGGCTGGTAAACACAGCAGGCACTGAAACATCCAAACACCAGAAGGCAGGTGCTGTAAATAGTCTTTAGCAAGGACCACACAGAGCTGTAGTTGGAAGGTATGGTTAGACCTGGCACTTGACTGAAATAGCTGTAACAGTTTGCGGTATATGCATGTACTGTATATAGCGCCCAGCCTGGAACTTAGGGGTAAATTTACTAAAGTGAGAGTTTTTAGAATGGAGATGTTGCCTATAGCAACCAATCAGATTCCTGCTATTACCTTCTAGAAGCTGCTAGTTAAATGTTAAGTAGAATCTGATTGGTTGCTATGGGCAACATCTGCATTTCTGAAAACTCTCGCTCTAGTAAATTTACCCCTAAGTGTAGAATTTGCAGTGAGTAGAGCACCAGTTGGAATCTTGGTGTAATGCTTGCTGTGAGCAACACACAACCTTGAACAGATGATTGGCAGTTTTTATGAGTAGAGCAGTCTGAAATCGATGCTGGCACTTGTGGTGAGTAGCGCATAGCCTGGAGTAGATGCTAGCACTTGTTGGCAGTAGCAGCAGCAAACTAAAGGAGTCAGACTGGAACAGATGCAGACACCCTGAGCCAGAAATCAGGTCTCAGAAGAGAAGTTGTTCTGGCAATGGACTGACTGCCAGAACAGGTTTAAATAGGGCGCCCTGGTACCTCATATGCTGCAGAGGTTAGGTGATCGGATAGAAGCCTCTGTTTGGTAATTAGTCAGTCAGGTTAAAGCGACCAAGGTGGTGTTGCCCATGCTCCACCAGCATGGGAGAAGACTCTGGAGGGGCACCAACCACTCAGCTGGTTGGCAACCATGGAACTTGGGATGTTTTTGGTGGCCACAGGAGCACCCATGGCTGTGACATTCCTCAGTACAATGGGGTACATCCAGAGTCATTCAAAGTACAATTGTTTGAATGACAAGGCCTGATGTATTCATAGTTGACAAAGCATGTTGAGTTAGTCCTATGACAGTGCATGAGCAAAGGCCAACACTGGAGTGAGGCATGGAGTAAATAACGAAGTGCTGAGATCGCAGATGGTATGGAAATATGGTGACATGCTTTTAGATTATAATATGATATATGTTTTAGCAACCTTGATTAAATTTTATTTTCTTGCATACTTCAATACTATGGACATTATTCATTCCTTTTTATATTTTATTGCATATTCTTGCTCACTGAGAAGGGCTTCTAGAGGGGAGCATCAATCAATAGGGGAAAATTACACTTTTATAAGTCAAGTTTGTGGATTAACCTGTTTTGAGCATCGGGTGGCTCTGCATATGGTGACTAAAAGCATTTTTTCTGTGCCCACTTTTTAGCAATTTACGGCATATTTACTTTCAACTCTGCATTATCCCCATTATATATGACTTGAATATGTTCCAAAGTGCATTTCTAGAACTCACAGTTAGGGGTGAGTCGTCCCCCAGGATGACAGATGATGAATTCTCCAGTGCTGAAGATCCCAAGATAAAACAGATGGCTTCTGTGCGGCCTCTTAGGCAGATTGCCATGTACCATCTGGCCGCCTTTGCTGGAAAACTTGGACCGATGGTCCAATCTTGCTGGGAAATATTTATTTGGGACCATTCTAAGCTTTACACAGTGATATAGCTACCACAATAACCCTGGTGGTGGCCTTTAAAGAGTCAGGTATTGAGGTGGCCAGAAGAGTAGAACAGGGTGGTCTCTTCTGAGCATGTGCCAGTTTATCACATGTGATATGTTGCCCTATTTGGTCCAGTGCTAGCACAGAATAGGCATCCCCTGTACTATTCTAAGAAATGAAAGTGGATACTGCTTCCAAGCAATGTCGCGGATATTTGCGTGTGCATCAAGCTGCTAATAGCTTCCACAAAGCTATTGCTATTTTGGAGATCAGTAATCAAAGAGTGATGTACATTTACTCCTAAATGCTGCACCATTACACCTTGCATAAAAAGAAACTAGCGTGTGATTAATTGCCAAGCCAGAGCTACAGACCTTTCAAATTTGTAACTTTGGAATGAATACATGGGGGCCACAGAAAAAGCA
Source organism: Taudactylus pleione (assembly GCA_031769625.1). Lineage (NCBI taxonomy): Eukaryota > Metazoa > Chordata > Amphibia > Anura > Myobatrachidae > Taudactylus > Taudactylus pleione. Next base: position 2,675,702 of record JAUIMM010000241.1, read on the forward strand.
TATGCACAAATATGCAGTGTTTCTTTTCTGACTGGTTGCCACACCTTAATGTAAAAAAATTAAAGCTAGGTGCACACCATATATATCGCTCCGATCTACAATGGGACAATATATTGTATGATACAATGTATAGTGTGTGCCCAGCTCAAGACTGTCTCATGAAAATGTTGCTAATGGGTGATGCCTCCAAATGAATTACTTCCTCTAGCTGTGCACTATAACTGTTAGGGAGAGATTTATCAAACATTCTAAAGAGGATAAGTAGAGGTGTTGCCCAAAGTAAGCAATCAGCTTCTATCTGTAATTTTTTAGAATGTTCTAGATAAATGATAGCTGGAATCTGATTGGTTGCGTAGGGTAAAACCTCCACTTGTCCCCTGTAGAAGTTGTGTTAAATCTCCCTCCTAATATTAAATCTAAACCTGTTAGGAACTAGCCAATGTACATGGTTGTACTGCCAAGCAGATTCTCAGTGCAGTCCTTAAAGGTATTTTTTTTAATTCAACTTTTGCCTAGGGTTCTTCAAGTGGTGTCACCACCCAGGGCGCAAAGCCAAAAGGACGGTGCCTAGAACATGCCCAGCGCCTAACTTCCTCATCTCGGACCCCTTTTCATGAAGTCCTGATGTCACATGGGCGGTGCAGAGGGGCCAGCCCAGGGTGCATTCGTCAGTAGCATAACTAGGGCGGGGCGAGCAGGGCACGTGCACTGGGCGACGTGCAGGCCCAGCAGAGGTGGGTCCCGCAGCCAGAACAGCGTACCTGCCCGTCCCTCTTATAATGTTGCGGCAGCCGCCTCCCCTACGGCCCTTCTCTCATATCCCTCAGCGTGGTGATCTGTAAACGGCAGATGCAGGTGGCGTCCAGTTAAAGGACGTCCATTGTACTTTGTGCCACCTGATTGGCTACTACCTGCTACCAGTCAGTGACTGGTAGCAGTGAGTAGCCAATCAGGTGGCACAAAGTACAGAGGACGTCATGTAACTAGCAGCCACCAGCACCTGCAGCTCACAGCTTCATCACTAGAGTAACAGCTGTATAGTCCAATGTCCTCATGTACGGCCATATTCTTCTAGTCTCCCAGTCACAGAGCAGAGGGAGCAGGGCCACAAGGGCATTAGCTGCCATACAGCTGAGCCAGGTAATATGTTCTGTATATATTATATAATTTATTATATAGGGGGGAGGGGACTGTACAGTGATATATGAGGGTAAATAACATCTCCCAGCACACACTGATATGTGGTATTATTATTATTATATAGGGGAGAGGAGACCATACAGTGATAGATGAGGGAGAATAACACAGCTACCAGAACATACTGATATGTGCTATTATTATATAGGGGGGAGTGGATCGTACAGTGATATATGAGAGGGAATAACACATCTCCCAGTACCGCCCGCCACAGACTCGCCATTGCACCGCCGAGCAAGACCCATGCTCGGCGGCATGACTGACCTCCCAGAGTGAAAAGAAATGGTGGAGAGACATGTTGACACACCCCAATTTTCCAGTGGCGATAACTTTCATCTTGCCCTGGACGCCAAAGACCCTAGTTACACCTCTGGCATTAGTGCTCTGCCTCTGTCATATCAAGAATTTAAACAATTTACAGGTGTAAATTTAAAGTAACTTTATTTTTTTACCAGCTAGTATGTCAAGCAACCATTGTGCTTGGGGTGTGGGTAAAAGCCGGAAACATAGTAACTGCATTGAAAAAGCCGGAAACAATGTAAAGTGTATAGAAAAAGCCGGAAATCATAGTAAGTGTATTGAATAAGCCGGAAATCCATAGTGAATGTATTAGAAAAGCCAGAAATCATAGAAAATTTATTCGAAAAGCCGGAAATCATAGTAAATGTATTAGAAAAGCCAGAAATCCATAGTAAATGTATTCGAAAAGCCGGAAATGATAGTAAATGTATGAGAATAGCCGGAAATCATAGCAAACGTATATTAGAAAAGCCAAAAATCATATTAAATGTATTGAAAAAGCCGGAAATCATAGTAAAGTGCATTAAAAAAGCTGGAAATTATAGTAAATGCATTGAAAAAGCCGGCAATCATACATTTACTATGATTTCCGGCTTTTCTAATACATTTACTATGATTTTCATCTTTTCTAATATATTTACTATGATTTTCATCTTTTCTAATATATTTACTATGATTTTCATCTTTTCTAATACATTTACTATGATTTCAGTCTTCTCTAATACATTTACTATGGATTTCCGGCTTTTCTAATACATTTACTCTGGATTTTCGGCTTTACTAATACATTTACTATGCATTTCCGGCTTTCTCAATACATTTACAATGATTTCTGACTTTTCTAATACATCTACTATGGATTTCTGGCTTTTTCAATACATGTAATAGGATTTCCGGATTTTCTAATACACTTACTATGGAGTTCCGGCTTTTTCAATGCATTTACCATGTTTCCGGCTTTTACCCTCTTCCTTTTACTTCCAAGTCAGGCAATATACCAATAAAACCAGTATGTGATGTAATGTACACGTACTACACACACACAAAAAATGTACTCTGCCAGCAGTTGTCCTGAAACACTAAATTCGTAATACACTACATGCATATGTCATTGTGAGCTGACCTACAGTCTACAACAAATTTTACATTACTCATTAATGAATCATCAGTTTCTGACATCACTTGTTGTTTTTGTAGCAGCGGCTGAATAATAGCCGCCTGTCATGAGTCAGAGTGCAGCAGCCATTGGCGCTATGTCACGCCGCCTCCTCTCCTGCTGCAGAGGCTCCCTCCCCAGTCGGCCAGTCATCTCTCACGTGCAGCCCACCTCGCTCCACGTGCACAGCCACGTGCCCACTGCCGTAATGTTTGTAAACATGCGTCACCGAGCCACGTGAGTGTGAGCCTGCGGGCGTTCCCGCCTTTACTGCGACTGACAAGTAAGCCGATCAATAAAAGAAGGGAGAATTGGTGGAATTGTGTGAGTGACAATAGAATGGGCCAATTCAGTAGCACTATAGTAAATGGGCGGACAAGGTGGGGTTTGAACAAATGATTGACGCTCAAACAGCAGTAAGCTGGGAGACATAAGACGCTAGGCAGGGTAGGTGGAGAGAAGTGAATGACAGCTGTTTAAGCCTATAGCAGGACAGAGTAAGTACGCTGCTTTTAGTGACGACAAGCGGGAGAGCGGCGAGCAGCCCTGCCTATGTACAATGAGGCGATGACATAATTGGGACGGACTGTGGTTGGTGACGTCTCTCCTTCGCATACTGATATATGGTATAGAGAGGTAGGCATTGGCAGACTTTCCACATATATCCAGGAAGGGCAGGGAGAATCACAAACACCCCACTTATGAGCAGTGATCCGGTATACAGCTTGCAGAAAGTTGCTGGCGTGTGGCTACAGGGCAGAATGACTTGTAGGCTTGTCTCTAAAGTTTGCTATACCATTAGTGTAGGGTTGGTGTCTATGTACATGTTCTGTGCACACTTTGTAGAACAGGTATGATGTAGAACAGGAAACCTCCTGTGGTACTTCTAATCTTTCCTTTTTTGGGACCAGTAATTAAATCCACATCACCCACTGTAGGATCCACACAGATTCCCGAAGACTGGTGTAATTGGTTTCTCTAGTAACTGTATGTGGCTGTTTAGGCTGTGTGTACACTGGTGTCTGTAATGTGTGTATGCTAATATTTTAGGGGAGAAAGTAAATTGAAAGTGTTGTGACGTTGTGCATGGCGGTGATGCCCGGCTTCCTACATATTGGGCAATTATGGTATTGCTGACATCACAAGTTGTTTATCCTTGCACCTCTATAGGGCGCCAGGGAAAATTTGCGATGCCGGCAGGGTGCGATGTGCAGTTCCGGAAAGGCACATCTGTGTCCATTGCTTTGAATTCAGTTCTTCCTATGTGTTAACAGATTTATTCAGTGGAGTCAGTTCAATTAGGAACGAGTTTGCGAATGTGAGTGGTTTCGTGAAAGTTGCAGACATCAACGCAAGTTGTAATTTAATTGCAAATGGAATGCGCAGTGCGAGATCTCAGTGAGAATGGCTCGCAGGACCCACCTCGCACTTAATTGAATTGACCCCAGTTTATTTTTTTGAACATTGGTGACTTAAGGCACACATCCACTAGACCAGGGGTTCACAACCACGGTCCTCAAGGCACACTAAAGGCCCCCATACATCAGCAATCTGAAAACTACAATTGAACAATTTGAAGATTTATTGCCCGATCTTAGGATTTCTCAATCGTGCAATCTGCGCCCATACACTACAGATCTTTTTCAGTGATTTGCAGATCGATTGCAGCAAACACAGATCTGGCAATCTTGAAAGGCCCATCATTTTGCTAGAAACGGTCTGCAAATCTGCTGATCATGTCCATACTCTAGCAATCTACAGCCCCAATTGATCTGTGAAATCCAACATGTTGGACAATCTGATTAAACAATTCCAATCACTTTTTGATTGCAATCTGCGATCTGTGAAGCCCATACATTGCAGATCTTTATACACAATCGATTGCAAATTGCACGATTGCTGCAATCCATCTCTGATGTATGGGTGCCTTTACGGTCCATGTTTTAAGGATAGCCACACTTGAGCACAGGTGACTCAATTAGTACTTCAGTTATTTTGACTTAACCACCTGTGCTGAAACATGGATATCACTAAAACCAGGACTGTTAGTGTGCCTTGAGGACCGTGGTTGGGAATCACTGCACTAGACTATTAAATTGAGCGATATAATGATATTGTTCAATAATCGTTTGCAGATCGTGTAAAAAAAAAAGTCTAAAACGACCAGCGATGCGCCCTCCTGCTGGTCGTTTAGACATCTATCATCATACAAATATGTTGTACAACCTGACAATATCGTCAGGTTCAACATGTTTGCAGATGATTGATGTGCCTACACTGAATGACTGCTCATTCAGTTTAGGCACATCACAGACTGACAAAGACTGCACGATTACAATGTCGTAATCGCGTAGTCTTTTGCCTGTCGTCTAGTGGATGTGCGCCTTTAAGGTGCCCATCCACTAGGCGATTAAAATGAGCGATATAACGATATTGTTATCGTTTTGATAATCGTTTGAAAAATGTCTAAAACGACCAGCGATGTGCGCTCCCGCTGGTTGCTTAGACATCTATCATTGGGCAAACATGCTGGGCAACCTTACGATAACGTCAGGTTCAGCATGTTTGCAGATGATTGATTTGGCCTACACTGAACGACTGCTCATTCAGTGAAGGCACATCACAGACTGACAAAGACTGCACGATTACAATGTCTTAATCGTGCAGTCATTTTGAGGTCTGCTAGTGGATGGGCAGCTAAAGGGGGGTATCTATCAAAGCTGGGAGAGAGATAAAATTGTGAGAGCTAAAGTACTAACCAATCGGCTTCCAATTTACATTTTGCAGGCTATGTTTAAAAAAAATGATAGTTAGGAGCTGATTGGTTGGTAATTAATTATTTACAATTTTATCTCTCTCCCAGCTTTGATAAATACCCTCCTAAATAGGAAATTGACATTGCATTCAAGCCAAATGCATGGTGAAACGCATATGTAAATGTTTGTTGACTAGATTGCGTTAACAGTATGCTCCGTTTGAAGTTGATGTAAGTTTCAACTGCATTTATGTAAATGTACATAAACCATACAAGAAGTGTTTCACACAATGCACTGTAGTGTGACGAAAGTTAATCATATGTTCTGTCTCATTTGGTATATCTCCCGGCTATCCCAGTTTCTGCAATACAGTCGCGATTTAAGTGCTCTGTCTCGCCATCCCAACCGCAGATATGTATGTTCTGTGGTGGGAACATTGAGAAGTATGTCCCGTTTACTGCTGATCTGCATAGTAGGCAGGGAGGTGGCTAAAGCTGGGTACACACTATACGATGGTGCCTTCCTGAAATGCAATGTAGCGAATCATCACGTCGCCGTACAAACTGCATGTAAGAACACTGCGTCACCCATGGAATCGTACCAGCTGATTTGCAGCACAGCAGATTGGACGATTCAATGAAGGATTGATTGGGCATACACACTATATGATGTATACGATATATCGTTCTAATCCACTTCAGAGCTATATATCTGATGATAGATCGTATATTATAGTTGGCTTGTTTCAGGTCTGGACGGTATTTAGTTTCTTCACGCAGGTGTCTAATTATTGGGAAAACTGTGAATATGCAGGTCGGGTCCTGCGTCCTCGCACGCAGCTCGGCTGCAGATGTCAGGCAAGTGACAGACTACGGCCGTTTGGCGTCGGGGAGGGGACCGCGTCGGGCTGCATTTCTGGAAATGGGGGCTGCAGCTGTGCAATACCGTCCACATCTGAATCGGACCCAGTGTGTACCTAGCTTTAGGGATAGCCCAGTACTTAACGAATGCTAGATACAAATCTAGGATGCATACACACTCACATCATGACATCACATTTTCCAATTCACGGATGTAAAATGTTGGCAGGTATGGGTTTGGCACAGTTATTTTTATTTCACTTTTCCATGCACTTGTGTTAAAAACACATTAAATGCTGACGTTATAAGCCTGCTATAGTGCTGTTTGTTGTACAGTAAGTAGTATGTAATAAGCTTTTCTTATGATATTTTTAGTACTTGAAAGCATGAAGTCGACAAATATTTTTGAGACCACAGACACAGAAATCGTAAACTGCTGTCTCACTGGACTCTATGAACCTTGCTTTTGCAGCCAAAAAGAAGCACACAGCTTTCAGTGAGAGCACTTAAACTGTGCAAAGCAATGATGTAGGCCTCATACTATTGGCATTCATGTTGTACTACTGTTTAAGGCAAGCATAACACCTGTAATTGGGTCTGAAAGTGGAAGGTATTGTTTCCAATGACCCTCATATCCACTTTGGGTGGTGGTCATATTTGGAGCATTGCGTTTTTCCAAATGCCAAATTCACTTATGTTTATATTGCAAGTTATGGCATTGTTAAATCCTAGAACAATATTACAGTGGGTATTTGAATATTTGCCTGTAGAGTATGCGATGCAGGACACTCCACCAGCATGTCTCAACTATGCCCCCAAATGTTGATATATCAGAATATATATTACAGAACCTTAATGGTTGTGTATGCTGCAGGCAACGCTGAAATTGACACAATGCGAAGTGAAGTGGAGGCTTGTGAGAAAACGTATATCCTAGTCAATTCACTTTATTTTATTTTTTTAAACCTGGTATCCACATCCATTTAGTAGTAGTGTGTAGGCTTTGATAGATTGGCTATATTTTAACACCCAAGTGTGCATTAGCTATTAAAAGCTCCATATAGTAAATGCATAATGCTATGCTTGCTGCAGCTTATACTAGAGTAAATCACCAAGAATGTCAGAAAATTAAAGGCATTGAAGTAAATAAATTGTGCTTACATGTCATGTTCAGTTATGTGGTGGTGGACAGGGTTGCTCTTCTGTTCATCCACATATTTTATGCTTGGCAGCCACTATCACTGGTTTTGCCTATCACATTGACCATAAATAATTTGATTTGGTCCCGAAGCTACAACGTTGGCACCTTAGAGTGCTACAGCACCCAATTTTGGAGCCACTGACCTATACGAAGGGCCATATTCAATTAGAGGCGAAAAGTCAGAGGTTGGACTTTTCGCTGTCATCGCTACTTTTCCTTGTTATAACGTATTGGGCGCGTGCCCGCATATCCCCGTATTCAATTGGGAATCGGCGAAAACGGGACCTGGCGAAAAGGCAAGTATGAGTCCAGTCACTTTTGGGAAATCAGCCTGTCACCCCCCAAAAGATGGTCTGACATAGGGGATCAATAGGGGTACCCCCGAATTGGCCTTCTAAAGGTATTTGGGGTTTTTGAACGGCTGCGACAAGTGCTTTTTAATGCGTCTTTAAAGAAGTGGTGAAGAATAGCATTTAGCTTCATTTAAAAAAAAAAAAAAATAACTAGTCCCATCAAATTTGGGGTACATGAAAATGGGTGCAAGCATATTTTTAAGTCTCTAAGTGATTTTTTTAAACATCCACCTGCCGCAACCAAGTGCATTCTAAAAAACCTGCTGCAAACTTGGGGACCCCCCCTGAGCCTATTTCGCTAGTTTTTTAGTTTGTCCGCCAACTCTTTATTTATTTTTTCCGCCCCCAAAACGAAGCCACTTTTTTGGGGGTGTCGTATAGAACTTTTTAAACATTTTTTGACACAGATTACTTTTAGGGGACATTCCAAGGGGTGCAGGGTACTTTTTTTTTTTTATGTCTGCACCCCAAAACCACAATTCTGCACTGTTATTCGCCACCTAATCAGTGGTGAAAAGTTATCCCCGCTTTTTGACAGACTTTTCGCACCTGCGAAAAGTCTTTGAAATTGAAAATGTCAAAAATGACGTCATCGCCAATAAATTATAGCCGATAACGGACTTTTCGCCGTTGATTGAATACGGCCTTAAGATTTTGATATAACTTCCTGCCAACAATACAGTCTGAATGATTAGCATGATGTCTAAATGACATCCAGAAAGCCACATTAAAAAATCCAGTAACTCGGGGCACGTGTTTTAAAAATCTGTCAGGTTGCTATGGCTATTTAAAATCTTTGGCGGGAGCAACTTGTGAATGTTAATTACAATGTTGCTGGAGGATGAAACATTCCTTTTAATACAGCAGCAAACCGATAAATGTGAGAAATTAAATAATATCTCTTGAAAACGCATTCACAACTATGATTAAGGGGCTGTTTGAAAAATGTCTTTAATTTTTGCTATATCAGCAAATACGAGTTCACCTATCGGCTCTCCAAACAGGTGTAGTATTTTTATTTCTGTTTGACATGCTGGTGCATAGTGAGCTTAAAAAGAGGTAGAAAGATTTATATATAATATACAGCAGCACGGCTTGTGTAGTGTTTATATGTATGTGTTCTCCCTGTGCTTGCGTGGGTTTCTTCTGAAACTATAATTTCTTAAATACAGCCTGCAAAATGTTAGTTAGAAACTGATTGGTTGGTGATGTATATCTCACAATTTTATCTCACATCAAGCTTTGATACATATGCCCCATAGATTGTAAACTTCACTGAGGCAGGGACTGATGTGAAAGCCCCAATATTCTCTATAAAGTGCTGCAAATATGTGTGCAATTTAAATAACTGGTAATAAATACATAAACAATATAAACTTATACTGATACGCATGCTTATATATACTTTTTTATTGTATGTAGAAGTTGTAGGCTTGTTACTTGAATTCACTGTTTTTCTTTCTGTCACCGTTTTGTTAGTATGACAGATTGTTGAAATATTAACCTCAGATTTCATTGTGTCTTTCTCATGTTCAGTGATCTTTAATGTTGTGGTTTGTTTTGTACAGGAGAATGGGGCCAGCCAATGAAATCACAGAGGTGTTTCTGTGAGAGCCAATCTGCGTCTTTGAATCCTCTGCAGCATTTCCTTGTCACACAGTGAGGGAGTGGTGGATACACAGTGAAAAGAGGTAGGAAGATGATGCAGGTTCCATCGTTCTGTAATTCTGCTGTCTAAATCTCTTATGTATGACTATGAAGCAGCTCCAGTATATCCGGACTGAAAAGTATTGATGTTCTTCAATATTTCAGGAGGGAACCCAATAAATGATTATTTCTTTCACTGTAGAAGCTGATGCGAGCTGAGGCTGCCCTAAACATACTGCGACATTGAAGAGAGGAGATCATTCTCTTCAGCTTTTATCTCAGGCAAGTAAATGGTTAAAGGTTTTAAGTGTGACGAGTAAAGTATCACAAACTCCATGCTGTAGCATTTAGTCCTCTGGTCTTTTCACTTTATAATTAGTCTAAAAACTGCAGGCTTAGCTGGGTCAGCAATGTAATCGACCAGCATGGAAAATACTGCGTATGTGGTAAGATGTGGGTTCCGTGTGAAGATTTTGCATTAATAGCTGTTGAGCTACATTTTGGGTTGCTCAACTGTGATTATATTAAGAGGCTGTCATGGTTTTATTCCCAAAAAATGTTCCTGGAAAGCAAAAGAGCCTGCTCTCAATCCCCCTCTTCTGTGGAGTTGTCACTAGCTATTATATTCTAAGAAATATACTTCCATTTTGCTTTTGCTAAAATTTCTGTGCTGTTTCGATAACCGTGGGTATCAGGAAATCCTGGTTACCTTTTCGTTTGTGTAACAAAAGAACTGTACAACATAGATTCTCATCTGGGAGGGGTGGAGCTGGACTGTTGGACTATGGGTAATACTTTTATGGTATTGCGCAGAGCTTTTTATATCTACTAGCAGAGGTTTATACTAAACATTAACCCCTTCTGTTCGGAATATTTAACTTGTATTTTTACCTTTTATGTTTTTGTTTGTCATCTGAAGCATTGCGTATTACCATAGAAGGCACTATTAACTGGCGTGTTACCTGGTATTCTAAAGAGTGCAAATGTCTGCCCATTTTTTCAGCCTGACTTATTTTGATTTAGACACAGGGACACCAAGGCCTATCAGAAGAAGGGGTATTGCATGTATCGGCAAATGGTAATAATTGGGGTTATAGATCATTATAGCAGATTGTGCCATTTTTTTCCACAGTGACATGTTAGTTGGCTAGGAAATGGTTACAATAGACAAGAAACAGGATCAGGTGTGGGCTCTGCAGCACCAGACACAGAGTTCGGTCGCCATGTTGGGTTTACGCCTAAGATTTATAAGTAGGAAAATCCATTGCCAGTTCTAACAAATGCATACATTTAAACTGTTTGCATAATTTGTGTTCAGACTATTTTTTCTTTCTCTGCAATCCCTGACTTTTCTTAGATGGTACAAGTTAATGTGCTTTCAGTCTTCGGATCCTTACAGTATATACTGACTGCATTAACCTGTTAATCAGTTGCTGCTGTACAACTTGACTGTCTATTGACTTTATGCAGCTGATCTACTGTACTTCTATTTGCATACTGAAAGTGAAGGTGTCAACCATGTTTTGATTCTGTAGAACCGAATTGCCCCACCCAAAATGGAAATAATATGCTCTCAATACACTTTTTCATAGTTTTAATTGTGTGACTCAATCACAGGTACCCACAGGTGTTACAGTATAAGATATTCTGAGCAGTTTTCCCTACCTAGTAAAGCAGAGCGTAATGCGCTGGCTTTTCTGTAATGAGAACTTATTAGTGTTTACTGTGAATTTATTACACGTCACGTCACAATATGACTGCCTCTGGCGTTTTTCTCTATAATCTTTCTCAGCCCTTGGATAAAGTCAAATATAGGTCTGGTCTTGGGCATTTGCTTGAATTCCTGCTCTAAAGTTGGTGTTTGTTTTACTAAGGTACCATAATCGACTAATTTACAATTGTAAAGTATTTATTTTTTTATTCTTTGGCTCGAACAAGTCAACTTTTCAATCTAAAGTTGGGTACACACTATACGATTTATTGCATGATATATTGTCCTGACGAAAATCAAAAGGATAAATCATAAACATTGTATAATGTGTAGGCCTGATCCTTCATTCATCGCATTGTCCCATCTGCTGTTCGTGTGGTGTGTATGGCATGTGCAATGTATCATTACATCACATCGCACCGTCGCTGGGTTGCACCATCGTATGGTGTGTGCCCAGCTTAGAAGTAACTTCTACACCAACAAAAGATTAGATAGTATGATTCAGACAATTTGCCAGTTTGTGATGAGAATAAACTGCATTGTCCACTTTTGTATAACCACTAGGATATAAGTATCTCCTTTATCCCCTGAACCCATTTCCTTTATTGGGAGTCGACTAGAGCTGAATTGCTCTCATTTGAAAATGAGCATGTTATCATCTATTGCAGATGGATGGATTCCATCAGCTTTAGAAAGTGGAGGGATTTTCCTATCTGTTATACAGTGTTCAGGAGCTATATCTTATTAATAAAATACTTTTAATACTTTAATCAATGTTCAACTAATTTAAATAAATGGAGTGAAAATAGGTGCACCTTTCCACCATACCAGTAAATGCATCAAGTTCAAACTAGCAGCTTCAGTCACAGGATCTGCCACATGCTAAACAACAACACTATCTAAAACCGTGTGGAGCACTTATTTGAAACAGTACAACAAAGATTAAAAGAAATAGTGCATGTATTTAATATCACAAATAAAACCCATACATAATTATACATACAGATGTGTCCACATAAATCTATCCTCCGTGCACTACAAGTCGCACTAAACATAGCGTGGGAGACTTGTGTGACTCTGTAGTGCCTAGCGTCTTTTCGTGCGACTTTTAGCCTTCAAATGTGTCTTATACACACATTGATGTGAATATTTAGCACAGGCATCTCCTGCTGATTAAATGATATGCAGCATGCCTATGTTCTGTGTATGACTGCGGGTGTATCCGCATGCGAAACGCTACATTAGTGTCAGCAGCTGTATCACTGTAATGTAGCGTTTGGCATGCAGATGCAGTCGCTCACAGAACATAGGCATGCTGGATATCATTTTAATGAGCAGAAGCTGCTTGTGCTATTTGCATCACTGTGTGAATAAGACTAATTTGAAGTTAGAAAGTCGCACGAAAAGACACTGCGCTACCGAGTCACGCCACGTCATGGCGCGACTAGAAGGGCTGTTTAGCACACAAGGAGGCTAGATGTACAGTGCAATAGATTGCTCAGACTCAGTTTTACAGTGAGTGATATACAGTAGTGAACCTAGCATATAAAATATTTAGTCCGTAATATGCTCTGTTGACTAAATATTTTATATGCTAGGTTCACTATATAACACTCACTGTAAGATTGAGTCTGAGCTATCTAATGTACTTTATGTATACTTATGTATGTGTTTTATTTGTGATTTTAAATACATGCACTATTTATTTTTATCATTGTTGTACTGTTTCAAATAAGCGCTGCACACTGTTTTAGTTTTAAATAAATACTAAAAAAGCCAAACAAAAAAAACATCATACAATTCAACTATGAATGTGTAGTATAAACCATGTTGACACACACACTTTTTTTTTTTTTTTTCCAAATCTGGACTTCATGCAAGATTGTATTCATGCCTGTGGTTTGTTTACTATACAGATGCGCCTCACTTAACGTCCTACCTGTTTAGTGACTGCTCGGACTTACGACCCGTGCTCCGACCAGCTAACTGTGGCTTGCCCTGCCGTTCCAAAATACAAAAAACATAAAAGAACAGACCCTGTCACAAGAGAGGGGTGTGGCTGTGGTGCAGGACACACAGAAGACACTGCCATGAGGGAGGAGGCGTGGCTTTAGCGCAGAAAGGACAGACTGGGATACGGCGCGTACTCGGAGGAGGTGCGGCACACACTGGCACGTGTCACCCTCTGCCTGGGTCCTGCTACTTCCCGGCAACACTATACGTCCTCGCTTAGTGACCGATTCATTTGACGACCTAGGGCCATATTCAATTTGGAGTGAAAAGTCCATTATCGGCGATAATTTATCGCCGATGACTTCATTTTCGCCGTTTTCACTTATCCTCATATTCAATTTCAAGACTTTTCGCAGGTGCGCGGATACGTGGTCACACGCCCGATACTTTATCCCCTGGAAAAACGTCGATGATGGTGAAAAGTCCGATCATGGACTTTTCGCTTCAAATTGAATACGGCCCCTTTTGTTGCGCATTTTACCACTTCGAGGCAGATTCAATTAGCTGTGAAATACATGGCGCAACCAGTGGTTTCTCAGGTGCTGTTGACACCCAGTGAACTCAATAATAAATCCGCTGCAAGTGCCCAAAAAGAGGGCATGGCCACATGGAAAAGGGGAGTGGTTTCATGGCACGTCACCAGTTTCTTCACTCTAGGAACGTGCCCAGAGATTTTGGACTGCCCACAGAACTCTGCCGGCTCCTCCTCAGGGACTGGGAGCCGGCATTTTGGTTTCACCCCCTTGGAGAGTAACACCTGGTGTGATCCACATCTCCCTAGTAATGCAGCTGGGGGGGAGCAACTTTTTTTTTTTTTCCTAGAAGTCCTAATAAATAATGAGCGATTTACCAGAGGAACTGCATTTTGTCCTGACATTTGCATTAAATTTATCTAAAAGGGTGTTAAATATAGCCAATAAAGTTTTCATATAATTTTCTCTGATAAACAGATGGAAGAGCTTTAATGATTTAGGTCACAGGTTCTCAAACACTGTCCTCAGGACCCCAAACAGTGCATGTTTTCCAGGTCTCCTCTCAGAATCCAAGTGAAATAATTAGCTCCACCTGTGGATCTTTTAAAATGTGTTAGTGAGTAGTTAGCCAGTCCAGTGAAGGTTTACTTTTTGTTATTGCACCAACAACTTGATGCTGGAAGAAGGAGATGAAAAGGTAACTTTTCTGACACCTCCTGCTTCAGACCTGCCAGGAGACCTGGAAAACGTGAACTGTATGGGGTCCTGAGGACTGATTTGTAGAAGCACCGATTTAGGACATGTGTACTGATGTTTGTTATTGATGGAAAAGGTTGTTTTTTTTTTTTTTTTTTAGCTTGCAGATGGTAGTTGCAAGTATATTTTCCCAATATATTACTACTTGCATATGCGCACTTAGAAAAAACAAGAAATACATTTTAAATGTACTACAAAATGCTGTAAAAACTTATTTGCTGAAATAAACATGCTGGATATCTTTTTGATTAATAAAAGTAGTAAAATCAAAATCTGTGATGGACTTTCTCCTTAAGACTTTGGAACTATCATTATATGTGATGTTATCGGAGTGGCTCACTCTTCACCTTACTAATATTTACACTATATTTCGCCTTAATTCATCAGTACAAAAGCCAGAGCACGGTTCTGGTATATTGCACACCTCCATCATCATCTTTCTCAATGGGGAAAAGGTGTGATTATTTTTTTGTTGTTGTTTTTTTTACCCCTACTTTCCCCTTAAGCAATTTATCCTCCAGTTTTTAGATTATATGTTTCAGAGTTATATTTGTAACCATACATTTTAAAGTTGTCAACAAAAATTAGCGAGTTTTTTTTTTCTTTCTCTCCTCTTGTTAGTTTGATACCATATATCTTTATCTTACTAGAGGGATACCCCCACTCTCGCTTGTGTTTAATGTGATAGACTTTTCAGTTAATTGTTTGTGGCTTTCACAAAGTATTTAGCTGAGGCTGTTGAATTTTGCACTGAGATCTAGGGATGTCTATGGCAACATGTTTCCTGGTGTGACGTTGCTATTTCTATGTCAGTAATGAATTGCCAGAAAGGTGCACAAAGCAGGATTTAATCTGTAATGTGACTTTACTATTTTTATTTTAACTGCTAATTGCTGCTGACATAAAATGTGAGGACACCACCCTTCTTGCTGTGTTTTTAAACTTTAATCTGCATCATTTTCTAGGTAAAAAGTAAAACCCCAAAATGATAAATTTCCAAACTCTCATGCATACCATTGCATTAATACTTAGGCAATCTAGTGACCTTGTATCTACAGTTATAGACCTGATTCAGTGTCGCACACAAAGTGGTGCATCTGTTATCTTTTTGCAATGCTAATGCTCACAAGGCATACTTGCTTATTTACTGTATGCGTATCTTCAGGGCTATTCAAATAGCACGGAAGTCAGCCGGATCTCCACTAGTGGCTATATGGGTGTAACCAGGCAAAAATGGGACGATCACACTTAACTTTGACGTGGGCACGGAGACTTAATTGTGGCCTATTCAGAGGTAAGTATGCAAACATCCAGTAAATTCATATGCAAGTGCATGCTGATGGTAAAGACTGCTGCTCTCACAAGCGGATGTATAGAATCAGTGCAGCCATACAAATCAGTCTGATTCTGAATACAGGAGGAAATCCGCATGCTATTTTCATACACATCATGTGGCCATAGATAAGGCCGCTTTGCCTGTGACTGTAAATCAGCCCCCTAGTCTTTACTGACTGGATGTTACCAAGACAATTGTGGATTAAATTAAGCATGTGGCTCCAATGGATGTGCAGCTGCACCTATAGTGGCTAATTATGGGTAAGATTACTAAAAACGAGCAACTTTATCCTGCCTGGTAGTTTTAGCGTGTAAAGCTGGCCACACACTAGAAAAACTTACATCCAACAGCCAATTTGTTGATTGGTTGGAATGAAAATCTGGTAACGTATGGGAGTAACTGATGATCAGCAATTTGCTCCTAAATGCCAGAAAACCGATGAAAATGGTCGTTCAGACAAGTTTGTTAAATGTTTGATCGAAACTATTTGTTCAAACAGTTTTGGTCCATTTTCCAGCGTTTGGGAGCAAATTGCTGATTGTCATTTGCTTTCATACCTTACCAGATTTTCATTCCAACCAATCAACTAGTTGGCTGGTTGGACAGATAATCTTTAGATGTGTGGTTAGCTTAAGGATCCGACAGAACCTCTCTGCTAATTGATTCACCCCTAATGTCCAGTATATTGCTTCATATACAGAGACCAAAGAAAATAATGCAACATTTACTTGATTGCTTTGACTGATTTTAAAGGGTTCTATGTACTTAACGAAGGAGGTAAAAATGTCTGGTGTAGCAATCTTTGCCACTTACAAGATAGTGCATTGATCTAAGATGTGGGACAGACTTTTACACAAATATGGCAATAAACAATTTATAAAACACTTTCTGATATAAAAAGCACAACATGTTGTAACTACAGTTTTAAAACCACATTGCAGATTTAAGCAGTTGCTGATTTAAATACGGCACAATGTAGGAAACTGGTTAAGAGGACATTGTTTGCTATTGTGTATTAATCTTTAGATTCTTGTGTGGTAGGGCACAAGTCTGAGTTCTACATGATTTTTTTCATAGTCTTCTGGTTAAGAGACCGCTGTATAACTAACTTACTGTCTTTTGTCATATACAGGATTTTGCCCAATAGAAGTGTATTTCTTGCTGCTTGGGTAAAGTTCCCCAACATCTAATGTGGGACGGTCACCATCATAGAGCTACACATTTAGCCGATGTATAACAGACAACATGTAGTTAATAATGTCACATTTTACTGTATGTTATAATTGTGTAGATTATTTTTCATCTGTTGACTAGCTTCATGTAGCTATGTAATCTCCAAGGCAGGTATGACATAATCATAAGTATTAATGAGCATGAACACCACATGTACTGGCAATAGTGTGCTTACTTTTCTCCTGAGAATTTGTGAATAATATGAGATTAGTGCCAAATAATCTGTAGGTCACACCTGATCTTATTTTCATTACACATAAGGCATTATAAAATTTAAATATGACAGGAGTTTTTAAGCTGATCTTCTGAAGTATAGTGTTTGTATTGCTTACTGTGCAGTGCAGATGGGGCCTTTACTCCTGCCTGTCATGTCAAGGCTGCCTGACTTGTTAATTTTAGCTTTTTAAAATGTACTGGATGATCATTATAAGCCAATGTACCTTATACCTACATGATTTGGCACCTTGTCCGAAGATCTAGCAACTGAAAGCTCATGTAGCTTTAGACCAGTGGTAGGCAACCTTTGGCATTCCAGTTGCTGCGGAACTACACATCCCAGCATGTCCAGCTACAGTTTTAGTATGCCCTGCCAACAAAACTACGGTAGGGCATGCTGGGATGTGTAGTTCAACAGCAGCTGGACTGCCACAGGTTGCCTACCCCTAACTAAGGTCTAGACCAGGGTCGTGCAACCTTTTCTATTCTGGGGGCCGCATTTATAGATTGCACTCATTGAAGGGGCCAGAATAAGTTTACTTAAACATGTAACATACTAGTGGAAAATGCCTTGTAGCATTGCAAACACTTTTTTTTTCCGTAGGGACTTTTAACAATGTCACAAAGCGGAATATGCCACCACCGAGGCTGTGGCCATCCCATGTAGCAACACCTTTTCCTTTCCCCAAGTAGCAACCTATTTCTTCACCTCTATAGCACCACATCCTCCTGCACTGCCACTGTACCTCTCCATTTGGCTTTCACTTCTGTAGAGTTGGTAGTAATGCCATCAAACAGATGTAATCCTGGGCTCTTAAGGTGCGTACACACTGGGCGATTAAAGTGGACGACTGAACGATATCGTTATCGTTCAGTCATCCAGGTTATCGTCCATTTTTAACACCAAAACGATGAATGATAACGACGATGTGCGTTCCCGCGGGTCGTTCATCATTGTCGTTCATCGGGTAAACATGCATGCCAACCTGACAATATTGTCTGGTTGCTTCATGTTGAGGAATGGATGAGAGAGCCGGGCGCTGAACGATATCGTTAATGATATCGTTCAGCGGGTGTGCTCAATGTCATGAACGACATTGAGCACACCCTGCCGGGGACACACTAGACTATATCGCTCAGGGAGCATATCGTCTAGTGTGTACGCTCCAATGATTGCGCTCCTTGTGACATACTTGGGAAGATTCTTTTTGTTTTGATTCAGACATGTAACTAAATGTGCGCTAGTGTGCTTTGGAAAGTTTACCTTAAAATTCCAATCTGGCTCTTCCTATGGAAATGAAAATAAATTATCCAATTCTTTAAAATAAAGGAGAAACCAGACATTTGTTATTAACAGTTATTATAATAACTCTCCGTGATTCCTTTACTTTTTTGCTTTAAATTAAAAGCCATTGCTGAATTCATTGGCCAATTTTGGCTTATATCATGATGCAATGTATCACAAATTTAATAATAATGTGGATATCCATTTAAAAAAAATATATATACTGCCCTGCCTTAGAATCTGTGCCTCAGTCTGGCTGTCAGAGTAGAAGTAGAGCAGTGAGCTGAAGAGCATTTAGCGGCAATCTCCCGATACAATGTTGAGTCCTGCCCCGATGAGTAATTCCCACCCTCTCCCCAGTGTTGGGGGCACTTAAAATATGGTAAAGAAAAATCTCTGAGGAAGAAAAAAAAAAAAAAAACACCAGGGTGGCGGCCCTGTCTGGTTCTTATACCTGAGGGCTGCATATAGCACCTGGTTCAGATTTGGGAATACAGTAATATAGAGCAAGTAACTGTGCATTGCATCATGGTTTGTCAAGGTACATACATTTGTTTTGAATGCAGGATAAATACTGGCTGATTTTCCATGTAGCCCACAAATGCTGGACCGCTTTATTTTTACACTGCAATTTAGATTTGAGTTTGGACATACCCCTCCCAAATCTAAGGGGTATGTTACTAAAGTGCAGGTTGTTAGAAGTGGACATGGTGCCCATAGCAAACCAATCAGATTCTAGCTATTATTTTCTAGAAGGTGCTAGATAAATGTTAATCTGATTGGTTGCTGTGGGTAACATCTCCACTTCTAAAAACCGACAGCTGAACAGATCCCGGCATCGGCAGCCTGACAGCTCTGGAAATCCCGATCGTCCTCAGGTAAGTAATAACTAACCCTAATCCTCCTTAGGGGTGCCTAACCCTAAGTCCCCCTCCCCCTAGCCTAACCCTCCCTCCCCCTAGCCAAACCCTAAGTCCCCCCCCGGGGGGGTGCCTAACCCTGACCCTCCCTCCCCCTAGCCTAACCCTCCCGGGGGGGGTGCCTATCCCTCCCTCCCCCTAGCCTAACCCTCCCTGGGGGTGCCTAACCCTAAATCCCCCCCCCCCTGAGGGGGTCCCTAACCTTTCCTAGCCTAACCCTCCCTCCCCCTAGCCTAACCCTCCCGGGGGGGGGTGCATAAGCCTACCTCCCCCTAGCGCTGGAAATCCCGATCTTCCTCAGGTAAGTAATAACTAACCTAACCCTAATCCTCCTTAGGGGTGCCTAACCCTAATCCCCCCCTGTAAGTGCCTAACCCTAAGTCCCCCTCCCCCTAGGCTAACCCTCCTTCCCCCTAGCCTAACCCTCCCGGGGGGGTGCCTAACCCTAACCCTCCCCCCACCTGCAGTGCAACATGGTTTCACCAAGATGCACAGTTACTTGCTCCCTCTAATGCTGGGTACAGACTTAACGACGTGTACCTAGCCGATGTGTTGTGCAGGGGTGCCAGCACACACTTCAGCAGCATGGCCCCCGCTGACTATATTACCCAGCGGACCTGCATGCAGGGTCGACAGGCTGTGTCACGTGGGAGCGTGCATTGTCAGCGACATAGCGGGTTCACACTGCCCAATGTGGACGATATATTGTCCAATCCACCAGATAGGATGACATATAGTCTAGTGTGTACCTGGATTCACTTTGTTCACAAATTTGAATTGGGCCCATAACGAGGGCGAGGGCCGCAGGTTGTGCATGAATAGTCTAGACCATAAACTTGCATATATCACACACAAAGTAAGATCTAAGGGTGTTTTTCTTAAAGGTCAATTTTAATTGATTTACATCAATTTAAAATACAGATGTGCCCTTATAAATCTTTGCCGCAGTCGCGTTAAAAAGCCCCTCCTGTAGACGGTGCTGATTAATTTGATATGCGACTCTTGTATATCTGTGTGCGATTGAGTCCCTGAATCTGTATATGAAGTGCTACAATATAGTGGCGGCGGCTTTTTTAATTCCAAGTTCTGTTGTGGTTCATATACAGACTCTGGTGCACACATACAAATGTCGCATATCAAATTAATCAGCACAGTCTGCTGGTGCATTCTAGTCGCATCGCATTGCAACTTAGAGGTGTTTTTGGCAAAAAGACGTCCAACGCTAGCAGAGTAGCACTGGATGTGGCGTCTCACTCACACCAAGCAAGTCTCGCTATGTGGCTTATTGAGGCTAGGGGGTAAATTTACTAAGAATCGAGATGACAATCTCAGGTGAGTTTAGGATTGATTTTCATCTCTCAAATTTACTAAAGGCAAAGTCGGATGAGTTAGAGAGAGATTTCTCTCTTCTCATTCGTAAAACTCGGGTAAGATGGCAAACTCGAATCAACTCACCATCGGGACAACTCGGAAGTACTTTTAACCTAAAAGATACATCTCTCAAATTTACTAAGAATCGCAATGACAAGCTCGGGTGAGATGACAGCAAACTCTGCCAAACTCCCTTTTCAAACTCTCTACCAACTGAGCTGCGAGTTTGGTAGAAACATAAACAAATCATTGTGATTTGTTTATATTTCTGCCTGTAAATAGTTAAAATAGGGTTAATTTTGTAAAAAAAAAAGATGTAGGGTCACCCCCAAAAGCTTAACCAACCCTGGACATGTCAGCCAGTCCTGGTTCCATAAATTACGGGGAACTAAACGAGTAGGGTTCCACTGTAATTTAGGAACCAGGCTGCAGGGCCAGTGCTGGTTTTAAATATAGGGAGAAAAACATTGCGTAGGGGTCCCCCTATATTTAAAACCAGCACCGGACCAATACCGACCGGGGTGTAATGCCACAGCCAGGAGACCCTATTACCGGGTCTCCAGGACCAAAGCATTCTCGCCCCAAGCTGGTTAGGCCAAGCCGGGGATCTCAAGGGAGGTGGGGACCCCTGAAAATAATGGGCCCCCCGTCTCCCGAAATCCCAGGCTTGGTCTAAAGCCTGGGGCTCTTCCCCACACCCCTGGGCTGTGGGCACAGGGGTAATAAAGTGTAAAATCGAAGTAAACTATTGTCTTTTACAGTGGAAACACACACACACACACACACACACACACCTTAGATAGTATACATTTATTACACACACCTCAATCACTCATACTTATCTGTACCAGACGGTCTGTCCTCTTCTCCAATGTAGAAATCCGTGTGGAATGACCTGCAAAGCAGATCCTATACTCACCACCATCCTGGCGCTGCTCTCCGTAGCAACAGGAAGTGTTTTTAACCACTTACTCTATATTTATCTTTCACTACTGTCCTTTACACATTATTTTTAATATTTCGCCATTAGATCAGATAATACAATAGTAATTATGTTGAACCTATGATTGTGTAATTACTATTGTATTATCTGATCTAATTGGCGAAATATTAAAAATAATGTTGTAAAGTGACAGTAGTGAAAGATAAATATAGGAGTAAGTGTTAAAAACACTTCCTGTGTTGCTACGGAGAGCAGCGCCAGATGGTGTGAATAATGAGATCTGCTTTGGCAGGTCATTCCACTACGATTTCTACATTGGAGAAGGAGGACAGACCGTCTGGTACAGATAATATGAGTGATTGAGGTGTGTGTAATAAATGTATACTATCAAAGGTGTGTGGTGTGTGTGTGGGATGTGTGTGTTCCACTGTAAAATACAATAGTTTTACTTCGATTTTACACTTTATTACCCCTGTACCCACAACCCAGGAGTGGGGGAAGAGCCCCAGGCTTCAGACCAAGCCTGGGGTTTTTGGAAAGGGGGGACCACTTTGTTTGTGAGTCCCCACCCCCTCTGAGATCCCCGGCTTGGGGGTGAGAATGCTTTGGCCCTGGAGACCCGGTAATAGGGTCTCCTGGCTGCGGTATTACACCCCGATCGGTATTGGTCCGGTGCTGGTTTTAAATATAGGGGGACCCCTATGCATTCCCCCCCCCTGCAGCCTGGTGCTGGTTCCTAAATTATGGTGGAACTCTACTCGTTTTGTTCCCCGTAATTTTTGGAACCAGGACTGGCTGACAAGTCCGGGCTTGTTAGGCTTTTGGGGAGGGACCCCACGTCCCCTTTTTTTATTTTTTTATTTTTTTAAATTAAACCCGTTTTTTTTACAGGTACAAGACACAAGCATCTTACACATATCTCAGTGATATGTGCAGGCTGCTTGCTCGGGAGAGTTAGGCAGAGAGAAAACTCTGCAATCTCGGGTGAGTAATCTCCTGCAAAACGTGCTACTCGGGGGAGATATCTTGTTCTGCTTCACCATCGGCCAACTTGATTAGGAACTTATCGCCTGTTGGGTGTTTTTTTTTCTTTCACTTTGTATAAAATTTACAGCATTCTGGCGAGGTACAGCGAGATTAATCTCATTGTCCCGAATTTCAATCTCTAATTTTAGTAATGTTACCCCCTGATGTAGGAGGAAATCGATTAACATTGATGTTGTGTTTCTGAGGCTAAATCACACATTTGCTAACCGACAATTTTTGATTTGGTTTTTTAAGTATTAGTAAGTGTGTGACTTATACCCCTTACTCTGCATTTATAAGGCATATAAGGGAGCTCCAACTATGCTATTCTCATCCCATGTAGCAACACAGTCCTGCTAATAAATGTGCAAGACATTGTCATATAGACATTCCTATATCAATAAAAAATATTTTAATAGATATTTTATTGAAATGTTAACAAAGGATTTCTATATTTAAAAAAAAACACATCAAAAGTTCTTATTCAATGACATTTCTATCAATGATATCAATAATATAATATTTGCATAATAGGCACGTTCTGATGTTAAAATGCACTGATTCTACACTAAAAAATTTAACTTCCTGAAATGTAAGATGGTTGGCCATTGATGGTCTGATGGCAAATATGAGTGTTTTCACAATCTATTGCTAGCCACTGATGGTAAAATATCAGTGGTTGAGCCCAAAGGGAATTCCCTTCTGCAGTATGCACTTACTGTATGTACAAGCAAACCATCAGTGGCTCAAATTTCATGGTTTCTACCCATCTGGTCAAACACATCGACCATCGATAGTGACCTGCCGATCTTCAAACCTAGTAGAAAACCATCTCTTGGCCACACTAGCTCCAAGGATGCAACCTATGCAACAGGAAACAGGCCACATCCTGAGGCTCGAGTACTGCTATGGCCATATTTCATAATAACAAGAAATATACAGTCAGGTGCATAAATATTGGGACATTGACAGAATTTTCATATTTTATCCTCTATTCACCACCACAATGGCTTTGAAATTAAACAAACAAGCTTTAACTGCAGACTTTCAGATATAATTTGAAGGTAATTACATCCAAATCAGGTGAACAGTATAGGAATTACAACGGTTTCTATATGTGCCTCACACTTTTTAAGGGGTCAAAAGTAATGGGACTATCAACTCAAAAGCTATTTCATGGACAGGTGTGGGCTATTCCCTCGTTATTTTATTATCAATTAAGCAGGTAAAAGGTCTGGAGTTGATTCTAGGTGTGATATTTGCATTTGGAATCAGTTGCTGTCAACTCTCAATATGAGATCCAAAGAGCTGTCACTATCAGTGAAGCAAGCCATCATTAGGCTGAAAAATCAAAACAAACCCATCAGAGAGATAGCAAAAACATTAGGTGTGACCAAATCAACTGTTTGGAACATTCTTAAAAAGAAAGAGCGCACCGGAGAGCTCAGCAACACCAAAAGACCCGGAAGACCACAGAAAACAACTGTGGTGGATGACAGAAGAATTATTTCCCTGGTGAAGAAAAACCCCTTCACAACAGTTGGCCAAATCAAGAACACTCTCCAGGAGGTAGGTGTATATGTGCGAAAGTCAACAATCAAGAGAACACTTCACAAGAGTCAATATAGAGGGTTCACCACAAGATGTAATCCATTGGTGAGCCACAAAAACAGATTAGTTTTTGCCAAACAACATCTAAAAAAGCCATTACAGTCCTGGAACAACATCCTATGGACAGATGAGACAAAGATCAACTTGTACCAGAGTGATGGGAAGAGAAGAGTATGGAGAAGGAAAGGAACTGCTCATGATCCAAAACATACCACCTAATCAGTGAAGCATGGTGGTGGTAGTGTCATGGCGTGAGCATGTATGGCTGCCAATGGAACTGGTTCCCTTGTATTTATTGATGATGTGACTGCTGACAAAAGCAGCAGAATGAATTCTGAAGTGTTTCGGGCAATATTATATGCTCATATTCAGTCAAATGCTTCAGAACTCATTGTACGGTGCTTCACAGTGCAGATGCATGCTGCAAAAGCAACCAAAGATATTTTAAGGCTAAAAAGTGGAATGTTATGCAATGGCCAAGTCAATCCCCTGACCTGAATCCGATTGAGCATGCATTTCACTTGATGAAGACAATACTGAAGGGAAAATGCCCCAAGAACAAGCAGGAACTGAAGACATTTGCAGTAGAGGCCTGGCAGAGCATCACCAGGGATGAAACCCAGCATCTGGTGATGTCTATGCATTCCAGACTTCAGGCTGTAATTGCCTGCAAAGGATTTGCAACAAAGTATTAAAAAGTGAAAGTTAGATTTAGGATTGTTTAGTTTGTCCCATTACTTTTGGCCCCTTAAAAAGTGGGAGGCACAAATAGAAACCGTTGTAATTCTTACACCGTTCACCTGATTTGGATGTAATTACCCTCATATTAAATCTGAAAGTTCAGTTAAAGCACATCTTGTTTGTTTCATTTCAAAGCCATTGTGGCGGTGAATAGAGGCCAAAATATGAAAATTCTGTCAATGTCCCAATATTTATGCACCTGACTGTATAAGATGCCGTGATGGGGGTACTTCTGTCTGTGACAGTCTGTCATTGTGAAGTCTGGGTCAGTGTGGATTGGAATTAAGTAACTGTTCTTGTTTTTTGAATACTTATTACCTATTTTGAAGTAAGATCTAGATGAAATATTACTTGTATTTTTATGTAGGTTTAAAAAAAAAAAAAAAAAGTATTTGTAGCAGAATTTTCTTTAGTCTCAGTATTTATAGCAGTTATTTTCCTCATTGCTGATTTTGCTGATTGGAGGTTACCAAGAGAAGGTCTCAAAGACTAAGGTCACTTAATTTCACTCACGTAGTACTGCAATGGTACGAAGGTGTGACTTTTATATGGAGTTTTAAAATAAGTGATGTCATTGTTTGAGTTTACTTTAAAGCTTGGACAATGATGCAGATTTAATTAGGTGACAAAAGTTATTGGAAGTCCCCTTTGAATTTTGTCTGCCGTTAATTTTTAAATCTGGTCACAGGGCTTTGTTTAGGTTCAGAGCCTTATAACTTTTATAGTAAGAGTAACATTATTCCAAAGGTAGCTTTTACATTGTCAAACCTAGGCCTCTTAATGTTAATTTGTCAACACTTTCTTCTTGGTTTAATTTATTTCATGTGGTGCGCACATTAGTATTTAGAGCAAGTTGCCATAATATCTTAATGACTCGACTGATGACCTTGAATTTAATAACTTGACTGATTACCTTGTTCCTAAAGAAATATCAAATTCATTGGTCTGTTTGTCTGTCCGGTTATGCATTCGGAAAACCCTGCACCGATTGGGATCAAACCAACGCGACGTGGTCCAGTTGGATCCGTGTCAGGTCTTAGGGGGGTTATGGGCCCGGTTGGACCTTCTGTTTTTGTGCGCTGGGCAGAACTTTGACCCAGGGAGCCTGAAGTGGGCCATCCACTAGATGGATTTAATTGAAAACTTCATAGAGGGGTGGCAATTGGTCTGTGATGCCTAATAGCTTGAAGATTTAAACCCGGGCAACGCTGTGTACTGCAGCTAGTGAATTATAAGCTGTATTCCTGATCAGTTTTTTGTAAAATAGATTTTTTTTTATAGGCAATCCATGTAAACTTAAAAGATCTTTTATTAAATTTGATTTGTAGTGTGATAGATTTTACAGGAAGCTTTTGTCAGTCAGAACTCAAATCATTAGTCTGTGAGAATATTTAGGGATTTTCATTTGTAAACATTTGTATTTTATTTTTTCTAAATGTTGTTTTTCAGTCAGAAAACAAACTATTTAAAAAAAACACGCACACACACTTCTCATTCAGTCATTGACATTGAGCGTCATTTTAACTGTGAGGTAATGTGAATATCAGAACAGCTGTTTACCTATACCCCTTTCACATTGAGCCTTTGTCCCGAGATATTGCAGTGGCAACCCAGGTCTTGGCTCCGTGTGAAAGGGTGAACCGTGTGTTCCGGGTCCTCGACCCTGGTCACAACCAGAGTTATTCACGGGACCAACCCAGATAAGCTGCAGTCTGAAAGGGGAGACCCAAGTTATTCGACCAGGGTTACGTTTTTAAAGCTGCTTATTGGCTGTGGATGCAGAGGCCCGTCTCAAGAGAATGACTTGCAGGGCAGACATGGTTGCAGTGTAAAGGGGACGACCCAGGAATACCCTAGGTCCAGTGCATCCTTTCCTACTTTTAGGCTGTCCATTCCGGGAGGGAACAGCCAGGTCTGCTCTCGGGCAGAGCGGGGGGCGTGGCTGCTCAATCGCGTCATCATGGCCCCGCCCCCCACTGTGCAGAGCCGGTAATACAGGCACTGTACAGCGGGGGGGCAGGGCTTCGATGATGCAATTCAGCGCGAATCGCGTCATCTGATCCCCCGGTCTGCCCACTTTTGCAGACTAAGTGGACGGCAACGGGGGGTGCGGGCTGGCTGCGGCCGGTTCTGGGAGACTTGCCTAGTCTTCCAGGTGGACGGGAGCGCAACCCGATTTTCGGGAGGCTCCCGACCATTTCGGGAGAGTAGGTAAGTATGGTTCAGTGTGCAGTGGGAAAGGGGTCTGAGCTGCTGTGACATGGCTTGAAACCGCGTACATTGACCTGGTTCAGATCTACTGTACAATTTTTAGGTATGAAGTGGTACTTAATGCCATTGATTTGGATCTATAGACTAACTTGTAAACTATAGCGCAGACTTTTACATCTTATCTGCAAAAGGGGTTTCAATGTGTATAAATACTCATAATTTTTATATGTGCTTTTTGTATTCCTTTGCATAAAATGTGATGTATTATTAGTGCACTGTCAGTGCTACTGCTATTCTTCTTGTTGGTATAGTAAGGGATTTATTTACCCTCTCCTCCTTAAAAAAATAAAAATAAAACACAATTGGGGTTTCATTAGAAATGTTTTTGTCTTTTAGCCAATGCTACTTTGTCAAAACTGTGGCATGCAGTTTTTTTGTATTGTTGCATTGAATAAAGCATGGGTCCAAATGATTCTATTGACATAAAATTTTTGGTATTGCAGTTGTGCTGAAAGCTGCATTTATACCACATTTCTGTAAATGATCCCTTAAGAATATAGCACTTTTTGTTTGCAAAAAGATTATCTGATTAGGTTCAAGCAACACAGAGCACAGATTGCTTTGTCCCCAGTAAACCATGTCACACTGACATGCACCTCTGCGTGACTTGGTAGAACTAATGCAGCGTGACCCGACACATTCACCTCACTCGGGACCATGGCACAATGTTCAAAGGAAGGCTGTGTCTATGTTTAAGTGTATGCCACACTTAAGAAAAACAAAGCAGAACAGTACATTTCTGGATTAATGAATCTTCTTTGCTAGATATGCAGCACTGTACCAGTCATTTTGGTCATCTTGGTTGTCCCAGTCAAAGAACATCTCAGATTGCAAATTGCCATAAAATATCAGCAATGGTGCATACACACCCTCAGATTTGAGGATCGATGAACGATTTTTACAACGATTTGAACGATTTCATCAACGATGAACGATTTCTGACAGATTTTGACTATTTAATTAATTTTAATACTGACTGCAAACAGTCGATGTCAGAGATCGTTATCTGACATACGGGAACGCGCATCGTACGTCGATGCTTGCCCTACATGTCAAAGATATGAATGATTGAACGATTTTTACAATAGTTATCGTTCATATCTGAAACTAATCTGACAGTGTGTATGCAGCATTTCTTTCACCTGTATGTTTTAGATGCCTCTTGCACAGAGTTTTGGGGAAGCATTTTCTCCTCTGATAAGTTCCACTTAAACAAATGTGTCAGTTTGGGAAATCTGTATGTAACTCTGGGTACACATTAGAATATGTACCCAGCACAATATTGTATACGGCTTGTCCAGGCAACGGTAACACTTGCTGATGCCGGGAACCATGCTGCATTCAGGACCGACGGGCGATGTCGCGCGGGAACATGCATAGTCAGCCACATAGCGGGTACACACTGCCCGATGTGGTCGATATGTCGTCTGATCCACAGGATCAGACGACATATTGTCTGGTGTGTACTCAACTTAAGAGAGAAAAATTGTATACATCATGTTAGGATGTATTGTAAAATGACTATGTTAAAAAAATAAAAATAGATTTCATTAAGATTTGCTTAAGACCAAAAAATCAAATGCAATCTAGAGGCAAAATTAATTTTCAGAATATCTGAGTACTTACTCGAGTTAGTGAAAATTTGATTGAGGGAAAACCGCACATTGCACTAAAATATTAATCTTTACAAACATCAGATTTTTTATTTTATCCGGCTTCCGTAACATGGACTGTTCAAACGAGCATCAAGCATTGTCTTGTCACATACGTTAGTATCTCATTTGTTCAGTTGGTTCAATTTAGTGATTGAGTTATGGTTACAATCGCTCACCAACTTTCCTTTCAGTTCAGTAATGGGTTTTGCTTTTCAGAACAGAGTAAACGTATGTACTGCCATTTGCTAATAAATGTAGCTTTATAAAGCATGTATGTTGTAGCTATACAGTAGATGTACAGTATGTGTGATAATCTAGATGGGTCACCAAATATATATTTTGCTTAGTTTAAATATTTTTCGTATACTCTTAAATTCCAAAAATGTGCACTAGTTGATCTATGCGCACAGATGTAAAAGAATATAGACCATTTTCCGGTTGTACTGATTTTCTTGTTTGGATTCTTGCCCACCTGCTTTGTCCTGTTTGTTATTTTTCAGTTGTGTCTGAAGGCAAGAAACATGAAGACTGCTGGAGACAAAGGCAGTCAGGTTTGAAGAAGGGACAAGTGACTCGCATTGAGGCACATATGTAACAAGTGGCCATAAATGTTTTTTACAGAATGTTATAGCTGTCTTTAGAGTCAGTATTGATTGATTTCATTTTTTTTTTTTGCTGTTATAGGGGACGCACAGGGGGCCAACCTCAAATTAACATTTATTCTATCTTATAATATCATTGCCTCTTCATTCTTAGTGGTTGTGAGCAATTAACATGTCATAACTTGCTGAATTGGGCCAGCCGAGCGCCCATGTTAGACTTCCTTGCAGAGTAGAAAGCATTACATTGGCCACTAGTGAGACACGCTAGAGGTCGATGGAGGTGGAGAACTGTAGAATACATAAGATATAAGATGGGAATGAAGGTCCTGATTGTGCAGCTAGTGCTTTTCTGTATGTATGTTAAGACAGTTTATAGGTAACATAAATCATGTCTGTGATCTTTGGTCTTTCTCCATTCATTTATACTGTATGTCCTATTGTACTTACCACTGCTTGCTCCTACGAGCAGCCACAGACTACTGTTTAGGTGTTCTATTTTTGTGTGAAAATCTCAGCAATTTCTAAAGGATAGAAAGGTTGCAAGCTATAGAGATTTATTTTTTAAAAACCAAACATCCTTTCAGTTACACTATTTGGCTTGGTTATATACTTTGTTTAAATATATATTTAGAATCCAAAGTGGCTTTGCAATTTAAAGTTATAAAACCTATAAATGGTTGCTAATTGTGCAGAGGTATTTCTACTGCAGGGTCCATAGGGTATCCACAGGATACCTTGGGTATAGGTGATGACGTCAGTCTTCAGGCACCACAGAGTTAACGTTTTCAGCCTCCCAGGATGCATCTGGGTCCCTCTCCTATACCCCGCCCCCGGGCCAAGGCATCTCAGTTTTGTCGGTGCCTGGCCGGAGTCGGAGGTGCAAAGGGGGACTATGAAGAGCCCCTGAAGTTTGTTTTAAAGGCAGCGCTGGCTGCACATCTGGGAGTACAGCATGGACAGTCAGTACTGACGTCCATGCTGTCTCCCCTACACCCCGCCGGTACCAGAATGCCGGTACTGATCCGGGGATGCTGGTAGACATCTGGGGTCATGGCTAGCGGTGCCCCCAGATGTCTTGGACCATGGCCGGATCCCAGGGGATAGCAGGTAAGCGGGGTCCCGCGGTGGGTCCCCGCTGGTCACATGGTCCTGAGTCCCTAGGCAGGGGGCTCCCGGGGGACTGGCTGCAGCGTGGAGCCAAGTGACCAACCTGCGCTTCCACTACCCCCTGGGACAGCGGGCCGCTGCTGAGCGGCATGCGCTGCGGCGTCCCAGGGGTTAAATGCATGCCAGGGGAGCGCGCTTTCCCTGTCTCACAGCCGGCGCCTCCCCTGCTGCACACAGCCTCTCTGCTCTGTCTGATTGGCCATAGTGTGTCAGCGCTCCTCCCCCAGGCCGGCCTCCTTCATACTCTGCTCCTCGGTGGCCATCTTTGAAGCATGGTGAACGCTGCTGGAAGCCTGTGAGCGGTGGCATTGCGGTCTGGGTCTCCCAGCATACCTCTCCTCCGTTTGTCACAGGTCAGTGTATGCAGCGCTGAGTCCTACCAGCCTGAGGGTCTGAGTAGTTGAGAATCAGCGCTAATAGTGCAGGGATTTGTTTCTTCTGCATTGTATGTGACTAATCTGCTAGCCTGCTGTCTGTACTTTCACTTTCTACTGTCAGCCTTATTACTGTCCCTGATCTTGCTCTGCTCAAAGCCCTTGCGGTGTGCAGGGTGTTATTCACACTATACCAATACCTATAGGTGTGAGTGTCACATACTTACCATCATGTCTGAGACTGACTTTCCTCTCCAGCTCATGTGTACTAAATGTAAGGTACCAATAGCGGAGGGGGAGGGTAACGCGGAGGGGTTATGTCCCCAGTGCCTGGCACTGTCACGGCCGATTATGGTCCCGGTACAGGAACCTCCGTGGGCTTGTTTCGCTAAGGCGCTTACAACCCTTGTGGGCCAGCTAGCTCCGCCACCTGCGTTTACCCAGACGGGTTTGTCCCAGCAGTCAGTGGCGTCGTCACCCATGCGGGAGTTCCCGAGACAATTGATGGTACCCCACAGTCTCCCTGTCCCTTCCCAGGTTTCTCCGGAGCCTACGTGGGTTAATACTCTAACTACATCGGTTCAGCATTTGTCCAATGTTTTACAGGGGGAGTCTGTGTTGCGGTCTCATAAACGGCCGGTGGCGTCTTTATCTGCTCCTTATGGAGATGACGATGAGACGTCAGATGATGGGGAGATTCTGGATCTATCTGACCAAGAACCTCTCCGTACCAAAGAGCCAGACGCTAAGTCCAAGGTGTATATCCCTGGTCTTATTCGAGCAGTCCGCACGGCTTTAGTTATTGAGGATATTGATCCTTCGGTGGCCACATTCATATATGCCTTTTTAAGGATATTAAGGGTGAGGCTACGGTGTTCCCTCTTTCTGATCAATTAGTGGATCATTTAGAGGAGGCGTGGAAAAATCCAGGTAAACTGTTTCAGCCCCAGAGGCGCTTAACCGTGGTTTATCCGTTTGCGGTCAATTATTTTTCTAAGTGGGAATCCCCTACGCAAGTGGATTCACATGTCACACGCCTAGTCAAAAGTGCCACGTTGCCTATGCCTTCGATGTCATCCTTGAAGGATGTCACTGACCGCAAGGTGGAAATCTGCCTCAAATCCGTTTATTCCCTTGCAGGGAAGCATCCAGACCGGCTATGGCCGTGTGTTGGGTAGCCAGAGCTATGGAGCGCTGGGCGGATAATTTGGAGGCGTCTTTGGACTCTGACTGTTCGGCTGAACAGACCGAGTTGGTGGGCAATCTCCGAGACTCGGCCATTTACATTAATGAAGCGGCCTTGGATATTTGTATGCTCACCTCTAGGATCTCCTCTGCAGCCGTGGCTGCTCGTCGCACCTTATGGTTTTGTTCTTGGAAAGCGGACGCGGATTCCAAAAAGGGATTAGAAGGTCTGGACAGGTACTATTTGGTCCAGATCTGGACAAAATAGTAGCTACGTTGGCAGCAGCAAAATCTGCATGTCTTCCATCTGCTACGATTCCTTCTAGTGCTGGTGGGTCGTCCTTTCGGCCTCACAGGGCCCAAGGGAGGCCTAAAGTACAGTCTTTTCCACGGCAGGCTGGGACCAAGAAATTGTCCAAGCCCAAGAAACAGGTCTGGAGTACCAGACGTCCGGCTCCTAGGTCAGATAACAAACCTGCGGCCTGACGGTCCAGGTCTCCCTTTGGGGAGCCCCAAAGTGGGGGGCGCCTGCTTCAGTTCGCTCAGTGCTGTTCGCGGACTACGTCAGACACTTGGGTTCAGGAGGTGGTCTCTCACAGGTATGCCCTCTCCTTTCGGCACAGGCCTCCATCCCGGTTCTTTACCACAGGCCTTCCGCTAGACCGGAGCAAAGCCTCGGAACTGCGGAAGGTTTTGCACACTATGCTCCAGGCCGGAGTTTCAGTGCATGTTCCAATTTCCCAGAGGGGCCTGGGTTTCTATTCCATTCTATTTTTGGTGCAGAAACCCAATGGGTCTTACCGTTCAATACTAAACCTAAAGGCCCTCAACAAGTCCTTGAGGGTGCCTCTGTTTCGGATGGAGACCCTGCGGTCCATTATTCTGGCACTGGAACCTGGGGACTACATGGTGTCATTGGACATCCAGGACGCTTACCTGCATGTCCCTATTCTTTTGCGCCATCAGCAGTTCCTCAGATTGGCAATCTGCAACGAACATTTCCAGTTCCGGGCACTGCCTTTTGGCCTGGTGACTGCTCCACGGGTATTCACCATGGTCATGGCGGCTCTCCTGCGATCGCAGGGAGTCCGACTGTTGCCTGATCTGGACGACCTCCTGTTGATAGCAGGGTCTCCAGAGCTTCTTTTACACCATCTGGATCTGACGATTGCGGTACTGCAACGTCACGGCTGGTTGACAAACTGGCAGTGGTCCACTCTCACCCCGTCTGAGGATCCTGCACCTCGGGGCCTTATTGGACTCCAGGCAGCAGTGGATCTTTGTGACGGAGGAAAAGATCCTTGCTTTGTAGTTGAGGGTGCGCAGTTGTCTGCAGTGTCGTCGAGTGTCGATACACTCGGCAATGAGGTTATTGGGCTCAAGGGTGTTAGTATTCGACATGGTGGAGTACGCCCAATTTCACTCCAGACCTCTGCTGCTATTGATCCGGTCCAGATGGAATGGATTGCCTCAGTGTCTCAAGTCCCAGACGATGGGGCTCACTCCGGACGTTCGCCTGTCTCTAACCTGGTGGTTGCAGACGACCCACCTCAACAAGGGTCGCCCGTTCTGGGTGGCGAACTGGGTCCTGTTAACAACGGACGCCAGTCTCCGGGGCTGGGGAGCTGTCACGGGTCCACACTTGTTTCAGGGCAGGTGGACTCTGGTGGAAGCTGAGCTTCCAATAAACATTTTGGAGCTCCATGCGGTGTCAAGAGCTCTCCAGCTGGCACAGCCGGTTCTCCAGGGTCACCCTGTGCAGGTCCCGTTGGACAACGCCACCACGGTGGCCTATTTAATCCAGCAAGGAGGAACCCAAAGTCGGGCAGCACTCGCAGAAGTGTCCCGTATTCTGGTCTGGGCGGAGCGCAATCTCCCAGTATTATCAGCAGTGTTCATCCCGGGAGTCCTCAACTGGGAAGCGGATCTTCTCAGCAGGCAGGACGTGCATCCGGGAGAGTGGTCTTTACACCAGGACGTCTTTCAGAGTCGGGTGGACAAGTGGGGTCTTCCAGAGACAACAAGTTGCTGGGGTACGGGTCTCGAACAAGAGACGAAAAGGCGTCTCTGGTGTATGCCCTGTCCGTCCAGTAGACGTTCCAGTTTGCCTAACTTTTCTTTCCGTTTTCCCTTCTTCCGCGGGTAATACGGAAATTCAAATCAAGAAGGCGGTACGCTACTGTTGATAGCTCCCGAGTGGCCCAGACGGCACTGGTTCTCCGACCTCCAGAGTCTGTCAGTAGACGTTCCTCTGAGGTTACCATTACGACCGAATCTGCTGTCACAGGGTCCTTGTCTTCACCCGGACCTGACTCGGTGTGGCTGTTGAAACGGTCATGCTAAGGTCCAGAGGGTTTTTCTGGCTCCGTGGTGCAAACCATGCTAAGAGCTCGTAAACCTTCCTCTGCAAGAATCTACCATCGTGTGTGGCATACTTTCTTCCGGTGGTGTAGACCTAGAGGGTATTCCCCTAGGGAGTTCCGCCTATCTAGGGTGTTGGCTTTCCTACTGGCTGGACTGGATCATGGGCTTCGCCTGGCTTCTCTGAAAGTACAGGTGTCTGCCCTGTCAGTCTGGTTTCATCGTAGGATTGCTGCGCTCTCTGATGTGCACACCTTTTATGCGAGGTGTTCTTCGCATTCAGCCACCTTTTGTTCCACCGGTGGCGCCTTGGAATTGGGCTGTGGTCCTGAGACCAAGGACCGCCGTTTGAACCACTGGACTCAGTGGACTTTAAATGGCTTACAGCTAAAACCATATTCCTTCTGGCCATTGCCTCGGCCAGAAGGTTTTCGGATTTAGGGGTTCTCTCTTGTAGACCCCCCTTTTCTGATTTTTCATAGGAATAGGGCGGTGCTTCGCACTCGTCCGGGATTCCTTCTCAAAGTGGTATCCAGTTTTCACATCAATGAAGAAATTGTTGTGCCGGCTTTCAATTCACCTGGACTTTCAGTGGGTGAAGCCACTTTGGATGTTGTGCGGGCCTTAAAGATTTATGTGGACCGCACTTCTTCGTTTATGAAGTCGGACGCTTTGTTTGTCCTCTGTGGCTTCCGTAAAAAGGGTTGGCCTGCTTCAAAGCAGACTTTGGCAGGCTAGATTCGTATGGCAATTTCAGAAGCTTATCTCCATGAAGGTCTTTCAGTTCCCTCCTCTGAGGGCTCATTCCACTAGGTCTGTGGGTCCTTCGTGGGCAGCTAGATGTGGTGCCTTTGCAGTTCAGATACTGCAAGGCTGATACGTGGTCTTCTGTCCATACCTTTGTGAGGTATTACGCTTTTGACACCTTTGCCTCTCAGGATGCTTCCTTCGGGCGGCGGATTCTCCTCTCGGCACAGGAGCGTCCCCACCCTTGAAGGATACTGCTTTGGGACATCCCCAAGGTATCCTGTGGATACCCTATGGACCCTGCAGTTGAAAATAAGAGATATGGTAAGAACTTACCCTTGTTATCTCTATTTCTACGAAGTCCATAGGGTTCCACAGGACTCCCGCCCTGTCGCACCTGTACTGCAGATGGGCTTTATTCTGGTCACCGGTTTTTCCGTCTCTCTATGGTGAGAATGTGATTCTCGTGAGTGTCCAGATCTTTCTTCTCTCTTTCTTCTCCTCCTCCTCCGGCCTATGGCTTGTGACGTAACTGAGATGCCTTGGCCCAGGGGCGGGGTATAGGAGAGGGACCCAGATGCATCCTGGGAGGCTGAAAACTTTAACTCTGTGGTGCCTGAAGACTGACATCATCACCTATACCCAAGGTATCCTGTGGAACCCTATGGACTTCGTAGAAATAGAGATAACAAGGGTAAGTTCTTACCATATCTCTTATTTTTGCTGCATATTAGGAATCCGCTGATTGTTGGTACTGAGATGGCCCAGCATGCACTCTGGGCCTTCCAGAAATGCTCTGGAACCTTACAAGTGGCCTAGAAATAAAAACAAGGATCATACCCATTGATTGCTTTGTGTACAGCTAAATTTGCAGCTTGACTATATATAATGTCTATTTTTTTAAATCTGAATTTTATCTGATGAATCTGCACAAAATAGTCTAATTTGGTGAAGTGAAATGAGAAAAATATATATAAAAACTTTATAAATTAAAATTCTGAAAATTGGCAAGTGCATATGAAGCCCTTTTGCTATGAAGCCCCTCAAAAGTTCTGGTACAACCAATTACCTTCAGAAGTCACATAATTAGTGAAATGAAGTCCACCTGTGTGAAATCTAAGTGTCACATGATCTGTCAGTATAAACACACCTTTTCTGAAAGGCCCCAGAGGCTGCAACACGACTAAGCAAGAGGCATCACACCATGAAGACCAAGGAGCTCTCCAAACAAGTCGTTGAGAAGTACAATTCTGGGTTGGCTTATAAAATATAAAAAAAATAAATAAAACATATATGGAAGAGTGGCCAGAAAAAAGCCATTACTTAGTGATAAAAATAAGAAGACACGATTTGAGTTTGCCAGAAGGCATGTGGGTGACTCCCCAAATGTATGGAGGAAGGTGCTCTGGTCAGATGAGACTAAAATTTAACTTTTCGGCCACCATGGAAAACGCTATGTCTGGCGCAAACCCAACACATCCCATCACCCTGCTGTGGAACTCTGCAGCTCCTTCAGTGTTACCTTTTGGTCTCTGTGCTGCTTCCCTGATTTGGACTGAGGGCCTGATTCAGAGCCGGACGCTCTGAACGAGCGCCCGCTGTGAATCAGGGCTTTTTTTTTTTTTTTTGGTGCTTCCTCCTGGACGCTCGCATAGCTGTGGGTTACCACCCACAGCTTATGCAAGCGTCCATGATGATGGTCGCGATGGTCAAGACCATCGTGACCATCGGGCTTGCGACAAGACCCTGCGGTAGGGTCTCGGTGACCGCAAGCCCTGGAGTGATTTTGGCTCTATCAGAGCCAAAATCACTCCCACTGATATCACTAGTGATGTCAGTGGGGCCGGACCCAGACGGTAGGTGTTCCCATGGGAACTCTTCCGTCTGGAAGCTACTCCCCTGGCACGCCCCCACCAAAGGGAGCGTGCTGTCACGCACCATCGACAGCACGCCCCCTTTGGTGCGAGACCCGGAGGGACAGCTTGGCTGTCGCTATGCGGGTCTTGCGCATGAGCGCGACGGAGCTCCCTCCGTCGTGCGCATGCACATTAGGGCACCATCGACCCACTTGCGAGCGCTTCTGAATTAGGCCCTGAGTTATTTGGTGACATTTAACGGTCTAGCACATGTAATAGTAGTTGAGTGTATGTGAAGTTCAGTGTTGGCATTCATGACAGAGGAGCAGGCCAGTATATTGTTTCTTTTCACTCCATGGCAGTCATGAAAGAATGGGTTAATATTATAGTCAGGTGACTGAAAAAGAAGAAACGCCGTTGGCAGGTGTGTAGTGTGACTCCTTCCCATTTTTTTCTTGCATCAGCTGAGTGAGCTATACTTTTGTGTGCGATACTTACCTAGTGCCTGGGTGGTACCTGCAATGCACATCCGAAAGCAGAAGATACATGGTGGCTTCCTGTTGCTTCTCTTAAATATAGCAAAGAGAAGGCTGCAGTGAGATCTCTTCCTCTTCTAGTTGGGGGAAATGCACCAGAAGGTCACCAGCATCTGAGAGTTCACACCACTGTGCTGACCTCCAAGGAATTGAAAATCACTCTTAATCTGAGTGTGCAAATAAGCTTCACCTAAACCAGGGGTGGGGAACCTTTTTTTTTTTTTTTTTTCTTCCTAGGGCCATTTTTGATATATATAATATTATGTGTGGGCCTGGTGCAGGCCACGCCCCTCCGCATGACATCACACGGTGGTGGGTCCACAATTGCCAGTGATTACAGCAATGCCCGGAGCATCCTGAGGATCCTGGGGGGAGCGGTAAGGACAGCAGTGTAGCCGTCAAGCGTCCTAAGGAAGCTCCAGGCAGCATTGCTGCATAGATTCTGGCTGCAGGGTGCCATTCTAGGAACCCTGCTAGCCAGCTGAAAGAAAAAGCTCAGAGGACCAGACCAAATGATTCCGTGGGCTTTATACGGCCCCTGGGCAGGAGTTCACCATCCCTGACCTAAACAATCATGAATCATGCACTTGTGGAACATGAAAACTGCAAAAAAACATTGAGACTTGGTGGCATAAATCTACGATTAAAAGACAATGAGGGTCTTTCTCTGGACCAGAGATGGTTGTAATAACCACAGCCTATAACTCCGGAGGTTTGTCTCCTCACTTACATTCAGAAGTTGTACAACATAAAACTTAATTTAGCAGTATCTTTAAAATATAATGTATTTTTGGTTTCTTGTTTTATTCAGATTTTCCAGGTTGTCCTTTTAGAAGGAATATACTTAGTTATTAAGTATTGTGTTGCCTTTCTTTGCACTTGTCAGATTGATTATATATTTGGGCATGGCTGCCATGAAGTGAAAAAGAAATAAGCAAATTATTACTTGATTTCCTTTCTTTGAATACTCATTTGCAGCCATATATTACCCACCCATGTTTTCTGCATGCATTGCCGGACAGCTTGGGATATTCATGAAAGACTCCAACGTAAAGGAGTAGTGGCAATAAATATCTTCCAGGGGTGTTCCTTTTTTCTGGTCTCTACTCAGATGATTACATTTTTAACACACTTGTTGTTGGCGGCCTTGGGGTATTCAAGTAGCAAATTTTAAATTTGCTTATATATATTTATGTATTAATCTGCATTGTTGACCCTTTTGTCTATCATTCCTCTGTACGGCATTTGGACCTGGCACCCTATAAATGATAATATTAATAACAATGAACACTTTTTTCTGACTTCAATTAGTCAGCTATCTATAACTAATAAAATGTACTATTTCTTTGTCATAGACATTTTCATTCAGTACACAATATCCTAATTATAATTTGTGGGAAAATGTTGCTCAAACAAATATGACCTGAAGAGTATTAAGCCTGCTCTTTTCTTACGGTGACCCAGTTTTGCTTATTTGAATGAAGGTTTATATTGAGGTTGGTAATCTGTAAGAAGCTTAGGGGACTTTACGCATGCAGCCAGAATCTTCACATGGTACTCACGTCAGCGGAGCAGTCTGCCCAGGTGTCATTGCGTACTAGGGCTTCATCTTTCCCAGCTGCATTTAAAATGATAACGAACGCTACTATGCTGCTACTCTGTGTGTATGAGACTCCCTGTAACTGATATATTTGTTTACCAGCTTTTAGGTGACTAAAATGTCATTATTTGTGCAGAAAGTTTTTCTTTTTATCTGAAATAATACACATAAAACATTAGCTGCTGAAACATTAAATGGTTCATGTTATTTTTTTTGGAAGATGCATCAAATAAAAGTACTAGCTGTACTAATTTCTCAGTAACCTATGCAAAAACAATCAAAAGGGTTATCTCTACTAGCCATGAGGAGACTCGCTCCTTGAGTAAGAGCGGCGTATAGCCACAGTTACAATAATTCCTAACTCGCAGCTTCTTGATCAAAGCCCCATAGAGCAGTGCACAAAAAAAATGCAAAACCAGGACGAGATCGGGCTGTGAGTTCAGTTGCCATTGCTTGTGTTTCTACACCTTAGCAATGTCATTTTGACCCCCTATCCGCTAAATGAATTGATATACTACTCATTGAGCACTGTTTTCAGACCAGTTGCAGAATATTAAACTTTTTACATGAATACTGGGGATTTAAGCACTGCTCACACATCCCCATTAATATGATTACCTGGGAAAGTATTAGCTACAACATTACTATGTTTAGAATGGTTATATTAGTACTACCAGATTCAAATATGTATGATACTGTACAGTAATATGATATTGTTTAAATGTTTTCTATGTATATATTCATCATGTTCTACCTAAAATGCTATTCAGTTGAAATAAACATAATTCATTGCAAAGAATAAGTCACATCTGAGCAAATAGATCATATTTACTGAGAATTTATTTATAATAAATTTAAATGCTGTTCTCAAATAGGTTTATATACTGGTGAATGTGGTCCAAACACCTCTGTCGATGGTGGACCTTGGTTTGGCCTTGATGACTGTATTGTTGCATCAATGCATATCATTAACTCCTAAAGCTGTAGTAGAATAAATGCCACATTTTAGTGAGGCAGTCATGATTTAGTGTCACTGAAATGTCAACACTACTTATGTTAGTTGGTGGATTTTGGTGGATTTTTTTGCCACTATCTTAAAGGCTCTTACAGAATGCTCCAGAAGGTGATTTTAGAAACATTGTTATTTTACTTATGAAATGTAGGTTTGTAAAACCAGACACTTCTGTTTGTGTTTATGCCCGTTATTTAAAAGGGCAGTTCTTTTATTAGCAAAACACAACTAGTAAAAGCATTGCCCTTTTAAATATAGGGCATAAACACGAACATAAGGGTTGGGTTTTACAAAGCAACACTTCGTAAAAATTACACCCCATGGACTTCTTTCAGAAAAAACTACAGTTTGTAGGAAAAAGGGGGTGTTTTATGGCAAAATGGAGAAAACCTAACTCATCTGAGGACTATACTATTACTCACAGAGTAATTTAAAAAACAGGAGTAACATAAATACAAGAACAAAAAAGTATGCATTTACCTTTGGCCACATCTGCAGGAGACTCCTTTGTTTGCTTCTCTGGCCCCTCCTCCAATAGACCCTCCCCTCACACACACCAATGGACCCTCCTCTGATTCGTAAGACTCTTCCTAGGACTATGTGCGTTAGGTTCCTGTGGAACACAAAAAAAAAAGTGTGATTAGTATGTTTTTATAATGTAAAATGGTAACCTAGCTGTAAGACTAAATGATGTCCAAGAGTCCAAAATTCAACGTTATAGAATTAACCGGACATTAAGCAACGGAGGGCTGGTCACATACTGTACACTCTTCACATGGT
Organism: Taudactylus pleione; assembly: GCA_031769625.1. NCBI lineage: Eukaryota > Metazoa > Chordata > Amphibia > Anura > Myobatrachidae > Taudactylus > Taudactylus pleione. The sequence continues at coordinate 2,716,953 of JAUIMM010000241.1, forward strand.
AGATTTTTTTGTATACAAGTTGTAAAGTACGTGACACTACACCTGTTGCTCACTAACACAGTGGGTAGCCATATTTAATTTTACAGCATCCATATTCCTTGGAATTCACTTTTTTTTTTGCGTTTAGTGGGGGATTATAAATTTTAATTTCCTGTTGCTGTAACTGAATGAAGCTTGTGAACCGCCACACCTGGGACTTGATGAGCACTTAACTTTAACCAGCAATACACCACTGCAGATGGCCAAACACCCTTAGCCCTTCGTTACAAAAGTTGAGGTACTGCACCATATCAGCAGGCATCTAATGGCTGGGACTAAACAGAGAATGTTGGAGGATATTTAAAAAAAATCCAAAGAACTATTATACTTATGTGTTGCAATGGCAATTTATTTTGACTGTTATTATGCTCATGGCACATAAAATAATTATATCTATACTAAACAAATTTTGTAATGTTTTCACGCAATAAATGCACAATAAACATTGATGTAGCTTGTTTAACAGCTATAGATGTGTCATGCAAAAATGAAGGATTTGTATTTGTTTGCACAAAATGGTTGTGGTTTTCTCTTTTAATGTGTGACTACTACAAATGTGTCTCCAATCCAGCATCGAACACCCTCGAATGTTTACATAGAAACTGTTCTCCAGCTTCATGTGCCTTGTGATTAAGGCTAAAAAATTGAGTAGGCAAGATTAGTATAATTCACTGCTTCAGCACGCACTGGCCAACAACCATGGCTTCTTCCTACAAAGGCACTCCACCCCTGATGGCTGTGTTATGGAATCTAGCACAGAGAATATTTAACTTTTTTTTTTTTTTTCCTTTTTAAAAGTTTTTTTTTTTTCTTCATATATTTCAGAAACCACTCCATTCCCCAAAGTTTCATTGCATAGTTGTCCAATTATAAATATCGACCATTGTTTCAACTGTAGTTGTCTTAAATTTTATAGTGATTTGGTCAATGTACTGTTGCTACATTTGCTGAAAAACATCATTAATGAATAGTCATGCATCTCCATCTTCACTCAGAGATAATTTATGCCATATGACTGATTTCTGCATCCTAAAGGAGTTATGGGTGCTCCCAGAATGTTTGACAACCAGACTTCAGATTTGGAGCAATGTGCCACAGGTAGATAAAAAAATTTATCCAGAAAGCTAGACCTTTGAAACAACTTTAAGGTACTTGAGCTTCCTCATCCTATGGCAGATGAATAAAATAGTTGAGCTGAACCAGGAATGCACACAGAACCTCTTTGAGTACTTAACTGAAAGCAGTCTGTAATTCCCACCACAATGGCCACTGTGAGCTACAAAGATGCACAGAAATGTAATACTGACAACAATTTAATCTGTTCATTGGTTCTAGGTCACTCTTAATAATCTGCAGAGTGTCAATGATGACATGCAATGACAGACAAAATATAGAAAATTACATTTGTCGCACAAAAAGTCAACAATGTTTTTTCTAATTGTAAACAAAAATAAATACTTGACATGACGACATTATGCCTAATTCTTTATAACATTGAAAGGATAGTTATGCAAAGTAATACTTATGCTGGCCATACACTCTGCAATTATCGGGACGATCCGCCCGATATCGGCGGATCGCCGCGATAATTGCAGCGTGTATGCGGGCGACCGAGGGTTAAATATTGCTCGGTCGGGCATGCTGGATTGTCCAGCATGCCCGTCCGATGCGATATTTACCCGGGAAACTGTCGGCCGCATCGGGCAGTGTATGCCCAGCGCGGCCGACAGACAGACATTTCCTGTGTTCCTTCCTACGGAAGGAACAGGGAAATGTCTCCTCCCCCCGGGGGCGGAGCGCGGATGTCGGGCTATACACTGTGAGATTTCTCTCACAGTGTATGCCGGCGACATCTGCGGCTGGCAGGCAGCCAGATAAAATGTCTGTCGGTCTGACAGACATTTTATCTGGCAGTGTATGCCCAGCATTACTCCAGATAGGACATAGTCCATGACCAGAAATATCAGTCTACAATACTCTGATTGTATTTGTTTGTAAAATACAGAAAAAAAACTTTAAAAATACAAAAAAATCCAACAAAATGTAAAACCTGAGACTGTAAACTGCCACAAACATGTTCTTTGATATACAGTTGCCTTGCAAAAGTATTCACCCCCATTTTGCATTTCTCATGTCTTGTTGCCTCACAACCTGGAATTAAAATGGATTGTTTGAAGGTGTGCATCATTTCATTCACAGAACATGCCTACAACTGTGAAGTTGTGTTTTTTTAATATTTTGAATCAAACAACATTTAGCACAACATAACAGAAATCTTCAGCATGCATAACTATTCAACCCCCTAAAGTCAGTACTTTGTCGAGCCACCTTTTGCGGCAATTACAGTTGTGTCGCTTTGGATAAGTCTCTATGAGCTTGCCACATCTTGCCCCTGGGACTTTTGCCCATTCCTCAAGGCAAAACTGCTCCAGCTCCTTCATGTTGGATGGTTTCTGCTTGTGAACAGCAATCTTCAAGTCTGACCACAGATTCTCAATTGGATTGAGATCTGGGCTTTGACTAGGCCATTCCAACACATTTAAATGTTTCCCCTTAAACCACTCGAGTGTTGCTTTAGCAGTATGCTTTGGGTCGTTGTCCTGCTGGAAGGTGAACCTCCGTCCCAGTCTCAAATCACTGGCAGACTGAAACAGGTTTTGCACAAGAACATCCCTGTATTTAGCACCATCCATCTTTCCCTCGACTCAAATCAGTTTCCCAGTCCCTGCTGCTGAAAAACATCCCCATAGCATGATGCTGCCACCACCATGTTTCACTGTGGGGATGGTGTTCTTGGGGTGATGGGATGTGTTGGGTTTGCGCCAGACATAGCATTTTCCTTGGTGGCCGAAAATTTTAATTTTAGTCTCATCTGACCAGAGCACCTTCCTCCATACATTTGGGGAGTCACCCACATGCCTTTTTGGCAAACTGAAATCATGTCTTCTTATTTTTATCACTAAGTAATGGCTTTTTTCTGGCCACCAGTCTCTGTTGTGGAACTCTGCAGCTCCTTTAAGGTGCATACACACTGTCAGATTTGTCAGATGAACGATTGAACGATTTTTGACTACATTAAAATGAATGGAAATCGTCCAAAACTGACTGCAAACACATCAGATGTCAGATATCGTTATCTGACAAACAGGAACGCGCATCGTTCATTGTTCAGACATGTCATATTTTCCTTCAGATATGAACGATTGAACGATTTTTTAAATCGTTATCGTTCAGATCTGAAGAAAAATCTGACCGTGTGTATGCACCATTAGGGTTACTTTTGGTCTCTGTGCCTCCTCTCTGATTGATGCCCTCCTTGCCCGGTCTGTGAGTTTTGTTGGACGGCCCTCTCTTGACAGGTTTGTTGTGGTACCATGTTCTTTCCATTTGATGATGCTGGATTTGATGGTGCTACGTGGGATCATCAAAGATTTGGATATTTTTTTTTTTTTTTATATAACCCAACCCAGAATTGTACTTCTCAATAACTTTGTCCCTGACTTGTTTGGAGAGCTCCTTGGTCTTCATGGTGTGATGCCTCTTGCTTAGTGGTGTTGCAGCCTCCGGGGCTTTTCTGAAAAGGTGTGTTTATACTGACAGATCATGTGACACTTAGATTTCACACAGGTGGACTTCATTTCACTAATTATGTGACTTCTGAAGGTAATTGGTTGCACCAGAACTTTTGAGGGGCTTCATAGCAAAGGGGGTGATTATAAATAAAAAAATTGGCATGTGCATATGTAAAGATTCTTTTTTATATATTTCTCATTTCACTTCACCAAATTAGACTATTTTGTGCAGATCCATCACATAAAATTCAGATTTAAAATTAAATAAATTACAGGTTGTAATGTAACAAAAAAGGTAAACCACGGGGGTGTGAATACTTTCGCAAGAAGCTTTAGGTGTGCTTAATGACAGTAGTGTTATTCGCTTTGCCACTGATTGTGCAATTGTTTAATGGGAATCGATGGGGTTGTTTTGCTGTCCATTATCATAATGCTTTTTTTTTTTTTTTTCCACCTACCTAAATTGTAGATCTTCGTTTGTATACTGACAAAACTGCTAGTCTGCAGGGGCTACACTGCATGAATGCCATTACTGTATACGGCCTGCATGGGAACGCCCCTTCACCCCACCATTCCATTCCTCTGGTTGTAAGGGTTGATACATGCAGAATACATTCAACTCTGCACTAGTGCATATGGGCATGAACAGTGCAAAAACACAGAAAATAGGCTATATCTAAACTGGCATACTACTTTGCATAAGGCCCCTTATTGTTCAGGTATAATATGCTACAGATTGGAATATTACTGCTACTAAAATATATTCGTGCACTATTAATCTGATTAATCTACATATTGGGTAGTTCTATCAGATTATCTTTTACCAGCGTTATAACAGCAGAGCTTCTAGACATTCGAAACAAGACTGTATTTGGCTTCCAAACTTTATATCAGATTTTTTTTTTCTTCCTATTTCTAACTTTATTTTTAGATTATATGGACTAAAGTTATTAATACATTTTGAACCAAACCAAAATAGATGTGTATATTAATGTGAAATACAAGGTCCATATAAAATTAAAAACCGTTAGTAAAGAAGCTCATTGTGCGTAAACATTTGAACTTCATTATCTATAAACTACATTTTAATATTGATAACTGTGTGTGTGTGTGTGTGTGTGTGTGTGTGTGTGTGTGTGTGTGTATAGTACTTTTATTTGCTTTTTTTAATAGGATTACTAATACAAGTGTTATATTTTTTACCGATTGTGTTTTCACAAGTATTCTGTTATTATATGTGCAACCTGACTGCTGTACCATAGATCTATAGGTTTCTCTCAGAGAAAAGTAGAAGTCAGTACTCCCATTATGTTACACACAACAAGCTGGTTTTGATTCAAATTCTGCTTTTAATATCGTAGTGACTTTTTTTTTTTTTTTTTTTAACCTATACATTTTCTTTTTATACTTCCATTTCAGATTTACATTTCTTATTTCATATAAGTTAAGAAGTTAGGGCATTTCTTGCATATCTGATCTTAAAGGAAAGCTTTGTCAGTATTTTCTATAAATCAAGATTTTATTTTTGGAAAATTAAATGGTTATTACCGCTGTCACAGTTGTGGCTATTCATTTTCCTTCTGGAGTCTATTTTCTTATAATGCTTTTATAGACTTTCTAAGTCAGCTTTGCTAGCATTATAAAATAGGTTTCCATCTTGCACATTTGAAACACACGGAACCTACAGGTTCTTTCCAGCTCTTTAATGTTTTTGTTTGCGCTTCATTAACTTGTCAAACTCAAATTTCCAAGAAACAAAAAAACATGCAGTTGTGTAAAAAAAAAGGACCTCCTCTTTGGAATCTGAGTTCTTGCATATTTGGACATAATTAACCTTCTAGTTATCACCAAGCACTGGGTTTTTAGAAATGTAATATCATGTGACCTGTTCCACGTATGCTACATCGAACCATGTTCACCAGTGGTTTTATGGTGCCCTCTAAGCCCTGGCTGAGAATCGGTAAAAGGAGGGTTGTAAGTAGGAGATCTGATCACAAGCCACAATGAAGAAATTGGCTTATGAAGTGTCTTCTGGTTACCCCCCTCCGGAATCCGGTTAGAGAACTGATAGTGCAGCTTTAGAAATGTGCAGATTTTAACATGTGGAAATCTTAAATTTGGATTATGAAAACAGGAACTCCCTACAACAGAGGTTTCCAAACTCTGTCCTCAAGGCACCCTAACAAGTTCAGGTTTTTAGGATATCCATGCTTGACCACAGATGACTTAATTAGTAGCTCAGACAATTTGATTTAACCACCGGTGCTCAACAATGGATATCTCTAACACCTGAACTGTTGGGGTGCCTTGAGGACTGTTTTTGGGAACCTCTGCCCTAAAATATTCTCTATGAGACTAATAATAAATCTATAACACCAGATGACTATTACAGTCACCTTCTAGATGTTGTGATGTTTTTGCAGGACTAAAGTCTGTAAGACTGCATTTAAAACAAATTGTATAAGATGTTAAGTTCAATGGTGTGCATTTTATCTTAGTTGGTGTGGTGACATTTTCGGGGTCATTGATGAATATCTGACTGCCTACCCTACCCAGAAAGTTTGCCTTTATTGGGAGAGAAGAAATGTCAGGCTTGGATTTAACTTTTTTCTTTGCACATGTAGGCTGTGTTTGCTACTTTCTCACCCACCTGTCATTGCAGAAGGGCTCCAACCTGCCATATGTCTGTTTATATGGTGATGTGCTTGAATTAGGAAATGAAATGTGGTAAGTTAGGGAATGAAATTGAAAACTACTACCACTGCACTTTTGCTGCCTGAGGTCCTGGCCTGTTCAGCTTTCCCACACATCCAAGTCTGGGACTGTCCACAACTCAAATATTCTTCATATAGTTAGACGTCTGACCTATTTTAATTATTCAATTCAATTTCTCATCTCACACACCATTAATGACCTTGCTCTGTGTTTTCCCACAGTTCATCTCGCTCTAAAATATACCTCTCTCATAGTCCACAAGCCAAATAAGGCCTTGTGAGTCAAAACATGTAGAATGTTAAATTCCAGTGTCAAGGACTTTCTTCTCTTTATGGGAGAAGCGTCATCCTGCAGGTTAATTTTACACTTTATTATTTTCTCTATTCTCACCTCTTTCACTTAATAGTAAAGTCCATTCTTACCTATACACCAATGCCGTCACCATACCACACTGGCTCCTCGGAGTACAGACACACAAGTAAAATGCACTTCCATTCTTACTCCAATATGTACTGTGTAAAATATATCCATGTAACATTATCTAATAGCCAAGTCCAAACTATTGTTAGTAATTGTGAAAAGTGCCAAATTGAATGTCAATTGATCATCCTCAAGCTGTGGTCTAATATTATCTAATAACCCTGCTGTGTTATTAGATAATATACACCTTTATGTGAATGCATCAATCTGTGCTGAATGCTTCTTACTTAGGAGATTTATTTGTATAATAATGTAGACTTTTTCTCTCCTTCATGTAATCTCATACAGATGATGTCAACTCTGAGCAAACAAATGAGAATTACAGCTTCCTGTAGACATTTAGGAGGAGGCAAGGTATATTATATCCCTACGCAGTGAAAATAAGCACTTGTAGGAATAATGGCAAATCTATAGACATCTTGTTTATGCACAGTTATGGTGCATACACACGGTAGATTTTTCCTTCAGATCTGAACGATAACTATTTAAAAATCGTTCAGTCGTTCATATCTGAAGGAAAATCTGACATATCTGACATGCCTGGACGATTGACAATGCGCATTCCCGTTTGTCAGATAACGATATCTGACATCTGATGTGTTTGCAGTCAGACTTGGACGATTCTATTCATTTTAATGCAGTCAAAAATCGTTCAAATCGTTCAAAACTTTGGTAAAATCGTTAAAATTGTTCAAATCGTTCATCTGACAAATCGGACCGTGTGTATGCTCCATAAGAGTTTTAAGAAAACCGATCCTAGGGAAACTTAGAAGGGCTGATTCTCACACACGTTGCCCCCCGCACCGGCAATCCGTATTGCATGCAGAGAATAGTGCAGTTATTATTCTTTATGCATCTTTTCCAGTGCACCACCCCTATTCATACGCTTGATTTCATAGCTGTCGTCATTATTGGTGCACAATTACATCAGCCTTAATTTTCCTCTATTGTGTCCCTGCATTGACTATGAGGAATTAAATAAAATGAGTGATAGAGGATAATAGTTCTTATCTTGGAATGACTGAGGAGGTTTTGTTTATCCATGATCTTCACTAAATTAGATTAGATTTGAGTTGCATACCTGGTCAGGGCCAGATTAACAATGGGGCAGATAGAGCTGCAGCTCCAGGCTTCCCACATAAAAATAGGCCCATCTTCATGACCGTATGATGATGCCCAGCTGCCTAGTAGTAATAATATTTTATTTAGTGTTCTCTCTGCAGCTCTAGGCCTCCCACATAAAAATAGACCCATCTTCATGACCGTATGATGACCAGCTGCCTAATAGTAATAATCTTGTATTTAGTTTTCTCTCAAATTATGCAATTTTTAAAAAATGTTTATGTATTTAGGGAGAGAGTGGGGCTGATAGTGTAGGGAATGTACTGTACATGTTCATTTGTCTTTAGCCACATCCACACAGCACTCATCACAACTCCTCCCCTTCTCAGTATAGGCCTTTGAACATTTTCAGCTCCAGGCCCATGTGGCCCTTAATCCAGCCCCGTACCTGGTAACGAATGGCAAACTGCCTTTTGAACTAATTACTGTATGGCCATTATGCTTTCGTGTGAGGAGTTTTGGACAATGTATTGCCATAAGACATTTCGGCATTTCTCTAATGTTTTCAAAGAATTGCATGTATATATATATATATATATATATATATATATATATATATATATATATATATGTGTGTGTGTAATATATATAATAAATATACATTTTTTTTATTTTTTTTTTAACAAAATTAGACCATGCTGATTCATGTAATACAATAGCACTTTGGTAGGTTTGTATGGTATGCTTTTCATGTGATTTACTGTACATTTATGTATTACCGTGTTTCGAGTTTCTTTGATTTCCTTGCATACTGCTTAACAGAATACTTGCCTGTGTGCTCATGCAGACAAGTCTATTTTAGAGAATCCGAATGACCAGGGCTCCAAAGTCAGATTACATATAGGTTGAACTAAATTGATGTAACTTGATTTTTTTTTTTGTTGTGTCAGTTTTAACGTAGAATATAGCTGGCACAGGGCTATTATGGCGGATAAACTATACGATCTTGCCTTCCCGCTAAACTGTATGCTGACATTTCTGAGCGTTCCTTCTATGTACTGCTATATACAATTTTCATATAGAGAAGCACATCACTCATGAAAAAGCCCCCAAATAGCGGTGGGAAACTAGTCAGAGCTAGGACACTGGACCCATATTTATCTGCAGTTACCTGCCATTACCCCAGGAGATCCGGAGAGACTTACACCATACAGCTTAATCGGACACTCACTTAGCACTGAGGTCGAGGCGGGGATGCAGACGCAATCTACAGGACTCTTCACATATGCAAGGTAGTCGCGGCCCCTGATCATCCCATTGGAGATATTGCCTCCCTCACATGTATCTATGTCCAGCTTGAGCGGTTACCACTAGCAACATCCACTATTGTTGCCAGATACCTCCCACCTGAGAAGTGACAGTGTTCAATTTATTTCTTCTCTATTTCTCCTGAGTGCATGACTTCATGTGATTTGGTATGGAAGCCTATCCATCCAATTATTATGTATCCATATTTTCCATTCATTTTAATTAGCGCAGAGAATACATTGGAAGTCTGTTACACCTGTTTTACAGGTGCTTAGTTGGCTGTGCTATCACAAGCACACTGTGCTTTTCTGCTGCTGCATTTACATTAATATATATGTGTGTATATATATATATATATATATATATATATATATATTTATTATATATACTATTATACACACGTATGAACAAACAAAAATAAATACATTTCCATGGTTCTCAACACAGTTTAAAGTGATTGGTCTAAAGTAAACAAGATGTAATATTTAGACTTTTTAATATGCATTCATGCACCGCAGAGGGTCCTGTACCTGTGTTTTGTACATGTCCATTATTTTGTCTGATTTGTAAATGATCTTTAATAACTGTAAATAAACAGCTGATTGCAAGAATGTATGTGGCAGCATACTTTTGTTTTTCCTCATTTATTTGCAAATATCTTGTTATGTAAAAAAAAAACAGTCAAAGGTGCCCCCAGTAGTGGTCCCCTCTATGCAGTGCCCCCAGTAGTGGTCCCCTCTATGCAGTGCCCCCAGTAGTGGTCCCCTCTATGCAGTGCCCCCAGTAGTGGTCCCCCCTATGCAATGCCCCCAGTAGTGGTTCTCCCTATGCAGTGCCCCTTACATATATAGAACAAAGAGGCACACAAAAAACCCTGACAACACTTACTTTAATCCCCACTCCTGCGCCCGCCGCCGTCTGCTCCTCCGCCCTCCCGCTCGGCACTGTGGGAGAGACCTTATGACGTCTCTCCCATCACCCACTACGGGAGCTGGAAGGCAGAGCTCATAAGTGAGCTCCAGCCAGGCTCCGGCTATAGGTGCAGCAGTCTGACTCTCATTGGCTGCTAAAACAAACACCGCCGCCGGGTATGAGTGTACTATTCGGCGGTGGACTTGAAACCACTGTCCAGGACCGTGGAAGGCAGCGCACCCCCGCGCCGGGTGTCCGATGTCGCCCAGGGCACGTGCCCCGGCCAGTCTCTCGTAGTTACGTCACAGGGATTAGGTGTGGTTCTTATCTTTTTCAATCCTTAGTGGATTGTGGTCTAGAACGTAAGTTGTTATAGAAGTTGATTCTGTATGGCATGACATATTAAGTTTAATATAAATTAATTTAGGCTTATGCTTGTATGCCATAGTCACATAGTCATGTTCTACTTACACATTAAATGGAATATAACTGGATAAAACGGAATAGATGCTCTAGAAAGTAAGTTGCTATGATTCTTTATGCCATCACACATTAAATGTAATAGAAATTAATATAGAATAATGTATGTATGCCATTGTAGTAAATGTTCTACTTACACATTAAATGGAATACAAATGGTTAGAACTGAATAAGTGCACACAGTGGCTCTAAAGATGCGTGAAATCCTGGGATGCTTAAGTAAAGTAACAAATGCAAAATTAAGTTCAATATGAGTTATTCTTTATGCTATAGTATCCTATAGGAAAATGTGAGGCCATCTATTGAACAACTGATGTTTAGTCAAAATTGGATCACGCAAAAGGACAATTGATTTTTCTTTTTTTTTTCAATCTTATCGTACAGGGATGAAATTTATAAGGTGATACTTTTCGGTCAGGAGAGCCTAAGTGTGCATAGGAGAGATGGGGAAGATGGAAAAAATGTGAGGCCGAGGCTGCATATAAACTGCCACATTATAGTGTTAATTCCAATTGTATAAGAACCATTTGGTGGACTTTAATTGGAATGGAATAATTTCTCCAGATTTGCATAAGCAGGTTCGAGTAGAGCTAACATATTTTGGCCTTGCTCTTTGTAAAACGCCGTAACACCTGCCTCAATGTTAAATAAAGCTATCCGTTTCTCAAAATATATACAGCCTCTACACATGGGTTGTTATATGAATCACTGACCTAGTTAGTGCTTTTGAAGACTTGCAACAAAAAACTCAAAAAATACGCAAGGCGCTAGAAATGAACCTATATGTAACTCATATGATAAATATAATGTCTGGACCAAGCGTTCATACAGAATAATCTAAATACAGGTATTCAGTAATATAACAGAAATGGAAAATTGCTGCAGAGATGCTAAAATAGTTTTTACATTAAACCATTCATACAATAAAAAAAAAAATTAGAGTAACTGAATAAATATATGTAAGAAATAATAAAACTGAAATATATTAAAAACTAGTATCTTTAAACATAAATTTACACAACAGCAAATTGTGGCACGTGCTAAATGGCTTCAATAATGATACTTCAAACAACATGGACGTGATGAATAAAGCATGTCCTAGAACCCTCTAAAGCAGCATGTATGTAACAGTTCAAGAGCATAAGAATAAAAAGATATTTTTATTCAGAATAATAAATTGCATCAACGTGCGGAGACTACATTTCTTAAATGATATGTAATGAACACAATGGGCCAAATGTGATAGGGTAAGAGTTTAGAAAATGAGAGTTGTCTCACACTTCTTAAACTCGCCCAATGTAATAGAGTCCAAGAACAAAGCAACAGAACAAACTCTCATGTTTTCAGACTCAAAAAACTCTCTATTTAAAATCTCATCCAGATGTTTTCCCATTTTGAAGATAAAACTCAACCAATGTGAGCGTTTACGGTTATGGGGGGTATTCACTTGTAGATATACAAACGACAGCATGATTACAACATTGCAATCGTGCTGTCGTTTGTATAGCTAGTGATGTGCCTAAACTCAACGTTCACTCGGTCAGTCCCGGCACATCCCTCATCCCCGCACATGCTGAACCTGACGAGATTGTCAGGTTGACCTGCATGTACGTGCGATGTCAGAAGCGACCAGCAGGCACGCACATTGCTGGTCGCTTCTGACCAAAACATGCCCGATGCAGGCGCGATTTGCAAGTGATTGCACGATAACGATGTTATCGTGCAATCGCTTGGCTAAATCGCTAAGTGGATACCCCCCATTAAGCTCTCACATTTTCTAAACTCTCACCCTGTTACATTTGGCCCATTTTATCAATATAAATAAATCTCATCAGCACAAATCAATATAATCTTGGGTATGAAAATGTTCCAATGTTAATACATGAGTAGGCAAATACTGTATACAGCTTGCAGGTAAGAGTGTCTCAATCACGTAGTGTGTAGATCAGTGATTCCCAACCTCGGTCCTCAAGGCACACTAACAGTCCTGGTTTTAGTGATATCCATGATTGTGCACAGATTGTTAAATCAATATAACTGAGGTACTAATTAAGTCACCTGTGCTCAAGTATGCCTATCCCTAAAACCTGGACTGTTAGTGTGCCTTGAGGACCATGGTTGGGAACCCATGGTGTAGATGTTAGTATTAGCAAGATTCAGGTATTCGCTTGCTTGTATAGAAGCTATGGGGGGAATTCAATTCAAAGCAATGTTGAATAGTTGCTGGAGGGAGCTCCTGAAGCTATTCAATTCAACGCGGTGTTTGGGCGGGCTACAGATTTCTTCTCGCACCTCCCTGGGGATGCGAGGAGAAATCCGACAACACTGCCGGGTGTGCAACACTTTTCCTGCTTAGCGCGGTGCTATCAGCTGTGCAAACAGCACTTTAGTCAAAGAATGCAAGTTGTAGTGCCTAAACACCCAGGTTAAGTCGTGAGAACCGACATAACAGCTCACTGAATTGAATAGCTCTGCGAGCTCCCTCCCGGCGCTATTCAATTCGCTTTGATTTGAATTCCGCCCTATGCTTGCAGTGCTGATACCTTTAACGAGTGGCTGCATTCGGCTGCTCTTAGCAAGTCATTGCTTCTGGATCTAGGCTCACAAAACTGTAAAGACCAAGCTTGATGAGGTATAGCTTAGGGGTTAGTCACAATGTACCTTCAGTGCCCGGGAGATGCGGCGTGTAGGCGTCTCTATTCAAATGCTGCTGCTAAGGGTGTAGCCAGAACTTTGTGACCCCATAGCAACATTTTGAAGGGTCCTCTCCCCAATCCATTTAGAGAGACACCTCTCCACAGTGGTTGGTTGTTTTATGCCCCATAATATTGCCCTAGTTCATTTTATGCACCATACAGTAATAGTGCACTTGTTAATTTTATGCCCCATAGAAGTGACCTAGTTCACTTTATAGCACACTGCTGTCGGTACACCTTATACCACACAGTGACTCTAGTTCACATTTTGAGTGGAGATCTTTTTAATATAGGCACACTGGGCCTGATTCATTTTCGGATGGTATTGCACAGCGGAAGCGGCTGTGCAATTCCGTCCTGCAAATAGTTTAATACTGCAGAAGGCGTCTATAGGAAGCAGACACCTCTTGACAGCAGTAGCGATCTGAGTGCAGCGTCCGTAGATGCTGCCTTGGATCACCATGGCGACCATTGGATGCAATGGCGGCAGCAGTGGCCATTATGAATACGCTCCACGGACACCGTCCCTGGCTTCGGCACTCCTAGAAAACGGGTGCAGTACGCCCCCATTTCTGGAAATGCTGTCCAGGCACACACCCACTCCAGAATAAAGTGTTTTTACTGGGCTTTAATATATTTCCATTTGTTTTATTATTTTTTTACATTTTTATTTAGTTACTTTGTATTTATTATTTGTATGATTTAATTAATGTATACCTATTTTAATATATCTGCAGCAATATTGATTTTCTAAATCATTGTTATTTAATATTTATACCACTCTGTATGAATGCAGTGCTGTTGATACTTTTTTCTTCCGCATACTTGCCAGTCTAGTTTGATACTGCTTATCCTGCGGGCGTGGAGTCTAAACATAGCACAGGTTTTCACCAGTGATCACTATAAGTGTAAGCACCAGAAGGGGTGATTGCAGATTGCATAGGCGTAGTTAAACTATCTAGGTCAAGCAGACGGCGACTTGCTGGCTGGAGCACTGGTCTCAAGTCTACAATGCACAAGATCCTGGGTTCAAATCTCATGGAACATACCTTTTTAAATTTACAGGATCATGATTCATGGCTTCTAACATGGGGGGATAGGTGAGATTCATTGCCTCAGAATAGCCCTCTTGAATAGTGTAATTATTACAGTTAGTGGGAAAAGGTGAGCCATGGGATCTGTAGATTTTCAGTTTTAAAAGTCTGCAAATAATATGGCTTCATAAACTTTGTTAAAATTAGTTTCAAGACAACTGCTAACACAAGTCATCAATTTATTCTGCAATTTTACTATTTTTCTGCAACTCCAGAAATTATGTGAGAGGGTAGCAATAAGGATTTACATTTGAGACCGGCACCTGTTTCTAACTGTTTGTTTTCTTTTAGCTGGAGAGCTATAAGCACGATTGAATACTTTTTAAGTGAGTTTCTTGGTTTGTCGTACAGTTAAGAGTTTCATTATAGAACCAGTATGATATAGATTATTTGACAGGGTTACAATGTGTGGGGGGGGGGGGATTCTTGTTTCAGGCTCTGCTCCATGGGTGCCCATAAATTGGCAGAGAGAGCCAATCCTGAACTCGTTATAATGAGAAAAGGTCAAGGAAATCTGATTTGTCTGAATCTTGAGCAGATGCCGTAGGGAAAGATGGACTTTGTTTGTAATGACAATATTTCAAATACATATCCTCATTAAGCACACAAACAAATTCACAACTGAGTTGAAAAAGAGGATGTCTGTGCATAAACGAATGTCCTCAACATGATGACAGAACTGAAGTGGTGTTGTAACGAGGAGGGGACTAAAAATCCTTAAATAATATGTTAGAATCTAACACAGAAAACAATGACTAAATATTATAGCAGCCGAAGGTGGTTTTAGAAAATACAGAATCGAGGGAGGGGAATCAATCATGAATATTTTATGTTAAATAATGACCAAGTAAAATCTGTTATGTTTTATTCCTCAGTATACTAACTTTCTCAAATTTTAAGTCTTGTGAAGCCTAACAGAAATTATTTACTGATATGTTTAAACCATACTTGCCAACATTCAGCTCCCTCCTTACGGGAGGAGAGAGGGGGGGGGGGGCCACACTCGCGTCATCGTGGCACCACTGCCTCTTCACAATGCCGAAAATATTGGCATTGTGAAGCAGGGGCAGAGCCATGATGACGCGATTCAGCGCAAATCGCGTCATCGGGCCCCCAGCTGCAGGGGTTTCTTGTAGTAGTTGGGGGGGTCAGGAGGCAGCCGGGAGGTTTGCCTGCCTCTCCGGGGGGTCAGGAGCGGCACCTGATATTCGGGAGGCTCCCGACCAAATCGGGAGGGTAGGCAAGCCTGGTTTAAACTAGGGGTGTGCACCGGCCCCTTTTCGTGTTTTGGTTTTGGATCTGGATCTTTCTTCGTGTTTTGGATCTGGATTGGTTTTGCCAAAACCACCCTTCCGTGTTTTGGGTTCTGGGTTTTGTGTTTTGGATCTGTATTTTTTTTAAAAAAAGCATAAAAACAGCTAAAATCACAGAATTTGTTGGTTTCTCTGCTCCTATGCTATTATTAACCTCAATAACCTTAATTTCCACTCATTTCCAGTCTATTCTGAACACCTCACACCTCACAATAGTGTTTTCATGTCCAAAAGGTTGCACCGAGGTAGCTGGATGACTATGCTAAGCGACACGAGTGGGCGGCACAAACACGTGACCCATCTAGGAGTGACACTGCAGTGGCAGACAGGATGGCAGTTAGAAAAACTAGGCCCCAAACTGTACATAATGCAAAGAAAAAAAAGAGGTGCAAGATGGAATTGTCCTTGGGCCCTCCCACCCACCCTTATGTTGTATAAACAGGACATGCACACTTTAACAAATCAATCATTTCAGCGCCAGGGTCTGCCACACAACTGTGGCTGAAATGATTGGTTCGTTTGGGCCCCCACAAAACAAGCTGGCAATTAATGTGTCCCTGCACAAACTGGCTCTACGGAGGCAAGATGTCATCCTCATCCTCCTCATCCACCGATTCCTCACCCTCTTCAGTGTGTACATCCTCATCCTCACAAAGTATTAACTCGTCCCCACTTGAATCCACCACCACAGGTCCCTCTGTACCTTCTGGAGGCTGGTCTCCCTGGAAGAGCTGATAATTCATTTTGATGAACATCATCTTCTCCACATTCTGTGGAAGCAACCTCCTACGCCTTTCGCTGACAAGGTTCCCTGCTGCACTAAACACTCTTTCGGAGTACACACTGGAGGGGGGGCAACTCAGGTAAAATAGAGCCAGCTTGTACAGGGGCCTCCAAATTGCCTCTTTTTCCTGCCAGTACAGGTATGGACTGTCTGACATGCCTACTTGGATGCTGTCACCGATGTAATCCTCCACCATTCTGTCAATGGTGACAGTATCATATGCAGTGACAGTAGACATGTCAGAAATTGTTGCCAGGTCCTTCAGTCCGGACCAGATGTCCAAACTTGGTCCTGCCTGCCCTGCATCACCGCCAGCGGGTTGCTTAGGATACCTAAGTTTTTTCCTGGCAGCCCCAGTTGCGGGAGAAAATGAAGAAGGAGCCGTTGACGTGTCACGTTCCGCTTCAGCTGACAGTGTGTTCACCAGCAGGTCTTTGCACCTCTGCAGGCTTGTGTCGGCCGGAAAGAGAGACACCACATAGGCTTTAAACCTAGGATCAAGCACGGTGGCCAAAATGTAGTGGTCTGATTTCAACAGATTGACCACCCTGGAATCCTGGCAAAGCGAATGAAGGGCTTCATCCACAAGTCCCACATGCCGAGCGGAATCGCTCCGTCTTAGCTCCTCCTTCACTTTCTCCAGCTGCTTCTGCAAAAGCCTGATGAGGGGAATGACCTGACTCAAGCTGGCTGTGTCTGAACTGACTTCACGTGTGGCAAGTTCGAAGGGCTGGAGAACCTTGCACAACACTGAAATCATTCTCCACTGCGCTTGAGTCAGGTGCATACCCCCTCCTTTGCCTATGTCATAGGTGGATGTATAGGCTTGTATGGCCTTTTGCTGCTCCTCCATCCTCTGAAGCATATAGAGGGTTGAGTTCCACCGCGTCACAACCTCTTGCTTCAGGTGATGGCGGGGCAGGTTCAAGAGTGTTTGCTGGCGCTCCAGTCTTCGGCACGCAGTCGCTGAATGGCGAAAGTGGCCAGAAATTTTTCGGGCCACCCAAAGCGTCTCCTGCACGCCCCTGTCGCTTTTCAGAAAATTCTGCACCACCAAGTTTATTGTGTGAGCAAAACATGGGACGTGCTGGAATTTGCCCAGATGTAATGCCCGCACAATATTGGTGGCGTTGTCAGATATCACAAATCCCCAGGAGAGTCTAAGTGGGGTAAGCCACTGGGCGATGATTTCCCTCAGTTTCTCTAAGAGGTTGTCGGCGGTGTGCCTCTTACTGAAACCGGTGATACACAGCGTAGCCTGCCTTGTAACGAGCTGGCGTTTCTGAGATGCTGCTACTGGTGACGCTGCTGCTGTTGCTGCGTAAGGTGATACATCTACCCAGTGGGCTGTCACAGTCATATAGTCCTTAGTCTGCCCTGTTCCACTTGTCCACATGTCCGTGGTTAAGTGGACATTGTGTACAACGGCATTCTTCAGGACACTGAGGACACTTTTCCTGACGTTTCTGTACAGTCTCGGTGCCTAGTGAAGTGGAATCTAGACGGGATTTGGAACCGGGGACACACTACCTCCATCAATTGTCTAAATCCCACTGCACTAATGGCGGATACCGGACGCACGTCTAACACCAACATAGCAGTCAAGGCCTCAGTTATACGTTTTGCTTCAGGATGACTGCTGTCGTACTTCATCCTCCTCGCTAAGGACTGTTGGAGGGTCCATTGTTTAGTAAAAGTAGTGGTGTTCCTACTTCCTCTCTGGGATGATGAACGACTCCCAGCAGCAGCAACAGCAGCAGCGGCAGCAGTAGGCGTAGCAATGCAGGATCCTCCAGAGGAATCCCGGATAGGAGAGTCAGTCATGCCAGTGACATGGCCTGCAGGACTACTTCCGATCCTGACTAAGGAGGAAATTGACGAGGAGGGAGTTGACGGTGTGGTTTGCAGGCGCTTGGATACAACGGGATTTAGGTGTCCCTGGACTGCTTACGGTCTTAGCCAAAGTTTCTGAACTTGACAGTAACTTTTTATGAACGCGCTGCAGGTGCCGTATAAGGGAGGATGTTCCTAGGTGGTTGACGTCCCTACCCCTACTTATTTCACCTTTACATATGGTACATATGGCAAGACAGTTGTTGTCCGGATTTGGATAGAAATATTGCCAGACCAAAGAGGTGGAATGTTTGGTCTTCTGCCCAGGCATGACCGTGATGGGCTTTTTCATCCCACGGACAACAACTGTCTCCCCCGGAGCCTGATTTAAACAAACCACATCACCATCAGAATCCTCCTCGCCAACTTCCTCCTCAGCGCCAGCTACACCAGTATCCTCATCCTGTTGTACTTCAACAGTGACATCTTCAATTTGCATATCAGCAAGTGGACTGTGGGTGCTCCTTTCAGCACTTGCAGGGGGCGTGCAAATGGTGGAAAGAGCCACCTCTTCCCGTCCAGTGCTGGGAAGGTCAGGCATCGCAACCACCACCACACTTGGACTCTCCTTGGGGATTTGTGATATCTTCTTAGAAAGCACAGTTCTTCGCTGTGCTTTTGCCAGCTTAACTCTTTTGATTTTTTTAGTGGGAGGAGGGCTTCCATCGTCATGTGAAGCTGAACCACTAGTCATGAACATACTAGGGATCGACCTTAGCCGTTCCTTGCCACTCCGTGTCGTAAATGGCATATTGGCAAGTTTTTACGTTTCTCTTCAGCTGATTTAAATGTCTTTTTCAAGGTCATTTTCCTGAACTTTGCCATTTGGGATTGTATGTGCCCTCTACTATGACATTGGGCATCGGCCTTGGCAGACGACGTTGATGGCATGTTATCGTCTATGTCATGACTAGTGGCAGCAGCTTCAGCACTAGGAGGAAGTGGTTCTTGATCTTTCTCTATTTTATTTTTATCGGAGAAAGTTTGGTCCTCCATTTATGTTATATCGATTTGATATATACGTGCGGCTAAACACAGAAAATAATTTTTTTTTTGGTTTGGACTGGAGTGTACTTTCAGGGGTTACAGCACCCTTTAACGGTCAAGCCAGCCGGCCCTTTACTTATGACACAGGCGCACGCTTGGCACTACTTTGTTGATGCACGTGCGGCTACTGCGCACACAATTCACAAACACAGAAAATATATAATTTTTTTAGCACTTGGGGGGAGCACCCCTGATGGACAGAGCACCCCCTGGACAACACTACAGCACTCCTTTAGGACTGGGACACTGCACAGGACTTTGGAGTGGACACAGCCCCTATGGAGAACTGACTGCACAACACAGTCCAGCCAGCCCCTATGGACTTTGAAGTAGTGGACACAGCCCCTATTAACAACAGCAGCACAGCACAACACAGCCAGCCCCTATGGACTTTGAAGTAGTGGACAACAGCAGCACTACACTACACTACACTACACAGCCCTAACTCCCACCCTCCCTCTTCACTGTCCACAGCCGAGTGAGAAAATGGCGCCGACGCGGGTACCTTATATAGGATCCAAAACCCGCGAGACTCGGAAGGCGGGATGATGACGTTTTGCCTCGATTTCAGATCCGAGTCAGGCGGGAAAAGTCGAGCCTGATTCGGATCGGACTCGGATCGGGGGGGTTCGGATTTCAGAAATCCGAACCCGCTCACCCCTAGTTTAAACACATTTTTAAGGTGTAAATTATCCATGGATTTGAAGGAGTTTAATGCACCTTTCGGCTGTATGTTCAGTATGTCCAGTGATAATATATTTTACAATTGCATAATGACACGTATGTGGTGATTTTGGCTTGTACAGTATTATCATTTTAAACCCAGTTGGCTTACTTGTCTGTCCCAAATTCTTGTCGGTTTTGACTTTGCCTGTACCTACATTTGAATTCAATGGCTTACCTTGCCGTTCAGGTTTTACGTATATCCATGCTTGAAACCTATATGGTAAAATCAAATTGACTGTTGACTAATTGTCACCTGTGCTCAAGCATGGATATTCTTAAAACCTGGACTGTAATGGTGTTTGGCAAACTCTGGCTTACAGTACATGTCCCTTGTGATCTGATACCTATTGCAGTGTATTATATTGGACAATGTTTCCTTGATTCAGCAATCAGCCACATTTGAGAGTACAGTAAACTGTAATTTCTTTTGATTTAACAGAACCTATTGCATATTAGTTTTATAGCAAAATTATTTGCAACTTCACATCTAGCTACTTAAGAACAATATTCATATTTCTGATATAAATTAAACCATAATAAAATTTCACATTCATTTAGACAATCTCTCCTGCTGATTATACTGGTGTCCTTTTTTTTTTTTTTTTTTTCTTTTTTTTTTTTTTAGGTCTTGCTAGCACATATTGTGGGTTGCTGGACAACTCTTTCAGCATTTCTGTGTAGTGGGCACTGATGTAATGTTGGGTTATTATCACAATTTCAGGACACGCTTTGCAATAGTAAATTCTATGCAGCTGCTGTAATTGGATTTAAATTTACAGTAAATTGCAAAGCTGCTCAATACTGAGTATTTGAAAACCATATAAAGATTTATAATCAAATGTTTATATATTCTAATAATATAATATAACTGCGTATATATGGTGTAAAAAACACTTAGATTTAGACTTGTCAACTTTTTGGAGCAAGATGCACATCTCTGTACTACGCATGCTGAACATGAATCCATATGAACACCTTCACATTTGTATTTTTTGTAATGTGTCTGTGCTCTCCCTTTGCTGTGATGGGACACAAGTGTATATACACATACACCTGCTGTATGGCGCATGTTCTACTGTTCTTGAGCTGCACACATCTTGAGATGCGCCTGACTACATATATGTACATAAATATGCCTAATTTAAATTTAATTTATTTTTCGGTTTCAAGTTCAAATTGTTAACTTGTAAGTGAGCCCATAAATGTCTGTTCTTGTCAGAAATATAATATACACAATATACTCTCTAACATCTGCGCTTCTGATTTTGCCATTTACTATTTATGGTCCATGTTGAGTGTATATTTAGGAACCATAACTGATTTAGGAACCATAACTGATTTAGGAGGAGAATGATAAATTGCCAGCTACTCAGCTCCTGACGGTCATGTTACAGGCTGTACTTGAAAAATAATAGTTAGGAGCCGATTGGTTGTTCATCATTTTCCAATTTATCACTTTCCAGAGCTTAGTACATCTGCCCCTTAATGAGCCACTTGCAGATTGACTGTACCGACCATGCACTTACGCATGCATGGCTTATGGAGCATACACACGGTCAGATTTGTCAGACTTGTCAGATTTGTCAGATGAACGATTAAACGTTTTGAACGTTTTGAACGATTGAACGATTTTTGACTGCATTAAAATGAATGGAATCGTCCAAGTCTGACTGCAAACACATCAGATGTCAGAAATCGTTATCTGACCATCGGGAACGCGCATCGTTGATCGTCCATCGTTCAGGCATGTCAGATATGAACGATTTTCCTTCAGATATGAACGACTGAACGATTTTTAAATAATTATCGCTCATATCTGAAGGAAAAATCTGACCGTGTGTATGCACCAATAATCTTTAAAAAAAAACAAGTTTATGCAATTGGCAACTTTATCATATTGCGTTCAAGTTGAAACCTTTGGAGCACAAAATTGCACACACTAAAGAAGCTATGACACCACATTATAGTGGGGTCTTCCTTTATTTTAATTGTGACAATTTTACATTTTTTATTTGTACTGGTTTATATGTGTATATTAGTGCGACAATAAAACGTTACTACTTTGAGCACAGGCCTCAATCCCTTCCAGCTCATTACATTGCATTGTCCCACTATATGAAATGTATGGTTTAATCAGCCATAGCCATTCCCTTGATGGAGTTGATTATTACCTACCACCATCCTTCCATGCCACTTTCCTGACTGTTTAGTATTTGGTAGCACAGTTTTCTGTGAACTGTGTGGAGTGTTGAGAATGAAAGTCGAACTGAATGAAGTCCAATAGGTTGTGTTATTTAAAAATGTTTGAGTGTCAAGTGTGGCCAACCCCAGGCTGATCTATTTCACTGTTTGTGGTCATGCCCGCTAATTCGCAGATTTTGGTTGCAAGTACTGAAATATTCCCCAGAGCATTTGTTCAACTACATGTTACTAACCCCTGAATGGGCTTTGTTTGGCATTCATCCTAGAGGGCTTTGAACATCCAAGGATGGCAGTGACCCTGCAATCCAACCCAGGTAGCTACCAGGGTTGGACCCAGGATGGACCCAGGTAATGGTGCAGTGTAAACGGTGCAACCCAGGTTATCTGATCTGGATCATGCCTAAAATGAGCGGATTGGTGGTTGTGGAGCAGTCACCTCCCACTTTTTATGACCTCACAGGTTTAGCAGGGCAGACCTGAGTTCAGTGTGAACAGGGCTGACCTGGGAGTAACCCAGATCAAAGGTGCAGTGTAAATGGGTCTGACCAGGGTTGGAACCATGTCCAAAAACCCAGGTCGGACCTGGGTTTTTGGTGGAAAAGAGGTATAAGTGTTATCTGTATGTCTAACTGCCCTTATATAGTTTTCTGTGTTGGGTCTGCTTGTTCGTGAACATTTATATGTTCTGTATTTATTGATTATTAGATTGCTTCAATAAAAACTTAAAAAAAAAAAATGTTTGAGGGAAGTGTAGGCTAGAGTTGAAAGATGGGGTAGCAGTCAGATTAAGGGGTATATCTTACTATAGTGCGGGTTTTTAGAAGTGGAGATGTTGCCCATAGTAACCAGTCAGAATCTACTTAACATTTATCTAGCACCTTTTAGAATATAATAGATTCTGATTGGTTGCTACGGGCAACATCTCCACTTCTAAAACCAACACTTTAATAAATATACCCATAGGAGTAATAACCACATGGTTGAATAATGCTGCATACTGTAGATTCCAGTGCAGAATGAAAAGAGAGTAGATGCTTCATCTTCATTACTAGACCAGATAAAGAAAGGGTGGCAGAGGCTGCAGGAATAGAAATTAACATTCTGTTACTTTTAAAGAGGATACGATTTAATGTTGGATCTTGTTCTTGAAGTAGCAAGAAAATTCTTGGGCGCACTGAATTAGATCAGAGGAGTTCATTTGGGAAGGTTGAGAATATATTTAAATGCCATAATGAAGTGTTTGGGGTTAGAAGACTAATTCCGGGTGCACACTAGACTGTGTGTACATGGCTGATGCACGATGCGCTGAACGACATATTGTGCGGTCGCTTGACACCGCATGATCTGGTGAACGACCGCACGATATGTCCTTCACCAGTCACCTCCACAAGCATGGGGTCTTTCATCAAATTGACAGATTGAGCAGCATGTAGGCTCGATCTGTCGATGCGATGAATGACCCCGCAGGACCGCGCAATGGTCGCTCAAAGTGGGTACACACTGGCTGATGTGGATGATATGTCAGCCCGATCTGACAGATCGGGCGGCATATTGTCTAATGTGTACCCAGCTTTAGTGCAGATGAGATTTTATTTGGCCAGACATGTTGGGCTATGTTTAAGAAGTGGAGGCTTTTGTAAGGCACCACTTCTCAACAGGTTGGAGCTGAAAATGTAAAAGGGCACACAGTTTTCAGTGTTAAGCACGGTGTGCTTTACACTGAATGTGAATCATCCAGGATGTTGAAATCATTCAAGATGACAGGATGAGGATAACAAATGAGAATGCCATGCAGAGAAAATTTCAAGAAATTGTTGATGTAGAAAGGATTGAAAATCCAGATATTATGTACTTGAAAAGATGGAAGAGTTTGTAGAACTGTGCGGAATGTGCTGAGCAGGGAAAGGAGGAGTGTGAACCCAACTCCTGCTTTTCTTCCAGGTCTGGAGGTGTGTATGAAGGGGAGATCACTGTTTGAAAGGACTGCATGTAAAGCAGTTTCTGATTGTGTAAACCATGTTTTTACTTCAGGTTCCATAGGGGGTCCACAGGGTTGACCTTGGGATATAGCTGGATTTAGATCCACGGGCACCACGCAGTTAAAGCTTTGCTGCTCCCAGGATGCACTGGGTCCATCCTCCTATATACCCCGCCCCAGCCACAGGCACCTCAGTTTTAGTTTGTGCCGGCCGGAGTCGGGTCACCCTTGCGCAGGGGGGGCTGTTGGAACAGCCCCTAGGGTTAACTTTAGTTTAAATTTATTTTTCTTTTTTTTTACACTATTGAGTGGCAGCTTCAGACTGTCCACTGGATGTCTAAGCTGCCGCTCATCCAAACCCTGCTGGCGCCGCGACGCCAGTACAGCTCTGGGGATCGCGGCAGGACCCCAGAGTCTGTACTAGCACGGGCTCTGGGTGCTCCCTGGACTGCTGCCAGATGCGCCAGGGATGAGGTAAGCCGCGGGTCACTGCTTGCGGTGACCCGCGGGTATTCATGCCTTCTGAGTCCTCTGCCTCCGGTCTCAGGGGATAGACCGTAGGCGCTATTAAGTGGCGGCTGGCTCCCCCTATGCAAGCATACCCCGCCGACCGCTAGACCACCAGGGACATTGTGCTGGTAAGCGGGAACCGGTGTCCGGGGGCTTAAACACTAGCCAGGGGAGAGAGCCTTCCCTGTTTAGCCGCTCTTCCCCTCAACTCAGTGCGCCTTTTTTTCGCATGTGTACTGGCGACGCTGAGCTGCTCCTCCTGCGGCCACTCCCCCACTGAGTTCTCCGGCGGCCATCTTTGCTTGGGTGGGCAGCGCAGATCTCTACGGTGGTGTGTTGTCGATCCCCCTGTGTACCTCTCCCCTCCTAAAGGTTAGTGTACACAGCACTATAGCCCTACCAGACACTGAATCTGGGCAGGTTGATTATAGTGACCAAGTGCAGGCTTTTTAACTCTGCATTGTATGTGACTTTTGCTAGTCCTGACTGTATCTGCTGTATTTCTTTACTCTCTATACCTGTCCCTTTCCTTCTCCTCCAGCCCTGGCAGGTGTGTGTGGGAAGGGTTTTATCAATGATGTCACTTATATAAATCACGTATTTATGAGGTAGGTGACATACTGTTGTGTGTTACACGTTGCCATATTTGTGGACTTGTGTGCTGCACACTTTTGAGCGCCAGCTTCCCAGATTGTTTTGCTATATATCTTTGGGTATATGTCGTTATATCTATTGTTTAGCATGTCTGATGAGGAGGTTGAGCTCTCGGCGGCTCCCAGTCTGCTCACTTGTAGATGCTGCGCTGCAGTGGGGAGTATGGAGGATTTCGCGCAGGATGGTGTGTGTGCCAGATGCCGTCAGTTACCAGGTCCCTCTAATCCTGCAACTTCGGGACTGGGTCCGCCTTGGGCGATGTTTTACCAAGTGCTGGTTTCCATCGCGGACCATCTGGCGGTTCCGACCTCCCTCCACCATAGGGGCTTACCACAACCAGCCATCCCTTCTGCTCCGGGTGTACCGCAATTGTTGCAGTCTCCCCCTGGGCCTCAGACAGTTCATCCTTATGCAGGGTACCCTATGTATGTGCAGTCTCCTTCTATGACGCAGCAATCAGTCATCCCTTTTCAAGGTCACCCGCAAGCTAATCCACCGTGGGTTGATGTGTTCTCCAATTCTGTACAGAGTTTGGCGGCCTCATCTTCGGCTTTTCAATCCATGTTGCGTAGTGACAAGCCTCACAAGGCGTCAAAATGCACTGTTCAATCATCCCAGTCTGCGCAGTTATTAGACTCTGATGCGTCTTCGGATGAGGGCGAGTTGCATGAGGATTCTGTTTCAGATTCCCCTGCTCAGGAAGTGGAGAGAAGGTCTACCATTAATGTCCCAGTGTTGGTGCGGGTGGTGCGGTCCATGTTAGATATTGAGGATGATGCTCCGGCCCCTAAGTCCAAATATCCAAACTTAAAACAGGCGAAGGTGACGTCGGCTGTTTTTCCTTTATCTGACCAACTGACTGATCATATGGCCTGGCAGTCACCTAGTAAGAGGTTTCGGCCACAGAAACGTTTAAGCAGTAGTTATCCGTTTCCTGCTAGTCATTGCAAGTAGTGGGAAACTCCACCGACGGTGGATTCTCACGTCACTCGCCTAATCAAAAGTGCTACCTTACCAATGCCGTCTATTTCGTCCTCAAAGGACCCCATGGACAGGAAAGTGGAGACTTTAAAGTCCATTTATTTTCTCTCAGAGGTGGTGGCCCATCTGTCCATGGCCATCTCTTGGGTGGCTAAAGCAATTGAGAGTTGGGCCAATGTACTAGAGGATACGCTTCCTGAGGAAGCTCAGAAGTGCAAAGAGCTTTAATTGGTCAAATGAGGGATGCCGCTTCATATATTGGGGAAGCATCTTTAGATGCTAGTCTCCTCACTTCTAGGGTGTCTGCGGCAGCGGTCTCTGCTCGCAGGTCTTTGTGGCTTCGATCTTGGAGGGCAGATGCAGATTAAAAGAAAGGCTTAGAGGCCTTACCCTTTAATGGGGAAATTTTGTTCGGGCCTGACCTTGACAAAATAGTGGAGACCTTAGCAAAGTCTAAAGGGGGGCATCCACTACATGATTTTAGCAGGCGATTGAACGATAACGACGTTGTTTAGTTGTGGCTGTGACGAACAAATATAACATAATGTTATAGCATAATCTGTGAAATGAACAAAAACAAATCACCTGCCTAGCAGGCTCCTAGATACCATCTAAAAAAAGTCAAATAATCTGGATTATCAGATTATGCTATAACAGTGTGAAACCGAACGTTGACCACGACTATTAATTCACCTTTGTTATGAAGATGTTCCAAGTGGAGAGTGCATCCTTTCCCCAGCAGATATCTTGGATTATTTAAGTGGAATGTTATGCAATGGCCAAGTCAATCCCCTGACCTGAATCCGATTGAGCATGCATTTCACTTGATGAAGACAAAACTGAAGGGAAAATACCCCAAGAACAAGCAGGAACTGAAGACATTTGCAGTAGAGGCCTGGCAGAGCATCACCAGGGATGAAACCCAGCGTCTGGTGATGTCTATGCGTTCCAGACTTCGGGCTGTAATTGCCTGCAAAGGATTTGCAACAAAGTATTAAAAAGTTAGTTAGATTTAGGATTTTTAGTTTGTCCCATTACTTTTGGCTCCTTAAAAAGTGGCAGGCACATATAGAAACTGTTGTAATTCCTACACCGTTCACCTGATTTGGATGTAATTACCCTCAAATTAAATCTGAAAGTCTGCAGTTAAAGCACATCTTGTTTGTTTCATTTCAAAGCCATTGTGGTGGTGAATAGAGGCCAAAATATGAAAATTCTGTCAATGTCCCAATATTTATGCACCTGACTGTGTGTGTGAATGTATATGTGTGTGCATATGTATGTGTGTGTGTGTGTGTATATGTATATATATATATATATATATATATATATATATATATATATATATAATTTATTTATTTTTTAATTTTTTAAATAACTGTACAGCTGAATGTTTTTACATTACATTGGGCTTTAGGCGTAGATGGATGTCTATTTTATATTATTGTTAGTATAAAGATTTTCTATCATGATTCCAAGCTAAATATATAGAGTGGATGCTATTACTGTGCTGTAAATGTATTGGAATAAATTGTTATAAATTTTTTGGTGAGAATGCGTAGGTATACTAGAATTAACATATCTGCTTTACATGTAGTCAACGTTTGTTAACAGGTTGTATTGATCTTGCTTTATTATTGTTTAGAGTATATAAATAGACTCAGAAATATATGCTTGTTCACCTTTGCTGTTCTGTTAGACATGTTTGTTCAAGAATAAATTAGCACATATAGATATATAAAGGAGTTAAATTATCCTCTAGACAGAGTGCTAGTATTTTCCTTTCAGCTTGTGAAATCGGAAACCTTGAACACACAGATGGGGCCTCTGAGTTGAGAGTATTCTTCTTTTTTTAGCATGTCAACAAGCACTGTCCTACTTCAGCGTGAGCCTCCTGCAGTGGCTGCTGGGATTTATTTGTTTTTAATCATGTCACTATTGTGCCCCTGGCTTGTTTTGCATTTCTTATTTTACTGTTTTCAGCACTTTTAAAAATAAAGGATGTGGCACATCTAGGGTTAGCAGCTGGAGCTATTGTGTTCTAACAGAGTCCCTATCCATAGTGAAACAACTTTTTGTGTGACCTTGCATGTACCCTCCCAAACTTTTTTGAATTACGGCGCCCTATAGTGTCAGCATTGTAAAGTAAAGTGAAGTAAATTGTGCTGACCTGTCATCCTTAGGTTCAGTTATGTGGTGGGGGACAGGTTTGCACTTATATTTACATTACATTGACCATAAATAATTTCATTTGGTGCTGGACCACCAACCCGAAGCACCCCTGCAAGTGTCCCGAGGCACCCCAGGGTGCCACTTCGCACAGTTTGGGAACCACTGCCCTAGCCTTTAGATCCATAGGTTTGAATTTGCTGTAAGTTACTGTCCTTTTACATTCTGAAACGGCCAACACAAAATTATATATTAATATTATTATTATTATTATCATCATTTATTTATATGGCACCACAAGTGTTCCGCAGCGCCTTACAAAGTACATGAACAAATAAGTAACCAGTGACTTACAATACAAAGCAGGGCATGGACATGTATAATAAACATTGCTATATCAGCAACCTTTACGTCCACATAAGCAGCTGAGTGTTGGTTCCCCAAGCGGGGAGTAAGAGATAAATTAAATGACAGTAGGGAGAAGCACAAGAGGGTAGAGGGCCCTGCTCGAAAGAGCTTACATTCTTTAAGGGAGGGGCAGACGAACAGGAGTGACACAAATGGGGTAGGCGGGGAGGGAGGAAGATGTATCAGCAAGTTAGGATGAGAACTGGAAGGCTTTAAGGAAGTAGTGGGTCTTAAGAGCTCGTTTCAAAGATTGTAGAGAGGTGCAGAATCTGATGGGGAGAGGGAGGTTCCAAAGGTGGGGAGCAGCATGGGCAAAATCTTGGAGGCGGGAGTGGGAGGAAGTAATCAATTGGCATGAAAGGCGGCGTGTATTAAGTGAACGAAGAGGGTGGACAGAAGAGTGAGGGGAGAGGAGATCAGAGATGTAAATGGGAGAGGAATGGGTGAGGGCTTTGTAAGTGAGTGCGAGTACCTTGTATGGGGTTCTGAAAGGGAAGGCGAGCCAGTGGATGGCTTTTAAGAGAGGGGAGGCAGATGTAGAGCGTTTGGAGAGGAAGATGAGCCGAGAAGCAGCGTTTAGCACAGACTGGAGAGGAGAGAGATGTGATTTTGGGAGGCCAGATAGGAGGAGATTACAGTAGTCCAACCTGGAGATGACCAGTGAATGTATGAGGGGTTTGGTGGCATCCTGGGTGAGAAAGGGTCTGATTTTGGAAATATTCTTGAGATGGAAACGACAGGACGGCGAGAGGTTCTGAATATGTGGTTTGAAGGAGAGGGAAGAGTCCAGAATGACTCAAAGACAACGCACTTTGGAACTAGATGAGATAGTTATGCCATCTATTGATAAAGAAATAGTGGAACATGCTGTTATGTGGGAGGGTGGGAAGACGATCCGCTCAGTCTTAGACATACTAAGTTTGAGAAATCGCTGGGACATCCAGGAAGAGATAGCAGAGAGACAGTTGGCGATATGAGTCAGTAGAGAGGGGGAAAGATCAGGTGAGGAAAGGTAGATCTGAGTATCATCAGCATAGAGATGATACTCAGCATAGAGATGATACATAAAAGAGCGGATGAGTTTACCTAGAGAGGACGAATAGGAGAGGTCCAAGAACAGAACCTTGGGGAACACCTACTGTAAGAGGCTGTGGTGGGGAGGAGTTGTCGTGAGAGGATACAGAGAAGGAGCGGTCAGAGAGGTAAGAGGACAGCCAGGAGAGAGCAATGTCACGTAGACCAAGCGAGTGAAGGATATGCAGCAGTAGAGGGTGGTCCACAGTGTCAAAAGCAGCAGAGAGGTCAAGGAGAATGAGTAGGGAGTAGTGGCCCTTGGATTTGGCGAACGAAATGTGATTTTATACCATAAATGAAATGTGAACACCATGGAGGACTGATCATCATCACCTAATTTCTACAAAAGCAGGTGAAAATTCACATTTTCACCTAGTTTTGTATAAATTGTCAGACAGATCTCTCCTGGTTACAATTCCCCCCTTGATAATTTCCACAGTCCCCATACTTTAGTTTGGGAACATAGAATTTTTGCCATTCATCAAGCTCCGAAAAAAAGCATATTTAATTTCATTGTAAAAAACTGTCATAGTATTTACCAGTGGCGTAACTAGGGCAGGGCGAGCGGGGCACGTGACCTGGGTGCCGTGGGACCGGAGGCGCAGGGGGGGCGCCGCCAGCTACAGTACCGGTCCGTCCTAGTTAGCCAGTGTAGTGCCGACCGCAGTGAGTGTGGTCAGCACTACACATTTAAACAGGACCGGCGCTAGGCTTCCCAGCGCTGGTCCTGTGCTGCACAGCTGAGCCCATTCCCTCCCCCTGAGCGCTTGCCCAATAGTGCTAGGAGGAGGGTGGCAGGTGGGCTCATGCTATGCATTCTAACACACACATCGCCGCCAGCGCGGCGGCGATGTGTGTGTTAATCAGCAGTCAATGAGAGTCAGACGACTCTCATTGGCTGCTGCACACACAACTCCGCCAGCGCTGTTGGCGATGTATGTGTTATACAGCAGCCAATGAGAGTTAGACTCTCATTGATTGCTGCAGCCGTAGCACCCGCTGCAAGAGCCAGCTCCCTTCCGGCTCCTGCAGTGCGTAATGGGAGAGACGTCATAATGCAGAGCACGTCAGCCCGGGAGGACTGACATGTGGACGGCGGCGGGAGCCGGAGCGTGGATTGAGGCAAGTATTTTTCTTTTATCTATTGTTTCATTTCAGTGTGTATTTATCGGGCGGGGGACTATTACTAAGGAGGGAACTACTACTGGGGGCTCTGCTTCGGCGGGGACTATTACTAAGGAGGGGACTACTACTGAAGGCACTGCTTCGGGGAGGACTATTACTAAGGAGGGGACTACTACTGGGGGGACCACTACTGGGGACTACTACTGGGGGGAATACTACTGGGGGCACTGCATTGGGGGGGGGGACACAACTACTGAGGACTACTACAGGGGGCACTATATAAAGGGCACTGTATAGGGGAACTACTACTGGGGGCACTGCATTGGGGGGGACCACTACTGGGGGCACTGCATCAAGGGGGACTCCTACTGGGGCACTATATAAGGGGCTTACTACTGGGGTCACTGCACAGGGGGGACCACTACAGGGGGCACTTCACAGGGGGCACTGAAAAGGGAGAACCACTACAGGGGGCACTGCATAGGGGGGATAACTACTGAGGGCCTGCATAAGGGGGACAACCACTGGGGGCACTGTATAAGGGGCACTATGGGGGGCCTGCAGAAGGGGGGATCACTCCTGGGGGCATTGTATAAGTGGAACTAATGGGCTGCATAAGGGGGACTACTACAGGGGTCCTGTATAAGGGGAACTAATCGGGGGCTGCATAAGGGAGACCACTACCACTACCGGGGGTACTGTATAAGAGGCACTACTGTATACTGGGGGCACTATATAAAGGGGTACTACTGGGGGCCTGCATAAGGGGAACCACTACTAGGGGCACTGCATAGGAGGGACTGTATAAGGGGCACTGCATTAAGTTGCAAATGGAAAGAAATGTTCCCAGTGACAAGAAAGGGGTGTGTGTCATGTTGACACGCCCTATTTTCAGTGGCCACGCCCCTTGTGACCACGCCCATTTTTCGCCACTCACGGCTCCATTTTAAAATTTGCCCTGGGCTCCAAATACCATAGTTACGCCACTGGTATCTACTGCAGTAAATTGTTCTCCATCTGTAAAAGGCAAAATTCCTGAACGCTTTGGAGTTGCTCTAGTGTTGTATGCAAGTCCGTTCTCTGGATGGATCTCGCAGTTTTGCACACTGCGCATGCGCCATAGCTGGGCATACACAACTCTGAGCAACTACAGGCATATCTCAGCGGCATCTCCACCTGCAGCTAAATGGGTGTAACTAGGAAGGCATGTTGTGTAGGCGGAAATGCAAACTACAAAAATAATGATAGGTGTGAGACTGGAATGGCGCTGTCAAAAGCAGCTGGTTCCAAAAGAAGTTTGTCAAACTCCAAATTAGTATAAATGTAGAAAGAAAGAGAATGAACAGCGCTAGTATCAATAGTATACGAAATTAATTAATTAATAAATGTACCCTGATGATTTCCACTCAAACAATTAATACATTTATCATATGGGTGCAGATGAACATTCTGACGACAATTAATACTATAAATTATACAAATATATTGAGGCTCTCCTAATCAGAAAATCTAATACGGCTTGGTTCAAAAAATTTTAATATTTAATAATATAAAACCATAACTTGGGTTAATGCATAAGATTAAAGTATGAAAAAATAAATAAAAAAGCAGGGATAATCAAATCCTGGTGTGGATAAATTTAGCTCAAGTCTAGTGAGTCCATTGTCCATGAGGAAAATGATAAAGTAAAATCACAATAATAAAGTCACAGATTCAATAACAGCAAGTATGTAAGAAATGGAGTGATTATCCAGGGCAATCCGGATGATTATCCAGCAACAATATAGTATGTTCCCAGCCTTCTGGGGTAGTCCGCTTGGGAACTTGTCTCCTGTGTGGTAAATGGACCACACTAACAATGGCTAGAAAAAGATGGTGAGATGGTGCTGGTCCGGAACCTCCCATGCAAATCTCCAATCCAAAGGGGAAATCCTTGGGGTGCTAAATGCATTTCGTTGTGGAAACCCCCCACAACTTCGTCAGTAGCTTCATAAATGGTGAATCCAAAATGGGGTTTAAATACCCTGGTACTAATTGCAGAGTGAAAATAGCTGCAATCATTGCAGTCATTCAGAACCAAGCCGTATAGATAAATAATACTAGAGTGTAAGTAATCAAAGGGAACCTCAATAAGCATAACACACTTAATAGCTTAATCATTCATCGATTTACAATAAAAGTAACATGTAATTCAATGCATACCTGCACTCGTATCTTTCCGAAATGTAAACTAGTTATAGGTGTGCAAACGCAGAGATCCATCTGAGTTTGGACAGATCTCTTGCACCAGGTATAGGCCTGGTGCAAACCCCACGGCTAGTGAATGACTGTTTCTTTAACGAGCAGATAGATAGGGGTGGAATGGCAATATAAATGCATGCAGGCGAATATATCCTCATTTATTTCTGGAAATGCTACGCACCCACATCTGGGGCAGATTTGCATGCATTTCATAATCGCCCCTTTAATTATATGTACCAAGCCTCATGTTTCACGTATTTTGCAACAAACAACAAATAACTTTCTAGATTTGCTTTTATTTTTATGTCTGGACTTTTTAGACCCCTTGGATCAGAGCATTTTCCCCAAATGCTACTACTTTATTGTGTTATTGCAGATTTGATGATTGTCTCATAATTAACAGATACACTGATTGTGGTCTTTCAAATTATTATTTGTAATATTATCTTTTATATGGTGCCACCAAGTTTCCATAGTGCTGCATAGGGAGAATTACAATGGTGGAAACAAACATCACAATATAAAAAAAAAACTTCAAACAGCCAGTATAGGTAGAAAATCAAACATTGAGAGAATTATACAAATAAGTTAGTGACAGTAAACGTTACCACTTATGGATCCAACACTCTAGGATAGGGGTCCCCCAGCTGTTATAGACAGGGCCGGCTCTAGGGGTGTTCGACCTGAACGGTCGCACAGGGGCGCCACCCATAGAAGGCGCACCACTCCCCAACATCCCGATTTCAGCGGGACATTACTGTCCCGCTGTTCCACCCGAGGGCCGAAGTGGCCTGCGGGCGGTTAAATCGGGAGGTTGGGCCCCCCCACTGCCGCAGCTGTGCGGCGGTGCCGGACCCCGGAGACTCTGAATGGATGCTGCAGGCATGCAAACGGCATCCATTCAGTGAGTGGAGAGGGCTGGGGGAAGCCCAGCTAGTGAGGATCCCCCCGAGCCTGACGTTATTTGGAGGCGGACATGCCTCCTAATGTCACGCAGGGGGCGTGGCCTATGGTAATGAGGCCACGCACTTCCTTTCGGTCGCGCGCGAAGATAGGGCGCTTTGTAAGGGGCTGGCACAGGATGCTCCAATCACTTGTGCCGGCCCTGGTTGTAGGACTACACATTCCGGCATGCCCTGCCACAGTTTTGCTATTTGGCCATTCTAAAACTGTTGCAAGGCATGTTGGGAGGGCCGCTTTTTGCCCACCCCTGCTCTAGTAGGGCAGAAAAGATCAAAGCCACTAACTGAGGGAACGCACTGGAGACCAGGTTAGTGCAGGATGAGAATCAAGGGGGGGGGGGAGTAGGGCCTTGATTGTGAGAGCTTACAGTCTAGAGTGGCTGTGAAACGGAAAGGTAAATAGATAAGGTGAGTAGGGAGGACAGAGGCAAATATTTATTATATGGTGTGTGAACATTCCATTGTGCTCTACAGCAGTGCTTCACAAACTCTGTCCTCATGACACACTCGCATTCCAGGTATTAAGGATAACTATGCTAAGATTGTTAAATCAAAATGACTGAGGTACTAGCGAAGTCATTTGTGCCCACTATTGGATATCCTTGAAACGTGGACTGCTCTACAGTGAGAAAATGGAGTATAGAGTATGGAGTAAATGAACATGTAGATGTGTCCTCATAATCCTAGCCTCAAAACACCATGCGATGTAAGCCACCAGGGCCCGTGAGACTTGGCGTGCACTGAGCATCTTTTTGTGCTTTTTTTTTCACCCGAGAATGCATCTGAGTCACAATTGGATGCAACAAGCTGCTTCACTAGACTGCACAGTTTAATTTGATATGTGACACTTGTATATCTGCGTGTGCCTGAGTCTGTATACTGAGAGAAGCCCCGTTGTAGGAGGTTACAGTAGTCAAAGGGGGGACATAATAAGAGTGGCTGAGGGTTTTGACAGAGTCATGGATGAGAGGGACGTATCCTGGCAATGTTTCAAATGTAAAAGCAACTGGCTTGGGAGAAAGACTGGATATATGGATTGAAGGAGAGAGTGGAGTCATGGGTGACACACAGACAGCAACCATGGGGCACAGTGGACAAAGTGGTGGTGTCTGCGATGCGAGATGTGCAGTTTGTCTGTTGAACTTTCAGTAAGTTGGGACAGCCATAAGGACACACATGATGAGGAGAGATAGGTTTGCCAAAGGCATGTGAGTGCTTATGTCATCATGACATCTCTGTACAGTACTTTTTTCCATTTTTTATTATATTTTTTTTATTGAGCGACTAGTTGGTTAATTTTATGATCAGACTGACAAAAAAAAAAGAATGCTATAAGGAAACTGAATAAGTCTTGACATTAAGCCTGCTTCTAGAAATCTCTACATTGCCAATATGCATAGTACATCAGTGAACTACTGGTATCACAGCAAGCCAATCCTGCCTATTATACTTTGCCACGTTTCACAGGAGCCTTACATCACTACTCTGTGCTATTAGAGTATCATGCTCTTTACTTTGTCTAGCTTTCTGTAGCTCCCCATTTGCTTCTATTATACCTCCACATCATGTCACTGTTATTGTCATACTGTATGTAACCCAGTCCTCACTAACACAATCAATTGAGTGAAAACAAGATAATTCATTTATTGAGATAATCTGTGCTGCTAATAACATTCTAAATATTTGCCTATAGGTTGTTCTCCATCCAATTGCAGGAAATGAAGAATAATAACAGGTGCTCTGCCCCTAGGTACAACAACCTACTGGCTGCGATGGACTAGTAGGGTTTATCCTTAGGTTATGCATTAAGGCTGCAGAGGATGAGACCCACATGTCTCCCACAGTGTTGGACACCAGTAAAAAACAAAATTGCCTTTTCCCCAAGGGTGATATATCTTCTCACCCCTGCATCTACAAAGATAGGGACACCTCTTTAAAACTGGTTATTGCTTGCTGATCAGTGTAATTATCAGGCAATTTTCCCTACATACAGAAAAATCATTGAGTCCAGGGACTGGGAAGATTCCCCACAAACAACGTTAATTCAGGGCGACCACATTTGAAAGTGGAAGGCCCTTTGATATGATGAGGCCCCTTAGTAGCTGTTGTTTACTGATCACCAGATTATATTACCTTATTATGGTTGTGAGGGCACTAGCCTCTTACAAACTATGTGCCCCCTTTGTAGTTAACATAAGAGAGTGACTAAAACAGTGCACAAAAACTATAACAGATGGAGGGATCTAGAGCCCAGATCCTCACCATCTTTCTTACAAATATGAGTAAAAAAAACAAAAACATTTTGGTTACATTTTATTTGATGTAATAGTGCAAAAAGAATACTGATAATTTCTGAAATACTGTACAGTAATGTATAATTTGTGTGGATGTGGCATAAAAAAAATCATGTTGGATTATGACTAGTGAAAACCTAAAAAAAAATGGGCTTAACACAGGACTAAGAACTCCCAGCAGCGAAGGGGCAATTTATGATCTGTCTTGGTAAGTAAAGCAGTGCAAAGCAAAAAGTGCTTATCAGTTGTAGTGGATGTAATGTTATTACTTTCAGCTCCAAGTGAATGTATATGTCATGGCATGTTTCTTTAAGGTTTATGAATGCCATGCGATGTGTGTATGTTCTTGTCCTGCTGCTCCTTTACGAAAGTGTGCAGTGTGGTTATCAAAGTTGTGGTTATCACAGTTGAGATACACCACAACTGCTGATAAGGATTTCAATTTCCCTGTGCATGGCACCAGTGACTCCCTGCACCAGGCCTTGCCAACTTGTGTCTCTCCAGTTGTGTAACTACAGGTCCCAGCATACCCTCCTGCTTATCAGCTAGTAAAGCATGCTGGGAGAAGCGGGAGAGCCACAGGTTACCCAGGCCTGCCCTGGACAGAGCTCTGGACATATAAAGAGTAGTTGAGCTGTTGTGGGAGCAGCTTGACCGTATGGTACACAAGAAGTGCCTATCAAGCCAATTCAACTTGTGGGAGGTGCTTCAGGAAGCGTGGGCTGAAATTTCTTCAGATTACCTCAACAAATTAACAGCTAGAATGCCAAAGGTCTGCAATGCTGTAATTGCTGCAAAAGGAGCATTCTTTGTCGAAAGCAAAGTTTGAAGGACAAAATTATTATTTCAAATAAAAATCATTATTTCTAACCTTGCCAATGTCTGGACTATATGTTCTATTCATTTTGCAACTCACTTGATAAATAAAAGTCAGTTTTCATGTAAAACACGAAATTGTCTGGGTGACCCCAAACTTTTGATCGGTAGTGTGTTTTCTTTTTTTTTTTTTTTCTTCACGTGTGTGTTTGTCTGCACTTCTGTGGGGGGGGACGAACTACTGCTGGGGCACTGCATCGGGGGGGGGGACTACTACTTGGGGCACTGTTTCGGGGGGACCACTACTGGGGGGTACTGCATCGGGGGGGACTACTACTGGGGGCACTACTGGGGCCACTCTATAGGGGGGGACTACTACTGAGGGCACTATTTTAAGGGCACTACTGGGGGCACTGCATAGGGGGGGTCACTACTGAGGGCACTGCATAGGGGGGACCACTACAGGGGGCACTGAATAGGGAGAACCACTACAGAGGGCACTGTGTAAGGGGCACTGCATAGGAGGCATCACTACTGGGGGCCTGCATAAGAGGGACCACTACAGGGGGCACTGCAAAGGGGGCATTACTACTGGGGGCCTGTATAAGATGGGACCACTACTGGGGGCACTGCATAAGGGGGGACCACTACTGGGGGCACTGCATAAGGGGGGACCACTACTGGGGGCACTGCATAGGTGGGACTACTACTGGGGGCACAGCAAGGGAGGACCACTACTGGGGCCACTGCATAATGGGGACCACTACTGGGGGCACTGCATAATGGCGACCACTACTGGGGGCACTGTATAAGGGGCACTACTGAGGGGGGCAGTTATGGGACATAATTAAAATTGTAGGAGGGGGCAGTTATAGGTCATAACAAGCCAACAAGCCAAGTCTTCCTACAGCTCACAAAGCTGTTGTATGGCCGCATCCAGCCAAGAATTCCAGCCCTTAGGGCACGTACGTGACTATTTGGAATATAGTCCAGCTATAGCCTTAACAGAACTCCCAGCATCTGTGATGTTTGCTGGGCCTACTGGAAGTTGTCAACAACAGGTAGCGTGCTTTAGGTTACCTCAGCTTGCTTTACGCACTGTATGTACTGTGTAAATATGTATGTGACCAATATACAGAACTCATTTTTGTATTAAATGTATTTGCACTTTATTGCGCACATCCTGGCAGGAAGATGCTCTGTGCTGCTGCTCATATTTGCCCACACTATCCACTTGCTGGTTCAGAATTTTCTTTAAAAATTAAAGTGGCCATTACAATTTCTGGACATTCATAAACCATAAAATTAAAAATGTCAGGCAGCAGTGCCCTAAACAGCACATAATGCAAAGAAAAGAGGTGCAAGATGGAATTGTCAATGGGCCCTCCCACCCACCCTTATGTTGTATATATGAAACAGGGCATTCACAGTTTAACAAACCAATCACTTCAGCGACAGGGACTGCCACTTGTGGCTGAATTGATTTGGTTTGTTTGGACCCCCACAAAACAAGCTGTCAATGCGCAGTGGACATTAGTGGCAATGATCCCATACACAAACTGGCTTTACATTTACAACATAGGTTAGATCAGATGTCGTCATAGTCATCATTATCCCCATCAGTGTGTACATCCTCTTCACACAATATTAATTCGTCCCCGTTGGAATCCACCATTACAGGCGCCTCTGTATTTTTTTTTTTTTATTTAATTGCTGCTAAAGGTCTTCCTCATGGAATTTGTAATTCATTTTGATGAACACCATCTTTTCCACATTTTGGGGAAGTAACCCCCTACAGCGATCACTGACAAGGTTCCCGGCTGCGCTGAAAGCTCTTTCAGAGTACACACTGGAGGGTGGGCAACTTAAGTAAAGCAAAGCCAGTTTGTGTAATGGATTTCAAATTGCCACTTTTTCCTGCCGGTAGTGAAACGGACTGTCTGACATGCTTATTTGGATGCTATCCCTAAAATAATCATCCACCATTTTCTGAATGGTGACCGTATCAGACAAAGTTATGGTAGACATGTCATTAATTGTAGGCAGTTCTTTCACACCCAACCAAATGTCATTATGTTTTGCTGACTGATCTGCATCACCACCAGCAGTGGGTATCTTAGGAAAATTTAGTTTTTTCCTGGCAGCCGCAGAAACTGAAGGAGATGCTGCCGTGTCACGTGCCGCATGAGCTGACAATTTTTTCCACCAACAGCTCTTTGCATCTTTTCAGATTTATGTCCGTCGGAAAGAAAGACATAAGGTATGACTTAGGATCTAAACCTAGGATCAAGTATTGTCACCAAAATATAGTGATCTGATTTCAAGAGATTGATGATCCTTGGATCCTGGCAAAGCGAATGAAGGGCTTGAGCTACAAGTCCCACATACTTAGTGGAATCACTCCGTTTCATCTCCTTCAGTTTCTCCAGCTGCTTTTGCAAAAGTCTGATTAGGGGACTGACCTGACTCAAGCTGGCAGTGTCTGAACTAACTTCACATGTGGCAAGTTCAAAGGTTTGAGAACCTCGCACAACATGGAAATTATTTTCCACTGCACTTGACTAAGGTACATACCCGCTCCTTTCCCTATGTCATAGGCAGTTGTGTAGCGTTGGATGGCCTTTTGCTGCTCCTCCATCCGCTGAAGCATATAGAGGGTAGAATTCCACCTAGTTACTACCTCTTGCTTCAGCTGATGGCAGAGCAAATTCAACAGTACTTGCCGGTGCTGCAGTCTTCGACACGCAGTTGCTGAATGACGAAAATGTCCCGAAATCTTTCGGGCCACCGAGAGCATCCCTGCCCCTGTAATTTTTAAAAAATGTTGCACCACCAAATTAATTCTGTGAGCAAAACATGGGACGTGTTCAATATTGTGCGAGCATTACATCTGGGTGAATTCGGTGGCATTGTCAGAAATCACAAATCCTGTGGAGAGTCCAAGTGTGGTAAGCCATTTTGCAATGATTTCCCTGAGTTTTTCGAAGAGGTTATCAACGGTATGCCTCTTAGTAAAACCGGTGATACACAGAGTAGGCTGCCTCTGAATGAGCTGCCATTTATTAGAAGCTGCTGCTGCTGTTTGCACTGTTGGAGGCAATACACCTACCCAGTGGGCTGCCAGTCATGTAATCTTTAGTTTGCCTTGTCCACATATCTGTGGTTAAGTGGACAGTGGGCACAACTGCATTTCGGAGGACACTAATAAGGTTTGTTTTTTTATGTCCTTGTACAGACTGCGAATTGCTATTCTAGTGAAGTGGAAGCTAGAAGGGACATGGTAGCGGGGACACAGGACCTCAATTAACTGTCTAAAACCAACTGCATTAATGGCGGATACTGGACGCACATCTAATGCCAGCATAGCTGTTATGGTGTCAGTAATCCGCTGTGCAACTGGGTGTCTGCTGTCATACTTGTTCCCCATTACAAAGGATTGTTTAACAATCAATTGTATGGTTAAACTAAAAGTATTCTTCTTGGTCCTCTTCTGGGATGATTATCCACTCACAACAGCAGCAGCAACAACAGGCGTAGCACTCAAGGATACTTCTGAGGAATCACGGACAGGAGAGGAGTCAGTCATTCTTATGAAATTGGATGCAGGACTACTTCAGATCATGATTGAGGATGATGATGATGCAGGTGTTGGTGGTGGAGATTGCAGGCGCTTGGATCTAACAGAGAGAAGGGAGCAGCTAAGTGACACTGGACTGATTGTTACGGGTTTTTTTAGCCAAAGTTTCTGAATTTGAAAAACACTTTTCAATTTGATGAATGCCTGCAAGTAACTTAACAGAGAGGAGGTTCCTAGATGTTTAAGATCATTACCTCTATTCACTCTTGCTTTGCAAAGGTTACAAATGGCTTGACAACTGTTGTCCAGATTTGGGTGGAAATAATTCCACACATGAGAAGTGGATTTTTTTTGTCTTTTGCCTCGGCATGACAACAATGGGCTTTGCCTTTTCCTACCATGGGCAACAAGTGTTGCCTGACTTACACAAACAACATACTCTGTATCAATATCCTCATCATACTTGTTAGTGCCAACTACAGAAATATCCTCCTCATCCTCCTGGTGCCATTCCACAGAAGCATCCTCGATTTCTACGTCAGCATGTTGTCTTGTGCTGCTCATCCCCATATTTGCAGAAGGCACAAAAATGTGGAAGGAGGATTCTCTTCAAGTACAGTATTAGAAGGTCAGGCTCGCACATGGCAACCGCAGACACACTTCTACTCTCCTCGGGGATCTGTGACTTTTCTGAGCACACAGTTGGTTCATGTGCCTTAGCGATTTTCATTTTTTTGGCACTTCTACAAGGAGAAGGGCTTAAATCATAATAAGATGCAGAACCACCAGTCATAAATAAAGGCCAAGGCCTTATCATTTCCTTGCCATTTCATGTAGTAAATGGCATAGTACCAATTTTTGTTTCTCTGCAGCTAACTTAGCTTTTAATTTTTTTCTCTTTATCACTGTAAAACATTGCGTGTTTGATTTTAGATGATCTGACTTAAGCCCTGTATGCCCTTAGGCATCGGCTTTAGTAGATGATGTAGATGGACTAGTATCGTCATGACTGGTGGCACTGGCAGGATCTCCAGCACTAGTATGTGGTCCCTGCTCTCCTCTCAACTTATTGTTCTCCATATCAACAAACACGAATGAAGTGGGGTACAGCACACAGGTCAATTTGTACCAATTTTAAATATTACACTGTGGTATCAATGAAATACAGTGTCACAAGATTTTTTATGAATAAGAAAAGAATAACACACTGCGTTTCCAATAACAGTGTCACAAGATTTTTTACAAATACACTGCGTTTCTACTACCGTGTCACAAGATTTTTTGCGAATACACTGTTTTCCACTTAGTGTCACAATAGTTATTATACACCGTGTTACCACTTACGGTTTCACAAACAATACGTGTATGAATATTACACTGCGGTCTGGCCGGCAGCATCACAGTAAAAAAATGTTTATAATATAGTACACTGGGGTACAGCACAAAAAAAAAATATATATATATATATATATATATATATATATATATATATATATATATATAAATTTTTTATTATTTTTTTAATATATCAGTTTTTATTTTTTTATACACTGGGCACCCTTGGATGGACACAGCAGCCCCTAGATGGACACAGAAGCCACTGCCCCTGTATGGACACAGCAGCTCTTGCCCTGGACAGATACAGCAGCTCCGATCACTACACTCTCCACAGCCGGAGTGAAAATGGCGCCGATCGCGGGGACCTTTTATATAATCCAAAACCTCTGAGAATCCGACAGCGGGAGGATAACATTTTGCCTCGTTTTGAGATCCGAGTCACGCGGGAAAATTCGAGCCTAGCTCTGTTCTCATCTCTGATCTGGAAGTTCGGGTGGATCCGGTTCTCTGAGAACCGAACCCGCTCATCTCTAACACAGAGGCTGTATATAGTAGAGGAATGTAGAGTATTGCTGTATACTGTATAACAAAAGGCATCAGGCTAGTTTTGGAGCAAATGAGCTATATACT
This sequence comes from Taudactylus pleione, assembly GCA_031769625.1. Lineage (NCBI taxonomy): Eukaryota > Metazoa > Chordata > Amphibia > Anura > Myobatrachidae > Taudactylus > Taudactylus pleione. The sequence continues at coordinate 2,760,033 of JAUIMM010000241.1, forward strand.
CTAGTCTAGGGGCTAAATTTACTAAAGTGAGAGTTTTTTTAGAAGTGGAGATGTTGCTCATAGCAACCAATCAGATTCTACTTAACATTTATCTAGCACCTTCTAGAAGATAAAAGCTTTGAATCTGGTTGCTATGGGCAACATCTACACTTCTAAAAACTCTCACTTTAGTAAATTTACCCCTAGGATTAAGGTGGGACAGTTCTTCCAGCTGTTAAAATGTCTGGGATCGCATGATGATTTATCATACAAAAGCATGCAAAAAAGGTTGTTGTCAGAGTCAGAGTTAATAGTACAATGAATGTGCTTAATGGAACAATATTCCACAAAACTGTTATGCGAGAAATAACAGTAGATGATAGATGTAAGAAAAATAGCAAGAAGGGAAAACTGATGAAGGGGAGAGTAATGAAGAATATATTAACCCACTCAATCATGCTAAGAAAACATGTTCTTGGGTATACAAATGGCATGGTTTGTTGGCAGGGAGTTGTGGTCACGAAAGTAAGGACTTCAAGTTGAAAAGAGGTTAAGCATAGACAAATAATCCTCTCAACAAATACCATTCTGTGTTTTCAAATAGTTTGAATGTATGGGACTGAATGATAGGCTCCAGATATTCAATATATATACTCCATCTTATATATAAAATTCTTTGGTTTGTTTATTTGTCCAGTAATTCATTCGGACACCCCTTTACCGATTGGGATGAAATTAACGTGAGATGGTCAAGTTGAATCCTGGCCAGGTTTTAGGGGAGTTAGGGCCTTGGTTGGACCCCCTGTTGGTGTACGCTTGGCAGAACTTTGACCTGGGGAGCCTGCTTCATGGATTTGGATAAAAATTTCACAGAGTGGTAACATTGGATCCCAAAAGACATACTAGAGGGTCAAGGTCCAGGCCGGAACTCCTGTTGGTGTACTCTGGGCAGAACTTTGACCCGGCAAGCCTGTTCTGGGCCTTCCACTGGATGGATTGGATGAAAACTTCACAGACTGGTGGTAATTGGTCGGGATGCCTAATGGAGTGGTGGAGTGCGCCGGGCAGTACTTTGACCCCGAGAGCCTGTTCTGGGCCTGCCACTGGAAGGATTTGGGCGACATGTAATAATAAAACTTAATAATTTGAAGATTTAAGTCCGGGCAACGGCGCGTACTTCAGCTACTTCTTCATAAATGAGAAAATCCTTATTTTAAGGTAAAAAGGTTGAGACTTCATTCAGAACCCTGAGACACCCTCCCTAATGACTAATTAGGTAATTAAACGTCCGTGTCATTATTATGAAATTCTCCAAAGTGCAGAATAATGGGTTAATAGATGTGGGGCAGGTATATGGGGGTGCTGTATTGATGGGGCAGGTGTTTTAAACATTGCAGGTGAGTTTTACAGGTGTTTTTTCTTTATTGAAATTTTATAGGCTAGGGTAAAAGGGGTACAAAAAAGGGTAAAGAGGTCTAAGTAGATAGAAACAGACCAGAGTGTCGCAGAAATCAGTAATTGAAAAAATTATTAATGCTCAAAATATTTTTCTTTGAGACAGTAATATCTATACTGTTTTCTTATTTGGGAGGGGGGGGGGGGATTGGTTACAGGCTGATTTTCCCACGGGAATTTTTTATCAAAAACATTGTGACCAATTTTTTTTACTGCAAAAACTTTGCACCTAATTGGTTTTGCCCCATTGAGTATTTTGGCCAATTTGCACATTCACTCTAACGCAACATGTGCCATTTGGACATCGCTGATAACTTGGAGACAGAGAGTGACCTTTCCAGTCTAAGTGACATTATAGTGGACCACCAGATTATTTGGGTCACTCTTGAATGGCTGGATTCAGGTTAAAAATAGAGCAAATCAGTCTGCTGGGTACACACTATACGATGTATCGTACGATATAGCGTTACGGTGCTGATCGAAATTTTATATATATATATATATATATATATATATATATCGTACACATCTTACAGTGTATATGCCCGATCCGGCGTTGTCAGCCGCCGCCATTCATCGCATTGTCCAATCTGCTGTGCTGCACAGCAGATGGCACAGTGCAATGAACGACGTGTTGTAGTACATGCAGCATGTAACTAAGTTATTCATCATGCCGTTGTCTGCCGGATCGTGCAGTATGTATGTTACTCCAGGCATCGCTGGGTCGCACGGTCGTATGGTGTGTCCCCAGCTTAAGACTCTTTCCTAGTCAATAAGATATCGGTTCAAAAAACAGTTAATGATAGAGAATTATCCAGAATCTACGACAAGACTGTAAATGGGTGGCCAATGAATGGAAACTCATTATATTTAGAGTTATCAGCCAAAATAAATAATCTTTTGGTGTGTCACAGGACAATAATGTGTTGGTCCAGAGGTGATGATCCATCCAAACTTTCTGCCATAGTATTGGAGAGGCTGCAGGACAATCATGTAGCCACAAGCTATGTATTGTTGCCTGGAATCGATGGTCAGATAGAAGCCTTGACAAAGTGGTGTATGTGACATCAGAAAATTCAAAATGCATCCGGACCTGCTCAATTACATCCTTTGGGGTGGCCTTCATTCCCATCCCAATGGGTGCATATAGACTCTGCTGATTCATGGACCATGTTTATGATTGCTGTGGATGCAGTGACCTGAAGTGCATAAGATAAAGTAAACTTCTGAGAAGACAATTGCTGTCTTGAGAACAATATTCTCCTGAAATAGGTTACGATACTGGAACAAGTCTGCAGTAATATTGTTCCTCAGTTCATGTTGGAAGAATTTCATTAATTCATGAAATAGAATATTCTCAAACACTTCAAGTAGGCTCCACGTCACACAGCAACTAACTGATTGACATAAATGTTTGAACACAAAAGGGCCATTATAGCTATGGATGACCAACATATCTTCCTACAGTGTAAAATAGGCAAGTTCCTGTTTGTACAAGTATTGTATATTGATGAACATGCATCTTCTGAACAAATGCCAGTGGCGATGTTCCTCGATGGGATTTACTGAAAACCAATATGCTCATTAAAAACAATTCTGAAATAGGAATCCGAAAACCACAGGAAGTTTGCGTGGATCACAAGGTGTTGCCACATTAATTATGGTGCTGATAAAAAGCAAACTGGGATGATAACTCTAATGTACATGGTGGATGTAGGAGATAATACATAGCAGCGCCATATAGACCTTATCTTAGATGTGCAAAGAAAATAAGTTACGGGGACAATTTCATTCTTACTGCAGATGCAGAATGTGGATTTGACAGAATCTGAGCTGAGATGCATTGACACGATCATGCATACAACAGGATGTTTCAGTCGAAACTTCAGCTGTTTCAACAAACAAAAGCTTGCCACTGACATGCCAGCCTCCAGAAGCCGTGACATGCAGTGAGGTCAATGTCTGGGGAGGCACACATGGAGATGGTTCTGAGTGCTTGGGAGTCTAACGCCCTGCTCGCTGTAACTCTTCACTGTTGATTGATTCTCCTACCTGCATCACTGTCTTCTCTTGCTGCTACTGCTACTGATCTAAACACTGTAGGGCACTTCCTGGTCACATGACACTCTCCTAGCTCTGCTCTCTAGACATTGTAGTCCACTTGCTGGTCACATGACACATCCAAGGTGTGTGTCATTGCTCAAGGCACACCACCTACTGTATACTCTGAGGCATGCCTCTATTAGCCATCTTTCAGTTTAACATGCTGCCCATGGTGTGGCCCCACCCTCAACTCTGCAAGCAGTATCTGACTGAGACTGAGCTGTTCCTGTCTCATCTCACATCCACATAGCTGGTAAGTGTTAACTATAGAAATGATTACAATAAACAAAGAAGATGTTTATTTGTTATAAATATCTTTATTTGTATTCTAATCATTTTTATATCAGATCTCAGGAGTATGACAGGGGAGGGGAGCCTCTGCCTACCCTGACTACACCTCCCTGTCCGGAAGAAATTCAGCTGGTGAAGCTTTGGGCCTGATTCAGAGCCGGACGCTATTTGCGCTCGCTCGTCCAGAAAAAGGGGCTGGCTATTTAAATTGACCGTTCGCTCTTTTTGCGGTCTGTTGACGCCTCTATGTCTGGACGAGCGAAAAAAACATGCAGACTTTTATTGTAAAAAACGCCCCCTGGCCGCTCGCATCATACGTCATCTCCGCTATTTATTAGATTAATCGAGTACATCGAAAGGCGTATGAACTGCTCGCTATTCTTGTGGTAGCATTTTCCTACCGCAATCATGCGAGCAGTTCAGGCTAAAAGACAACCAAGTGACGTGGTCGATGACTCTGCTTTGTTAATTATGCACACCCATTAAACGCCCATTTTGACCGTTTGGCACGCCTGCGTTCGGATCTCCACTCCCCGTTTTCAAGCACCTTCCCCTGGTACCACCCACAAACGCCTCACTCTGTCACTCAAATTAGCAGGCATTCGCTATATTGCGAGCACACGATTTCTGACCGCACTGACTGGTTCGCGCATGCGTACTAAAACCCATGCGCAGATGTGCGAACATCGCTCGGAACGAACGAGCGGCCGCTTACGAGCGGCTCTGAATCAGGCCCTTTGTACTGTATGTGGTTTCACGGTTGTTACCCAGAGATTCACTGGAGGCCACCTCAAAGACTTTCATATATCAGCACTGTATTGGGTCATTTAGCCCTGCGGCCACGCACATAACTAATTTGCACAGCTGCAGATTTTAGGCAAGGGCCACGCTGAGGGTTCAGATCTATTTTGGGGCATATAATTAATAAGTGAGGTACGTAGTACCCTCATTACACACAGCAGTTACCAGCATTTACCTGATAGTAGGAGTTTCCGTATCCTACTGAGTATTCTATTGTCTGATGTATTTGGTCTAAAGTCACATATAAACTGTGATTATAGACTCCACCTCCCCGTATGCTGGGTAATCTTGCATAAATTCTTATTGCTTGACATCCTATTTATAATATCATTGGTTTTATACTGTTTATTTATATTTCCTATACATAACTATTACATTTGGTTATATACAGAGCTGTAGACATATACACTATCTACGGTTGTATAGTTGCAGAATTCAGGTAAAGGTAAGCGCTGAGTGTTTAGAATTTTATTGGTGCATATTTTAAGTGAGGTACGTAGTGCCCTCACCACACACAGCAGCTACCAATATTTTACCTGATTACAGTGGTAGAGCGCAGTCCCCTCCCCTTTTGTTTTACACCTCAAAGACTTGACCTATAGTCTTGTTAGGTTACTTTGCATTTTCAGTAACTCTTTCATTGTTACTTTACATGTTGAATTATTATTTCATATCGGAGAAGGGAGAGGTTTAGTGTATTTATTGGTATTTCATTCAGCTCCCAGTGGATGTATACATAAGGACATGTTTCTTTAAGGCATATGATCCTATGTTCAGTAAATGGTGGATTCAGTCGCTGCTGCTCCTAACCAAAACTGTCAGAGTGATTATTACAGTGCAGCATGCACTACTTATTTATTGGTAGTAGGGAGCCAAACCGTAACAAATGGAAATGTCTTTTTAAATAGGGATTTCTACAGAAGCACTCTAATAAAGGCAGTGGTTTCAGAGGAGCTTGCATTCCTTTTTATTTGTGAGTTTGGCATAAACCCCATATAGTTAGAAACTATGCACAGGGGTGTATTTAAGGGTCTGAACGCCCCCGGCAAAATAAGGGACTGTCCTTCCCCCATATTTTTGTGAAAAAAAAAAATTACAGTTGCTCCCTTTCCCACCACATTATATAGAAGAAAAGAGGCCAGCACTCACTCCATAGTTGAATAACCGCATGTTTGGGTGCCTTGTCTGGTCAGTTCCTCTTTAGGAGGGGTCAGTGAAGCATTTGCTGAGCTCCAATAAGGGCTCAGCATACTTCCTCCGAGGCCGCACTGGTGACCTAGGCTCTCTCTCCCTTCAGCAGCAGCACACCACTTCATATCTGATCAGTAATGAAGATCCGATCTGTGGCGGGGGACCTAGGGGTACTTGCCCCTGTGCCTCTAACCCCCCTTATCTGACTCTGCCTGACCTGCTTTATGGGACACTGCTGCAGCCCTGTGCTGTGTGACAGAGTCCAGGCAGCCACATGAATCAGTTTCCAACTGTCAGCTCGGCGCCTTCCTGTTTGGTTGAGGAGACTCAATCACGCTAAGGGGTAGGTCCCGCTGGTGATAACCTGACTGCACAGGTGGCAGTCAGAAAGTAACTCTCAAGGAGACTTCAGTGGAGGGGGCGTGTATACCCTGTGGCTGCGGGTGGCACCACTGGGTGGTGCCCCCCCCTTTGGCTGGCGCCCCTGGTGAGTGCCATCCTGGCCAGTGGGTAGATATGCCCATGACTATGCAATATCATAATGTTTCCCAACATTTTGTTTTTTACACATAATTTTATGTTATTCATTTAATGCCCTGTAAATTGTACATAAAGTTGTTGAAACAGAAAAGAATTAGATATATCCTATGTAGTTACTAATAAAATACAAGGTCGGTCTTCTTCAAAACCTGTGTGAGAAGTGAACCTAACCTTGAACTTTGTTTATTCAGTTGCATTAATAATGGAGAGAGTTACTGGAGAGAGCTAGACTGATTATCTTAAACCCTCCTGGTTATGTAAGTGTTGTGCTTGTTTCTGCTTTGTGGCAATCGAGCCTTAGGCAATACAGCGTTGGTGCATTGTGTAGAGAAAATAAAATGACAGCTACAGTTTAATCATAACACATTCCATTGTTTTTAGTTTATATTGCCATATATATTTTGGATTTCTAACATATACTGTACATAGGCTTATTGGATTTTTTTTTGTATTTTTACTTTTTTTTTTTTTTTTCTTTTTTACTCCCCTAGAGATTGTTATAATAATGAACAATGATGCTTGATCTCCCATAGTTACCAATGCTACTGCTTGGGGGGGGGGGGAGCCGACTCTTAAGACCCTAGCAGAAAACATTTCACAGCAGCATGGTTACATACTGTAGCTTTGGAGCACTCATATGATTAAATTGTATATATATAAATAGTAGATTAGGATGATGTGAGAAAAGTACAAAACGTAACTTTTAATAAGCAACTCTATAAGAAAGAGTATGAATAGATATACTCTATGTATAAAAGAAGAGAAAATTAATAAAAATTGTACATGAGATGTGTCCAATAAAATAATAATTGATTAGATGCATCACTTAAGCTTCTAGATAAAAATGTATACAATCAATTGGTAAATGTGGCTGGTAAAATTCTTAAGGGGGGTATCCACTAGACGATAAAGTTGAACGATTGAACGATAATGATAAAATCGTTCGATAATCGTCTGAACATCGTTTGAACATCGTTTGCAAATCGTGCAGTAATTGTTTCTAACGATGTACGATGCGCGCTCCCGCTGGTCGTTTGATCGTCTCCTCCATCGACTGAACATGCAGGTCAATTTCACTTGATTGCTTACACATCGTTTACACATCGTTTACACATCGTTCACGCTGAACGATCAAACGATGAACCACTATCTGCCCACTATAGCTGAAAACTCTCAATCACAGATTAAAACAACATAGTTTATTGTTATATCTTTTGCAAATCGTTTGCATATCTTTTGCAAATCTTTTGCAAATCTTTTGCAAATTGTTCAGAGTGGAAGATCATATTTCAAGGGAAACTTCAAGGGAAAATCGTTAAGATGTTGGACAGGAATAAAATCGTCTAGTGGATGCCCCCCATTAATCTCTTACTAAGGTAAGTATTTGGTCAAAACACCTATAGGGATAAAGCTTGACAAACACTATCTTGGTCTCAGCAATGCGAGAGCACATTAGGGTATATATACACTATGTGAATATCCAATCAGAAAATCAACCTAATACTGATCACAAAGTCAATACCATAAATTTGTATACTTCAAAATGACACAGCTAAACCAGGGGAAGAAACAGATTATAATTTTTATGTATCTAACTTTCTGAGATTGCATATTTTTATTTTATTACGCCAGATATCATCCCTTAAAAAGAGGAACTACATCAATTACCTTTTATAATGCAGATGTAACATTGATAATTATTAGCAAATATTCATCAATTACCTTTATAATTCAGATGCAGCATAGATAATTAACAGATATTCATTAATGAGTTGTAATGCATCTTGTGTTCAGTACAATGCTGCATAGAAATATTTGAACTTAATATGGATTATCAGTCTTACACTTAAAGATACAGATGTTCAGAACAAATGTACACCTTTAGTAGCAGAGTTGATCAAGACAGCAGGGTTTAATGCAAATGAGGAGTATAGTAAGAAAACACAGGCAATAGTTGATTGAAGTAGCAGAACTTAAAGACTGGTAGAGGCGGAGTACACAGGCAGCAGTCAGACCAGGAGGCATACAAATAGCAATGCCAAGATACACTGACAGCTGTCCTTGTCAAAGAGCACAACAGACAAGACAGGCATGGTAGAACTCTCATGTAACGCTATAAATGACAATTTCCCAATGAAGCTACGATTTAAAGCTGCTAACACCAATCAGAATGCAGCATAAAACAAAATGAGCTTAGAGGATATTGGGTATGTTACAGCAAGCGTCCAGAACACTTGGCTATGTAATTAAACAACTGCTGCATCCAGTCAGTGAACAACTGCAGTCATCTGGCTCCCTCGGCTTCATGCAAACAGTCACATTGCAACCGACTCAGAATCAGCCCCATTATATGCAAACTCTGCCCATGGTAGATATTCAGGCCAATTCTTATAAACTTCAAATACACAACATCTTAAGTATTGCTCTAATGATTGAGTCCCTTTCTCTCATAGCTTGCAGATAAGTAAAATTTAATTGACAGAATTATTATTATTTATTTATTTATATGGCGCCACAAGTTTTGAGACATCAACTCTATAGTTTTGGTACAGCATGTCTTTTTTTTTTTTTTTGTGTATATATTACATTTTTATTGTGTATATATAAAGTAATAGGGGGCTGCAGAAAATGAGAAGGGGAAGGAGAACAGGGAGGGAGGAGATCAGGCATTAAATATACAAAACATTGGTTACTAACAGGAAGAAAGGAAAACAGGCTCAGGGGTAAATATGCACAACCAGGTACAAATAATATAAACACACCATGGCTATGGTGGTTTATGTGGTTGGCTGACTGTTTCATTCAAGGAAGGGGGGCAGGCATTTCTCATCTGGATGGAGTGAAGGTGCATTCTTGCCCTCTGTGACATAAAGGTGCCATAGGTACTATTTCATGATAGGGGAAGAGGGGTTAGTGGAGTATGGAACCTCCAGGGTTTCCATTTCAAAGTGGAAGTGAGTTTTTGAGATAACCTTGTCAAAGAGGGAAGGGATGTGGACTTCCATTGTTGTGTTATGGTTACCCTAGTGGATATGAGGATATGACCCAGGACATAATGATCATATTCGGGTACTGCTAGTGGGTATCCGTGGAGAAAAACCAGTTGGGATTATAGGGAAGGGTGAGATCCAAGAGTTCTTTAATAAGCTTAAACACCTCCTCCCAAAAGGGAAGGAGGGCATGACATCCCAATAACAATGCAGGATGTTGCTCTCCATGTTACATAGGCGTCAACACAGCTTTGAGCATTAGGGCCACCTCCTATGGAGTTTAGTAGTAGTTAGATCAAGCCTATTCAAAAGTTTAATGTGCAATTTGGAGTGGTTGGTAAATTTTGACATGGAAAAAGAGTTACAATGAATGGATTGCCATTGTATGGGGGTAAACGAGTGTTGGAGATCGTTTTACCCTTGTAATTGAACAAGGGATTTAACTAAAAGATCAGTAGGAGACCGGAAACAACACCAATATATAGCTCCATGGGAGGAGGTATTAGTTATTCCAGCCAGAATCTGAGCCAGGAGGGGTGGGGGTGGGGGTGGGGGCGGAAGACAGCATAGGAGGAGATTGTAGCTTGCACCCAATTTGGAATTTGGAGATAACGAAACCTGGTGGAATGCCCCAAGCCAATTTTAGCAAAGAGATCAGAAAAAGGGAGAGTGGTAGAGGGAAGAACATATCCGCCAGGGTCAGAGCATCTGCATGAAGCCAGTAGGAGGTCTACAGGTGTGTAGTAGCGATTTGTCTAAAGCATCTCAAGAGATACATTTCTTTTAGGCAGTATCAAATCAAAGTGTAGGGAGAGTTCAGCATTCCATATCTTCAAGGTATCCAAGCTATTATTTGGCTTGAGCTGACTAGGAGACAAGCGAAGATCCAGTAAAGGAAAGCCAAAAGAGAGCGCACCCTCCAGGTCCACCCAGGGCTTCGAATGTGGAGGAAAAAACTGCTACGTTTGGAAACTAGTGCAACTTCATGGTACTAAGTCATGTCAGGTAGGGATAAGTCCCCGTGTCTTTTGGAACAAACCATCCGCCCAAATGTGATATGAGGCGTCTTACGTTTCCAGACATATGAGTGCATTAATCTTTCATAGAATCTATCAGTTTATGGTGAATTGCATATGGAATGACTCAAAACAAATAATCAGTTTTGGCAGCAACATCATTTTGAATGCCGCCAGGCTGCCAAACCAAGAGACCTCGTGGTTCATCCAAGCAGCAGCCATAATAGTCAGCTGACCGAGTAAGGGAGAGTAGTTTCACTCAAAAACACTTTTGATGGAAGAAGAAATATTACTACCCAGGTAAGTTGAAGAGTTTTTCTTCCACTAAAATGGGAATTGGCTCTTTAGAGATTGAAGAGCTGACATGGAAATATTAATAAGAAGAGCCTCCGTTTTGGAGGTATTAAGCTTATAGTAGGAGGCTGCACTATAGGGGTCTAGACTATCTTGGAGAGAAGGCAACAAGGCCCCAGGATTGGTCATAAATACATTGTTCGCAAATAGTTACAATTTATGGGGAGTACCATGATTGGTAAGCCCTGGGAATTCGAGAGAGGACCGGAGTTTTTGAGCTAAAGGCTCTATTGCTAACACAAACATCAAGGGTAAAAGATGGCGCCCCTGTCGAGTACCATCAGACATAGTGAAAGGAGATCAAAGGTAGCAGATACTGGAAATCCTTGACGTGGGACTGGGGTAAAGGGCAGAAATGGAGGTCATGATATTCATCTGGAAACCATATTTGGAAAGTACATAAGTCCTATAACCCCAATAGAGTATCGAACGCTTTCTTGGCATCAAGGCAGAGGAGCAGTAGTTCCTTCTGTGTGCTCGAAACCCACTTGACCAAGTCTAACACTCTACAGGTGTTATCTGGAGTCTGGCGACCAAGCACGAACCACACCTTGTCAGGGTGGATCAGCCTAGAAAGTAGGGGATTGAGGCGGTTAGCATCTTTTTAGTGAATATGTTCACATCTGTGTTTAAGGAGTGTAATAGGCCTATAATTTCTGCAATCTGTGGGGTCTTTGGCTGGCTTTGATATTGTCACAATCTGAGTTTCAATCATCTCGGCCAGGAATGCGCCATTATGAGAAGCTTTGTTGTATAGTTGTAGCAGGATTGGGCTGAGAGCATCACCAAATACAGAATAAAAGGAAAAATTAAAGCTGTCCGGGCTAGGAACCTTCCCTTTAGGCAATTGTGTAATCACATTTTTAATTTTCCTCTATAGACCAAGGGGCATTCAAGAAAGACATTCAAAGAAGGAGGATATGGAGCCCCCAGATGGTTGGGGGATAGTTTGATCATCTTTTAGGTTGTACAGTTGGGCATAGTAGTCCAAAAACAGATTGGGAAAATCTTTAGGGTTAAAGTACTTAGCGCCTGAAGGAGCAATAATGCATTGATTTTATTGCTGGTTTGACGTCCTGCCAGCTTGTGTGCTAAAAAAAGCGTTTAAAATCTGAGGCGGGTAAGAGCAGACTGCAAGCAAAGCACAAAGAGCTTCTGAAACTGTTGCTGCACCTTTTGTAGCTCCCTGCGGAGGGTTGTGACTGGTTTTGGATTTCCAGGGACCTGAAAGTAGACTCCAGATCAGCCTGCATTTTGGCAGCTCTCAGTTGTCCTTCCTTTTGGATGGAGGTGCCCCTAAGCACAGCATCAGAGTACACCAATAGGTGAAAATGGAAGTGTCAGCAGGGGAGTTAGTCTGAATTTATAGGGAGAGGGAGTCGGTAAAGGCTTGTAAAAGTTGGTCAATTGGTATTCAGGAAGAATCCACAGACGAGCTGTTGGGAAATGTTGACATATGTCCCATAACCACAAAACTGGAGTATGACCTGACCAGGTAATAGGAAAAATCTTGACCTGCCTTATTCAGTAAAACCAGGTCAATTCTCTCATTAGGCAAGTAGTACCTACTTGCCAGGCGTCAAACAGGTCAACTTCGGCTAATAATTTCTTGAAAGCAAGAGAAGGACCCACTTCCTGAGGAGAATGGGTAAGGCCCTGGGGAGGGGAAATCTATCGAGTGTAGGTTTGGGGACCAGGTTGACATTGCCTAACTGAATCAGCCTAACCTGACGCAGGGCTGCCATCAGAAATTGTGGGGCAAAATAGGCTCCCCCCCATAACCCCCTCTCACCCCCCCTTCCCCGCTACCTTATTCATACTCCATAACAAATTTTTATTGGAAAAGCTGAGCATTATATTATAGAGGCTACAGCACATCTAAAAATTTGAGGCATTTTAAAAATAGCTGGATGGGGAGAATTTCATGGAGCACCAGGAGAAGGAACAGTCATGCTCGGTCTCCACTGTCTCTGTCCGAATACTGCATCAATCACCTGGGTCTGGGAGAAAGTACACACATTTAACTTGCCTCACTCGCTCCTTCCATCTGTCTGCTGGCTCTGGCCGGCTCTGCAGGAGTCCACACACCAGCAGCCTGCCGTGGCTCCTCTGTCCTCTATCTCTCCGTGGTGCGGTGTGATGTCATAACGTCACGCTGCCCTGACTTCAGTGAAAAACTTTGAGGGAACGCCCATTTTACGGCTGCAGCGGGGGGCCTGGCCGGGGGGAGCACTGGGAGTGGGCAGCCTGTCAATTATCAGTGATTGTCGGCCAGGGGGTAGTGGTGGGCAGTCCCCCCCCGCTAATGGAAGCCTTGCCCTGATGGACTTTCTGTATTTCTTCGAATACCTCATGTAAAAAGGGGACCTGACGGAAATTTGGGGCATAGAGCGATACAATTGTAACCATAGTGCCCTCCATCGTGCAAGTTAGAATTAGTAACCTACCATTCTTATCCTCCACTTTATGGCTAGCTAAGGGTGAACAAAGTACTAACACAAAAGAGAATAGCAAAACTATTACTTTTGAACTGGTCTTTGGCTATGTAACATGTGGGATAGTGGTGATCTCTGAGCATATGGGGTGGTAAGAGAAGTTTGTCTCCTTTTAGTGCAACTATGTTTGCTTTGGTGGAAAGTGGAGAGGGCCATCTGTCTTTTGTGAGGGGAGTTAAGCCCCTTTACATTAAAGGCCTCCACACACGGTGTGATTAAAGCAGCCGATCCGACTGATTGGTACGATTTGGCTGCTATATCGCAGCGTCTATGGGCCTGATATTGGACCGAGCGCGCACCCGTGGGGTTGTACATTGCACCCCCTGATCTTACTGCAGGTTCAGTTGATCAGGGGATGCGATGTGCGATCCCATGTAGTGCTATGCGGGGGAGGAGGAGGGGGAGCCGGATTATTGGGCAGTCGGCCACCCGATTGCACCATGTGCGGGGAATGCCTGATATGTTGGATTCCCTGTCGAGTCACACGGTGTCTTAAGCTGTATGGCCAGCTTAAGGGTGAGAACTTTAACCATGGTGATTAATAGGAAGTAGTAATAAAGGGTGGAGTCTGACAGTTGGAAGCAACTAAGGGGTATTACAGAGGCGTCTGAGGGGAGCCTTTGTCATAAAAAGGAAAGAGGGTAACCTGGAAATCGGGAAGTAAACCAGGGAAAGGATAGAAAAAACATCTAGCCCGAGACTGGGCCACAGCAGTTGCTGTGGGAACAAATCATGTGAGGGTAGGCTGTAACAAATCCCGCCAATGAGACTAAACATATGGCATACTAATTTAAAAGTCTTATTTAGGAATTCATGAATCAAAACATAAAACGTGAAAAAAAAATCATGCCAAAAAAAAACGGAAATAGAAAGATCATGTGTGTATATATAGGAGGAAATAATAAACATCCTATCAAGCATTACAGTCAGGTCCATAAATATTGGGACATTGACAGAATTTTCATATTTTGTCCTCTATTCACCACCACAATGGCTTTGAAATGAAACAAACAAGATGTGTTTTAACTGCAGACTTTCAGATTTAATTTGAGGGTAATTACATCCAAATCAGGTGAACGGTGTAGGAATTACAACGGTTTCTATATGTGCCTCCTACTTTTTAAGGGGCCAAAAGTAATGGGACAAACTAAACAATCCTAAATCTAACTTTCACTTTTTAATACTTTGTTGCAAATCCTTTGCAGGCAATTACAGCCTGAAGTCTGGAACGCATAGACATCACCAGCGGCTGGGTTTCATCCCTGGTGATGCTCTGCCAGGCCTCTACTGCAAATGTCTTCAGTTCCTGCTTGTTCTTGGGGCATTTTCCCTTCAGTTTTGTCTTCATGAAGTGAAATGCATGCTCAATCGGATTCAGGTCAGGGGATTGACTTGGCCATTGCATAACATTCCACTTTTTAGCCTTAAAAAACAACTTTGGTTGCTTTTGCAGTATGCTTCGGGTCATTGTCCATCTGCACTGTGAAGCGCCGTCCAATGAGTTCTGAAGCATTTGACTGAATATGAGCATATCATATTGCCCGAAACACTTCAGAATTCATTCTGCTGCTTTTGTCAGCAGTCACATCATCAAAAAATACAAGGGAACCAGTTCCATTGGCAGCCATACATGCCCACGCCATGACACTACCACCACCATGCTTCACTGATGAGGTGGTATGTTTTGGATCATGAGCAGTTCCTCTCCTTCTCCGTACTCTTCTCTTCCCATCACTCTGGTACAAGTTGATCTTTATCTCATCTGTCCATAGGATGTTGTTCCAGAACTGTAATGGCTTTTTTAGATTTTGTTTGGCAAACTCTAATCTGGTCTTCCTGTTTTTGTTGCTCACCAATGGTTTGCATCTTGTGGTGAACCCTCTATATTCACTCTTGTGAAGTCTTCTCTTGATTGTTGACTTTGACACATATACATCTACCTCCTGGAGAGTGTTCTTGATTTGGCCAACTGTTGTGAAGGGGTTTTTCTTCACCAGGGAAATAATTCTTCTGTCATCCACCACAGTTGTTTTCCGTGGTCTTCCAGGTCTTTTGGTGTTGCTGAGCTCTCCGGTGCGTTCTTTCTTTTTAAGAATGTTCCAAACAGTTGATTTGGCCACACCTAATATTTTTGCTATCTCTCTGATGGGTTTGTTTTGATTTTTCAGCCTAATGGTGGCTTGCTTCACTGATAGTGACAGCTCTTTGGATCTCATATTGAGAGTCGACATAAACTGATTCCAAATGCAAATGTCACACCTAGAATCAATTCCAGACCTTTTACCTGCTTAATTGAGAATGAAATAACAAGGGAATAGCCCACACCTGTCCATGAAATAGCTTTTGAGTTGATAGTCCCATTACTTTTGGCCCCTTAAAAAGTGGGAGGCACATATTGAAACCGTTGTAATTCCTACACCGTTCACCCGATTTGGATGCAATTACCCTCAAATTAAATCTGAAAGTCTGCAGGTAAAGCACATCTTGTTTGTTTCATTTCAAAACCATTGTGGTGGTGAATAGAGGCCAAAATATGAAAATTCTGTCAATGTCCCAATATTTATGGACCTGACTGTATATAATTATGTATAAATTGAAGAAGTATAATTTACTGAAACATGAAATAGACCAGAAAATAGCAAGTGCGCGCATATAAATCTGAAACCAGTAACTGCATAAATGTCCAGAAAATAACAAAAGGCCATGAGTAAAAAGTTACCTGTAGCTGATCAGAGCACATCCCTGCAGGCAGAAATGGCACCCGCAGAGATGGGAGGAAGTTCGCCTTGCTACTTGAGTGTACCGACCGCCGGAAGCAGCCAGGCAGGCCGATGGAGAAACTTGAAACTTTTTCATAAAGAGAGGCCTTCCAAATACAGGAGAGTTATTGTGTACTAATGAATGAGAAAGTTCTCCCAGATGTTACGATGGCCATCAACCCACTGCAGACCAATACGGTCGAAGAGGTAAGCCCTGCCAAGTAGGAGCAACTGAGACAAGAATTCTCCATTCCTCCAGGTGTTTAAAGCTGGCATCCAGGGATGAGATGACATAGGAGGATCCATCTTTCCATATAGGAGCTTGACCGGAAAGCCACAGCAACATTGAATACCTTGAGCAGAGTAGTGGTCAGTTGAAAAAGCAGTGTTTATTGATGGTATTAACTGAGAGGTCCTGGAAGAGCACCCCGGATATTTATGCAGATGAGTCGATACAAAGCAATAATCGATAAGGTTAATAGCAGGAAGCAGATAAGCTCACAAGTAGGCACAAAGGCGTCAAATAGGTCTCAAGGGTGTAGTCTGGGAAGGCTACAGAGGTAGCAAATTCAAGAAGGAGTGGGGAGTAGTACAGTGGAGTTTGCTCACTCACTGATGACATGGGAGTTCGTTGAAGTCTGGGAGCCATAGGTAACGGAGGGCAAGCCGAGGAGTTTGCATCTCCCCCAGGTATGGTAAATCTGTGCTGGTAATAAATGGTGTAATGCTGTGGTACAAAAGGTATTGGTAGCACTAGGATTGAAGAATGATAGGAGACACTCACCACCAAGTAGTAAAGCCGACCTATATACAGGCATATCAGGCAGGTGGGTCACTGTGCTGTGCAGGGGGGATGAGAAGTGGAGCAGCATCAGAGGTCGATTGGTCATGCCCCCCCCCTCTAACCCCCACCCCAAGAAACCTCCCTGTACCTGGACCTTTGGAAGTCTCTAGCTAGGTACACACTAAACGATGTGTACCCAGCGCGATGTCTAGTGCGGTGGGATCCAGCAGGGGTGCTGGGAGCGACGGCGGGGGCCATACAGCATTCGCATGGCCCCTGCTTGTACGATGTCCCTGACAGCGTGCAGGAGTATGCATAGTCTGTGACCTAGCTGGTACACACTGGTGGGTGGGACGACATCTGATTGCGACATCAGCTACAACAGTGGTGTCAAACTCTGGCAGTGGAACTACACATCCCAACATGCAGTGCCACAATTTTGCTATTAGGGCGTGCTAAAATTGTGGCAGGGCATGCTGGGATATGTAGTCCCACAAAAGCTGAAGGGCCTGAGTTTGACAAGACTGAGCTACAAGTTTCTTTCAGCTACTTTTTAGGTAAAGGATTTATTGCACTGCAGAAATGAAACTGGTGGCACTCAATAGCATTTGTCTTTTTTACACCAATAATTAGTAACTTTGAATTGAAAACAAATCTTAAATATGAAGCAAATATTAGTTGAAACAATGGTTCTAGGTTGATGTGAACATTTGGTATTAACAACCACTTATGATTATTTGGCCAGTCAATGACGCTATTATTAGTGTCTCTAACATAGGTTGTGTCATCTTTGACAAAGCCAGTAATCACTCATGAATTTTCATATACAAAAGTATTCTGTGCAAATAAACTTCATCATAGATTGTACTAGTCAAAAAAAATTCCCCTCCACTGTTTAGATTGATTCTTTGTAAATGAAGTGAGTTGATGTGATTTATAGTTTCTTCTGATTATGTTGTCTACATTCTTTTTTCCTTGATAGGTCTCTGCAAGATCTACAGCTATATTTATTTAGTATATGGCTTTAAAGACTCAAAGTGAGTTTTGTTAAGGATCAACCATACGGAAGGTAAGCAAAATCCCACAATGTTTTAGTCTGTTACACCTTGAAATCTCTTGCTTTCATGTAAATGGTACCTGCAAGGAGATAGTTAATATCCTGGTGGCCGTGATGCCTTTGCTGATATTACCGGCGCCAGAATCCCAACGTGTCTCACAATCCCGGCACCGGTATACAGACCGCCGGGATACCGAATGTAAGTAGCGGGGTGGGGATGGTTAGCTTTAGGGGTTAGGCACTAGGGGATGGGTTAGGGTTAGGCACTAAGGGGGGAGGGTTAGGTTTAGGGTGCGGGGAGGGGGAGGCTAGTTTCAGGCACTAAGGGGGAAGGGTTAGGCAACAAAGAGGGATGGTTAGAGTAGGGAGAGGGGGAGGGTTACAATACAAAACAAGTGTCTGTATGCTAGCCCTATCGGGATGCCGGTGTAGGCATTCTGAAAGCTGGGATCCTGACTGCCGTCATCCCATACCCAAACCCCTGAAAGTGCTCCCAAACCAGAGCTTTTACATTTTCCGATGTAAAGCATGTTGGTAAATTTACATTTCTTCATTGTTACCCTGACATTCCACTGTTGTTAAGTTCTTCAATTAAGCAGCTGTGTCCTGGGCCTAATGATGTATCTTACCATAAGCAAGTTTCTTGGTTCTCTCAAATATTAGCTTTGTAAAGAGTAGTAGTAATAGTAGTTATAATTGCTACAATAATTACAAAGTTGGCATTTAGCTATCTGGCACACACTGAGATGATACAAAAACTCTTTAGCTACTTCAGTTCCATTACTGCGTTCTACCAAATGTATAATTGATGTTCGCCCTATTTGTGATTTTTTTTTTTATTGCCCTGCACATAGACCACACCACACTGCCAATTCTATTTCCATTTAACCTTTGCCTACAGTGTACAAGCTCCTTCACCTTTGTTTTCATTACATTATGTGACAGTGATATAGTGCAGTCAATGTCTATTACTAAGTAATATACATGAAGTTTTTATCCCTAGCCGAATATATCCACCATGCTTTCTTTCAATCCTCTGCAGCAGATTTCCAACCTAGGGGGAGATGCTTCTCTAAGCAGTCCCAGACTAGCTTGGCAGACTTACACTGGGTCTATACTTGGCTATATATCTCTTGTTGTATTGACAAGCAATAAGTTGTGAGTGCATCGGAAGGTGTGTACACCTGATATGTCTGTGAACAATGTCGTTCAGGCATATCGGGTTGGCCCTGCAGCACAGCTAATGGCTGCTTGCACCGCCGACACTAACATCTGAACTGGGCGTACAAATTCAAATGCCTGTCCAGTCATTGGCGGCATCGGGGCCAGGGACATGTGCCCTGAAAAGGGGAGTGGCCTTGTGGGAAGGCCGTATTTTTTTCATTCTGTGGGCGTAGCTTCGCGGAAAGCTCCTGTTCATATGCCCCCAGAGACTGTCTCTACACTGGCAGCTCCTCCCCAGGGACAGGAGCCATGAGCTGCACAATAATGTCATAGTGCAAAACCTGGCTCCTTGTCACGAGGAGCCAGCATTTTGGTATTACCTCCTGGAAGTGTCAGACCCGGGTACGGTACGCACTCTACTTGTGACGCCTCTGCGCCCAGTTGTGATGCCAGTATCCACCATAACTGCAGAAATTAACAATTTAGATCTCATACACAAAGTTAGGTCCATTTGTTTTTCAGTAACTGAAATGTCTGCAGAATCAGCTGTTGGGCCTTTATGAGATCCCACCGGGACAGTATGCTGAAGATGTAGCCACAGCTTTAGCCATCTATTAACATGTGTGGAGCAGGAAGGTAATACTAGTATAATACCACACATTACCAGTAAAAAGTTTTAGAACATCCCCATTTTTCCCAGTTTCTGTTGAAATTTATGCAGTTAAAAAATATAGTCTGAAATGAAAGCATTGCTTTTGCTAATCTAATCTTTTTATTAATACCTCTATCAGTTTACTGCTTACCTTTTGTGCCATTTCAGGTTATTCACTGGACTTCAGTTGCTTAAATGTCATCAAAAACAGTTCTTATACAAATGTTTACTGAGGTTTCCATTAATATAACGTGTTTTGTGAGTCTCTGCCTTCTAACTGAGATATGGTAATGTAAGTGTAGTATATATCAGGATCAGGTCATGTTGTCAGAACTGACTAATCGATAGACAGTATAGTTTGGTCTCCTGTGTGCAAGGAATGCTATCACTGGATCTCCCGGTAGTGTATATATTTTAGACATTTGTGAATCTGCAGAAAGTGTTTCATTAAAATATGGTTCAGTTATGATCTACATTCAATTTATTTCCCTTAGGTGTATTCCTCAGTTTTTTATTATTTTAGTAAATGTGTTTGATAGCAGCTATGAGCTCACTAGACGGTGATACAGGCTAGAGCACCAATATCACTGCATAAAATGTAGTCTGCTCTTTCAGATGGTCCTTTGTAATTTATCAGATTTGTACGTTTATTTTTATCTAGCTGTAATGCTAGTAACTGTCCTATAGACCGTACTGAACCTAGGCACTCACTAGCTTCTAATCCACAGCTGTTGAAAATATCTTCAATGGATTTAGACAATTCAATTTTCAATAGTTCACTTTCAAACTACCCCATTGGGAAATATTATCTTATGATTCCTTATGAAATACAGGAACCATGAACTTCCTTCTCACATGAACTACCTCAGCCTTACGCTTCAGAAGTCCCTTTTAGGCTCTTACATCTTGCTCCACTGCTGTTTGGTGACTTTTACACGTTTTCACCCGTACATCATTCACCCATGCTCGTCTTTTCTCTTCCTCTCCTTTCCCTATTTTTGTTATTTCTAATAAATACCTCTATAGCGGAGAACAATTGAATTGAACAAATTTGATAGAACTTATAATTGTTGTAAATATTTTAGATAAGGTTGTGGCATTTGTAAAGTATTTGTAAGTATGGAAAGTTTTTACCCACACAAACCCCAGTTTGTCCAATCACATCTCTTTTCTGACAATTGGGCTGATTGCGTTCTGCTGATATGCATAAATGAACTAACATGATTACAAGATAAACTACATTTATTTATGGAATTCACATTCTATAAATATATGCTTTTTTTTAATCGCCAATAAAAATAAGTGTTCACCCACCTATAAAATAATTGATTAAAGATATTAATACTATAATATATGTCCCAGGAAGATTCACGTCCTACCTCAAGCAAACAATCCCAACTGCATGAGCATGTGCAGCAGTACCGACCTAGTCAAATAAAGGGGTATTGCTTCAACGTAACGCAAATGCGGAAAATGGAAATGCACATCGCCAGACGGGCGACTTGATGCAACACCTCTCTGGCAGCTGACATTTTGATAAATATGGACAAACATCAATAATGCAGCCAAAAGTGACAAAATTCCATGTGATTTTGTATCGTAGAATCACAAGGGTTAATAAAGATATCCCATAGTTATTTTTTTTTAATGTATTCTGTGAAGGATGTTCTGTTACCGCAGATGAGCATGGTTAATTGTTGTTGGTATATAGGGCCTGATTCAGACCCACTCGCGAGCGGCTGTCCGCTCGCAAGTGGGTCGATGTTATGGACTGAGCATGCGCACGACGGAGGGAGCTCCGTCGTGCGCATGCGCCAGACGCGACGATAGAGCCAAAATCACTCCGGAGCTTGCGGTTGAAAACCTCAACCGCAGGCTCCGGCTCGCAAATTCGATGGTCGCGATTGTCTCGACCATCGCGACCATCACAATGCACGCTCGTATAGCCTGTGGGTGGTGACCCACAGCTATACGAGCGTCCAGGAGGACGCTCCATGAAAATGGAGCCCGGCCCTCATTCAGAGCGTGCGCTCTGCTCAGAGCGGACGGCTCTGAATGAGGGCCATAAGTTAAGCTGTATCTTTGCACTATTACATTGGCTATCCCTTGAAACAGGTATCGGGACATTGTGGGGCTAAAATGCCAGGCTGATTCTCTAGATGACTGAAATCCAGATTGGATTTATATTATGCTGTTAAGTATCTTTTTTTATGTATTCAGATGGCTTATACCAGTTTTATTTATATTTTGAAGATGAATTAAACTTTATATTGTTTGGAGGATGATGAACATTTGCTGTGTCATATTATAACCGTGCACCCACCTGTTACGTTTTGCGTATGTGTGTGTGTGTATATATATATGTATGTGTGTGTGTGTGTGTGTTTTGGGTATTTGTTTAGCTTTATATACAGTCAGGTCCATAAATATTGGGACATTGACAGATTTTTCATATTTTGGCCTCTGTTCACCACCACAATGGCTGTGAAATGAAACAAACAAGATGTGCTTTAACTGCAGACTTTCAGATTTAATTTGAGGCTAATTACATCCAAATCAGGTGAACAGTGTAGGAATTACAACGGTTCCTATATACGGGATTAAGATAGGCGTCGGTATTTCAGTGCCTATCTTAAATCCCTTGTCAGGGTTTCCCTGTCGGTACTGAGACGGGCGCCGCGCATCCCCTGGCAGATAGTGCCACCCTTGCTATCTGGTATTATCCCTTCAACAGTGTGATAATTATCAGGAAGGGAAAGTGGGTGTTGGAGAGATTGGCGATACATTATCCCTTATTTAGAGAATGGGTTTTCACATGGTTTTGCCTACTACAGGTAATATTGGGGAACTGTGTGTGTGCCTGAACTGGCTTTCTTCTGAGGATTGATTGATTTTGTAGTGGGAACATCTGTCTTGAACATGTCACTACCTCAGAAAATAGGGGGTCATTCAGACCCGCTCGCGAGCACAGGACACTCGCAAGCGGGTCGATGTTGCCCCACTGCGCATGCGCACGATGGAGGGAGCTCCGTCGTGAGGATGCGCGAAACCCGGACAGCGACGGGCTCTCCGTCGCTCCGGGTCTCGCACCAAAGGGAGCGTGCTGTCGATGTTGATTGACAGCACGCCCCCTTTGGTGGGCGTGGCTGCCAGACGGAGGCGTTCCCATGGGAACGCCTACCGTCTGAAGCCGGCCCCACTGACATCACTAGTGATGTCAGTGGGAGTGATTTTGGCTCTGATAGAGCCAAAATCACTCCAGGGCTTGCGGCAGGGAGACCCTACCGCAGGGTCTCCGTCGCAAGCCCGATGGTCGCGATGGTGTTGACCATCGCGACCATCATCATGGATGCTCGCATAAGCTGTGGGTGGTCACCCACAGCTATGCGAGCGTCCAGGAGGACGCTCCATTTTCATGGAGGAGGGCCCTGATTCAGAGCGAGCGCTCTGGTCAGAGCGTTCGGCTCTGAATCAGGCCCATAGTCCATTATGATCAAAATCCATTTTTACCTCCAGAGTCTGAGGGATGTTTTTTCCCTACTAATATCTGAAGTGCCATATTTTTGTAGAAAACAATGGCATTTATCATTAGACATGGATAGGAATGATAAGACGTACACATCATATAGTGTGTATGCCCAGTCCGTTGCTTTTTGAATCGTCCAATCTACTGTGCTGCACATCAGGACGATTCCACATCAGACATGGTGCTGTGTTACACACAGCATGTATCGATACATTGTGCCGATACAAGATGTATTGTTACATCACAACGCTGGGTTGAACCGTTGTAAGGTGTGTGTGCCAACCTTAAGAAGGGTCGATTATTATGTCGACACAGTGACAAGCCTTTATGAGGTTTTTTAGTATGTTTAGGTGAAAATGCAAAATATCTGTCAGAAACTGACTCTCTTCCTTTCTCAGTCCTAGGTGCTCATTGTGACCTAAAATACCCAGCTGTCCTAATTACAGATGTGTCCTTTTAAACCTAGCGTCTATTTGCCATATAGAGGAGCTCAAAGAGGAGTACTGTACCATATTTTTTTTTCCAATTTTGTGTGTTATTCGCCTCGCAGATGCAGCGAAACACCACTCACAGCGTACTAGAGACTTAACCGCACAGAAAGTTTAGTTTTAAACGTACAAAGTCACAGATAAAGCACAATGGAACTTGGCCGCTTGCATTGGAGCCCTTCTTAAGCCGCATATCCAATACATTACTATATTGTCAGGTTGGACAACAGGTTCGGGTAATGAGCGACGTCGTCGGGAGCGCGCATTGCTGGTCGTTGACATCATATCCACTGGCCGATATAATGAACGATGACAATATAGTTATTGTTCAATCGTTCATTATATCGGCTAGTGGATACGCGGTATTACACGGATTCAGACTCAGAGCCGTATTCAATTTGAATGGACCCGCGATACTTTTCCGCCTCCCGGACTTTCGCCTACATCACGTGTTTTGCAGGTGGAAAGTATCGCGCGCTCGCCCGCCTATCCCCGTATTCAATTTGAAAGTGTGCGAAAACGGGACCCGGTGAAACTTCAACAAGCGGAAAGTCCTGTCAGATTTGGGGAAATCAGCCTGACACCCCCCAAAAGATGCTCTGACATGGGGGTTAGCTATGGTTACCCCCGATTTGGCTTGCTGAAGGTACTTTTTGTTTTTAAACGGGCTCAATAGTTGCTAAATAGCATTTTTGTATAAGTGGTGCAGAATAGAATTCTGGAGGTTTTTTTTTTTTGCAGGGAACAACTCATCCCAGCAAATTTGGTGTACTTGAAAATGGGGGCCAGCATATTTTAAAGTTGCTAAAGTTAAGTTTAAAAAATTGTGAAAAATCCACCTGCCGCAAGCCCCTGCAAAGAAAAAAACACATGGGGCATACTTGGGGACCCCCTACAGAGTCTAGTTCGCTAGTTTTTAACTTTGTCCCCCAACATTTTTTTTTTTCGCCCACAAAATTAAAGTGACTATTTTTGGGGTGTTAAGGTTTTTTAAAAAAATGTCTGAAGGCTACATGGGGGTTCCCGCAATGTTGCACCCCAAAACCCCAATTCTGCACTTTTTTTCCGCCTTGATTCATAGGTGAAACTTTTCCACCTGTAACATTGCATTGACTTTCCGCCTGGCTTGAATGACGTCATCAGCTAAACTTTTTCGCCGATTCCGGATTTTCACCTCAAATTGAATACGGGCCTTAATCGCACACAGATGTACAGTGTCACACATCAAATTGATAGCAATGTAGCTTTGTAGCTCCCAGTTTTATTTATACGAATGAGACATACATTTTGAGTGAGACAGACGCTTGTTGTGGTCCAGTCACCAGGACATAGCGCGCCAAGAGTGTACAATGACACATCTGTACTTTCTCACACTCTCCATATACCACAGAAGAGAATTTGAGGAATATTCAATATGGGAAGGACCAGCAATGGGTTTATCAGGAGAGAGTACCCTTTAATCAAACTTCGGGTCTCCACTTGATGCCAGCACAGGGCTAAGTTACTAAAGGCTCTATTTACTACAATGTGCATCTAAAATGCAGTTGTAGTGTGATATTTCCGACTAAATTCACATTGCGAATATAGGAAATATCACAGAGATTTATCCAAAATCCCTTGCAGGGACAGAGCTTGCGATAAAGCTGTCCCTGCGAATCCCCTCCGAACACTTCTTCCTGTATTTTTCGGAAAAAATACAGGGAGATTGTGTCTGCACATGCACCCGCCGCCAGATACAGCAAACCCCCCCTGCTCAGTCACACTTACCTCCGTTGATCGATGCTCCGGTGATGTCCTCTGGGGCTCCGGTCAGCTGGTCTCCCGTCTTCTGCACTGTGACCCCGGTCAGCTGTTCTATGCAGCAGCTGACCAAGGTCACAGTGCAGAAGACGGGAGACCAGCTGACTGGAGCCCCAGAGGACATCATTGGAGCACCGATCCCTGGGTCATGTAAGTGATTTTTTTTTTTTTTTTTACTTTTTTTTTTCTTTGCTGTGATCTTCTTGTGAACTTTTCAGACCACAAAGCTGATTACAGGAGCCGGCTTCGGCTCTACTCTACCTGTTAGAGCAGTGCAAGAGTCGAACCGGGGGAAACCCTGGTTAGCTCAATGTCCAGGTAGCGTTATTACAGGGCTTCTCCCAGTATATATTTTTTTTTTTTTTTAGTAACTCTGGCCCGATCACATTTCCCATTACAATTATCAGAAATGCGATCTGCTTACTAAAAATATATGATAATTAGGGTTCGGAGTAGAATAATACGAATTCTACTCCAATTGCCCTTTAGTAAATTTATGTGAAACTAAAAATGTGGAAAGGGTGTGAAAACACCCTTTTTCATTATATTTTAGTAAAAATAATGTTAATAAATAGAGCCCTAAGCCAGCTGCGGGCATAATTGTTCTGTTGGCTCTGGACAGAATAGATTTGACTTAACAGGCGTTCCCGTGAACAATCCATAATATTTTTATTATTAATACCAATATACTTATCTTAATATGGAGAAAAATATGAATGATTGGATCAAAGTTTTAGCTCTGAATCTGTGGTAAATTGGTCATCAGCAATTATGACTGAAGGATTCCTTCTGAAAAATTATTTTCTCAGATGAGGGAGTAGTGAACACTAATATAGCCTTTGCATCCTCCATCCTTCAGCGCTGAAGAAAAATAGCATTCAATGAGCAGTAGCCCCGCCTAGCTTCTAGTGTGCATGTAACCTGTGCACAACCTTTCCTGCAGGGCCAGGGCAGGAGCAGCTTAGGGATGGCCATTGGTATGGTAACCAACGATGGCAACCAACTATGCAATGGATGACCATCGACGGTTTCACCAACCGATGGTCATCCCTGTTCTATGACTGGCTCGTGGGCTAATCAGAACCGGGGGTGTGGCTTCGCCAGTGTCGGGGGCGGTGGTATGCTACATGTTTCTGCACCATTTAAAAACAAACAAAACTTTGGTTATGCTTTTCCATCGATGGAGGGAAACCATCTCTCCCATCAATGGGAAAAACATTAAATATCGACAATAAACCATCGATGATTATGAATCATTGATGGCCATCCCTAGTGCAGCTTCTTGTTAGTGTCGGCAGGTTACTTTGCAATACCAAATGAGGTTAACGTAACTATGTACCTGGGGTGTTCTCAGTACCCTGCTCCTAATTTCACTTCACAACTAAAAAAGTGTAGCATGTGGAATGGCTTTGGGTGCAATAACATAAACATAAACTACAACCTCTAATTTAATAATAGACAGTAACATGGCAGTGTTGCCAACCACATTTCATAATTATCTACAATTTAAGACTGGGGTGCTGTGAGCACCCCGCATAACCAGTTAAAGGTTAAGTGAAATAATACCTCAGACATTTGATATGAAGACAAGTTAAATATGGAGTTACAGTATCTTGTAATTTAGATAACATAAAAACAGATGAGAGCAAGGAGTTTACAAAAAATACTTTTAGTGGTAAATGTGCTATTTGGCAAAATCATGTACTTTTTTCTCTCACTGATGTAGTTTCAAAATCATGCAGTTTAATAAACACTGTACACTCTGTAATCGCCATCATGACTTTTTCAGATGGGAAGCATACTGCTCACCTTGCATCTCAGAACAAGTTATGATCAGGCTAAGGTTGGTTTCATTTTGCCATTGATTTCTACAAAAATATGGTGCCGATGCCAAAGTTACAAAGAGATTGCTGGATATATGACACACTGCAAGGATTATTGCTATCTTCTGCACATGCACAGAGTATCCTAATGATCTGTTTTTGGAGTTTAGGAGGATCTGAATCAAATCCAGGGAAATCTTACCAATTACACCACAGTGACTGATAGTCATGGTAACCACTGTGCCTCCTGCCCAAATACGTACATAAGCTTAAAAAAAATAGAAACCCTTCCTCACATTATACGCTTTAGCCTACTCTGCACAAGGCCCAATCCTCGTGAGGATAACCCAAAAAATTATCACACCTGGCCAAGTACTGAATAGATTTGGAACCTAACATAAAGAAATCTGAAAGAAGACAAGACAAGTATTCTAATTGTGGGGCACACATTATCTGTTGTGAACATTTAAAATATAGCCTTCATTGGTAATGACTAAAACGGCAAAATGTAAAAAAACAGGTGATGAAAAATAAGAAAATAAAATTATAATTATAATCTGCTAAAAGACGAGTTGTACTGGCAGCTATAAATAATATGGCAAGATTATTTCTTAGGAACCGAACAATTAGTAATAAATAATATATAAAATTTTGCTGGGCCCACTACCTCTCTCCAGTGAGCCTGTGTGACCCGCAACTGCATGTAACTGGCCATGCAGTGTCTGGTCGTGCAGGCCCAGCTTGAGAGCTGTTCTAGTGTGGCTGCCACTGAACACTAGACTTGCGCTGACCCACAGCCACTGGCAATAGCACCGGTGCCCGGCGCAGGTGACCAGCCCACTCGGCCGCTCTGCCTCCAGCTTCAAGTTCCTCTGTTGGTTGCCGGCATTTGTGCCCCTCCTCCTATCATGTGCTAACTCCTGGGCCATATACATTCCAGCATGGGGGCCTCCCCACATAGTCCATGGGACATCACTCAGAAGTAAGCAGGGTAACAGGGATATTCAAGGGAAGCCATCTGTAACTTGATGTACACCTGTGGCTGTCCATACAGGAGGCCAGGGACGTGGATACCACCTGCTACAGAAGGGAGCTGGAGGTCTACAACCAACTGTTATCTACCCTTGCACCCCTCCCTATCCCCAGTACTGCCCCAGCTGCTATCCTGACCCCCTCCCTACCCTCAGCACTACCACCAGTATTGCCTGCCCCTAATCCCCTCCTTGCCCCCCAGTACTGCCATAGCTGCGTTGTACCCTTACCCCCTTCCCTACCCCCAGCACTGCCTGCCACTAACCCCCTCCCTACTCTCAGTACTGCCTGCAATTAACCCTCTCTTTGCCTGCCAGCACTATCCCAACTGTTGTCTGCACTTACCCCATCCTACCCGCAGCTCTATCCAACTTCTCCCTGTTTTTTACCACAGATCTACCCCAACTGCTGCTGGCTCTTAACCCCCTCTACACCAAATGCTACCTGCACCCAGCACTGCCCAAGCTGCCACTTAACCCCAGCACTGCCGAACTGCTGCCTGCTCTAATCCCCCATAAAATTAGATGGGACCCAGAAACCGTGGAGTAGGACTCCACAATTTTTTTTGCTCAGTGCGATCACTGATGTTAATTAGGTCTCTTGCCCAGATTCAAATCCAGTTAATTTGTCAATTAATAACAAAGTAACAACACCTGTATAAGTTAGGTATCACTGCTAACACATATATAAACATTGGTAACAGTTTGAAATATTAGTATTCTTTTAGACAGATGGCTAATATAAATTAGTCCTTTCTTGAACAATACAGCACATGTAGGGGTAATATGTAAAAATAGATCACCTTTCTAGCTGACAAAACAATACAGTAACCTCAGTAATTTCTATTTTTTTTTGTGTTTATTTGTTTTGTGTGATTTGGACATTAGGTCCTCTCAACCTTAGAGAGCGAGACTTAAGTATAGTTAGTACCGGACAGGCCAGGATTTATTTTTATGTTTTTCTGTCTATTTTGTGCTGCAAAATAAAACTGGCAGCATATACTTGAACCTGCAAAAAAAAAAGTGCTACCGTTTACCCTAGGAGATGGCACCCATTGACCTTGACCTGATCTTGCGACACATGGTAAAGAATGCAAGCATGGCACTTAAATTGCAGCCATAAAAATCCATGTAAAATTGTAAAGTAAGACACCTATTTTTTTGTTGGGGGCGGGTGAACTTTATGGTGGTGTCACCATGAGATGCTTAGGGAAACCAGATTATGCTTTTCTCCTACACCAAGAGATAACATGCAAAAGATACAGTAGTTAAGGCCTTGCTACAGGCTACATCGGCTCAGCAGTAGTTAACCATTGAGAAGGCCTGGAAGCAACAGCAATTGGATGTTGAGGAAAGAGAGGCAACAGCAATTGGTTATCGATTAACTCTGCAGGTGACAGCATCTGCCCACGAAGCCTTAAAAGATTTGATGCAGCATCTGGCAGCACTGTTTGGAAATGCTTTCCTGGACATCAGAACTAGCCCCAGCTTAATATAGGCTTGTCCTTTCCTGCCAAAGATGACAAACAGTGATGATGTCGAGCTGAGAGACAAAGTTGGCCTACAGATCAGTGGGCAGTTCTATTGGCACCGTTTTGGCCAGGAATACCACAAAAGGCATATTTTGACGTTCGTTTTTCTGAAGCCCTGGACTGTGACTAACTCAAAACTGAAAATGTAACTCCTTTGGTTGTCACAATTCCTGAGTAGAAGAAGTTCATCGCTGGGAGTAGCAAGTGGATAAACTTTGGGTCATGTTGCAACTAACCTCTGAACCTATGGAATGTTATACTGCTTATGTAAATCGCAGATTATCTTTCTTTGCTTGGCTAGCCTGCACTGCAGACCATCAGGTTGTGCCAGATAAACAAATGTGTATAATTACTGTAGAAGACAGATGGGTAGAGGCTCTGTTACATTCTGGTTGCCAGGTTACTCTTGTAAAAGCCCAGTTGGTGAATCCCTCAAAACGTCAGGGGAAAACTGTATGTATAACCTGTAGAAAGTGGATACTACTGAAGTGAACATAGAAATACTGTGTGGTCCTACGGTAGTCACTGTGGTATTTGTTCCTTATTTGATGTTTGATGCTATATTGGGGAGAGATTTTTCCCACTTGTGAAAGCTGTGGGAAACCCAATTTGTTGCAGAAGTAAATAACCGAGACCCATTTGACAATGTTTCTGATACAGTGGCAGTGGAAGGGTTCCCTTTTTCAAACATGATTGGGGTGTCAGAAAATGATGAGCAGCAGTGTGGCGTAGAATGATGTATCTCCTACTGAAGTAGTAAAATGTCTTTGAATCAGTTGATATGCCTGATCTTGAAGTGAGAAAACATATCTTTGCTTCAGAACAGTAAAAGACCCTATTTTGAAAAAGGCTAGAGAGAATATGAATGTGATTGATGGAAACTCAACAGAGCCTGATAGTAGGTTGTCATACCCTCACAAGGCAGTACGTCAAGATTTTTCTTGCCAAGTGTCCAAAAAAGGATAAGATATTGTGGTTCTTAAGGCATATAGAAGAATGATGTTAGACCTGACTCATGGTCACATAACTGCAAGACATCTAGGGGTAGAAAAAACCTCTTAGAGAATTCTCCAGTGTTTTTTCCTGGCATGGGGTTCATAAAGATGTATCTGAATTCTGTGTCCGTGACATGCTCCCATGCCACATTACAGAAGTCTGATTGTCCCATTACCCATTATACAGGGGATGTTGTCATAATCTCGAACGCGGGAATTCCGGCGCTCAGTATGCCGGCACCAGAATCCTGACACCTGTCAATCCCGGCACTGGCATCCCGAAGGTAAGTATCGGGGTTAGGCACTAAGGGGAGTGGGTTAGGGTTAGGCACTAAGGGTTGCAGGTAGGGGGAGGTTAGGTTTAGGCACTAGGGGAGGAGGTTAGGTTCAGATACCGGGGAGGGAGGGTTAGGATATGGAGAGGGGGAAGGTTATGATACAGACAGCTGTTGCTATCCTAACCTTGTCTGGATGCCGACGTCAGGATTCTGACCGCCAGGATCCCGTACCCAAACCTTATAGGGGCCTCTGTTGAGAGGATAGCTAAGGATTTGGTTGTACTTCTAATAGTCTGCTCGGGGTCATTAGTTTATTTTAGTGGTAATGAATTACGCGACCAGATGCCCGGAAGCGATACCATTGTGCAATACGTCAACAAAAATAGTTGCTAGAGAACTAGCACATGTCTTTAGTAGAGTGGGAATACCTAAGGAAAGATTGACTGATCAGGGTACTCCATTTATGTCAAGAATCATAAGATTTTTGCTGTCTGTTTACTCAGGTTACTCATCTAAGGACCTCTGTGTATCGCCCTCAGACTGATGGTTTAGTGGAGAAGTTTCATAAAACTTTAAAGAATATACAAAAAAAAAGTGGTAGAAAAAGTTGGGAAGGATTGGGATTATATGTTACCCTATGTATTGCTAGCCATTAGAGAGGGTCCACAATCTTTCATGGGGGTTCTCTCCTTTTGATTTGCTGGATGGGAGACAACCAAGGGGATTGCTGGTTATTGCAAAAGAGGGAGGGGCAACCCAGACTGCTGCTAAGCATTTTTCTCAGAGGTAGGAAAGAATTGCTGCAGTGGTGTTGATAGAGAGCACATGGAACAGGTACATCAAAGGGGGGAAAATCGCAATGCCCAATTACACACCTTTGCTCATGGGGATGGAGTGCTTATATTGGTTTCCACGGTAAAAAGTAAATTTTTGGTAAATTGGCAAGGACAATTGAAATCATGGAAAAAAAGAAAAGCCAGAATAGATCTACCATGTAAATCTTGGAAAGATAAAGTAGCTCTGTCAGTCACCCCAGTCCCTCTGTTAACCGCAGTACCTTTGGTTCCTGAAGTAACATTAGCCAAAACACTAAATTATTCAACAACATGAACTAAAGAATTTCTTATAAGAAATAGATGTTTGTTTTCTGACATACCTGCTAAAACAATCACTGAATCAGTGGATTAAGGTTAACCTAAAGCCCTATAGAATACCAGAAACGGGTATCTGTCCAAAGAAATTAAAAAAATGTTGGCAATGGATATAATTGAAGAGTCACATAGTGAATGGTCAAGTCCCATTGTACTCATTCTGAAACCTAACAGGAGCTTACACTTCTGCAATGATTTCTGTAAATTGAAGAGTGTCTAAGATTGATGCCAACCCAATGCCTCATGTGGTTGAACTCATTTTAAGCCTGGGAACAGCACAAGACTTAATGAAAGGGTACAGACAAGTGCAGTTGACAGAAAAGGCAAAAGAAAATACAACTTTTTCTGAACCAGAGGGTCTGTTCCAATGCAAGATGTTGCTATTTGGGTTACATGGGGCACCCGCCTCCTTTCAGAGGATGATTGATAGAATTCTGTAGTGTCCCATAGACTTGTTGCTGCTTATCTCGATGATGGTACAAGGAGTATTGGACACCAACTGTGTGGCAGGATTGGTGAATTCAAAAAAGTGTTGCCTATGGATCAAAGAGGTGAATTTCCTTGGATACACCATACAGATGTGTCCTCATACACCTAGCCTCAAGACGAGAGAACTGCCAGGTGCTGTGCAATTCTGGTTGCTCCAGCAACTTTTTCTCCAAAAAAATGCGTTTTTAGTCACAATGCAATGCGTCTAAGATGCACCAGGAGACTGCACTGATTAATTTGATATGCAACACTTGTATATGTATATGCATCTGTAAATGAAGCACAACAGAACTTGCATGGAAATGAGCAGCGCTGCTGCATCATAGCTGTGCATATATAAATTCAGACTTAGGGCCTGATTCAGACCCGGACGCAAGTGGCCGTTCGCTTGTCCGCCGTGCGAGCGAAAAAATGTAAATTCAAGCGCTCGCTCGTATGTTCTCTCGTAGCTAATCTTCCGCCCCATATTCTCACAACTGCTCCTCTAGTTAGCGAACGTTCGAAATAGCGTCCGTCCGTCTCCTCTTTGGTTGCAGGGAACGCTCGCACAAGTCAAATCCGGAAGTGGCCCTGGCAGTTTTCGATTGCCTGCTATTTCATTCAGCAAACATACTTGAATCGATTAATAGCAATCACTATATTAATTAAAACACAGTAGAAAATGCACCAGCGCTTCACATAAACTATTCAGGCTGCAAAGAACTACATAGGAGAAGTCTCTATTCCTCCAAATAAAAGTCACACAAATATATAGAGATATAATTCTTGCGCCACTAGATAAAGTCACCAAGTATTGCTCTGTAAAATATAGGGGATAGATCCGATGATGTCAGTCACCAACGTTTCTTGTACAATTTTACTGTCTCAAATCTTCTTATGGCCCAGGATAACACTTTAATGAATATTCCAAAGATCATGTGAACGAGAAGAAAATAAACGGTACCCTGAGGAAGACTCTTATTATTGGTGAGTCGAAACGCGTTGGTGTGTGACTGGTACCGTGGGGGGACGTCTCCAAGACTGAAGCAAGTCCACGAGTCATTCCTGGGAGACGTAGTGGATTTTTACCATCTTATGCTTGCTTCGGTGTTAGGTGACTACACCCCTAAAATACGGTACACGGCTAATTTTTACACTATCCTGTGGATTGTTTTTTTTATATGTTGATGTGGGAATAAAGTTTGTTTGAACGTACTTCAC
Source organism: Taudactylus pleione (assembly GCA_031769625.1). NCBI lineage: Eukaryota > Metazoa > Chordata > Amphibia > Anura > Myobatrachidae > Taudactylus > Taudactylus pleione. The sequence goes on from JAUIMM010000241.1 coordinate 2,793,977, forward strand.
CATACATAAACTTTATTTTCTTCTCGTTCACATGATCTTTGGAATATTCATTTAAAGTGTTATCCTGGGCCATAAGAAGATTTGAGACAGTAAAATTGTACAAGAAACGTTGGTGACTGACATCATCGGATCTATCCCCTATATTTTACAGAGGAATACTTGGTGACTTTATCTAGTGGCGCAAGAATTATATCTCTATATATTTGTGTGACTATATTAATTAGCTTAATTGTTATTCACATGTTTGCAATCCTTTTTTTTTTTTTTTTCAATGTCAATAAACTTTATTATTGTTAGTGTGTGTCATTGCTTCCGCAGAATACGTACGGTTGGACCAAGGGGATGGTTTTTCAAATTAGAAGTTTGTTTGAATGCTACTCTTGTTTTGCGTCTTTTTTCTAGCCCGATTTTTCATCTTTTTTATTAATATTTAAATTGGCTTACGCATGTCACTGCATCAAGCCTATTATAACTCACATATTTGTGAGGGTGTAGGTCACATGACTCATACAATAACCAATAGAATGCTTTCTGTTAATTTACAAAGTACATTAGCCAATCAAAATTTTTCTAGGGCCTTTATAAAAACTGTTTTGTGTAAAAAAAAAATCATTGCCATCATGAGAGCCGCAGCTTTTGTAGACGTGAGCTCCTGGTCCTCGCTGATGTGATGGACCGGAGAATCAAACACCAGCCGCACCCCATCACTAGCCTCCGCAAGTGGCTGGCCTACGCGGAGGTGCGGCGCCGCCTGCGTACGATAGGCTACCGCAGGAATATCGGCCAACTGGAAAGGAGGTGGTCTGATCTGGGGCGCAGATCCCCACGCCTGTTGGCCAATTTGCGTCAGCAAATACAGGAAAGTAAGTGTTTTTTTAATTTATATTTAAAATGTAAGCATACCTGCGTGTGCATGTTTACTGTATAGCCCTGTTTCTTTATTTTGGCCATACCTGCGTGTGCATGTTTACCGTATAGCCCTGTTTTTTTTTGTTGTTGTTTTTTTGGTGTGTAAATTGTTGAAACAAAAAATTTAATATGTAATAATATACATTTTTCAACATCATTTAGGGGCTGAGCGCAGACTACAACGTCGCCAACGTCATCGACGTCGGGCTCGTCCCCTATCCCCCACTCCCACCCAAACCTCCTCTGCCCATTCTTCCCCAAGTTCCCCCTCCAACCCAGACCTGGCCGACCATGAGGCCCCTCCCTCTCCTCACATTCCCATCCCTCCCAATTCACACTCACCTCAACCCCCCCTCTCTTTTCCTCACCCTCAACTTCCTCCCAAATCACCCCTCCTCCATCCCTGCTGCACTGGCCCACCTCTGATGAGGACGATTTTGGGGCTCCAGGACCAGGCACCATTAGGACCGGTATGTTTTGCTTTAGAACTATGGCTGTTTTTTCATTATTTTGATTTTGGTTGATGTCCTTTTGCCTGTGCAGTTCAAAATTGTAAAGTATTTCTAATGTTTTTGATATATATATCTTTGTGAAACAATGTCTAGGATGTTTTCCCCTTACACATATGACACATGTCCAAACACTCATACTTGTGTCTTTCTTGTTTACGGTACCAACAAATGTTGTATTTTTGCGTAGTTGTAACTCTTTTATGTTATTTTTGCCAAAGATTTTTTGGCTTTGTTTTTTGACAATCTTTTCGTTTGACATTCCTTTTGTTTTCTAGTTTTTTTTTGTCACCTTTTTTTGTATAGTATGATTTTTTAGTTGTTTTTTCACATATAAATTAAGGTGCCATTTTAGTAATCCGTCCATTTTTTTTACCCACAGAGGACCAGAGGCGTAACGCTGAAATTTATGCAGGCTTGCAGAATTTTAGGGGCCATGTAGTTGCCATGCTTGTGGCCTTGGATCACATTTTGGCGCGCCTGCGCCACTAATTATTTTGTTTCACTCCAAAAATGTTTAAAAAAATTAAATTTATTTTAATTTATTTAAGTCTCATTCCTTGTGTGTAAATCTTAGATTATTGAACATTACATAAGTCTACTATTTGTCCATGATTTTTAAAGAAATGTAAATGTGTTTGTCGAAAGCTCAAGTAAGTATGTAAGCTTGCACATTAAACACATAACAATACCAATAGGTTTGGAGAAGTAACCTCAAAATGTGATTATTTTTTTTGGTGTGGGTAATGTTAAATTTAAAGCTACCTGCTTAGGCCTACAATTGCAAACATACTGATTCACCATAATACCTTTGGTGTTTGTTTATAGCAACAAAGCAGGGTACTAAACTTTTCCAAATAAGAACTTCTTATTAGGCATTAAGCAACTTTGCATTTTTAGAAACAGGTTACACTTGGTTGTAATTTACGATGGAAATCGTTGGTGAACGTAAAATAAAAATTTAATACACACCAATAATAATCACCAAGTGAATACACACAATAAATACAAAAATTCAAAACACACACACACACACACACACACGTCAAAAACACACCAAAACCCCCAATAAAACAAACTCAGGAACTGTTTGAAGAAGGAGCATGCCAACATGAATCCACAAATGAGGAGAAGAAATCATTGTTCCCGAAGTTATATCCAATGTGTCCACATAAAGTCATTTGTGTTGATCAGGTAGTAGGCATGCTTTTTATGGTCATTTTAGGAATTAAAAACAAAACAAAAAAAAATCAGTTAAAAATGTACTTTAAAATATTACATGTCTACATTGTGGCATTTTTAAACATTATGAGGAAATAATTACCTAAAAAATCTGGCCACAACTTCATCGCGTATGGCCCCCCCACATACTGACCTCCGACCAACCTCGGGGGGGCCGTCCTCAGGCAAAGCATCCTCTGGCTGCATTGGGACACCACTCCTTATGGCGATGTTGTGAAATATCCCACACAGGACCACAATTTTCGAAACCATAGCCGGCAAATACATGAGGTCGCCACCAGAGCGGTGGAGGCATCTGAATCGGCCTTTTAAAAGGCCGATACAGCACTCCACCACCTGCCTGGTGGCTGTAAGTGCGGAATTATACTCACTTTGTGGCCCTGGTGTGGGAGCCAAATAAGGAGTGAGCAGCCATGGCGTGCAAGGGTAACCACTGTCTCCTGTGAAAACAGATAAAAAAAACATCATGACCATTGTGTAACAAGCTTTGCATTGGTTTCAACAGAAGGTGTCAACTTACCCAGAAGCCCCGCATCACCAGCTTGTAGGTTGTTTAATTTGTGCCAAATCCCTGATTGCCGGATGACGAAGGAGTCATGTGCACTGCCTGGGAATTTGGCATTCAGGGACAGGATCTGGAGGGAGGCATCACATACCACCATTACATTCATCGAGTGAAAGTGCTTTCGGTTCCTAAATATAGCCTCCAGCCTTGCTGGAGGCTGAAGTGGTATGTGAGTGCCATCCATAACCCCTATGATGTGTGGCAATTTGGTACATTTTGTCCTTCACCACATTAAGGGAACCCATATCCAAATGGCATTTTAATAAAATGATGGAGGTGTTTGAAAAAGGCCTCCATCACTGCCCTCAGGATCCTTGAAAAGGAGGATTGGGAAATTCCAGCGACTATTCCCACAGTGGTTTGAAAGGATCCTGAGGCACAAAAATGTAACACCGACATTAATTGCGCAAGTGGTGGTATTGCTGTAGGACTGTCAATTTGCCATTCAAGATCACTCTCTATTAATGAGAGTGTCTATGATGAGTTGTGGCGGCAGACGGTAGCGCCTTAACACCTCATCATCTGGCATTCCAAAAAGGCTGACACATGTTCTATATATCTGGGGCCTTGCACGCCTACGAGGCCTACGCCTGGGACGAAGTTGAGGTTGGTCGAGTTCTGGAACCATGGCCAATATAATACGACCAACATCAACCTGAGGTGTTAAGCAAGGTAGTTATAGGTTTAGACAAATGTGTTAAGAAAAATATACTTATTTCCAAGAAAACCAAAGATGCTTACAGGCCTGGGACGTGTCATGGGCAAATCAACCTACATTTCAAAATTTGAAATTTTTAAAGATATTAATTTCAAAAACTAGGATTTTTTAAAAAATTGTTATTCTAAAAAATAGAGAAGGGAGCACACTTTAGTTCTCAAAATAGTAGGCTACATTTAGTGGGAAGACATGATTTTACACAGACAAATTGAAAACACATTAGTTCGCTAAATAGTAAGCTACTTTTACAGTTGAATAAGGATACATTAGTTTGCTAAATAGTACGCTACTTTTACAGTTAAATAAGGATACATTAGTTCGCTAAATAGTACGCTACTTTTACAGTTAAATAAGGATACATTAGTTCGCTAAATAGTACGTTACTTTTACAGTTAAATAAGGATACATTAGTTCGCTAAATAGTACGCTACTTTTACAGTTAAATAAGGATACATTAGTTCGCTAAATAGTACGCTAGATTTAGTGGTAAGACATAATTGTTCAAAGAAAAAAAACATTACTTAGCGAAACATATGCTAAGACCAACACATCGAATTTGTAAAATCATGAAACCAAAAACAGATAAATATCCCAAAGTTTAAAAACTTCACTCGGTCACTGCCAAAATAAGTGTAAAACAAAAAAAAATTTGAAACAAATGTAAACAATTTACTATTATTTTTTACGGTGGTTTTTTTAAATACTTACTCAAAAAGGCAAATCCAAAAAGCCGAAAAAGATAAAAAAATGCGAACAGAAAATAACGAAGAAAAAAAGCCAAAAGATCAAAATAAACCAGTCCTCCTTCTCCAAACCAATCTCCAACAATCAACTCCAACGCTAAACCTCCAACAATCAAAACATGCCACCTCAACTCGAGCCACACCAAGCCATAAATAGGCTTTATTTTCCCGCTCAAATTGAGGACGGACATAGGAGCGCACAAGGAATGATGCGGCTGAATAAATGCTGACTCGTATAAAAACGTCACTGAAGGCCAAAATCGGTCTGCTACATTGACCAAAAAAAATGAGTACAGAGCAGCAAAGTACTAGCCAACAGGCACCATGTAAGTGTTGTTTTTTTTTATGGGAAAATACGTATGTTTAACATTACATTTTAAAACATTTTACGAAAAATAATTTTTAACATTTTAAAAAAACGGTTTGGAGGATGCCATGGAAGAGGCTGCTGGCCCTAGTAGGCAAACTAGGGCCAAAAAAAAAAGGCAGCCACAATTCACAAGGAAGGAGATGGAGGTTTTGGTGCAAATGTGCAATGACAACCTGGCACAGGCACCAAGGAATATGGGTGCAACCCAGAGATGGAAACTGTGGGACGACAGCCAGTGGTGTCAATGGTGTGGGTGAGTTTGAACCCGGGAGGTCAAACGCCAGTACGTAAAAACTACATTTTAGTAAAAAGTGTTTACAGGTCAAAATACTGCAGGAATAATGCCAAATTTTAAACCAACAGATGGAGCGACTTCAAATATCGGCTTAAATAAAAACTGGCTGATAGGGCTAGGCATGCAAGGGGAACAGGTGGGGGTCCCACCCCTGTGTCACTTGAGCTCACAGATTTGGAGGAGCTGGCCCAGGGGTGTGTGCAGGATGAGCAGGTGTTTGGCGTGTCGAACATGGATACTGACATGCCAGACTTTGCAGCTCCTCATGTTGCCCCAGGTAAATGTTGTAAGGTTACCAACTCAGAAATGTGTTTTTGACAATATCTAGATTATAATTTTACTCTTTTTTCTCACAGAGACACAGGCGGATGAGTCTGCTCCAGAGGTGAGCTTTGGCCGCAGAATTTCTTCTGGCTCTGCAGGGGAGGAAGCAGTAGATCCGGCTGTGGACCCTGTGGCAGACAGTCCAGAGCATTCCCCTTCGCAGGCAGTGGCCCTCCTCACTGATCTCAATGGTAAAACGGATCAGCAGACTGAGATTCTGCTGAGGATGGACGCCAATCTGCTACGGGTGGCGGACGCCCTGGAGCAAAGTGCTGCGGCCAACGTGACCATTGCTAAGGCCCTTGCGGAAAATACTGGGGCCAACGTGCGAATAGCAAATGCCCTGGAGCAGCTCGTTCGCCAACACATGTTGGAGCCGGCCTCCCTTCCTGCCGGAACATCAGGACCCTCCACCTCTGGCACAACAACAGCCATCCCTCCAAATGTGCCTAGCCCTATGCCTAGTCCAGAAGCCACAACATCTGCCTCTGGCCAGGCCAGCCGAAGGACTTCCCATACCCGTTCAGGCTCCCTCCAACCCCCAGCCAAACGGCCTAAAAGGCGATGACAGCACTGGCTAATTTCCCCACAATCCTTCTCTGTGTTTGCCCCATATTCCTGCATGGCAAAAACCTCCCTCTCCTTTCTTGTGAATTGTTTTTTTGTTTTATTTCTGTTCGAATGCCACTTATTTGTTGGTGTGTGGGCAAAATTATTTCTCGATTTTGGCCCATGAAAAAAAATGTTTACTTTACAAAAAACTTGAAACAAAAAAAAACAAAATATTAATAAACTTTGTGAATAAATCAACAATAGAATTTTGCCATTTTGTTTCCAAACTGGTTAAAAGGTAATCCCTCTAACAAACTTACAAACAGTACAACGGAAATAGAAACATTTCATATTTTGCCTTAAAAACAAGGGTTAAAATCAATTTATGAGTTTTAATTAACAATTATCAAAAAACAAAAGGACGATTGGTTTCTTGGTCAAAAAATAAAATAGAACAAAACCAAACATGCGTACAATATTGTTTGCCTACAAAATAAACACTTACAAATATGTAAAAAGCACTCAAAAAACCCAAACATTTGTTAGCTAATTGATTGTATGCCCCAGAAATTAGCAGCTGAGTAGTTCACCTGCGTTCGGTTTTTAGCTACTAAAAAAGGTCTATTTGCTAAACACCTTAGAAGCTGTTTAGCAATTAAAAGTTAATTGTTTTTGTTGTTGCCTCACTTCATTAATCGCAACACCATCGATGAGTCCGGGGAAGTACGAGGAGACCATCGTCATTGCGGTAGACTATACCAGACCCAAAGCTGAGCGAGCAGTCTTGATGGAAAATGGATCACAGTGACGTGTACAAAATAGCGTCCACATTGGACGTTCGCACAAGATAATACATGTACGCCCAAAAAACGCCTTGCCACGCCTGCGTTTTCTCATCTCCACCCCCATTACCACCCATAAACGGAACATTCTGTCAATCAAATGACATAGGTCACTTCCTGTTCGCTGTGTATACGAGCAATCGAGAAATGACCGCAATGATGCGGCCGCACATGCGCAATGAGATCCGGACGCATGCGTGGTTTAAAACAATCGAATGCGTACGAGCGAACGGCTGATAGCATCCGGCTCTGAATGAGGTCCCCAGTCCCACACAGATATGCAGTTGTCACATGTCAAATTAATCATCATAGTCTCCTGGTGTGTCTTATTCAAATCACATTGCGACTAAGACGCATTTTCGGTCAAACAAGACGTGAAAAAGACACTTAGTGTAAGCAGGGTTCCACGGGACCTGGCATGCCAAGAGGAGCTGTTTGGCATGACTGCAGCAATAATGTTTGAGGACACATCTGTAGGAGGTTTGATAAAACTTAATAAAATTGAGGCAATACAAAATTGTCCACAACCCCTAAATAAGAGGCAGGTAATTCACTGGGTATTACAGAAGGTAATACCCAGTTGCTACCATTGCTGTCCCTTTGACTGACCTTACCAAATGTAAACGGTCAGTTATGAGTGGAATCATGAGTCAGTAAAGGCTTTGTCATGCTTGTGTTTGTTTGTGGAACTGGATTAGAGTCGCTGGTTGAAATGGGTTCTGGATCATGAATCTGAAAACTGGATGGTCTTCTATATTTCGGCTCATGAGATGTAGGGCAGAATTTACGAAGCAGCGGCTTCTGTAAGCCACTGCTTCCCAGCAGGTTGCATATACATATTTAAAACTGCACCCGCAGTCAGTGTAAAGCCCGGCGTGCTTTACACCGACTCCGAGTGCCGGTAAAGATATTCACTTGCAACCCGCTGGGAAGCAGCGGCTTACAGAAGCCGCTGCTTTGTAAATTCTGCCCGTGGTCTGAGGCTGAATGAAGCTGAGCAGTACTGGGGAATTGGCTGAGACCTAGAACAGAGGTGCGGAGTCTAACATGCTGGTGGTTTTCACCAGAGAGACCCACAAAGGAGTTTTTGCTTAGCTGCACCCGAGATGCAGGTCGCGGTCCTCTGCTTGGGTTTCCCTGTACTGGCAGCTGATGACTGAAACTCCAGGAAGGACCAGACTGGACAACACCGGGTTGGAGCCAATAGTATAGGACATCAGACTGGAACTGATGGTGTAGGAGATCGGACTCGAAACGATGGTGCTGGATATCGGACTGAAACCGATCGTGAAGGCTATCGGACTGAAACCGATGGTGCAGGATCACCGGGATGATACTGGAGCTAGTGGTGTAGCGAGATGATAATCTTCACTGAAGATTTATCGTAGGAATAACTGCAGACACTCAGATGAAATCACAAAGCTAGGCTGAGGACAACATTGCTCTGGCAAGTGCTAAGATAATACTTGTATACCCCTGGGAGAGCAGGGATTGGCTGCAGACATCAGGTTTCAGCAAACTTGTCTAATATTGGTGAATGAACAGTCACCTGATTCAGACTATCACGGCTGCGCCCGGCAGCCAACACTGGAGGGAATGCTTCACATGGAAACTGCAGGAGGTAAGAAGAAACTACAACTGGAGGGAGTCTGTCATGGATTCGGATCATGGAGCTGGGAACCAGGTAAATGAATCGGTGGCTTCAACAGATAGTGTGGTTTGTGACAGGCTTTTTATGCATTAATGGTTGCACTGTGCACTCAACCAGTTTTGATGACACCTGACTTTAATTAAAAAGAAATTTGTTGTACAGACAGTTGCATCGGATGTAGGGATAGGTTCTGTTCTGTCTCAAGTAAATAAGAGGATGCTCTTCACCATGTTTGCTCCAAGTAGGAAACTGAATGTACATGAGAGAAATTATGCCAATGCAGAAAGAGAAGTTTTGGCAATTAAATGAGCATTAGAAACACTCAGGTAGTACTTTTTGGAAAGAAAATTTAGGTTAATTACTGATTATGTTCCTTTGAAATGGATGTCTGAGAATAAAGAGAGCAATAGGAGAATATCAAGATGGTTCATGGTATTATAACATTTAAAATTCTCAGTGGAACATAGGCCAGGAAGCTAACTGGCCAATGTAGCAACTTTCTTCCATGCCTTTTGTTTTAGGACTACAGGTATTATGCCCCACAGGTCGAAACAGGTGGGTAGGATATGTGACAAAAGCATGGGGAAGTTGTTGATGGGAGGTTTATATGTCCCAGGTTCTTAACGTCAGTGTGGTAATTATCCAGGTAATGAGCAGCCTTGATTGCCAGACCACCTGTGAGAGAGTGATAAAAGGTGTTAGTTTCTTTGGGCAGTCTCTCACTACCTGAGGAACAGGCTGACAGATCTGTTGAGAGACACTGCTATGGCTTTATGTAATTCTGTATTTAAAGCAGGGACGTGCGGTGAGGTCAATGGATGGGGAGGCACTGGCTAGTATCAGAGCCAGATTTATACACACATGTAGGAACCTGCCCCACTTGCACAGATCTCCCCCGCACATACAGACCTCCCCCAGCATAAAAGATTTCCCCCTAGCAACGGACCCTCCTCACCTTTTTCTCCTTTGTGTGATTCTTTGTCTGCATATTCCAATTTTCTTCCCTCCTCAGTGCTGCTGCTGAGCTCCGATGCCTGAGTACTTCCTGGACTGGCCACTGATCATCAGAGGTGTCCATCAGCGCTCAAGGCATGCCCCCTCACTGTGAGGCATGCCTCCGTTAGCTCTTTTTTTTCTTTGTGTTTTATTGGCTTTTTTGTGGCCCAGTCCAAGCTCCAGGCAGTGTCTGAGCTATCAGAGGTGAGGCTGAGCTCTTACTGCATCATCTCTCATCTCTTTATTTCCAGGGAATGCTGCAAGTTTGGTAAGTTTTTGCCTATAAAAATGATCAGAATAATACAATGAAGATATTCATAAGTTATTATTCTAATCAATTTTATAGTTAAAACTCTGTAAAATGGCAGGGAGTATGAGAGGGTAGGCTCTACCTCCCCTGTCTACCCTGACTGCACATCCCTGATTTAAGGGGTGGAATTTATTTTGTTTTTTGTTTTTTCGCTGCAGTAACTAGCAGTGGTTACTTGTACATATACAGGATGCCTCTGTCTGCTGCTTTTGGCTTAGCACTCCGGCCATTGGACTGATTGATAAGGAGTGCTGGTCCTTTTGTGTGTGTGTGTGTGTGTGTGTGTGTGTGTATATATATATATGTATATATATAATTGTGTGTGTGTATGTATGTATGCATATATATATATATATATATATATATATATTTATTTTTATTTTTTTTCTACATCAGGGTCCATAGGGTATCCACAGGATACCTTGGGGTATAGGTGATGACGTCAGGCATCGGGCACCATAGAGTTAAGTTTTCAGCCTCCCAGGATGCACTAGGGTCCCCCTCCTATACCCCGCCCCTGAGCCAAGGCATCTCAGTTTCGTTGGTGCCCGGCTCGGAGTCGGAGCACCTGTTTAGAGGCGGGCTAAGGATAGCCCCTGAAGTTTTCTTCAAGGCAGCTGTGGCTGCCCATCTGGAAGTACAGCATGGACAGTCACTACTGACGTCCATGCTGTCTTCCCTACACCTCCGCCGGTACCACAACGCCGGTACTGATCCGGGGATGCTGGTAAGTATCTGGGGTCACAGCTAGCGGTGACCCCAGATGTTTTGGACCATGGCCGGATTCAAGGGGGGCAGCAGGTAAGCAGCGGGGTCCCGCGGTGGGTCCCCGCTTAAACATGGTCCAGAGTCCCCAGGCAGGGGGCTCCCTGGGGACTGGCTGCAGGGTGGAGCCAGGTAACAAACCTGCGCTTCCACTACCCCCCTGGGACAGCGGACCGCAACTGAGCGGTAGCGCTGCGGCGTCCCAGGGGTTAATTGCATGCCAGGGGAGCGCGTCTTTCCTGTACACAGCCATCGCCTCCCCGCTGCACATAGCCGTCTCTGCACCTGCCGATTGGCCCTGTGGCAGCGCTCCTCTGCCAGGCCGGCCTCCTCTCTGCTCCTCGGTGGCCATCTTTACAGAAGCATGGTGAACGCTGCTGGACGCTGCTGATCAGTGGCATCGTGGTCTGGATCCCCCGGCATACCTCTCCTCCGTTGGAACAGGTCTGTAAATGCAGCGCTGTGTCCTACCAGACTCTGTGTAGTTGAGGATCAGAGCTGATAGTGCAGGGATTGAGTTCTTTGCATGGTATGTGACTGCTGCTAGCGTCTGCTGCCTGTACTTTCACTTTCTACTGTCAGCCTTTTCACTGTCCCTGCTCTTCTGCTGAAGCCCTTGCGGTGCGGTGATTGCAGGGCGGTTCTCCCACTATACTAACGAGTATCAGTGAGAGGGGTCACATACTTGCCATCATGTCTGAGAATGATTTTCCTCTCCAGCTTCTGTGTACTACGTGCAAGGTACCTATAGCGGAGGGGGAGGGTAGAGCAGCAGTGTTTTTTATTGGCGCGACCAATTACTGTCACGACTCCGGTACAGGAACCGCCCTGGGCTTGTTTCGCCAAAGCGCTTACAACCCTAGTGGGCCAGTTAGCTCCGCAACCTGCGTTCTCTCAGATGGGATTGTCCCAGCAGTCAGCGGTGTCGTCACCCATGCAGGGGTTCCCGAGACAACTGATGGTACCCCACAGTCTCCCTATTTCCCCTCCTCAGGTCTCTCAAGAGCCTGCGTGGGTTAATTCACTGACAAGCTCTGTACAGCATTTGTCGGACGTGTTACAAGGGGAGTCTGTGTTGCGGCCTCACAAGCGGCCGGTGGTGTCTCTGTCTGCTCCTTATGGGGATGACGACGGGACGTCCGATGATGGGGAGATTCTGGATCTTTCTGAACAAGAATCTCTCCGTACTAAAGAGTCGGACGCTAAGTCTAAGGTTTATATTCCTGGCCTTATTCGTGCAGTCTGCACAGCTTTAGTTATTGAGGATGATGATCCTCCGGTGTCAAAAGTCCAAATATGCCTTTTTCAAGGATATTAAGGGTGACGCCGCTGTGTTTTCTCTTTCGGGGTCAGTTAGTAGACCATTTAGAGGAGGAGTGGAAACGTCCTGGCCAACGGTATCAGCCTCAAAGACGTTTAGCGGTGGCTTATCCGTTTGCGGACAATTATTTCTCTATGTGGGAATCCCCTCCTCAGGTGGATTCTCATGTGACACACCTAGTACGAAGTGCCACATTGCCCATGCCCTCCATGTCCTCCTTGAAGGATGCTACAGACCGTAAGGTGGAGATCTGCCTAAAGTCCATTAATTCCCTCGCGGGGGGGGGGCATCCAGACCGGTTATGGCCGTATGTTGGGTAGCCAGAGCTATGGAGCGCTGGGCCGATTCGTTTGGAGGCGTCTTTGGATTCCGACTGTTCGGCTGAACAGTCCGAGTTGATAGGCAACCTCCGGGATTCGGCCACTTATATCAATGAAGCGGCCTTGGATATTAGTACCCCCACTTCTCGCATTTCCTCGGCAGCTGTGGCTGCTCGTCGCACCTTATGGTTGCGATCCTGGAAGGCGGACGCTGATTCCAAAAAGGGATTGGAAGCTTTGCCATTTAATGGAGAAGTCCTCTTTGGTCCGGATCTGGACAAAATTGTGGCCATGCTGGCGGCAGCCAAGTCTGCATGTCTCCCGTCTGCTGCGGTCCCTTCCAGTTCGGGTACGTCGTCCTTTCGGCCTTATAGGGCCCAGGGTAGGCCTAAGGCACAGTCCTTTCCCCGACAGGCTGGGCCCAAGAAATCGGCCAAGCCTAGGAAACAGGCCTGGAGTACCAGACGTCTGGCCCCTAAGTCAGATGACAAACCTGTGGCCTGACGGTCCGGGCCTCCCTTTGGGGGATCCCAAAGTGGGAGGCCGCCTGCTGCTGTTCGCCCAGTGTTGGTCGATAACACGACAGACAATTGGGTTCACGAGGTGGTTTCTCACGGGTATGCCCTCTCCTTTCGGCACAGGCCCCCATCCCGATTCTTCACCACGGGACTTCCCTTAGACTAGACCAAAGCCATGGAACTGCGGAATGTTTTGCACACTATGCTCCAGGCTGGAGTTATAGTGCCTGTTCCATTCTCCCAGAGAGGCCAGGGTTTCTATTCCAATCTATTTTTGTTGCAGAAACCCAATGGGTCGTACCGTCCGATTCTCAACCTCAACCTTCGGATGAAGACCCTACGATCCATCATTCTGGCGCTGGAACCTGGACATACAGGACGCTTTCAGTTCTGGGCGTTACCTTTTGGCCTGGCGACAGCACCATGTGTATTCACCAAGGTTATGGCGGTCATGGCGGCGTCCCTGCGGCTGCAGGGAGTCCGCATGTTGCCGTACCTAGACGACCTTTTGTTGGTAGCAGGGTCTCCAGAGCTCCTTCTACGCCACTTGGATCTGACGATTGCAGTACTGCAACGCCACGGCTGGTCGATAAACTGGAAAAAGTCCACCCTGATCCCGTCTCAGAGGGTTCTGCACCTCGGAGCCTTATTGGACTCCAGTCAGCAGAGGATCTTTGTGACGGGGGAAAAGATCTCTGCCTTGCAGTTGAGGGTGCACAGTTGTCTGCAGAGTCGCCGTGTGTCTCTGCACTCGGCGATGAGGTTACTGGGCTCCATGGTGTCAGTTTTCGACATGGTGGAATATGCCCAGTTTCACTGCAGCAATTGATCCTGTCCAAATGGACTGGACTGTCTCAGAGTCTAAAATCCCAGACGATGGTGCTCACTCCGGAGGTTCGCCTGTCCCTTGCCTGGTGGTTTCAGATGACCCATCTCAACAAGGGTCGTCCGTTTTGGGTGGCGAACTGGGTCCTATTGACAACGGACGCCAGCTTTCGGGGCTGGGGAGCGGTCACGGGTCCACACTTGTTATAGGGCAGATGGACTCAGGCGGAAACGGAGCTTCCGATAAACATCTTGGAACCGTTTTCAATGCTCTCCAGCAGGCACAGCGGGTTCTCCAAGGTCACCCGTGCAGGTCCAGTCGGACAACGCCACCACCGTGGCCTACATAAATCGACAAGGAGGAACCCGAAGTCGGGCGGCATTCGTAGAGGTGTCCCGCATTCTGGTCTGGGCGGAGTGCAATCTCCCGGCCATATCGGCAGTATTCATCCCGGGAGTCCTTAACTTCTGGTGGCAGGTGGGGTCTTCCAGAGATCGACCTCATGGCGTCACGGCACAACATCAAGTTGCCGGTGTACGGGTCTCGCACAAGAGACGAGAAGGTGTCTCTGGTGGATGCTCTGTCCGTCCAGTGGACGTTCCGGTTTGCTTATCTATTTCCTCCGTTTTCCCTTCTTCCACGGGTAATCCGGAAATTCAAACAGGAAGGAGGAACGCTCCTGTTGATAGCTCCCGCTTGGCCCATGAGGCACTGGTTCTCAGACCTTCAAGGTCTGTCCGTGGACAGTCCTGTGGTTGCCGCTGCGACCGGACCTACTGTCTCAGGGTCCTTGTCTTCACCCGGACCTGACTCTGCTGTCTGACGGCAGGTCCAGGGGGTTTTCCAGCTCTGTAGTACGAACTATGCTAAGAGGACGGAAGCCTTCTTCTGCGAGAATATACCATTGTGTGTGGCATACGTTCTTCCAGTGGTGTCGGCTGAGAGGTTATGCACCTCGGGAGTTCCGTCTGTCTAGAGTATTGGCTTTCCTACAGGCGGGATTAGACCATGGTCTTCGTCTTGCTTCTTTGAAGGTGCAGGTGTCTGCCCTGTCCGTCTCGTTCCATCGTAGGATTGCTATAATCCCTGATGTGCGCACCTTTATGCAAGATGTTCGAATTCAGCCGCCTTTTGTTCCACCGGTGGCGCCTTGAGATTTAGCTGTGGTCCTGAGGGCTCTCCAGGGACCGCCATTTGAACCACTGGGCTCAGTGGACCTTAAATGGCTGACAGCTAAAACAATTTTCCTTCTGGCCATCCCTTCGGCCAGACGTGTTTCTAACTTAGGGGCTCTATCCTGTAGACCCCCTTTTCTGATTTTTCATGGGAAAAGGGCAGTGCTGCGCACTCGTCCTGAATTTCTTCCCAAAGTTGTTTCACGTTTCCATATCAACGAGGAAATCGTTGCGCCGGCTTTTAACTCACCCGACCTTTCAGTGGGTGAGGCCACTTTGGACGTTGTGCGGGCCTTAAGGATTTATGTTGACCGCACTTCCTCATTTCGGAAGTCGGACGCCTTGTTTGTCCTCTATGGCTTCCGTAAAAAGGGTTGGCCTGCTTCAAAGCAAACTTTGGCAGGTTGGATTCGGATGGCAATTTCTGAAGCTTATCTTCATGATGGCCTTCCTGTTCCATCCTCTGTGAGGGCTCATTCCACTAGGTCTGTGGGTCCTTCGTGGGCAGCTCGACGTGGTGCCTCTGCAGTCCAGATCTGTAAGGCTGCCACGTGGTCCTCTGTCCACACCATTGTGAGGTATTACGCCACCTTTTGACACCTTCGCCTCTCAGGATGCTTCCTTCGGGCTGCAGATTCTCCTTTCAGCACAGGAGCGTCCCCACCCTTGAAGGATAGTGCTTTGGGACATCCCCAAGGTATCCTGTGGATACCCTATGGACCCTGCAGTTGAAAATAAGAGATATGGTAAGACCTTACCTTTGTTATCTCTATTTCTACGAAGTCCATAGGGTTCCACAGGACTCCAGCCCTGTCGAACCTGTGCTGCAGATGGGCTTTACTCCGGTCACCGTTTTTTCCGTCTCCATCTGGTGAGAATGTGATTCTTGTGTATGTCCAGATCTTTTTTCTCTCTTCCTTCTCCTCCTCCGGCCTATGGCTTGGTACGTATCTGAGTTGCCTTGGCTCGGGGGCGGGGTATAGGAGGGGGACCCTAGTGCATCCTGGGAGGCTGAAAACTTAACTCTATGGTGCCCGATGCCTGACGTCATCACCTATACCCCAAGGTATCCTGTGGAACCCTATGGACTTCGTAGAAATAGAGATGACAAAGGTAAGGTCTTGCCATATCTCATATTATTTTATATATATTAAAAAAATATAGCTCCACCAAATTTTAGCAGGATGGTGTAGTTTGACTAGGATTAGGTCTTTGCCTAGGTTTGAACTTCATCAGGGCCACACACTGTCACACGATCCTTAAAAATGGGGACACTCTTAAATTACACCGGTTGCGGGTCTGGCTCAAGTGGAAATTGGTAGTCTGACAAAAATCTTTGTGATAGCTACAAATATATCTTTTTTAACCTCACAGCAAGTGTCAAACTTTGACACATGCATGTTCATCTTAAATCCAGAGTTAAGCTGGGTACACACTTAACGATCTGTGTACCCAGTGCACCTTACACATTATGCCACACAGTAATGCCTCTTATACATAATGCCACACAGTAATGCCTCTTATACATTATGCCACACAGTAATGCCCCTTACACATTATACCACACAGCAATGCCCTTTACAGATTATGCCACATAGTAGTAGTGCCCCATATAATATAATATTTCTCACCATAGTAGTAGTGTTCCTTACACATTATGCCACACAGTAATGTCCCTTACACATTATGCCCCCCAGAAACTCACCTGAGCCGGAACCAATTCAACATCTCTGCCACCTGAGCCCCCCTTGGTGGCCCTAACTGGACCTTCCTACCTTGTGTGCATGACTGAGTGCAGCGGAAGCTGCGGGCCACGGAGGCAGCACGGGCACCATAGCAGCCACACCCCTTGCATCCGCGGTAGTTACTCCACTGTTTGCATGCATTTTAGCAAACTGTGCGCGTGTGTCTGTGTGTGTGTGTATATATATATATATATATATATATTTATATACACACACATACAATTTGTGATAGAAGCACTGGAACAGTTTTGAATGGCTTCTATGTCTGTCCCAGATTCCTGTCCTATGTGTTTTAAAACCCCCAGGAGAAGTCTTTTTGGAAAGACAGACTAGAAATGTCGGCTTTAGTGAAAAGCCGGAATGGGTCCTGGGGGTGTGTATGTGAGGAGAGGGAGGGCTCCATCCACAGGCCACTCCAGGTGTTGGGCCTTTCAGCCTGGTAGCAGGCTCGTTAAAGCTTGCACATGAAAGTGGCTCAGATAATCTGGGTTTTGTTATAGCTGATGTCTCATACCTGGGAGGGCAGGCCCACAGGCTAGTTTGCTCTGAGACACTGTATGTTACCACCTGTAAGTACTGTGGCCGTGAACTTATTTAGTGTTCTGTTAGTGAGGGAACCTGCTGTCTAGTTAGAGCCCAGACAGGCTAGGATTTTTGTTTGTGTTTGTTTGTGTCCAGTACAATAAAGACTGGCTCCGACCAGCTTGCACGAGAACCCCAGAATTGTGTCCTGTTTCTCTGGCTGTTGTGTGTATAAAGAGGGGAGTCCATCTACCCAGGAGAGGGACTCCTATCCCGACTGTGTCACAATTGGTGGAGAATGCGGGCAAGCGCACTCTGAAATTTCAGCAAGGAAAAAAATTTCCTTTAGAATTTAAAGGAACAGACACGTAATTGTAGAATCCATGAAGGTGGCGTCAGCAGATGCTTAGAGAAGCCAGATTCATCTTCCAACCTGCACCTAAAGATAACATGGAGGACATTGTTAAGGCCTTGCTCCAAGCTACGGCAGCTCAGCAGGAAACGAACAACCTTCAGCAGGAAGCTACCAGAGCTCAGAGGATTACACCAATGTGCAACTGTTGGCATTGGAGACAGCTCAGAGGTAACAAGTCACTATCGAGGAAACCCGCCAGGCCTTAAAAGAGGTAGTACAACACTTGGTAGCCTGGTCTGGAGATGCATCCACTGACCGGGATGCACACTCGCTCCAAGTGATGATGTGGAGGCGTATCTCACAGCATTTGAGAGAACCGCAGAAAGGGAGAGTTGGCCCAAAGAACAGTGGGCAAGTCTTGTGGCACCCTTCCTGTCTGGAGAACCACAAAAGGCCTACTATGAGTTGTGCCTGGCTGATGCAAAGGACTATATGAAAAGCTAAAACGGGAGATCCTAACTCGCTTGGGGGTCACCTCGTTTGTTCGTGCCCAACAAGTCCACCACTGTGAATTCCAAATGGAATAGCCTCCACGCTCACAGATGCATGACCTCGTCCATCTAACCACAAAATGGCTACAGTCCAAGACGCAGACAGGACTGCAATCGCTACCTGCATCTCTGCGCAAGTGGGTGAGCCATGCAGACCCTAAGTCCGCAGACTAGTTAGTTGAACTGGTGGAGAGGTATGTGGCGGCTGAGGAGCTATTGAGTCTGCCCCGCCGAGCCACGATGGCGCATCGGCGAACTCCCATCGACACGGGTAAGACTGTTCCAGGGGAGAAAGGTGCTGGGTGATGGAATGTACTTAAGACTGAGGGTGTGGAACCTGGAGATAGGCTAGCAAGGCCAGGAAAACAAAAACCATTATTAATTAAATAACAAGGAGCGCAGATAGATATCAAAGGTATCAAACAGTTTTTAATATAAAATATTCATAAACACATTAAATAATAATAAAAGTTATATTAGATTGCGCAAAAACATTGCTACACAATCAAAGGAATAATATTGTAACTTCAGAAACAATTGATAAAATATGTGCCAATTATAAATGATCTCCGTCTAATTGAAAGCCCAATTTTGGGGGCAGCTAGATTAGTATCCTTTGAGACCAAATAATGTTCAGCAACCATTAAGAAAAATAGTTCTTATCTTTCTCTCCAGAGAAGTCTCACCAGCTAAATTAAAACTCCACTTTCTTAGTGTTAAGTGACCTTTTATGTCAGTCCAGGTTAGCAGCCCATATATAAGAAAAATGTTAGAATCGTGAGTCTTTTAGGAGAAGATAACACAGTCTCCTAATTACTTTCTTACCACTGCCGCTGTTGAAAGCAGTGAGGGCTCTGCTTGATCGATCTCCACTGAGAGATGGAATGCAGGCTGCTGCTGTTAGAAGCAGTAAGGACTCTGCTTAATCAGCTTCACTGTTCTTAAGAGCAGGATGACGGTGGAGAGAACGGCACACTTCACGAGAGGGAGTCTGGTGAGAACTCACGCTGATCAGCTGTTGGTCAAAAGAGACCTAGTGGTCCGGCAGTATATAGTTTAAGGCAGCTGCTTTGAGACGGAGTGTCCCTGTTCCTTAACGCGTTTCTCCGCTGTTAAGAGTAGCGGTTTCCTCAGAAGGCAAAAAAGGAAGGTAGTGTGTCCTGGAGGAGAGGTATGTGGCGGCTGAGGAGCTGTTGAGTCTGCCCCACTGAGCCACGATGGCGTATCGGCGAACTCCCATCGACACGGGTTAGACTGTTCCAGGGGTGCTGGGCGATGGAATGTACTTAAGACTGAGGGTGTGGAACCTGGAAATAGGCCAACAAGGCCAGGAAGGTTCCTGCCCCGTAAAAGACTAGATAATACTGTGATTCAGTGTTTCTGATGTGGTGGTTTCCGCCATATTGCAGCTAATTGTTCACTTACCTCTGAACCTATGCATTGTGATACTGCTCATGTCAACCGCAGGGGGTCTTTCTTTGCACAGCCAGCCTGTACTGCTGACCGGCAGGCTGAGATAGTTAAACACGTGTGTACTCACTGTAGAAGGCAGCCGAGTACAGGCTCTGTTAGATTCTGGTAGCCTGGTTACACTTGTGAAAGCTGAACTGGTGAGCCCCTTGAAGCGTAAGGGGAAAACTGTTGGTGTGACCTGCATACATGGGGATACTCGGTAGGTATTGTATTACTGCAGAAGTGAACATCGAGACACCATGTGGTTCCGCGATAGTCTCTGTGGGTTTGGTACATGGCTTAATGTATGATGCAGTTTTGGGGAGAGACTTTGCTCTCTTCTGGAAGTTGTGGGAAAGCCGATTTTGCACAGAGGTAAACCGCCCTGACCCGTTTGAGAAGGTTACTGGTGTAGTAGATAAATAAAGAAAAAGGGAGCGCAAATAGAAATCATGTACATTTAATAAAATAAGTAAGAGTTAAAAAGTAAAAATCACATATAGAAAGACATAAATATCACAAATAGAGTGCACATTGATATGGAATTCCAACTGTGCCTCAGACAGTTATGTGAATGAGGACAGCAGCATTAGTATACCATGTAATTAGTATCAGTAATTCAGAAGCATCAAACGTTGTAGCAAGTGACCTATAAGAGAACATGTAGTATCCAGTCACATGAAAAAAGGGGGAGTAGTTCAATTTTCAGAAAAAAAGATTGATTCTATTTGCGCTCCCTTTTTCTTTATTTATCTTCTTCCCTATTAGGGGCTAGCCACCCCTTAGGTGAGCTGCTCCTAAGATTTAATCTTTTAGAAAACAGCGCCCGGTTATCCTTTATTTTTCATTACTGGTGTAGTAGCAGAGGAAGTTTCTTCAGTGTCAGAGATGTTCCCTTTTTCTAGTATGATTGGCGAACTAGAGAATGCGGAGCGTGATGGTGGCTTGCCAACTGATGTGCCTCCCACTGAGGTGGGAAGTGCTGTTGAGCCAGTTGATAGTCTGCTTGATTTAGAGGTTAGAAGAGAGGTCTTTGCCGTGGAGCCGTTAAATGACCCTACTCTGGTAAAAGCCAGGGAGAATGTCAAGGTGATCGATGGCAAACCCATAGACCCCGATAGGCCTTTGTCATATCCTCACGTGGCAGTATGTCAGGATTTTTTGTATCAGGTGACTAAGAAGGGGGAAGATATTGTGGAATAATTAATAGTTCCCAAAGCATACAGAAGAACAGTGTTAGATCTGGCCCATGGTCATATAACGGCAGGCCACCTAGAGGTAGAGAAACCACTGAGTGAATTTTACAGAGGTTTCTCTGGCCCGGGGTCCATAAAGAGGTATCTGACTATTGTGCATCCTGCCCTGAATGTCAGTATCATGCTCCAAGGCCACATTTTAAAAGTCCACTAGTCCCATTACCCATTATTGAGGTGCCATTTGAAAGAATAGCAATGGATTGGTTGGACCCTTAATGAAGTCTACCCGGGGCCATCAATATATTCTGGTGATAATGGATTATGCTACCAGGTACCTGGGAAGCGATACCGTTGCACAATACGTCAACCAAGACCATTGCTAGAGAGCTAGTCCAGTCCGTATAAAACCGTTATTGAGCATGTTTCCCAAATGCAAGTAAGAGTTGCTGCTGTGGTGCTGATAGTGAGAAAGCACTTGGAACAGGCCCAACAGGCACAGCAGAGGGTATACAACCGCAGTGCTCGGTTACGTGTCTTTGCTCCTGGGGACAGAGTGTTGGTGTTGGTTCCCACAGTAGAAAGTAAACTCTTGGCTAAGTGGCACGGACCCTTTGAAATTTTTGAAAAAGTGGGGCAGGTTAATTAAAAAGTTTACCAGCTGGGGAAAAGAAAGCCAGAACAGCTATACCATGTAAACCTTATAAAACCCTGGAAGGATAGAGCAGCTCTGTCAGCCGTCCAAGGGCCCCTCCAGTAAACCCAGGGCCCTTGGTTCCCGAAGTGACAGTGGCAAAAACCCTGTCAGCGGTTCAACAGCAGGAAGTTAAGGAATTTTTTATCGGAAATTGGGTGCTGTTTTCTGACATACCAGGAAAAACCATGGTCATTAAACATGACATAATCACTGACCCAGGGGTTAAGGTTAACCCAAAGCCCTATAGGTTACCAGAAGCCCAAAGAGATTCAGTATCGAAAGAAATTAAAAAAAATGTTAGAGTTGGAGGTAATTGAAGAATCGCATAGTGAGTGGTCAAGTCCCATTGTGCTTATTCCAAAGCCAGACGGGAGTGTGCGTTTCTGCAATGACTTCCGGAAATTGAACAGTGTGTCAAAGTGCGATGCCTACCCAATGCCTAGGGTGGATGAACTAATTGAAAGGCTAGGGACAGCCAGTTATTTAACCTCTCTTGACTTAACCAAAGGGTATTGGCAAGTGCCGTTAACTGAGAATGCCAATGAAAAGACAGCTTTTTCTGCACCAGAGGGGTTGTTCCAATACAAGATGTTGCCCTTTGGACTACATGGGGCACCTGCTACCTTCCAAAGAATGATGGATAGGATTCTAAGGCCCCGTAGACAGTATGCCGCTGCTTTTCTAGATGATGTGGTCATTCATAGCCCTGATTGGCAGTCTCACTTGCCCAGAGTACAAGCAGTGTTGGACTCCATCTATAAGGCAGGTTTGACAGCCAACCCAAGAAAATGTTGTCTAGGAATGGAATAAGTAAAGTATCTTGGATACACCGTTGGCAGAGGTTTGGTAAAGCCACAGCTTACAAAACTGGCCACTACCCCTGAATAAGAAGCAGATGAGAGCCTTCTTGGGGATTACTGGGTATTATAGGAGGTTTATACCCAATTTTGCCACCATTGCAGTCCCACTGACTGACCTTACCAAAGGCAAACAGAAAGTCATGGTGGAATGGAGTTCTGAAGCAGAGAAGGCTTTTCAGGAGTTGAAAATAGCGTTGTGTTCCCAACCAGTTCTGGTTTTGACAGCGAGTTTGTTTTGCAAACTGATGCGTCAGAAATGGGTATAGGAGCGGTTCTGTCCCAGAGCAAGGAAGGTGAGGAACACCCTATTTTTTACCTAAGCAGGAAATTAAATGTACATGAGAGAAACTATGCTACAGTTGAGAAGGAAGTACTGGCCATAAAATGGGCGTTGGAAACTCTCAGGTACTATTTGGTGGGAAGGAAATTCAGGCTGATCACTGACCATGCCCCATTGAAGTGGATGTCAGAGAACAAGGAGACCAATGGGAGAATAACAAGGTGGTTCTTGGCATTACAGAACTTTAAATTTTCGGTAGAACACAGGCCCGGAAGCCAGCTGGCCAATGTAGACGCTTTGTCACGAGTTCATTGCTTGGGGGCTGCAGTTGTACCACCCCACAGGTCGAAACAAGGGGGGGGTATGTGATAGAAGCACTGGAACAGTTTTGAATGGCTTCTATGTCTGTCCCAGATTCCTGTCCTATGTGTTTTAAAACTCCCAGGAGAAGCTGTTTGGAAAAACAGACTAGAAATGTCAGCTTTAATGAAAAGCCGGAATGGGTCCTGGGGGTGTGGATGTGAGGAGAGGGAGGGCTCCATCCACAGTCCACTCCAGGTGTTGGGCCTTTCAGCATGGTAGCAGGCTCGTTAGGGCTTGCACCTGAAGGTGGCTCAGATAAGCTGGGTTTTGTTATAGTTGAGTGTCTCATACCTGGGAGGGCAGGCCCGCAGGCTAGTTTGCTCTGAGACACTGTGTGTTGAGACCTGTAAGTACTGTGGATGTGAACTTATTTAGTCTTCTGTTAGTGAGGGAACCTGCTGTCTAGTTAGAGCCCAGACGGGCTAGGATTTTTGTGTGTGTTTTGTTTATGTGTCCAGTACAATAAAGACTGGCTCCGACCAGCTTGCACGAGAACCCAGAATTGTGTCCTGTTTCTCTGGCTGCTTTGTGTGTAAAGAGGGGAGTCCATCTACCCAGGAGAGGGACTCCTATCCCGACTGTGTCACAATTGGTGGAGAATGCGGGCAAGCACACACTGAAATGTACCCTGAAGTGATAAAACTAGGTCAAATAATTCGGAAATCATAAGATAGTGAATGCAAATAAAGGGCATACTTGCCTACTTTTGCAGCCTCTCTTCCGGGAGAAAACCAGAGGAGAGATGCTGCTGAATGGAGGTGGCTGCGGGACCTGCTGGTATGTGCCACTTGGCCCCGATGCCTCTTTTGGAATTCTGCAAATAGCGGATCTATCAAGAGGGGACAGGGACAATGACATGATATTCATACAAAACACATCATATTTGCCCCGCCCCCTCCCCATTTACCCGCAATTCATGGCATTATCCTCCCCATAGTGCACACTTCGCTAGGAGGTATGCAGGATGCCTGAAGGGTGCTTATTTTTCTGGGTGTCTGGGGTACTGCCTGCAGATTCTGGAGTCTCCTTCACGTTCTGGGAGAGTAGGCAAGTATGATAAAATGCCATTTAGACATTCTATGGAGAAAGGAAAGAGACCTCTGAGATCTAGATAAAGGACCAAACAATTAGATGCAAATTTTAAATGTATTGGCTTACTTGGCAGCAGGGCTGTCCACAGGGCATGGAACAGGATCGGTGCCTAGGCATATATACATTATAAAATGCACTATAATACCACTAAAATGTTGGTTATGAGCATTGAACTACCTGTTTTGGCTCTCTTCCCCATGACCTCTGAATTCATCATACTTTCTGTTGGATCATTTGTATTTTTTTCATTGAAAACAGCTGGGCTAAAACAACCAGTTCTCTTATTTTCTGCGCTGATTGGATTAACCCATTGTATTGTATCGTCCCCTTAAGATCTGTTTCATTCAAATTAAATCAGCCAGTGCAGCCAATGACAATTGAAGTACTGGCGGGGGGACTGAGGGCCTGACTCAGAGCCGCTCGTAAGCGAACGAGCGATGTTCGCACATCTGCGCATGCGTATGGGTCGTAATACGCATGCGCCAACCAGTCATTGCGGTTGGAAATCGTGCGCTCACAAAACAGCGAGGGCCTGCTAATTTGAGTGACAGAATGAGGCGTTTGTGGGTGGTAACAGGGGAAGGTGCTTGAAAACGGGGAGTGGAGATCCGAACGCAGGCGTGCCAAACAGTCAAAACGGGCGTTTAATGGGAGTGCATAATTAGTAAGGGAGTGTCATCGATCACGTCACTTTGTTGTCTTTTAGCCTGAACTGCTCGCAGTGATTGCGGGAAGTAAAACCTACCACAAGCACTGCGAGCAGTTCAGACTCCTTTCGATGTACTCGATTAATCTAATAAATAGCGGAGATGACGTATGGTGCAAACGGCCAGTGGGCGTCTTTACAAAATAGCGAGCATGTTTCGTTCGCTCGCTCAGACATAGAGGCTTCAACAGACCGCAAAGAGCGCTCAATTTAAATAGCCGGCCCCTTTTTCTGAACGACCGTTTGCAAATAGCGTCCGGCTCTGAATCAGGTCCTGAGAGCCATAAAATGGACATGTGGGTAATCTCAGGTGTTGGAATTCTATATTGTTTATTGATTATCAAATGTTGATGTACTGCATTATATAGTAATAATCAGAATATGGGGCTTTTTTTTGCCATTGGGTCTGATTCATTACAGATCGCAACTGTGATTTTGCACGCAGACGACCGATTGTTGCGTTCTGAGCATGCGAATGCATCGCGGTGCGCGAAGGTCTCACTGAGATTGCAGACCCATCGCAAAGTGATTGACAGGAAGTGAGCATTTGGGGGTGCTGATGGGGGGGTGGTTGGCGAAACGCAGGCATGTTTTAGCCACGGTTTTGGTATACGCAGCTTCAGCTCCCACTACGTACGGCGAGGTTAGCAATTTCTAAGTAAGGTCTGACCTTGTGCAATTGTGCGTGAGGCTACGATGATACTCAATGTTACCGATGGTTTCGCTGTTTAGCGAAGTATTACAGATGTAAGTAAGAGGAAGACTGCATAGCGATTGCTAACATTAGCATATTTTCGCAGTGGACCTGCGTGCGTAATTGCAGCTGCGATCACAATAGCAATCCGTAATGAATCAGGCCCATTGTTCATTAGATGATGAGGCTTTGCACTGTATATCGGTGATCAGATGATACATTTGCATTTCATGCATATCGGTGGCTCTACATTGTATGCATATAATGATGGGCTTTGCGTTTTATGTAGGTCATCATATTATGGGGCTATACATCGGATAATGGAGCACTGCAAGGTATATGACTAATGGATGAGTGGGCTGTGGTAATCCTATTACGTGGCTTTTTTTTTATTTTTACTGGTCATCAGATAGATTATGGTATTTGTCTTGTTTACTGGATATGTGATTATGAGGAGCTGCATTGTATATTGGTCATCAGATGATGGGAACCTCCAATTGATACTCATGATCAGATGAATAAGCCTTGCATTACACAATGTTGATCATCGGGTGTGGCTCTTCATTGTATATTGGTCATTAGATGAGTTCTGTATTTTATGTAGACAGGTAATCAAACAATGAGTGTCTTCCCTGTAGACATTAGTATTTAATATTAGCAGTCGTGTGTCAAAATGAATAACATTGTATAGATGTCAGCTTGCTTTGCCTTGTGCGAAAACACGAGGTCACAACTGTGCATTTTGTCAATAACTCCTATGTGTCTTCAGTACCTTACAGTTTTCAGCTTAAATAGTGAGTGACTTGAATCTCAGATTTGTATCTTACTGATTTGTTTAGTTTTCCTGAACTAATGGATCTGATTATATTTAAGTAAACCTATCCACCATGCTGTTTGTTGTGTCCTTTAGAGAAACTAACTACTGCATCTTAAATATACTGCCTAGGAGGTTGAAACTTCTCTGCCTTGCATCACTCTGGAGCTGGTCAAGAACCAAAGACAGCATTTTGGTAAATTCTTACACAATTTCATTATGTCTGGCAAAGGGCTTTTTACTAAGTCAACTGCAATGGGGGCTATGCTAAAAAAAACAGCTTTGAATTCTGTGCAAGGTGTTTGGAAATTGATTCTGTGAAGTGGCATATATGCAATGTGCTCTGCAATGCGGTGTACCCTGTAGTGTGCCACGCAATTGGGTCTGTGCAGAGTGCATGGTAATAGGGTATACAGAATTTCCCTGGCTGGCACCAGTTGTTTATTAAGGGAGTAATTAAGAATTGTAGCTATTTAGGATGGGTCTACATTCTACTTCCTTGGAAGCTCTATTTTTACCATCTGAAACCACTTATTTCTGATTTTAAAGTCTAAGTTAACCAAGAAACACCTTCTTCCTAACACCCCCCTAACAAGCAAGTGTGGTGTAATGTCAAGGAGCGCCGCTGCTACGGTTTTATCGCTGTCTTTTGCCAGCATTGATAACTGGCAACAGTGGACTGATTTGTTGTCCGACACATGCTCTGTGCAGTCTACACCTGTTTTAGAGAGTGACACAATACGTACTAGTAGACGTTTTTTTTTTTTTTAATATCACCGGTAAACATAAATTGGCAATTATAAAGTCATTAAAATCAATGTATTATAATTTAAAAACTGAACAATGGGTCACAGAACTGATTCATGAACATATTTTTGATCACAAGTGAAAAATGTTGGAACCCAGGAAGTAAGGGACATTTTTGATCATGTAATAGAAATGCACAAATTGTCATCTATCCTTAATTACGTTTTATGATCTACTAATGTATATTATTGCTAAGTGTGGTTTCTCTGTTCCCTTGCTTTTACTCGTATGCCGTGTATCCACTACGTGACATTTACTGAGCGATTGCAGGATTACGACATCGTAATCGTGCAATCGCTCAGTAATTGGGCACAAATCGCGCACATAAATGTCGGAAACGACCAGTGATGCGCGCTCCCATGCTGGTCAATCTTACCACAATGTCAGGTTGAGCATGTTCGGGGATGGTGGAGGGTGCCTACACTGAACGACTGAACGTTCATTGTAGGCCCAGCACAGACTGTGAAACGACTACACGACTGCAATGTCGTAATCGTGCTCTCGTTTCTATGTCTGCTAGTGGATACTTTTACTGATATTAAATATAAATACAACTTTTGACCATTTCTACAACATGACAGAACCACCCTCATTTAATTCATTATTTTTTCATGATAAAATGGCATTTCATGTTGTATTATAACAATACAGTATTTTCAATGTAGAAATATTGTTATGTTAATCTCTGTGTGTATAACATTAGTTTCCTCATGTGCTGACTAAATTATAGACCATGACATATCGTTCGATCACTTTTATCAGAAATCTCATAATTTTACCTCCCAGCTCTGGCACGCTTTTCCCAGGATGCAGTTCCTCCAAGTGACACTGGGAGCAGAGCTGAGAATTTTCAGCTGCGTCACAGAGCAGAGAGAGAAAAAACAGTCTGTGTCGACAGGTCTCTGAAAATCAGCTGCTGCTGCTGCTGCTACACAGAGAAGAGAGCTGTGGAAGTATCTTGGGCTGGGCTTTCTCATAATCTTAGCATCTTTACATAAACCAATGCCCCATCACCTATTTTCTCTGTTCTTATCCGTGAGCTACTGGGAAGGCGTCAAATTTTAATCCCGCAGTGGGGAGGTGAGGTGGTGGTTTGTTGGGAGGTGGGTGAGCAGAGTGACAAGATACGTATTTGAGAATGGGGTTTACGAATGGGTTAATGGCAATTCTGGAACCTTCTACCCGTACATGGAGGTCACGCGGTTACCCAAACCTACGCAGCAGCAATTGGGGGGTGAGCGCACTCTTATTCCTTGAGTCTGGCTGTTTCCACAGACATACTACAGAACCCGGAGGTATTAAAAGCTGCGTCATGTCTACCATGCCATAGCGGACGCCTACGGTAAATTATTTTCCCAAAACTATAAACAGCACTTTCTTCTATGGGATACACCGGTGAAGTACGTGGAATGTTTTGCAGTGTTAGAGGCTGCATACAGTAGCTGCCAGGCTGTACAAATGCGTAGTTTTATTCTCATCCCTGAGACTAGAGGACAGTCAATCATGTAAGTTATCTTCTATTCAATTTTTCTTTCTAGATTTGTTTGCGGCAGTTTGCTGTTTATTTGTATTATTTATTTTTATTGATTACCGCAGCTTGCATTCCATGTTTGTTTTATGGCTATTTATCTTTTATGTTCAAGTGTGATGGCGCAGCAGTTTATTTGTTCAGAAGCCTGTAAGGGATCGGGATTGCAGTGTTGATAAAAGGGAAACTGTAAAAGTGCAGGGCATTTAAACCTCATCAGTATCTACAAGTTGTTCATGTTTTCTTCTGGCACTTAAGGGGTTAAATGCTTTTGAAGGCACGCAGATAGCAGAAGACATTGGCCAGTGCCTAAAAACTAAATGTCATCTCGCCAGCTTTGAGAACTTGTTTACCTGTCTGTTTCTCTCTCTCCATCTCCATGTTGGCAGTATTCCAAACTCCATGTGATATACTTGCCTATGCTTCTGCATTAGTTTAGAGGATGAGCTCAAAAAGGCCAGGGGTGGGATCCCAGTTCAAGCACATCATCCTATTGGTAGGTAGTGACACTGGCAGGTGAATTGTTGATTTCTATTGGCAGAGATCATTCTGTGAAATTAAATTTTTACTGTTTTATACTTTATTTTTTAGGAATTATCATTATTGGAAGAATAATATATATGATGTGTATTATATAAACATGTCTGTTATAGTTACCTATTTATTTTTAATTCAGCTTAGACCTTTTTACGTAGGCATAACACTTATATTGAGATAGAAAGCTGCAACATTTGTGCAGTCAATAGAACATAATGATGACCGTTACAGACTTGCGGCTATTCAGAGTTTTCACATAAAATTGTCAGTTTTGGTAATTGGGAAATACTTTTTTATGTTTGCTAAAAACAAACATTTAAACGTCCAGGGATTTTAATAACTGTTTTGCTGTTAATCACTATCAAACCAAATGTAACCCAATGTGTTCTGGTTTATTCCTATTTCTGTTTACATTCATAGATTTAAAAGACTGTAACAACCCAGAAATCATTTCTAGAAAATGACAAGATCTCCATTAGCATAGATGACACAAATGTCCTGGTCCTGGGTTTTGTATTACATTAATTAGACTATGGGACTGTTACTATTTTCCTGCTGTGAGCCTGATCATTTCAGGCTAGATTGCTATGCCTGAGATGTATTCCTGTGAACACCCACTTGGAAAAGAGAAATATTTATAGACTGGCAATGCTCATTTTAACCCTTTAACCGACATTGTGTTAGGCTAATACACAAGAACACCCCTGATGTTTTGGTTTGTTAATAGCCTACCATTGTGTTTGACCTTGGACAGTTTGCTGTGCTCATTTATAAAGTCAGCTATTTTTACAACATTTTCATGGCTATTCCATTAATGCCACTCAATTTGTTAATCCAGTGATCAAATAGCGAATAGCTATGAAAGGCTATATGGAGTCCTGGATGTTATCTTACAGGTTGTTTTTGGTTTAAATGGATTAGTGTGTCAGGGCTTTGCACAGTTTTTGCATAACTATAAACCCATTCAATGCCAGAAGTGTATTCAAGTAGAGTTGTCATTTATGCACCGATGCATATTCTATATTACTACTTATGCATGTATATTAGAATAGGTGCAGGATCATGTAGACATTGGAAAACCGTAATGGCTCTGGCAGTGGCAGCTACTAGAAATGATAGGGACCACAGCCTTCTAGTGCTACAAGTGACATACAGGGCACACCTTAACATTATGCGTTCCAAATATTTTCATTGTATATTCATTATCTACGATATCATCTTGAATGATGTCCAGTGTCCTCAATGGCTGTGGGAGCTGGAGGTCCCCCACCACCACTGATGGCCCCCACTGTTACAATGGAGTGTGAACATAGAGAGGGGGATGACCGTTCAGCAGTCTAGGAATGGCAATGAAATAGTTCACGTTTGATGGTCTCCATTGAAGGTGTCATCAATAAGTTCCATCGATGGATGGAAACCATCAAGAGAAAAACATTGATGGTTTGAACCATTGATGAGCATCCCTGCAGTCAATCACTGAAAGGAATTGAGCCAAGCAGCGAAGGTGGTGGAACTAGGCACCCTGACATGGCGGGGGATGGCGGTGGATATTGAGACATCAGACCTCTGATGAAGCATTGGACCTCTGTCAGCTGTTTGTGGAAGAGGGATGAGATGCTGTGGATGGCTGGCTTTTTTACTGTAAGTGCCGCACAGCGAAGGGAGGGGAGGGGGGGGGGGGTTGAAGAGCTATCAGGTGGCTGACAGGTTAAACATACTAGTGTTTTATAAAAAGACAAAACTTTTCTACAACTGGGTAGATACCCACGATATTGACAATTCTGGCATGTCTGACATGCTTTACAGTGTCACATAAAAAATAGAATAAATTCAGTTTGATTTCTCCATCCAATATGAAATAGCATGGCCTCAACCTTTTCCAAAAAGATAAACATATTAACTAACATGTTTTTGTCCATACCAAAACGCAAGTTTCTGGTATAGTCCATGTTTAAATAGAAAGGATTAATTAACTATATTTGCAGTCGAGACAATTTCTGCTCTAGATAATTTATTTACAAGTTGAAAGCGTTGCTGACATGTTTTTGGATATATATTATTATACTATTGCTACATGGTTCAGTGTAGATATACAATTATATGACTAATGCTATCCAGGGCTTGCACAGCATATTAGTAAGTGTTACATTGTTGCTGCTTTATGAAATAGCATGTGTGTTATCGTAAGGGTTTTAAAGCTTTTTTGAAAACAAGAACTAAAATAAATGTATTGTTAAATACTGCTACAGTGTTTAACACATTATAAGCCTTGTACCTTCATCCTGGGATAAAACTGGGCAGAAGGGTTAATAGCTGGATAATAATAATCTCAGATTAGGGGTGTGGTTTGCATAAATCATACATGGTATCATTTTCCCTTGTGGCATATTATGAAATGCTGCTTTAAAAAAAAAAAAAAAAAAAAAACAACACACAAATCTCAGCTTGTGTAACATTGCTGCGTAGCATCTGCCTGTGCTGAGTCATGCCCATCACGTTGCAGGTATTGCAGTATCCGCCTGTAGGGGGTGTAGCACAATTAACATCCATATTTCCATGTTCCTCCTCTACATGATTTACCTGTTGTTCGGAACCACAAATGCACTGGCAGCATGTCTGAATATGCACAACTGTATGCCTCAACTCTGCAAATCAAACCTGGTATGTATTCTTATTGCACTTTAATTAAATAATATTTAAACAACTGTATTTAAAATAAGAAAAAACATTTATAATACAGAGACGTTGTTTTCTATAGTCTGTACAATATTTGATTGTTAGATTTTAGCCAGTTTGTGCATATAATTTTTTGTTTATCTTTAAATATTGACTTTAAAGTATTTTTTATTTTCGGGGTTTGGATGATGACAGCGCAGAGGCTCCATAAAGCCTTAAAAGCATCCACATACGGTCATTGTGACTTCTTGTTGTACCACTTGTGAGGCTCTCACAAATATCATGTTGCACACCGCTGATTCTATATATTGAGATAATAATTTCCGAATAACGGCAAAAATGTGCAGTATATTGTAATCTTTATAGTTTTACACAGCTGGTGACATTTTTGAATCAGTCTGAGGGCCAAATATTATATGGTGTGAGATTCTGAAACTGCAGAGATTTTGGCGAGTTGCCAGTCAAATTTTGAAGCGCCAACATTTCTGCTTTAAATTTGACTGCTAATTTGTAGAAATCTCTGGAGTTTCGGAATCCTGCACCCCATTACATCTGGCCCTAAAAGTTGAACTGTTCATTTATGTTCAGAGAACTTGGTCTGACGTGGTTAGCATACTGATGATATTTCATTAGTAAGAAATTTGATTTATGTGAACATTTGCAGGGCTGGTTTATAGAGAACTGTGGTGTTTTTGGAAGTCCCTCTATCTCCTGCATTTTCTCCTACATTTTTATTTAAAGATGGAGTCCTATTCAAGTAAAGGGGTTTTATCTAAAGGTAACAAACAATGAAGATGTTTTGCTCTGGCATCTAGTAAAAAGCTGCAAGAAGTGTTTAGGGCCAGCAGCAACACTGCTCATGCTAAAAAGCCTTTCATAGAATTCATCTATTTCTCCAGCACCTGTCAAACATATGCTGAAAAACTGGAAGGATACGATGTAGAACTGGCAGAAACAGATTTCAAAGAGCTTTTTTTCTCAAGCTGTTTAAAATTAGAGTGTGTGAAAAGCTCTCGAAGGGGGGAATTCATTTAAGTGCGATAACCTGTTATGCGTGAAAAGTTTTCAATTTTGGTTATCGCCCAACTCAATTGCAGGTGAAATTAACACGTGACAATTCTCCATAGGATTTAAAACTATTTTTTTTTTCACCACCTCCTGAGCAGGTGAAAAGTTGGGGAAAACCCTATTTTAAAGTAAGAATGTTGGTACTTTGTTCAGAACCACTGGACACCCTCCTAAATGATTAGTCACAAAATGTATTCATTTATGTGGGACAGGTATATGGCGGTGCTGTATGAATGGGACAGGTGTTTTTAAGATGGCAGGTGGGTGTTGGAGGTGTTTTTGAAGGTTTTTTTTTTTAAAAGTGGCTTAAAATGACACAATTATATACTTACAGGCATTTTTATCCACCCCTAATTTAAGTAGAGCATTTATTAAAAAAAAACTTGCTTTCTGTAATTTTTTCACTGTTTTAGATAAATGCTTATTACAGCCATTTGACACAATTTAAGAACCCCCAAATACTTTTATTATGGCCACTAATAGACTTCTTTATCCAATATTAGTTTGTCTTTTTTTGTGGGTACAGGCAATTTTCCCCATTTTCACCTATACTTAACACGTGAAAAATAGCAAGAGTTATCGATTTTAACACTCATTTTCTAATTGGAGTGCACAATAAGTTATCACCCGATAACGCGTGATAAGTGAAATTAACGGGCGATATGCGTGATAAGTTAACACCTGTGAAAACTTATCACTTTCCCTTGCAAGAGAGTTCCCCCCTAAATGTGTCATGTTAGAAGAAAAGTATCACCATTAAATACCATGTCACATGCCCATTTTAAACATTAATCCTTGTCCAGGTTAAATAAAAGCAGCGTTCATAGCTCAATCCCTACCATGTTGACAAGTTACAATGAAAACCGAAATGTTCCGCCCCTATCACATAGAAACATTTAAGCTCAGAAAAAGTTCCATCACCATCTTCAGAAATTGATAACTGATTGAAACAAGGGTGATATGTAGACTTCAGCATTTTAAATTCTAATATATCTGTATTAAAGGGATGAATTATCAATCCTATACTGTATAAGCGTTCTATAATTAGATCATTATTATCTTTTATATGTATGGCACCTCAAGGATCCTGCAGCGCTTTACAAAGTACTTAAAAACTGTTTTCTTGTGTGATCATTTTCTTAACAGTACCAAACAATGCAGAACAAGGACATGGTTTATGCACTTTGCTGCATTAGCGATCGTAACTCTTAAACAAGCATCAAGGAGTCGGCAACCAAGTCTTAAATGAAATTGTGGGGATTTAGGAGTAAGTGATAGTGTAAGTAAGGGAAGGAGAAGCACATGAAGGATGAAGGCTCTGCTCGTAAGAGCTTACATTCTAAAGATCCTTGGGTTATAATAATTGTTATTTTAGTTATACCACTTAAGCTAATATCGCATGTGAAATTCATACATTTTTGGTTGAAAGTAGAAGGTATAAGTTAGAAAAGATACTGTACTACTTGGCATTTAAGCGATGGGTTTTGCCATATAAAGTGGATGGGATTTTTGTAATATTGATCAATTGGAACTCTACACTCTGTGACAATTTAATTAGCTACACATGTACACATGGTCATTAATGCACATATCTATTCAGGGAATCATGTTATATAACTCAGTGAATAAAAGTATGGAGACATTGTCAATAGGTTCAGTTGTTCAAACCAAACAAGAGAATGGAGAAAGAATGTGATCTAAGTCACTTTGACCGTGAAATGATTTTTGGTGCCAGATGGGGTGGTTTTAGTATCTCAGAATTTGCTGATCTTTCACACACAAAAGTCTACAATGAGTACAATGTACTCCAATGGCCTCAACAGGCGCCAGAACTCAGTCCAATAGAGCAATTTGGGAACTGGGGGTAACAGGAGATTTGCAGCTCATATGTCAACATATCTGCATCAACTGCATTATGCTATGTCAACTTGGACCAAAATGGTAGGACAAAAGGAGGTGGCTTAGGATGAGTTCTGTAGTAAAGAAATAGGTTATGAAAGCTTTTTAAATCTTTGCAAAAAAGTGGTCTGATAGAGGCAGCAAAATCTTGGAGTCAGGAGGGAGAGAGGTTATCAGTTGGGAAGATAAGTGGTTGTTGTTGGCAGTGCAAAGTGGATGGGTGAAAGTGTGGAGGTAGATGAAAGTGTAGGGGTAGATAACTGTTTGAAAGCTTAATAGATAAGAATGAAGAGTTTGAATTGTGTTCCATAGAAGAAGGGGAGTCAGTGTAGTGTATGAAGGAGAGGGGAAGCAGATGCTGTGTGGTTGGAAATAAAGAGGAGACATGCAGGAGCATTAAGAGTGCATTGGAATAAAGAGAGACGGGAGTAATGAAGAAAAGAGGATGTTGCAACAGTCTAGTAAAGAGGTAACCAGTCAGTGGACAAGGGTCTTCATTGCCTCCAGGGTCATAAAAGGTCTAATCATGGAGATATTAGAAAGATGAAAACAACAAGAATGGGCGATGGCCTGAAAGTCTGATTTGAAGGATTAGATGGTGGTGAGGACACATCCTAGACAGCAGACTTGTAGGACAGATAAGATGATAATGTTATCAATGTATTTTGAGAAAAAAGGAGGAGAATAAGTTCGGGAGGATGATGAGTCCAGTCTTAGAGATGTGATGTTATGTTTAAGAAAGTGCTGGGAAATGACAGAAGACAGCTGGTAACATGAGTGAGAAGATATGGAGATAGTTCAAGGGAGGAGCGTTAGATCTAAGTATCATCAGCTTAGAGATGGTATTGGAGGTCTAAAGAGCTGATGAGGTCACCAAAGAAGAAAATATAAATTGAAAAAAGAATGGGGCCAAGAACAGAGCCTGGGAGATGGAGTGGTGAAGTCATGAAAAGAGACAGGTAGATAGAAAAAGAGTGGTCGGAGAGGTAGGATTGCCAGGAGAGGGTAATATCCCATAAACCAAGGATGAAAGATTTGGAGAAGTACAGAGAGGTTTGTGGTGTCAAAGGTAGCAGAGAGGTCAAGATGGGTCTGTAAAGATTAATGGCAATAAGAATCTCATTACTAACTTTAGTAACTGCCGTTTTATTGGAGTGGAAGGGATGAAGTGGGTCAAGAAGGGAGTGGGAGGAATAAAAGCTAGAAAAACAACTAAATCGCTCAAGGAGTTTGGAGGCAAGGGGGAGGAGAGATTACTAGCCCAAGTAAATACAATATTTTATTTTAACTATTTACAAATGGAGGAGGGTATGATCACCATATCGCAACGTTCACCTTTACCCATCTTTTATATACAAGTGAAATGGTATTTTTTGTTTTTCTAATGTGAATGTGTTGGTTTAAAAAGAGCGTCATTACAACAGAAACTAACAACCACTTACTGCTTCAATAGCTTCCCACTTTAAGAGCATTGATGTTACAAATAAATCCTGCAAAATGACATGAATGTAAGAAAACATTGTATGCTATTTTTTATTATTTCATTGTTCAGTTACTGGGCACAGTGTACTATTTTCTTAGTTCGGAGTACACACTGCCCTAGGTCACAAGAAAATTGTCTACCTAGCTGAAATCCAATCACTGCTGTAGCATATGACCTTGAACAAACTGTTTAAAGGAGTGATCCCAGCATCCTGGAAAAAGTAGCTAAAATGAATTTGGGAAGATTTAAGAATTGTTTATTCATTTTAAAGCTTGTGAAAGAGTATGGCTTACTGACATTCTCTGATCTTGATAAAGGGGCATTTTCAGCAGTTTTTCTCACCTTTTATAAATTTGTATATTTTTAGTAAATTACCATTATGAAGTGTCTGTGCCCTATTTTGCTCAAAGATGTAAGTTCCCCAGCCAACTCATTGTTTATGAGTAACTATCAGTGATCGCGCTGAGTTACAAAATATGTGGGTTCCAGGGACCCTCCACTTTAAAAAAAAATAAATAAAATGGGGTCCTACCTGGCCATTTATGGGTCCCATCATAATTTAGGATTTAGAGCTCCCCATGTATCCCTCAGACCTCCCCACATACCCTTAGAATGCTCATTTGATACCTCAACAGCATCAGATCTCCTCACGCATGCCCCTTAAATGCATGTTTAATGCCTCCATGATCCTACATGTGATATAACTTACACCATCAATGAATATGTGCATTATATCCCAGATAACAACCAGTTTTGGAGATGATACATAAGTATGTACAGTGGACCACAGCAGATATTCAATATATCTGCTGCAATCCCCTAGTCTTCATGTTAGGGCAGGCAGGGTGCATTTCAGGGACACTTCAGTGTGCACTGAGAAATTGACATGGTCAATCAGAAAAAGGGGCGTGTCTTTAAGATGCGCCCCTTTTTCATCACTGTAGGGGGCATGCCCGGCACTCACAGAGACGCTGGGCTGCCCACAAGCTTTCCCTGTAGTGTGAAATAGATACTGTGCCATGTCGGGCACAGTGGTTGGGATGTCAGTTTTGTCGTAGCCAAAGGGACTTCTTGCAGGTGTTTTTATAGGCAAACTTATGGTTTTTATCTGTTGTGAAGTACAGGAAGTCCCTATATATAAATCTGAAAATGTATAGATTAGGGGGTATCTATCAAATTTCGATTTTAAATTTGATTTGCTGTTCGTTTAAGCTCACCTCAAATTGAATCAAATCAAATGTACAAATCTCTCATCAAATCCCACATTTACTAAAATTCGATTTTAGAAACCTTTTCTAAATCAAATTAGTTTCAGTTCGATTTTGAACAGTGATTTGATTGATTTTGCATGCCCATGTACAAATCGAACACCAAATCCCACTCAAAATAGAACTTCAAATCCCCAAATGAATAGACCTGCTTCATGAGCTAAGCGAGCCGGTCTTGGTTTTGGAAATACAGGAGACAAAATTAGTAAAGGTCCCCTGTATTTAGCATAACCAGCACTGGACTGTTTTTAGCGGGGGTGTAATGCCACAGCCAAGAGGATCCTTTCACCAGGTAAACCAGCCAAAACATTACGCCTGACCGCTAGTCAGCCCAGGCCGGGGATGCCTGGGGACCCCAGGCCTAGGCTGATAGCCCGGGGCTATCCCCGGCACCCGTGGGCGGTGGGTGCCGGGTTGATAGTGTAAGGTGAGGTGTAAAAATAGATGTAAAAACATTGTCTTTAACAGTAGAACTGTCCCTGGATAAGAAATGGACTGAAATTTTATATTTTCCAGATAAAAGTTGTGACCCACACTGAAATTACACTGATAAGTGGCATAGAATAAGTTAAAATCGCCCAATGTTTTACTTCTGCACATGCGTCCCAATGGTTACCGCTGAGGGACACAGTTTGGAATTGGAGATGTATGCAATTCCGATAGTTGTTCCTGGGGGACAACTGCATGCCGTTGTCAGGGACTGCGCCAGAAGACGCAGTTCTACTGGCATCAGCGGCCATGTATTGACTGACAAATGTCCGATGGTGTGGACAATGTTCGATTGATGGTGCACCTTTTGAGCACACATCATCAGACTCGTGCCGCGGCCGGTGGGCATCAATAGGATGCACAGC
This sequence comes from Taudactylus pleione, assembly GCA_031769625.1. NCBI lineage: Eukaryota > Metazoa > Chordata > Amphibia > Anura > Myobatrachidae > Taudactylus > Taudactylus pleione. The sequence continues at coordinate 2,832,372 of JAUIMM010000241.1, forward strand.
AATCGTGGCAGAACCAGACAGTCACAGTAGCCGCTGTAACAAAAGTTAGAGCCGCAACTGTTACTGTGTCCACCTCTGAATCACCAGTCCTTTGGATTTTAAAGTGGAGCTGATGCTGTTAAATGCCAATGATGTTTAGAATTTGTCAACATCAGTCATTAAGCTTAAAGTTTGTTACTGGTGTTTAACTGTAATAATTAGTGATGTCCTAAGCAAGGACTCTATTCTTATGTAAATTTACATTTATGCAATTAACACAAAAATGCTATTTAGTACTGTACACAGTTTCTTGCCACTAAAGCTGCCCTCGCACTTCAGTGTTGCAGAAGGAGTAGTGACCAAGAGCCCTGGAGACTCAACTATGACTCTGCCATAAGGAAACAACTTCCTTAAGATTATAGAGCATGTAAGACAAAGTATGCACTGGTGCAGTGCTAGGAGATTTTCAAATTAAGGAACTAGCAGAAGATCAGGTGGTGCTGGTACAATGTATACTTGGAGAATGTTGTTAGGCGCAGAAAAATATAAAACTGTTACCAGCTCAGACTGTGAACTTGGCCACACATGTGTTTAACTTGGATGATTGGAGTTTGAACGAAGCATGATAGTGAGTGCCCGACGAATGGGACATTCCATTTCCGAAGTTGTGTGAAGATTCAACATTCCATGATCTGTGGTGTCACCTGTGTACTGGTAATACCTCATGGAAGGTATTACCCACCGTGGATAGTGTAGTGGCCGACCACAGGTGCATAATGATTGTGACCAGCAGCACCTGGCCAGAATTGTCCTTGGTAACAGACAAGCGACACTGACTCAAATCACATCCATATTCAATACAGGAATATCCAGATGCATATCCAGCAGGTCAGATGCACCAGAGTGCCCCTGTTAACACTACGACATCGGACTCATTCCCTCACCTGGGCTTATGACCCTGGAGGGCTGGCAACATGTTGCGTAGTCTGATGAGTCACGGTTCCAGTTATTTCGTGCTGATGGTAGGATTATGGCGCAGACCCCATGAGACCATGGACTGTTGTCAACAAGGCACCATGCAGGCTGGTGGTTCCATAATGGTGTGGGGTCTGTTCACGTGGCATTGGTTGGGTCAGCTGGTCTGTCTGAACACATCATTGACCGGTAACTGCTACTGTACATTGCATTGCTTGATGACTATTTGCTCCCTTTTATGGACTGGTTCGAGGAGTATTCTATCCAGACGGCATGGGTCAACATCTCTCCATGAGGTGGATTTACTAAAGTGGTGATGTTGCCCATAGCAACCAATCAGATTCTATCATTTTCTAATGTGCAATAGAGAAATGTTAGCTAGAATCTGAACAGTTGCTGTGGGCAACACCACAAGTTGTCTTTTTTTTTTTTTTAGAAGGTTTAGTAATTCTACCCCCAGAGATCTTATGTCCACGATGCGGGCTACAGGGGGTCCTACACGATATTAGGCATCTATCCAATGACTTTTGGCACTTCAGTGTATATAGTTGAGTTAAGATCTATTGCCACAAACATAACAATAATTATCTCAATATGATAATGTATTGCAGAAAAATGCTGCCTGGGAAAGAATTCTAAGGAATCTAATAAGGGACAAAAAAGTTGTTATATTACACCAGACCTAGATAACCATCCATAAATTTGCTAACTAACTACTACAACAACAAAGAGTGGAAGGTGCTTGGTCTTGTCTTAATTCTAAGCTCACAAAAATATATTCGTGAATGCAAACAAAAAAAAGAAAAAAATTGTGCCAGTGCTTAGCACCATCTGTGTACATTGTATATATCAAATACTACAAATGTTGTTTTTGCCAAAACATGAACATGAGTCAGAACCACTCACAATAAATTGATTGCATTTAAAACATGTTCAGTAGTCCTGCCCAGCTAAGAATGCTAAGATGTTATATAAAAAAGTTTGTTTTAATTATATCACAAACACTCCACGAGAACAAAACAAAGCACTGTAAATCACAATTAGGATTTTCCAAGATTTTCTCTGTAAGGGCTCATACAGACAGATACTGAAGAAATGCTGTACTTAGAGCTTGGACAATGCCTTATACTTGTCCCTACTTTTAGCAGAGCATTCATAGTGCTTTCTTTATCGTGTCTCAAAGCTTCCCAGCAGAACAGAGTGCTATATTATTTAATGAGTGCTTCAGAGTACCCCATTATATTTTACTAAGTATTAATGCCAACATTCATGCAGATGGCACACTTGGCAGTATGTTTGTGTATTCAGGACCATTTACTTACACTATCTATTGTACTATCAGCTTTAGAGCATAATAGTATTTTAGAATCTGTGTTAAGTGCTTTAAAATAACACCCATGTATGCAAGGCTTAATATTTCTGAAATGTTGCCATGGAGCCAACAGTGTAGATCACCGACTGAAGGTATAGAAAGAGTGCTACAGGTAGTGTATATGTGTTGTGTGGCCGCTGCCGCCCTTTCCTGACTGTATGCTGACTGTTTCCTAGCAACTAGGATGCTCAGTCTGATGACTCCTGTGATTGTTCTATCTCCCTTTCATTAGGGATTCTGGTCAGTTCCTGCCTGCCGGTGATATTCCCTACTTCCTTATTCTAGTGAGCTGGTCACACTGTTGCTCTACTCTGTAGTATGATACTAATGAATGTGTGGTCAGATCAAAGAAACCTTTATGTGAACACATCTCATAGTGTTTAGGTGAGTTATAGGAAGAAAGTACCTGGCTCTGGTTAAAAGAACTGGAATATTGAAGTTTAACTGTACAATATGTTTTTTTCTTTTCTGAGTGGGACATACGTCTGAATTAAAGAGCCATAAAATCTCGGTCTGAGGACAGCACCTTGTGGACCACTCATATTTGAATTTGTATACTTGTGTATTTCCTTTGCCTAGGCTCAAATAGCACTAGGTGTAAGGTACAAAGTGAGAGGTGATAGGTTCGAGTCCCAGGTATGACAGTATTTTGAAATGTGTGCGTTATATAAAAATGCTGGGGATCAAAGATTAGGAAGCTACCAGAAGCTCTGCGAGCTTGTATGATTAAAACAGAAATTTGAATAGCGCCACCTGCCCTGCAGCGCTCTGTGCCATGGCACATGCTGCACCACCCTAGTTACAGCCCTGGCTGTCACACATACAGGGTCACACAGCATGCTGTCAGATTCGAAGCAGACTCTCAACATGCAGAAGGTCACATTCAGAACAGGCTTTAACATATGCACCGCCACACACACACAGACTGTATATAATATAGTGTGTGTGTGTCCCTTCTCTTACATTACAGGCTGGTTGGTTACCACAGGGACCTGTATACCTCCTCGGCATGAGGACCTGTATATCTTTTTGATGTTTTGCTTGATTATACAAAATTACAGCGATGTATAAAATGTTGGCTCTTTTATAAACACTTGAAAAATAATATCATGCTTGGACTTTAATCAAACAGTGTTATCCACTTCTGTTTATTCAACTGGGGTGTTGTCTATCTTTATATATTTTTAAATCAATACAGTCTTTCTGTGTAAAGGTCCTTCACAGTATGGAATTTTATGTACAAGATTTCCTTCTACAGTTTATTCTTAAATGTAATTGAAAGAAGGAAGTACAGATCACTGTACATGTGAAAAATAGGTGTGTGTGTGTGGGGGCTGAGAGGATATTCATATTACTAGATAGGTTATCTTTGCATTTTGGGTTGAAGCAACGGACTCCCACATTTAGTATAAACATGACAGCAACAATTATTTTAGAACAAATGTATTTGATTTTAAGTGGAGACAGTGGATGGAAGGTTATTTCTTAAAATGTACCATTTGTTTATACCCAATGGATGAGGCATTTTTGTGGCCTGGACAAATAAAGAACTAAGAAATGGTTAGTTTTGTGCCTCAAGTAGTGCCACTACTTCTTGTAGAAAAGGCATGTCAAACATGTGGCTCGCAGGCTGCATGTGGCCCAAATCATACTTGCCTACCCTCGAGATTTGGTCGGGAGCCTCTCGAAAATCGGGTGCCACGCCCGACCTCCCGGGAAGGCAGGCAATCCTCCCGGCCCCGGCGATGTGTCCGCACCCCCTGCGCTTTTATGTAAAAACCCGGCAGCAGGGGGGCCGGTGACGCGATTCACGATGACGGGATCGCGCTGTCACGCACCATGCTCCGCCCCCAACGGCTCATCAGGTGCCGGGTCCTGCCCCCTTTGGCCGCATCACGCCCCAAGCCCTGTAAGCCTGATAGCTCCCTCCCGGAAGGAGGGAGCTAAATGTCGGCAAGCCTGGCCCAAATGCACATTTTATGCGGCCCGACAGTGTGGGCCCAAATACACATATTATGCAGCCCAACTGTGACAGTGTCATGTGATGACGTGCTGCGCTACCGAGGAAAAATGCCACACCCCATAAGACCTGCACTCCAAGAATCCTGCCTTCTGGCTGTAACGCGCTGCCAGGGGAGAGACACCCCAAGGCCTGTGTTCCCACGAGCCCGCCTTCCGGCAGTAACGCGCTGCCTGCTAGAGACACCACAAGGCCTACCGCCGCACTCCCAGCTGAATCTCAGTTGCACACCCAGACCTCTGTACAGGCGCCAGTGAAAACAAGCTCAGCCAGCCGCGACAGGACAGGACAAGCGCTGCAGCTGAGACTGTAGTCACTCATAATATCACATCTGTAAGTGCTGCCATGTTCTGATAAGTGCCAATGTCTGTGCAGTCCCACAGCTGCTGCCTACCTTTCACAGCTATAGAATTGGGGACAGCAGGTGTGTTTGAGGCTATGGATGCAAATGGAAGTATTTGAGATTCAATGAGATTCAAATTTGAAGCTCAAATTCAACAAAGTTGGTGTTGCCTGCGCGACTTGTACAAACTCACAAGTTCGCATATGAAATTATTTCTATATTCAGAAGTACCTACCAGTGTGAGCAATTATTCTCATTAATGAATCAAGTCTCCTGCTAGGTCCAGCTTGACAGACTTTCATCTTGGTTAAGTTTTAAAAGTTATCACATCCAATAAGATTTCTCCTGAAATTGGAAAATTGGTGACAGCAAAAAGATGTCAAATATTAAAGTTAATGTTTTCTTCCTGATACTTATCATTGCTTAAACTTTAATGTTGGTTTTTCTTAATAATAAACTTTTCAAAATTGCATATAAGACTTTTCTTTTGCCCACACACTCTAATGGTGCATACACACAGGACGATCGTCAACGATAACGATATCTGTGAACGATCTCCCGGGTGTCCTGGATGATCACGACTACTTACCCTGACAAAGGAACGTTGTGGTCCCAAAACATTTGCGTCCATTATGGGTGTTTGAATATACATAATTTTCATGAAAATCTCTGAGTGCCGCCGTTCATTTGTATCTGCTTCTATATATATATGCATTGTGTGTGTGTGTGTGTATGTATATATATATATATATATATATATATATGTGTACGTGCGCACACACACAGCGGGTGAAATAAATATTGGACACCTCAACATTTTTCTCAGTAAATATATGGGGCTATGGTAAGGTTGCGAAGGTCTTGAGAGAGCTCTTTGCTTTTACCCATCATGAGATGTTTCTTGTGTGACACCTTGGTAATGAGACACCTTTTTATAGGCCATCAGTTGGGACTGAACAAGTTTATATTTATTTGCACATACAAGGGGCAGGATTGATTTCTAATTACCGATAAATTTAAGCTGGTATCTTGGCTTTCCATATGCCTTTTTGCACCTCCCTTTCTTCGTGTGTTCAATACATTTTCCCTGTATCATTTCACATTATTACACATAACTTAATTTTTGGACATCCATGGTTTGATTTCTTTGCATGTGTTGATTGCATGGGTTGTTGCTGACATTTGGTGAAAATGTAATTAACATAGCCCCATTACAAATATATTTACTGAGAAAAATGTTGATGTGTTCAATGCTTATTTTACCTGCTGTGTGTGTGTATGTGTATATATAATATATATCATGTAATATAAAATATAGTGTGTGTATGTATGTATATGTGTATATATATATATATCTTTTTAAATAATTTTTTTTTAAATCATTTTATTTATAAGCAGAATAAAGACAATGATAAGACAAAGAAGTATTGGATGATAAAAACAATGTCGAAAAGAACCAGTGAAATAATCTGCGACAAGATATCAGCATAGAGTCATGGATATCAGGCTAACTGATAATATTTATATCAGAGGCTGGTATTTGAAACATGATAAATAAGTATCAATAATACAGATACAAAGTACAATTATAAAAAAATAAAGTATAATGTACTTCAAATGTGCAGTGTTTCATAAATGAAGATTTCAGGATGTGAAATGTTGAACAGACTAAAGCTGAAAAATATTTTAAAAGTAAGATATTACATTGTTGAATCTTGTATTCAGGTCTTTCACAGCAAAGGCTGGTTCAATCTCAACATATTTGTTTTATTTAGACCATTTCCAAGAGTGCTGTTGCTAGGCGTGACATTTTAATACTAGTAGGCTGATGAGAACAGATTAGCTTTGTGCCTTTGCTATAGGAATATGCTTGGTTCTCAGGGTCATTTACACCATGACTAATAGCGGTAACATTAAGATGATACTAACATTAACAATAGCGTGATCTGATACTTTCTTGTTTAAAAGTTCTAATTTCAACTTTGATTATCTTGCACCTGTCATTTATTTTTATAATTTAAGTCTTTAAACAGAGATTTTTTGACAGTTCCCAAAGTAGTATGATGTGTGTTATAGGGCTCTATTCAGCATCAATGTTGATTTTGTCCTGAACATTTTCAGACAACATTGACATGATGGTTTTTTTCTTATTGCTTTGCATGGGTATTTAGTAACATTCTTTTTAGGGACAGCGGTTGCGTAAATGTGCTGCTCCTACAAAGGAGGAGGCAGTCTTTATGGTTGTCCGAAAAGACTGTCCTTCTCTGCGCATGTACAATTTCTTTACAGCATATATATCGATTCCCACCACGGCCCTGACTGTGCGGAGTTTGTATATTCTCCCTGTGCTTGCGGGGGTTTCCTCCGCACACTCCGGTTTCCTCCCACACTCCAAAAATATACTGGTAGGTTAATTGGCTCCCACCAAAAATTAACCCTAGTGTGTATGTGTATGCGTGTACATGTGGTAGGGAATATAGATTGTAAGCTCCACTGGAGCAGGGACTGATGTGAATGGCCAGATCTTCTCTGTAAAGCACTGCGGAATATGTGTGCGCTATATAAATAACTGGTAATAATAATTAAGTGTATGTGTATTTTGCTATTCAACTAGGGAACTGAAAATGGGACGTGGTGATTTCTCTAGAAATCACTGCGTATTTTCTCTCGCAGCACTAGAGCAAGTCTTATTTTTACCTAAAATTGTTAATTTTAGGAAAAATCAGCGGGACTTGCTCTTGGACCCTCCCCTTTGCGGACTAATTAAGCAATTGGAAGTTTCCAATTCGCTTAATTAGTCCTTACTTACTCGCCTTCCGAAGTGGTGTCTTATTCCTCCAGCGTCAGGGGCCGGGTCTTCTGCAGCCAGGTCAGGATGTGAGAGTGTGTGAGTGTGTGCGTGCGTGTGTGTGTGTCTACTCCCTGTGTCAATGTGTTTTCCCCTAGCCAGGCCCTGGGAGAACTATTTTTTTTTTTACGCACTGAAGGGTTTTCAGCTTGTTTTTTACCTCGCTAAACCTCACATCCAATTGGATTCCCCCCCTAAAATTCTTAATGTAGTTCACCACTGTTTGCTAGTGTCTGTGGTAAAAACTACACTTGCCATGAAAGTGTACTGCAAAAAAAGGTAATCAGTCATTTGAAGGAAATATTACAAAGAAGGTGATTATGAGCAGTAATGAAATTATAATTGATTTTTTTTTCAAAATTTAAAAAAAGAAAAAAAAAAAGAAAAACAAACCATAACAAATGGCGAGCCCAGGGAGGCTAGAAATCTTGCAGTCTCCTTGGAGATGCAAATTGATAATATAAAAACCTAGTTGAAAATTAGGGCATCTACTATTGAATTATCTGTATAAGTATTATTATAACAACCATACCATAAGAAAATATAAAAAAAATTCTAAAATAATAATAAAAATTGAATGTTAACTAGAGGCCTGAGCACCTAACAATTGGGCCAAAAACACCAACACCGGTAACATAATTAGAATGAACCCTTTCACTGTTTTTATACTTTGCTTGCAATTTCTTCTGTATAATGGTTTAATTTGCCAATACAAATGCTTTAAAAACACAAACCTCCTTTAGCCAAGCAGGAACTTGATCACTTTGGCAAATGCGTATAAATTCAATGGATATTTTCTGGTATGCTTGTCAGTTTACTTGACTGCAAAGACATGATTGAAAATAGAGGATTTGAGTTGAGATCACAGTTTTGCTGATGCAACTGGTCATGTTAAATCAAATTTATTTCCATATCCGGTGCCAAATCTGCACTAAGGACAATTTAAGCTTGAGTGATCTGTAAATGTCGCAAATCTTTCAGGTTTTAAATAGACTGTGTACCAAATGTAATAGCCCAAGATTTAGGGCAGCAGTGCATTTCTAGCGAGATACAGTAGTAACTAGATTTAATGCAGCAATTAGTTTAAAGGCAAAACCAACCTGGTTTTGCCTTTAATCTAAATATCGGTTTAAAGCTAATGACCATCTCGCCTGAATCGTGCAGACTCCCGCAAATCGCAGGCTATTACATTTGTCCCTCTATGAATAAGTTAATACTTATAAGGGGCGTTTCAATTTGCATGTCAGGGATGTAGCTTTTGGGTTAAGTACCAAGAGCTATTCAATTACACCCAAAACCAGCCCTTAACGTGGATTTCTGCTCGCACCCTCCTAGTCACAAGCTTATTGCGGCATTAGTTGTGTGGTAAGGTGCACCTCCCGTTAAGGATAAGCTCCGGGAGAAATGCAGGCAATTGAATAGCTTAATCCACCTAACCTGGGAGCTACATTCTGTTGGTGCTAATTGAATCGTGGTAACATGGACTAAAACCAAATTATGGGCCAATTGAAGATATGAAAGATACCCCAAATTACCAGCCAAATTTCCCCAACGTAATGTGGTGTTTTACACATCTAAGACCCTCAAAATACAATATATATTCTAATATATACTAGAAATTAATTTTTTTTAACACATTTGTACTGTATAAATTATTAATGCTGTTTTTTGAAACAATGAATTCCAACTGTAATTCTGTATAATATTTTAAATCTTTACTATACAGCTGATCCTTTTGGGTAATATAATAGCTAGATAAGAATTCACGGTCTCTAAATTGTAATAGATTTTCATTTTTTAATTATTCCAAATGGTATTGTCTTGATTAACACCTGTTACAGACAACTTCAACAATAAGAGGGCCGTATTTTTCTTCAGCTTCTCTAATAAAATAACCTGCACTGGTATAGTGTTCACTCTAGCTCCGGCGTGAGGCAGGGCGCCGGAGCTAGAGAGGGCACGTTCGTATGCGCGCTGAAGGCGCGTGTCCGAGAAGGGGGCGTGGTCATCAAAAGGGGGCGTGTCTATAAGACGCATCCCCTTTTCGTCACTCTTGGGGGCGTCCCCGACACTTACGGACACGCCGGGCAGCCCCCAAGCCCTGCAGACAGGGAGTATAGATGCCGGGTGCGTACGCCCGGCGTCTATTCTCCGGCGGTGACCGGGTCACCGCACATTTTTTCACCCGCGGGACACTGCGACCCGCGGGTGAAGACAGTCCCGCAGGCTGCTAGGGCAGGGCGCTTTTTGCCCTCCTTATGGAGGGCAGGGCGCTTTTTGCCTTCCAGAAAGAGGGCAGGGCGCCGCGCCCCGCTAAAACAGCCTAGCGGGAACGCTACTGGTATATAATTGAGTCCCGCTTGCTCCAATCAAAATGTTAGTAATAAATTACTAGTGTCACCAGTCCAGTTGCAAAGATATGCCAACTGTGATGCCTAATAAGAGATTAAAATGTGTAATGGCTTACCCTCCAATAGCACAAGTCCTATATAATTATCACCCTTTTATCTTATCTGCCCATGTTAAAAAGTAGATACATTGGTCAATGTTAGCAAATTTGTGCTGTGGTACATAGATGACTATTTTAATACATATACTAATTTTAGTTGGATAAACATTAACTTAAGAAACTGTCTCTTACTTTAAAATGTAGAAATAACTTAACACATAAATCAATTAAAGGGACAATATTGTCAGAAATATAATCAATTTGTTTGTTTGAGATCCAAATTCTTAAGAATCTTAATTTTGTAACCTATTGTAGAGAATGAGAATGATAGCTTGTAGAAAATTTCAACAAACAGGAAATAGTTGATTTTGACCATTTGATTTTAAGATCAGAATGACATAAAAATTTCTTAACCATCTGAAGCAGGTTTTGAGGCAATAATTTGCATCCGCCAAAAATAACATGCCATCATGCCACTTGTAAAGCGTTAAGTGTTAATTATAATAATATAGAGAAATCCTCTCAATTCAGCCACATATTGATAGGCCACATAGACCAGAATTACCTAATTATACACACCAGAGACTATATTGCTCTTTTCTGATAATTGTCTTTAATGTTTACAGCCACTCTCCCACCCCAGAAAAAGCATATATATTACATCATTTAAATATTGGTGGAGATTTACTGAATAGCGGTTTTGCTAAACATGTTTTTGCCTTTTTTTTTTATCTGCAGTTTGTGCACTGTGAGATTTACTAAAGGCCAATCCATACATCAATTGTCATTATTTCACAGATTTGAAACCATCATCCCAATATTTACTCATGGAAAGAACACATCAAATGTTCAGTGTATCAAGCTGTGGTTTCTATAACTGCATGTCAAACTGCCAGATAAAAAGCAGATATTTTTGACGTGGTTCTCTGATAGACAGGATTGCTCAAACTACATTTTATTACGTGCAAGATATCTAGTTGTATGTATTTTATAATAAATTTGATATGAAACCTACTATGGAGATGTTTATATTTTGGTAAGGTGATGTTTTTGGGTCATTCATTCACTTTTGAAACAGTTTATTGTACCATTATGTAATTTCATATTGTGTACACTATTTACTGCACTAGAATATGCCTCTTTTCTTTGTTTCATTCACAAGTTTACTTATAGTATGGTATGCTCCATGTCAGTGGCTAGAGTTGAATTGGGCTGCCATTTAAGTATAGGAGTACTTTCTGTATATTAATGTATTATTTTCATGTTGTATATTTACACTTGTTAGTATGTTGATAGAGAAATATATATAAGCCAATGTCTGCATTCAACTTTTTTTTTATTTATTTAGATTTAATTTCTACTGTATTACTGGGCCATATGTAATAATTTCTTTATAAGTTATATGATTTCACCCTTTCAAATAGGGGTTACATTTATTCTCACTTCAAATGAACTAACAATTAGCTAACTAGAGCCAGCCATCATTATTTTTTAGTTACTGCAACTAATAGGAGCAGGCATCAGTACACAACAAGAAAGGTTGTTTACAGGCGCTGAGATGTTATATTTTTCCTAGCAGCTATAAAAAAGGGGTAGTCAAACCCTTACAAACACACAAAAAAGATATATAAATAGAGCTATAATGGATGACGATACACAATATTCAATAGAAAAAATATCAAATTATCCTATTAGTTGCAGTAACTAAAAAATAATCCATTATAGCGCTATTTATCTATCTTTTTTTATCAGTACACAACAACACCAACATAAGTTTCACATTGATAGCTTTACCCTAATTCATGAGCGGACCTCCAAAACTAAAAACAGGCCAAAAATTACCTTGGCACCCCACATCACTCATCTCTAAATGACAGAACATGCCCCTCAATTGTTTCACCTTATTCTACTCAGACCCCTACTTGCTACAAACTGCTCCCATAGGCACTCAGGCCTCTTGTTGCCATAAAATTCCTCCAACACGCCTGCAGATTTGACCTATTGTATACTTCATAAGTGCCCCACATGAAGCAAGTAGCTTTGGAGGCTGAGGATATCTAGCTTTCTTTTGGCTGGAGAGGAGGACCTTACCAGTGTGGAATGTGATCAACCCTCTAGCCAACAGAAAGAGCTACTTACTTACAAAGTTCGATTTATGACTGAGAGTACAGCCTATTTATTGGCTGATTTACAAATCACTTGGCTGCTACTCTTTTGAGCGTTTTGTTTATATTCACCTGCACATGTTTGGACTTATAAGTTTGTCAGATCTCAATTGCCTACATCTCATATGATATCAGCATTTTGCAGTTCATATCACTAATTTTTTTTTTTAATTGTTCTACTGTGTGTGATTTATAGGAGCATATTAATTTAGGCATATGGTTTACCACACTATGAAAATCTCTGAGTTTAATGAATGAGCTGTTCAAATATTCTACGTTTTCCCTGCACAGTAAACCCTAATATAATGTGCGGTAAGTCGGTAACCCATAAATTCAGCAAAAATGCTTGAATCTATGGGTTTCACCGTGTGTTAAATCCAAAGTGTGCCTTTTAACCTGTGAGTTTTCCTCGCAGCCTTAGGTGCTTGCAAGGAAAAGTCAGCATTATAATGCACCCTCTGGGGCTTAATGTGCAGGTATCGGCAGCTAATTGGATATGCCCCATAGTGTTGTTTTGTGTTTAGTAATTATGAACTCCTTTGGGTGGACAGTAAATTTCCTCTAGCTCACACAATCCCTGTGTCTTTTCATTATATATTAGAATAAAAAAAAGTTTCAATGGCACTAAAAATATATATATAATTAATTGGGGCTCTGCATTATTGAATCCCTTGGCAACCTATTTCAGGCTAATTTTCCCAATCTCCTCACTACGACAACATTTAATAAATGGAAGTCACTCTACACCTCTTGGCTAGGTGGGATTCCGGCAGTGAAGCTGAACATCCTTCCGCGTTTGCTTTACATATTCAAGACCTTTCGATTTGGATCTCCCCTACTTGTGAAACTTTTTGCACCATTATATCTCTAACATTATTTGGCAAAATAAATGGCTCAAGATTGGTTCACAGCTTTTTTTTTTAACGCGGTGGGCTGGGTATTTCTGACTTTAAGCATTTTAACCTGGGTGTGTGACTTCCCAATGTGTGCTCTGGAATAACCCTGGTCATACTAGGGTGTGGTCACAGGTGGAAGCAGCATATATTGGGGTGGAATCTGTCTACTCCCTTCTGTGGCTCCCCAGATTTAGGTGACCTATTTCTACTCACACTCCTCCCATTATCTCACCTTCGCTTTAAATTTGAGACAGAGCAAGTGATATATTTAAACTGGCCCCATCTCATTGACCCCTTTATTTCCCTGTTTCATTATAAAGCTGTCAGGGCCTGGTAGAGATACCTTGGGGAATCTTTGGACGACGAGGACTGTGCAGAAAGCAGACAAACACGGCCTCCAGTTCCCTATCTGTTCGAGTTAAGGAAAATGCTTATGAACTCCTATATTTGTGGTACCTGGTCCCATTGAGATTACATAAATTCTCAGCGCTTGTTCCATATATGTTGGAGAGGCTGCAATGGGGACTTTCAGTCATATTTGGTGGTATTGTCCCAAATTGATACCCACCTTGAGAGCTGTCTGTCATCTGTGTTCCACCATTCTGAACTTCAAATTCCTTCTCTCTCCCCCAGATAGATACCTCTTGCTGCCACTGAATTTTCGTTCAGCCACTAAACATCAGAATAAGCTAATCAGGCACGTAGCCTTGGCAAACACATGTCATATTTCCTCTGCTTGGCTTCAGCCATCTCCCCTCATTTATGCTTGCCATCACAAATAGAATTTGGCACATATACCAGATGGAGTATTTGGCAAGCATTTTACATAATTCGTCCAGATCCTTCACTAATGTTTGGGATCCCTGAGTCTCACAGTTTGGTGTTCGACCTCCAATTTCTTTATAGTTATCCTCATAGCTTATGTAATCAACCCTACTCCCTCCTATCTTCTCCCCTCCCCCTTTTTCCTTTTTTGCTTTCTTCTTTGGCAGTTAGCCACCCACCGTGCTTTTCTCTTCTCTACTTTTTTTCTCTGTCTCTCCTTTTTTTTCCTTTCTGTATTTTAAAATGAATGACTTTTCATGCTAGCTCAGATCACTTTCACATGTTTACTGAACTGTTTCAGTCCTGTTTCAGTTTGCATTTTATGACCTTTTGTATGTTGATTTACCAGCTTGTTGATACGTCAGTGTTAATATAAATAAAGTTTTAAAAAAACAAACCTCAAATCTCGTCTTGCCATGCATTAATTTTGTTAAAAAAAAATCACACCTTTGCAATATGCGTTTATATTGCTAAATTAAATTATAAACTAAAAACAAATATACTGATATATCACATTGATTTCTAATGCTTTTTCAACTTGTTGTTTTCTTATTTTCGCCTTTTGTGCCTTAGGGTGGAATATATCAATTATCGCAAAAACATTGCGATACATCCTGCCCAAGATCACCTGCATACCAGCATATTTTATCTCCAGTGATGTTGTTGTCTATGGGACACAAGCTCTGGAAAGTTACACTTTCTGGAGCCTGTTTCATACATGTACATTACAGCCCCATAGAATCTTATTTGGCTTGCGATGCCGCGGGACTGCAGCAGATATCTCCGATGTCAGCCACAGTCCCAGTTCTTAAGTGGGGGTGAATAAGTGTGTGAAAACCTCCCAAAACTGCAATTTTAACACACATTGGGCACAATTCTATTCTACGCGATGTATATAGCGCCGGGAATCAGCTCCCAGAGCTATTCAATACACCACGCAGCTTACCAAGACTAAGGATTTCTTCTCGCATCCCTCCAGGGATGCGAGCAGAAATCCAACAAAAGTCCCGGCGCGAGGCTGTTTTCTGCCCATCGCGCCGGGGAAGTTAGGTAGGGGAATGCCCATTCTCGCGCCTAAAAACCCTGTTTAAGGCGCGAGACCGAGCCTTCCCCGACCTAACATCGCGATGGATTGAATAGCTCCGGGAGCTATCTCCCGGCGCTATTTACATCGCGCTCAATTGAATCGAGCCCATTGTCTTGCATTCCTCCCTCAGAATTTGATTTCTTTTCACTTTGGTTTCATTACTCTTTCTGGGCGGGATGTACTAACCGTGCGGTGTACATCCCGCTAGTCACCCCAAGGACACTAATCGCATATGAATTAACATACGCGATTAGTATCGCAAAGGATAGCTCTTGCGATACGAGCTGCCCTTTGCGAAGCTGTCGCTGCCTAGTGAGGGTGTTTCAATGTGTCTCCTAGGCCCGGGAGCTTCCTGCACCCGGGAAGAAGAATAGGAGAAGGAGGATGCAGAGGGTCCAGGAGGAGCATACATCTATCCTCCATGCGCTACAAGTTGCAACACACATAACGCGGGAGCTCCGTGTGCCTCAGTAGCGCAGAGCTTCTTTACCTTCAAATGTGTCTTATTTACACAGTGATGTGAATAGCTAGCACAGGCAGCTTCTGCTGATTACAATGATATGCAGTATGCCTATGTTCTCTGTGCGACTGTGGGTGTATCTGCATGTGAAATGCTACGTTATAGTGTGAGTGGCTGTAACACTGTAATGTAGTGTTTAGCATGCAGATACACCCGCAGACGCACAGAGAACATAGGCATACTGTATATCATTTTAATCAATAGAATCAAAATACACATCACTGTGTGTATAACATGCATTTAAAGGTTAATAGTCGCACAAAAAGATGTTCAGTGCTACCGAGTCACGCCATGGCATGGCGCGATTAGAAGGGCTATTTAGCGTGCAAGGAGGCTAGATGTATGAAGACACATCTATAAGGAGGGGCCAGCAGTGAGATGTGCTGGCGACTGCTGGGCAGCCAGGCAACGGGGAGCGGGATGCGGTAAGAAGCCCATAGGCTTCTATAGGGTAACGCCAGAAAATCCTTGTGTTACCCTCCGCATCGAAAATCGGGCGGCCGAGGCTTAGTACATATGAACATGCGGTAAAAACCCAGAAAACTGGGCTTTTACCGCATTTTTCCTTTTAGTACATCCCGGCCTCTATAAGCAAAATGAAAAGCCATATGTTGATAATGGAGGAAAGGGACACAGGGACAGATGTCATCAAGACCTGCCCAAATTATGTTGCTTTTAAAACTTTTAACCTTTTATTCTGCATCTTTTTAATGAGATCGGTTTTCTGTAATGAGTACTAAAAAAAATTAAGCAATTTTAAGACTATTTGTTGCCTTTATTTTCATCTTCCTGCAGACACAGTTGCATTCAAACAAACCATCTGTACATTTGGATCAGGTGATAAATTGAACTAGTTAAATAGAAACAATTACACTAGTCACAGATTGAGCGCAGTGCTCTGAAGCTGATAAAAAACAATATTATATCAGTGGAAAATAATGAGTTACAGTTTCCTCCTGGGTTATCATCAAGGCATTTATCAGCTGGTATAAAGAACAGAGTGTGTTAAGTCATCCTGGCAACATGAACAGCGTCACAGCTTGTGATGTCAGCAAAGATATTATTGGCAACATGGAGTTTCTTTCAGGCAGTGAGGGAGCTAAAATACCATAATTATGCTGCGGTAAAGACCGTTTTCAACGCTAGAGAGATTTTGTTCATGTGCTAGAACCAATATATCATTGTCCTTCATTAGTATAATAGGAGAATAATGTCTTTCTCACTGCATAGTTCTCTTTCTCCGCATGAGAGGAGATGTAGGAAAACATTATTTATATCCCTTATGTTTCACATATACATTAAGATATAGGCCCATACTCTTTTCATAGGGGACCTCAAGATTATCCCTGAGTTCTTTACACATTCATTGTTAACAGTACAAGGCAATTTGAGATTTTAATTACAAGTAGGTATAACATTTTGCCATTTAAATCATGCATCCTTACTAACCTATCTGAGGAATAAGCATGCACACACCAACACATGGACCTATGCACTTGATAGCTACAGTACCTCAGTGAAGATCAACAAAAACAAACATTGTATCACAAAACATATAAGCTAATATTTGCTACATATGTTAAAAGCATGTCGGTACTACCAGTAGTCAAATTTAGGTAGTTGCCTTGGTTAGGTTATACCTGAAACACTGAATAAGTGACCTAATCTCCTTTATCCAATTTTTCCAAAGCCCCTATGGTGACGTCACACAGAATTCCACCAACATGAAGCTGCAGCTTCTTAAGTGTAAAACTGCTAGTTTCTCCTTTATGCCAGTGTTACACTGGAAGTGTGGTGCTTAACTATGATGTTACAGCCATACTCCACACTTCTACTCCCAGTAAGAGAGGCAACCCAGGGTAATGTTTTGTGGAAAGGGGGCCTGGACTGCACACTATAGCTCTTTCTAATGGGATGTGCTACCTAGCTGAGTCTTAATATTACAACATAGAAAAAAGATAAACCAGATGCACCATACGACCATTAATAATTATGCATAATATGCAAGGTTTTTGGCCTGAATTTGGCCAAAGTTATGAGCTTGCCCACCATCGTCAATGTAATCTCATTGGGTAAGTCCCTAACACCAGCCAAACCACCCCAGGGCACCGCACAAAATAAAATACAATAGCAGTGAAGTGTTAGGTAAGTGAAAGTGGCTGCATAATGTTGAAAGTGTTAGAAAAAATTTTAAATAATGTGTGAAAATGTAATATAAACAAAAAACAGAGTGATATGAAGTGTTAATAATTAGTGTTAAGTGGTAATTCCGCAAAGTGGTGCAGCCAGAGCAGTTCAAGGAGAGTCCCACGCCCAGAGAGTCAGAGAGTCCCAGAGAGTCCCACGCCCCAAAATTCACCCCATAACTGACTAGCTAATTAGTACTAAATGCATGTAGGTCTTACCTGTGGCTTTGTTATACAGACTGTGCAGTCCATAAATGATGGTCAATAATTAGAAACTGGACTAACACCCCGCCCACCTGCCTCTGATATTTTTAATTAGGGACCCATCCTAATACAGGTTGTATCAGATGTATCTCCTGCACAGTGATGGCTATCACATTACCGCCAACTTCTTCACTGGGACAAGCTCCTATTGGAGCCACTGTCCCAGAAAGGGATTTTTGATAAATAATAACTAAACATAATTTCTTATTGCCACCATGTGCATCGATAAGGTATGATGGTTTACAGGGAAATTTGTGAAAAGTTATAAATAGGGCTCTAAGGGCCTGATTCAGAGCCGGACGCTCTGACCAGAGCGCTCGCTCTGAATCAGTGCCCTCCTACCTAAAAATGGAGCGGCCTCCTGGCCGCTCGCATAGCTGTGGGTGACCACCCACAGCATATGCGAGTGGCCAAAAAGATGGCATTGGGCTTGTGACAAAACCCTGCGGTAGGGTCTCGGTGACCGCAAACCCTGGAGTGATTTTGGCTCTATCAGAGCCAAAATCACTCCCACTGACATCACTAGTGATGTCAGTATGGCCGAACCCAGACGGTAGGCGTTCCCATGGGAACGCCTCCGTCTGGCAGCCACGCCCCCGGCACGCCCACCAAAGGGGGCGTGCTGTCAGTCACCATCGACAGCACGCCCCCTTTGGTGCGAGACCCGGAGCGACAGCTTGGCTGTCGCTGTCCGGGTCTCGCGCATGCGCACGACGGAGCTCCCTCCGTCGTGCGCATGCGCATTGGGGTAACATCGACCCGCTTGCGAGCGTCCTGCGCTCGCGAGCGGGTCTGAATGACCCCCTAAGTTCAGTGGGGGCGAGATCCCACTTCCAATTGGAGGCAAGATGGATTCCCTATATGTACTATTTATTCCAAGATAGGGGGGGGGGGGGTGTTTGTTTTTTAGACTAAGCTAATTTTTGTATTTTCAGTTCGTTTGTATTTATAGAGACTATAAATTTGCTAAACATGTAAACAGTAAAACATGCCATATAGTATTTTAAATTTTTGGTTTAAACACATTGAAAAGCGACTTTTGCAAGTCACAGTTTAGTAAATGACAGTGGGTTTTTTTTTCCCAATTGTAGGTACATGTTGTGTGCTTTATATATGTTTAAAACTTCAGATAATAAGAATTGTGGAAGCCTAATGGAGTTAATATATTTTATTTTATAGACATTACATATAAAAAAATAAAATCTGAAAAATAGTCCTATTACAGAGTATGGTTATACCATATATATATATTTAGTTTCTAAGTTGGGCGGGGCAGGGGCTTGGTTATGCAAATCGTATCATTATGACCTTGCCTCGGCTGCATGATTATGCAAACCGCACGTTTGCGCTGCAGAGGGTTGGGCCATGAATCACGTCATACCCTCCTACACATGCCACTTGGACCTCCAAAATTAAAAAAAATCTTTAGATGAAATAAACAAAACTAATTTTGTCATGATTATTGTACACACTATTTCATATTCATACTATAAAAAAAATCAATGCAGAAAACTAAAATAAATCTATTTAATTGAAATATATGTATATTAACACAGATAATGTAATTAATAACTATTTTGGACATCATAGAATTAAATCTATTAAATCAGTATTTTTATTATTCAACTAAAAAGAAAACTCCTTTCAGTTTACCCCTATATAATAATTGTGTTTAGTCTAGTCTAAAAAGATTTTTAACATTTAGTTTTCCTTTTATATGATTTATGGGGTTTGCACTTGGCACACAGGAGTTAATTTTTGTTTCAGTGACTTAATCTTTCTACAATGCAGTCTGCCACAGTACATTAACTCAGTCCATAGTTTACAGTGGAGAAAAGTCCTGCTCTTTCATCTTATATACTATTGTCCCATAGGCTATTTTAGTCTCTTACGTCAATTCGAAGAGTAATCAGTGACTCACAAAGTCTGCCCATATATTTCAGACCTCACAAACATCATTTATCAAACCTTGCAATGTATTTATATAAACCTGCTTACAAAGTGTTTTGTCCAATAAATTATAATTTAATGTAATCTGGTTCATGGTTGCCAATGTCAAATATTATACCCAATTACAATACTAGGCAAAAATTGCTTATTCATTAGTGGCTATCACATTTTTTCTCAAGGTTTAAAGTCGATTAGTACAATTTTTTTTTTCTCGCATTGAACAGAAAAGAAACATGTAGGTGTTGTGTTTTTTTTATTTTTTTTATTGCTTTTTATCTCATATTAAAGAAATGTAAATTAGATCATTTAGAAGTAGTTCAAATCAAAGTCTCACTTTAATCCTAACACAAATGGGAATGAACGTGATCCTCTTTCCAGGTATGCACGGGCATGGTGGGTGCCAGCTATGAAAAGCTAGGTCTCTAAGAGCCTGAGTCAGAGGGTGCACACAGTGTCGATGTCGGAAGCAGTGTAGAGATTTTTGGCCACTGCACATGCACCCAAGGCCACATTGCGCACATGCGACAATGGGTTTGAGACTGCGCTTGCACCAAAGATTTTTTTGCAAGTTGAGTGACATTTCAAGATGGAGGTAACAGCGGGTGGCTACAAAAATGCAGGTGCGTTGGGACCATTCTCTGGGCTTGCCCTTGTGTGATGAACATTCTGAGACCGCATAGGGTTTCTCAGCTGTTCGAAATATGACTGTGTTTCCCAATATTTTGTCTTTCATATGCAAGTGGCGGATTTGAGACACCTTAGGTGGGCGCGTCTGTACACAAGACATCAGCTAAATCATTAGCATATTTTTTCAGCAATGCGAATTTGTATTATTCACATACACCAATGAGGTAATTTTTTTCAGCAATCCATCTCCTTTTTAATGTATTTGTATATGTTGTGCTCTAGATGATCTCTCACAAACATGATGAATGGTGTAGTGTCATCATATAAATATGTCCTCACACTGTGCAGGTCCTGTGCTATATTGGCGACCTTTATAGTCTCCATTTACCGTGTAGCTAAGTGGGTATCATTGCCAGATGTGTCACAGATTGTGGTGATACTCTGTGCGGCACTCATCTACCCCTAGCATGCACCAAAAGAGGGCATGACCTTGTGTCCATGAGGTCACGCCCCCCTGGTGTGCCATTTTGGGGGCGTGCAACGCCTCCGTCACGCCAGTCTCTCGCAAGACGGTGTGCATGACGCGCACGTCATCCATCACCGCAGTAGCTGTGCTCGGTGACATCATCCGAGGGGGTGACACCAAAATAGCAGAGCAGCTCTGGATGGTGTCACCCGGTGTGTACCGCACCCCTCTATTGACTGTCATTGTGTTCTGTGTCATCAGAGCTGCCTCTTTAGCTCCTATATAAATCAATGGTACCTACACTGTAGTGGCAAAAGTCATGGCATAGCAGTATGTAAAGGTAATGGTAGGTGGCGTCACCGTACTGTGGCATCTTGGAAATGCCCAGACCTTCATCAGTTGCAATCTAACATCTTGTTAGTTTGAACACCGGCTGGGCTGCTCATGTCAAGGCGACGTGAAGTATCGAATTTCGAACGGGGCATGATAGTGGGTGCCCGAAGGATGGGACATTCCATTTCCGAAGTTGTGCGGACATGCAACATTCCTCGACCTACAGTGTCATGTGTAAACCAGGAATACCTCATGGAAGGCATTACCACTCATCGAGGACAGCGCAGTGGCCAAACACGGGTGCTTAATGATCATAACCAGTGGCGACTGGTCAGAATTGTCTGTGGTAACAGACAAGCGATACTGGCTTAAATCACATCCACATTCAATACAGGAGGTTCCAGACACAATCCAGCAGCTCAGTGCAGCATACTTTAGCTTGCATGGGATATGAGAACAGAAGACCCACCAGAGTGCCCCTGTTAACACTATGATACTGGACACAGCACCTCACCTGGGCTCGTGACATCGCTAACTGGACCCTTGGAGGACTGGGAACATGGCGTTTTCCAATGATTCACGGTTGTAGTTTCAGACTGATGTTAGGGTACAGGTGTTGTGCAGACTCAATGACCATTTGCAGCTCTTCATGTACCCCCACAACAATGAAATATTCTAGCAGGATAATGCACCCTGTCATCTGTCCCAAGTTGTCCAGAATTGGTTCGAGGAGCATTCTGGAGAGTTCTGACGAATGATGTGGCTTCCACATTCGCCCGACATGAAGCTAATGGAGCATTTATAGGACATGGTGGAGAGGTCTATTCGCACAGAAGATCCTGCACCTACAAATAGCAGGGAGCAAGCTATCCAGACAGCATGTATCAACATCTATCCAATGGGCTAAAGGGGGTCCTACACAATACTTGGCACCTATCCCATGAATTTTGGAAGTGTATTATGACGACTGTAAAGCTATTTACCTACTTTTGTAAAAAAAAATTCTCTAGCATTTTGTAACAGCACATAGACAAGTATGGGAATGGATCTCACTGATACCCCTTTCAGACATACCGAAAATCCCGGGAATTTGGCCTGGATCAGCCAAATTCCTGGGTTGCCGCGTATGTCTGAAAGTAGCCGACCCTCCAATCGACCAGGGAAATTTCCCAGGACTTAAGCCCTGGGAAATTACCCTGCTTATGTCTGAGTGGTGCTACCTGGGAATTTACTATTCCCGGGCTGCACCAAGCAGCTTTTACATTTTAGTTGGCAGTGCAGAGCGTCCTATAGGACGCTCAGCGCTGCTGCTTTGAGTTGGCAGCACGGACGTTCAGCGCTGCTGCTTTCAGTTGGCAGCGCAGAGCATCGCTGGCTGTGTCACTGTAGATCGCGACACAGAGGACCCCAGCTGGACGCCGGGGACACCCGCCAGCGCTGGAGACCGCACTCCCGCCGGACCACCAGGGCAGTACATTAACGGAAGGGGTTCTATTTCTTCCCCATTGGGGGGAGGGGGAGATGTCAAATAGGGGATAAAACAAATAATTTATTAATAAAATAAAATTAAAAAAAAAAATGGCTGGATTGGGATTGGCCTGCTGCCTGCTGCATTTTGATGACCTCATCAGCGGCAGCCGGAGAGGGGATAGACTAGGAGGGGCAGAGGAGAGGCAGGTAATCTAAAAAACCCTGCTGTTATCTGAAAGGGAGTCTACCTGGGAATTTCCCGGGTAGATGCTGTAGTGTGAAAGGGGGGTCTCCCAGGATTTTGCTCAGGAGAAATTCCCGGGTCAGAGCAGGAAATTTCTCTGGTCGTATGTCTGAAAGGGATATTAGAAAGGCTTATAGAAAGTCTGTGTTGACATGTAAAGATTAATGAAATCAACTCAATTAAATAAAATCACTAGAAAGTATCATTGTGATGTCAAAACTTGGCAGCAGATTTGTAGATCTGAAAATTAGCTAAAATATGTTTCTGATTGTGACACCAATGCTTACCCCCCAAATTGCTCACTTGTTTGTTTGTATATGCCATTTTGTCAATGGTGTCATGAAGGCTGTAATTTTTCCAAATGTAAATCCATATTTAAACAGTACACTCATTGTATGTCTCTATGCAAACTTACATTATAATAGATTTATAAATCTAATGTATCAGTATATGTTTTCACATTTTTTTCATATTTATCAACCCACTATAAGGCATGATGTAGATAGCAGAATATTTTTCCAACCAGCAATTTAGAAAGCACATTTACCACTGTGCCTGAGATTCATATATGCATTACAGGTCCAATTGACCTGTGGCTATTTTCTTACTACTTTATGTTTGAGGAAAAGTTATGTACTGTCTATGACTTGTAACACTCTCTCTAGTATTAGGAATTTTGTCATCCAGAATATACTCAGTCTACTAGGCACCTTCATCTGAAATATATTTGTGCTTAGTACAATGGAACATGGATGAGGGAATGCTGGAGTTTGTAAGATCACCCATATAGGATCTCATGAAACAGAAAACTCTTATTTAGAGACACTTGTGATGGACTTTACATGATTATTCTTATTCTGTGTGTGTCGCTATACAAAATAGTGAATTTGATTATATACGATGATTGTCCCCCTGGCTAATTTTGATCCTGAGCCCACTACCTTGACAGATGAGATTAGAAATGTTATACCTCAATGAGTATTTAATACAATAAAGTTTAAGTTCAGTACGGGGTGGTGCCCTGATCTTCTTACTTGAGAAATTACAACGCTGCATGGCACACTGGTCACTGCATGGCACGTGACTGGCACCATGACAATGCAGTTGTACTGCATATTTGAATGTTGTTGGTCCCAAAAGATTACAGATACAATAGCAACTACAGATGTGTCCACATACATCTTACTTTCTTTTGCGTTAAACAGCACTTCTAGTCGCACCATGCCGTGGCGTGACTCGTTAGCACCAAGTGTCTTTTCGTGCGACTGTTTCCCTTCAAATGCGTCTTATTCGCGTATTGATGCAAATAGGACGCACGAGCAGCTTCTGCTGATTAAAATGATTTGCTGCATGCCAATATACTGTGTGCAACTGCGGATGTTTTTACATGCAAAATGCCAAGTTACAGTCTCACAGCTGCTGATACTGTAAGGTAGAATGAAAAAATTAATGAAAATCTTGGGGGGACTTAAAGTCCCTCTAACTCTCCAACCCCACCACCTAGTTACCTCTTTCAAACAGTGTGTCCTCAAGAAAGTATACAAATATCTGGTGATCACACTGCTCACTAGACAATATTCTGCTGCACTACAGAAAAATAATGTAGCCCAGGCATATGGGGCAAGATCTCCCCCAACCTGGCTACAAATAATTAAGAGGCACCCATTATAGAAATAGGGGGTTCCATCTTTCAAATGTTGGGGCCACTTAGTAATAATTGCTTGGTGCTACAG
Source organism: Taudactylus pleione (assembly GCA_031769625.1). Classification (NCBI taxonomy): domain Eukaryota; kingdom Metazoa; phylum Chordata; class Amphibia; order Anura; family Myobatrachidae; genus Taudactylus; species Taudactylus pleione. Next base: position 2,857,124 of record JAUIMM010000241.1, read on the forward strand.
AAAACAAACTTTTTCCATATATAGGGGGGGCACCCACTCCTAATTACATCTGTAAATATGGAATCCCGCACATATGAAAAAGGGGAGTCCCCTCTTTTTTAATTTATGTGGCCCCCTTAGGAGCTATTATCTTGTGATCACCAGACAATATCCCCCAGCGCTAGAGAAAAATGAGTTTGCCATAGATGGGAGAAGAGCCCATTGTCCCCTCTCTCCCCCCATACTGGCCCACACATACATAAGAGCACCCTGTCTTGAAAGGTGGGAGTCTCTTCTTTTAAATGATGTTTCCCCTTAGTGGTTAGTGCCTGTGATCATGGGCAATGTGCAGAAACACGCCTTTACACCTATTAGGTGTATATTTTGCTCCAGCTATAGGGCAGGTGCAAATAAACACTGATGATGATGAACCAGGTGCACATGCTGCTAATGTGGAGATGAGATGTGTAAGGCTCACATATGGGGGAAAATATGCAATGTTTCCATGCTTTTCTATTCTTCAGTGATTTATGCCCATTTTGCCATCAACTTTGCATCAGCCACTTTGTCTGAACACTGAATCTGCTGATAGTTTGAATTAAGTCCTGACAGGAGTTCTTAAATTGCTACTGTGTTAGTGAGTATAGTTCTAATATAATACTTTGGCAGTCATCAGTACCATACTTAACTTGTCAATTCTCTGTTTTGTTTTGCAGAAGTGGATGATGGCTGAGTACTATGGATGCTCTCTGTGCCTTGTCTGGATTGTCTATTTTATTAGACCTCTGTCCTCTCTGCTTGAGTCCATGATATAATATAGTTCAGACAACCATCGTTTCATGACAGAGCAGACTTCATGGTCAGCAGCTACCTCTACACAGGAAGCTTCAGGTATGCACATGCAATTTTAGTCTTGTGAAGGCCTAAAAAAAAGGATTAAACACGCTGGAGGCTCTGTAAGAACACACAGAAAACCTCCTGCAATGGAACGGTCGGAACTGCCTATCTCAATTTGACACTGATTGCTGAAGTATTTTATGGTTTACTACACAGTGACTGTAAAGCGTGCAGCAGACAGTTTTAAAATTGGAGATGTCACCGGTATTATTCAAATAAACATAACCATGCCATCTATCTCACAGGCAATATACACCCAGTTTGAAAATAGTTCATTAAAATGTAAATAATTATCCACCTAAATGCTAGTGTGCTGGTTATGCTGCTCCTACTGGAGCTGGGGCTGCGGGATACAATGAACATTCTTTCTCCTGGTCCTGGGGGCTCTCAACTTGGGTTTCCTTGCTGCAGTGGGGGCCTAGTGTATGTGTCTAGCCACCCTGTTTTGGAGTGTTGGATGGCACAAATTATACCCCACTTGTGCCTAAGACCCCTGTCCAGTTTACATGTTTAACAAAGAAAAAAATGAAAGAGAGAGGAAATAAACCTACTTTTTTATGTGTGGTCAGTTACGTGTTTCATACCCTCCTGGGTACTTTTTCAGTGATCCTTGAAAAAGTATCCAGGAGGGTATGAAACACGTTGGAGAGGTAAGAGAGAGGTCCGGAGCTTACCAACACACAGGGGTCTATTTACTAAGCAGCGTTAGGAGAAGTGAAGTGTGAAAAGTGATAAAGTGCTAGCCAATCAGCTCCCAACTGTCATTTTTCAAACACAGCCTGTGAGATGACAGTTGGGAGCTGACTGGCTGGCACCTTATCACTTTCTTATCACTTTTCACTCTGTCTACTAACACTGCTTAGTAATAGACCCCACAGTATTACAAGAGCCGCACTGTGCACGGAAGCGGGTGACGTCACTTCAGCCGACCCGCCGGCTAATACCAAGAGCGGGTCGTCCAGCACATGGCCACGGCAGCAGCAAGGAGAAGATCTGCCGCATCACAAAAGGAAGCCTAGGAGGTAAGATAGGGATAGTTAGGGAACACTGCTATCTCCGTTGTCTGGCCCCACTGTGAGTTGCGCTGTTCATTTGCTGCACATATACTGACGGACCCTCCAAAGATTGTCTCAAAAGAGCTATAGACACATACTGTTTTTAAGAGCACATGCTTTTATTTTTTAGATTTTTTATGTTTTAATTTATTTATCTCTGTTTTAAAGTGCTTTACTGATGCACATTTTTATACATAATATCTGCCAACATATTATCCTTTTATTGATCCATTCTTAGACACACACACAGTTATTTTAAACACAATATTCTTTACTTGTAGCGCTCATATTAAACAATTATTCTAGAAATTGACTTTATACTGAGCAGCTTCATTCTCATAGTGCGGAACATTTTTTCATTTTATCCCAGCACTCCCATATAAAATAATACATGTAATGTGTGGCGTTAGTGCTGCAGTGCAGGCACCACAACCTGGTAAATATGGGTTTAAGTATTAGAAATGTTCTACAACAAGTGAAAGCCATGTACTGGACACAGGATTTGTAATTCGTACTGCAGCTGGTTAGACTTGCATTGTGCTGCATTGAGTTGACTGTTGTAAGAACTGAGGGGTTGGGTAGGGTATGCCGGAGGTCAGAATCCCGACACTGGCATCCCGTCAGGGTTAGGATATCGACAGTTGTCGGTCAGTATTTTAACCCTCCCCCTCTCCCTACTCCTAACTATAACCCTCCCTCCGTGGTGTCTAAACCTAACCTCCCCTCCCCCACACCGTAAACCTCCTCCTAACCCCGCAGTACTTTCCTTTAGAATGCCAGCGCTGGGATTCTGACAGGTGTAGGCATTCTAAACATCGGCATCCCGACTGTTGGGATTTTGACCGGATCCCGTACTGAGAGCTGACATTTTTTCAGCATGATGACTGGGGCAGCAGAGTTGAGTCTTGTTATATCACTCTGTATGTGCCCACCGAATGTTTATCATATTTAGTCATATTTGCCTACTTTTGAAAAAGCATTTCTGGGGGATTGTGTATGCTGAATATATTGTGTGTTGTTCTGGGAAGCAGAACAGCTAGATAATGTGGGTAATGTGTAAATGTGATAGGAGGCTGTGGTTTGAACCAATTACTTTAGTTTTGCTAACCATGTGCAGTTGTCACAGTAAAAAAAAATCTCTGCAAAAACCTGCACAGATGGCCAATATGTCTGCTCTGTAGCACATTAACCCACTAGCGCAAGATGTTTTACCATGGTTGTGACTGTGCAGTTAAAATATGAAGCACTCTACTATTTTCTAGCAACTTAAATGACCCCCTCTAATGTTCTCCCTTCCACCAGGTTCATGCAATTCATCACACATTCTTGGACATGCAGTCACTCATGTAGCCATCAGTGTAATGCAGAGTGGTAGCCATTTTCTGGTAGCACATATCCCCAGTGTTTCCTTCATGATGGAGAGTGATAACGTTATCACTGTGTTGTGCCCTGAAGAGTCTAGGACTGTTTTGCTATACTCTTCAGTGAGTCAGGGAGATCACCACTATTTCACGGAGTCTCACTGACATTCATTTGAGTCAGGGAGATCACCACTATTTCACGGAGTCTCACTGACATTCATTTGACAAGTACAGTATGCATTTAATTTTGTGTGGAGAAACGTATTACATTTTAACCAATCTATAACAGCCACAGTAAGTCAACTCATGCAGCCGCATGCACTGCTATGACTATGTCATCTTGACGTCATGTATAGGTCACGGCCCGGGCCATGTCTGAGCTGCCCAGAAGATGGGCCCAGCGCTGCCCGGGCCAGAAGTTAGTTTATAGGCACTGCAGAGTTATGGATGCATTGCCGCCGGCTGCTGGTGGTTGCCGGCAGTCCTGTTAGTCATCGGTTCTGGGCCCTGGCAGCAATGGCTGCTCTGTCCACCCTATAGGGTGGCATCCTCCTGCGCTGCTCCGCTCAAACAGTTCTCGCGCCAGCCCTGCTACCAACCTGTACCGGAATCGGTATGATTTACCGCCGGACCCTGCCCGGCCGTTGGAATCCCGACAGCTGCATCCCGGCAGAGGAGGAAATCCCTATCGTCAAAGGTAAGTATATACTAACTAGGGGTGAGCGGGTTCGGTTTTCTGAAATCCGAGCCCCCCCGATCTGAGGCCGATCCGAGTCAGGCTCGACTTTTCCCACCTGACTCGGATCTGAAATCGAGGCAAAACGTCATCATCCCGCCTTCCGGGTCTCGCGGGTTTTGGATCCTATATAAGGTACCCGCGTCGGCGCCATTTTCTCACTTGGCTGTGGACAGTGAAGAGGGAGGGTGGGAGTTAGGGCTGGCTGGGCTGTGTAGCGTAGTGTAGTGTAGTGCAGAGTTGTGCTGTGCTGTGCTGCACTGTGCTGCTGTTGTCCATAGGGGCTGTGTCCACTACTTCAAAGTTCATAGGGGCTGGCTGGACTGTGTTGTGCAGTCAGTTGTCCATAGGGGCTGTGTCCACTCCAAAGTCCTGTGCAGTGTCCCAGACCTAAAGGGGTGCTGTAGTGTTGTCCAGGGGGTGCTCTGTCCGTCAGGGGTGCTCCCCCCAAGTGCTAAAAAAAAAAAAATTCTGTGTTTGTGAATTGTGTGCGCAGTAGCCGCACGTGCATCAACAAAGTAGTGCCAAGCGTGCGCCTGTGTCATAAGTAAAGGGCCGGCTGGCTTGACCGTTAAAGGGTGCTGTAACCCCCAAAGTACACTCCAAACAAAATAAAAAATATTTTCTGTGTTTGTGAATTGTGTGCACTGTGGCTGCACGTGCATCAACAAAGGAGCAGAGCCAAGCGTGCGCCTGTGTCCCATAAGTAAAGAGCCGGCTGGCTCATTTTTTAAAGGGTGGTGTAACCCACAAAGTGCACTACTCTCCAGCAAAAATAAAAAAATATTTTCTGTGTTTGTGTGCGCCTTAGCCGCACGTATATATCAATATAACATAAATGGAGGACCATACTTTCTCCGATAAAAATAAAATAGGGAAAGATCAAGAACCACTTCCTCCTAGTGCTGAAGCTGCTGCCACTAGTCATGACATAGACGATAGCATGCCATCAACGTCGTCTGCCAAGGCCGATGCCCAATGTCATAGTAGAGGGCACATAAAATCCCAAATGGCAAAGTTCAGGAAAATGACCTTGAAAAAAACATTTAAATCATCTGAAGAGAAACGGAAACTTGCCAATATGCCATTTACGACACGGAGTGGCAAGGAACGGCTAAGGTCTTTCCCTATGTTCATGACTAGTGGTTCAGCTTCACATGACGATGGAAGCCCTCCTCCCACTAAAAAAATCAAACGAGTTAAGCTGGCAAAAGCGGAGCGAAGAACTGTGCGTTCTAAGAAGATATCACAAATCCCCAAGGAGAGTCCAAGTGTGCTGGCGGTTGCGATGCCTGACCTTCCCAGCACTGGACGGGAAGAGGTGGCTCTTTCCACCATTTGCACGCCCCCTGCAAGTGCTGAAAGGAGCACCCACAGTCCACTTGCTGATATGCAAATTGAAGATGTCACTGTTGAAGTACAACAGGATGAGGATACTGGTGTAGCTGACACTGAGGAGGAAGTTGGCGAGGAGGATTCTGATGGTGATGTGGTTTGTTTAAATCAGGCTCCGGGGGAGACAGTTGTTTTCTGTGGGATGAAAAAGCCCATCACGGTCATGCCTGGGCAGAAGACCAAACATTCCACCTCTTTGGTCTGGCAATATTTCTATCCAAATCCGGACAACAACTGTCTTGCCATATATACCATATGTAAGGGTGAAATAAGTAGGGGTAGAGACGTTAACCACCTAGGAACATCCTCCCTTATACGGCACCTGCAGCGCGTTCATAAAAAGTTACTGTCAAGTTCAGAAACTTTGGCTAAGACCGTAAGCAGTCCAGGGACACCTAAATCCCTTTTTCCTGTTTTATCCAAGGAATCGGTGGATGAGGAGGATGAGGACGACATCTTGCCTCCGTAGAGCCAGTTTGTGCAGGGACACATTAATTGCCAGCTTGTTTTGTGGGGGCCCAAACGAACCAATCATTTCAGCCACAGTCGTGTGGCAGACCCTGGCACTGAAATGATTGGTTTGTTAAAGTGTGCATGTCCTATTTATACAACATAAGGGTGGGTGGGAGGGCCCAAGGACAATTCCATCTTGCACCTCTTTTTTTCTTTGCAGTATGTACTGTTTGGGGCCTAGTTTTTCAAACTGCCATCCTGTCTGCCACTGCAGTGTCACTCCTAGATGGGCCACGTGTTTGTGCAGCCCACTCGTGTCGCTTAGCATAGTCATCCAGCTACCTTGGTGCAATCTTTTGGCCATAAAAACAATATTGTGAGGTGTTCAGAATAGACTGGAAATGAAGGTTATTGAGGTTAATAATTGCATAGGAGCAGAAAAACCCACAAATTCTGTGATTTAAGCTGTTTTTATGCTTTTTTTTAAAAAAAATACAGATCCAAAACACAAAACCCAGAACCCAAAACACGGAAGGGTGGTTTTGGCAAAACCAATCCAGATCCAAAACACGAAGAAAGATCCAGATCCAAAACCAAAACACAAAACACGCAAAGTGGCCAGTGTACACCCCTAATACTAACCTATTTCTACCCTCTAACCCTCCCTTAGGGGTGCCTAACACTAACCTTCCCCCCCCAGTGCCTAACCCGAATACCCCCCCTTCCCCCGGGGGAGTGCCTAACCCAAAGTCCCCCCCCGGGGGTGCCTAACGTTAACCCCCCTTCCCCTAGCCTAAACCTAACCTCCTGGGGGGGTGCCTAACCCTAAGTCCCCTCGTTAACCCTAACCCTCCCCCACCCCCCCATGGCTATCCGCGTTCGGCGTCCCTTGGAACGGGATGCCGGGCGTCGGGCTCCCGGCATATGTCTAGCCGGGATATGACAGTCGGGAAGCCGGCTGTCGGAATTGGGTCCGCCGGCTTCCCAACTGCATACCCCTGTACCTACCTGGGATGCGGTGGGCCAAAAACATGAGTGTGCTGGGCCCCAAGTTATCTGTTCCCGGTCAAGCTTTTACATATATTTCTGAACGTTATAACTTGTACTTTTAGAATTGTTATCCATTAAAATGAATTATACTAATGCTGACACAGGTAAAGGAATATAAGTTCGAGATGGAAAAACAGAAACATTAGAAACATGTAACAAGTCAACTCTATAAAATGTTCACCTCGCTATACATTCTTAAGGTGTTTATTTTATTTGAACTGACATAGTCCAGTTATATTTCTTCATTTTTTATTTTTATAATAAGCATGTTATTATTGGAGAATTTGCAGGGCTCTCCTACCAGCTCCTACAGATGTGTCATCATACATAGACTCAATTTTCTGCGCAGCGCAACTTTCCTAGCATGAGAGAGCCTCCAGGTCCCGTGCTACTGTGACTAGGACGCACCAGCAGACTGTGCTGATTAATTTGATAAGCGACAGGTGTGACCTCTCTCATCTTTGCTGCATTCTCATTCTATAGCCCCTCGTGGTGCGACTGGTCGCATGAGCCTTAGCTCGCGCCGGGCATTTTTTGCGTTTTTTTGTGCGAAAATGCGTCAAAGTTGTAATACGATGCAACTAGAAGCACCATGAGATTGTACTGGTTAATTTCATATGGGACATTTGTATGTCTGTGTGCGACTCAGTCTCTCAATCATCATGCAAAGTGCTACGATGCAGTGACACTAGTACAGATGATTTCTCTCTCCTCTTTGCTGCATTCACATCAAACAGCCCCTTGTGGAGACTCTGCAAGCGCCGGACATCTTTTTTTACTGCCGGAAATGTGTCTTAAAACGCAATGCGATGAAACTAATAGCACCAGGAGACTCTGCTGATTCATTTGATATGTGACACTGTGTGCGACATCAGCATGCAAAGTGCTACCATGCAGCGGCCACGGCTTTTTGCACGCCAAGGGCCATTTACATTCTCTGTTGCACACAGATATCTATATCAGGCCATTTGTTGCAAATACAGGACTTTTTGGCCAATCTGAGGTTGTCAACAGCCCATTGTAAGTAAACATAAGGCATTACACCCTTATCATGACTTCAACACTCTTCATGGATAGGGTCGGATTGTTAGTGGTGACACATATATCCTCTGTAGGAGCACTAACTGCTACCTCAGAGAATGTCCTTAATTCCCAAAATTAGGTCATAGACAGAAAAGGTGGAAGGAAGCGCTCTGTGGTGGGTGGGTCGCTAATTAATGCTAGCTATAGTAAATTGAGTTATGTTCAGGTGGTTTGTATGTCAAATAGATGTATGTGTCTATGGATTTTCTCAATACAGTATAGTCAATTATATTATTATGTAGAATGACTCCTCAGCAATAACTTCAGGCTGAGACTTGGTGAAAGGTAACATAAAGTCTCAGAGAAACAGAACACTTCTGTTTAAATTTCTGGTTGGCAATAACTTGTAGCTGGATAATCAATACGTATTGTATGTCTACATGTGAAATTAGACGTGCAGTGATCTTAATGTAATGTAAGGGACAGATTGACATTATCAACTTCTATCTCTCATCTAGTCCACACCTTGCATTGTACATTGTACACTGTATTTCAATTTTAACTGTAACTGGAGTTACAATAAAAAGCAATATACTGCCTAACAGCCTCATTATCCATCTATTTATACCTTATATTCCCCCTCACTCACATACATGCATGCATCGGAGGATTTGCAGAGAAGCGATGGACCAGCAGATGCACATTTTGGGTAAGTAAGATTTCTTACCTATATCAACTGCACAATAGTGTCATTGTCGCTCTGATACTGCATTTATATTCTCTAAGGTGACGTGAGTGGAGGGAAGAAGGAACATTACGTCAAAGTAAGCAAGACAATCACATCACTGCCAAACACCCAGCCGAAAGTTTTTGCCCACCTAGTCACCATCTATTTGGACAAGCATTAAGATCACTGCACATCTAAATCCACATGTAGACATACAATACATATTGATTATCCAGCCACAAGTTATTGCCAACCAGAAATTTAAACAGACGTGTTCTGTTTCTCTGACCCTTTGTTACCTTTCACCAAGTTATTGCTGAGGAGTCATTCTACATAATATAATTGACTATACTATATTGAGAAAATCCATAGACACCTACATCTATTTACATACAAACCGCCTAAACATAATCCAATTTACTATAGCTAGCATTAATTAGCAACCCACCCACCCACCACAAAGCGCTTCCTTCCACCTTTTCTGTCTATCAACACTCTTCATGACCACATTTCGTATGTATCCTAAATACCTAATTTACTTAAATTTGGTTCTAGTTTTCAGCATTCGGTATTCTTGAAATACACAAAAATGTTTTGCTAGATTTGGCAAGTTACTAAAACCTGGTACCCACCTCCAGTAAATGTATTCCTGACATTATCTCACAAGTGCCCATCTACAGTGTAGTTCTTTCTAAAGGTTCTTAGTGCCAGTTTCAGTACAGTGGTTCTGATTCAGAGTTGGGAATAGAGTAAGAAAGAGCAAGTAACTGACCATCTTGGTAATACCTTGCTGCACTGCAGGTGGGGCAGATGTTTTATGTGCAGAGAGATTTGGGAGGGGTGTGTGCAAACTGAAATCCAAATTGCAGTGTGAAAATAAAGCTGTCCAGCATGTATTTGCACCCCTTGCATTGCAACATGGTTTGTCCAGGTACACAGTGGTAGATGTATGAAGCAGTGAAAAGAGTGTAGAAATGCGCCAGTGGAGATGTTACCCATGGCAACCGATCAGCTTCTACCTATTATTTGATACAATGTAATTGATAAATGCAACCTCAAAGCTGATTGTTTGCCATGGGCAACTTCTCCACTGGCATACTTCCCCACTCTTTTCACTGCTTCATACATCTATCCCACAGTCACCTGTTATTTCTTACCCTATTCCCAACTCTGAATCAGGCCCAGTGTCTTTATACTCAGTTTTCAAGGAGTTTAGCCTCTATTGTTAATGTGAGACTAAAAGACTTAATTGTAGGTACATATTAAAGTGCTCATGTAATCTTCTGCATTAAGGAACATAATGTACAGGGATTCTATTACCACAGCTCATAGCTGGAGGTTGGATTCTGCAGAGCTAACTTGGACCAAATAAAGTTACTATTAAGTGCAAAGTTTTACTTGACTTCCAGTATGTCTGTGATATTCTCCCCACAAACTGATACATTAAAGAGCATATGTATCAAAGCTTGATGTGCGATAAAATTGTGAGATATATATCACCAACCAATTGGCTTCTAACTAACATTTTGCAGGCTGTGTTTAAGAAATGATAGTTTGGAGCCGATTGGTTGGTGATATATATTTCACAATTTTATCTCACATCAAGCTTTGATACATATGCACCTTACTCATCAAATTTGAATACAGTGCTTCTCACAAAATTGGAATACATTTAGTTACCTTTACAGTAGCTAATGTATTGGGGGCCTTTCATTGAGTACTATGGAGTATACTTTATTCTTTTTACCAAGCACCAATACTTTCTTGTGCCCACCAGGTAGCAAGGAGAATGGCAGCAAATAGTGATATTTTATTGGCTGCTGAGTCACACTCATAATAGAGCTAGAAGACAATGGGGGAAATGTAATACAGAGCGATTTTCATCCATTTTTCTTGTAATTTAATGCAGCGATTAAAAAAAAAAAAAGGAATCCTAAAGTTTTGGCCTGGAATAGATACAGGTAATAGGTATAGGTAATGTATGTGCGGTACAATAATGAGTGTCTGCAGGCAACAGTGAAGCATGGTGGAGGTTCCTTGCAAGTTTGAGGCTGCATTTCTGCAAATGGAGTTGGGGATTTGGTCATGATTAATGGTGTCCTCAATGCTGAGAAATACAGGCAGGTACTTTTCCATCATGCATTACCACCAGGGAGACCTCTGATTGGCTCCAAATTTATTCTATAGCAGGACAACGACCCCAACATACAGTCCATGTCATTAAGAGCTATCTTCAGTGTAGAGAAGAACAAGGAGTCCTGGAAGTGATGATATGGCCCCACAGAGCCCTGATCTCAACATCATGGAGTCTGTCTGGGATTACATGAAGAGACAGAAAGATTTGAGCAAAACTACATCCACAAAAGATCTGTGGTCAGTTCTCCAAGATGTTTGGAACAACCTCCCTGCCGAGTTCCTTCAAAAACTGTTTGCAGTACCTAAAAGAATTTGAAGAATTGAAGTGGTTTCGAAGGCAAAGGGTGGTCACACCAAATATTGATTTGATTTAGATTTTGCTTATGTTCATTCACTTTGCATTTTGAGAATGATAAAATAAACTATGAACACTTCTATTTTTGAAAACATTCTTACTTTGCAGCATTTTTTCCACACCTGCCTAAAACTTTTGCACAGTACTGTATATATGTCACTGAGAGATGTTTTAAAATTCCCTTTTTGCATTGAGTTTTGCTCTAGAGCAGTGGTTCTTAAACTCAGTCCTCGGGACCCCACACAATTCGTATTTTCCAGGTCACCTAGCAGGTGCACAGGTGTAATCATTAATCTCTGACACATTTTAAAAGATCCACAGGTGGAGCTTGTTATTTCACTTTTGATTCTGTGAGGATACCTGGAAACATGCACTGTTAGGGGTCCTGAGGACTGAGTTTGAGAACCTGTGCTCTAGAGCACAGGTTCTCAAACTTGGTCCTCAGGATCCCAAACAGTGCATGTTTTCCAGGTCTCTTCACAGAATCACAAGTGAAATAATTAGCTCCAACTGTGGATCTTTTAAAATGTGTCAGTGAGTAACGATTACACCTGTGCTCCTGCTGGATGACCTGGAAAACGTGTACACTGTGGGGGTCCTGAGGACTGAGTTTGAAAACCACTGCTCTAGAGCTTGAGCAAGAAATATCTATCCTACATTGGTATTGTCATGATTTCAACACCTAGAATCATTTTCTGAATGTATTTTTGTTTTAAATTCTCCTTTTTGACATGCAGTGTTCGATTTGTAACGTTTTGCTATGGGAAGCTTTGTAATTTATATAATGACAACTGAGAATAAGGTAGTCCTATGGAAAGTGACTGATTTCAGTGAAAGAGGCATAGTGATAACATGAGTGTCTAAGGAGATTATGAATCTGTATAATATATTAATAAAAGGCAGTTTATTTCATCTTCTAGTCTTTCATACTTTACAAATTGTGCATAAAACATACTGCATCACTCACTTGATAAATGTGTCAGACTTAAACAGTAAAACAAGTTCAAAAGAACATTTTGGATAACCTTGTGGTCCTTGTTTAATCATTATTATTTTTTATGTAGTGTTTTTTGTTTGTGTTATTGTTGCAGAGTTAGGGTTCTTGATGAAAAGAGAAGACTGAGAAGAGTCTTCCCTGTGTGGATCAGATATTTTATTATTACCCTACCGTATACTTGCCATTATCTGTATAGTCTGGTGCGGTGTTGGGATCTTCTGCAGCTTTACTTGAGCTTTAAGCTGGCCCAGTCTGCCTGATACTTTTCTGCGAGGCTTCTTTTTGTGCTGCGTCACAGCCTCTCACATGTTTACGCTGTCTGCCTTGACCTTGACTCAGCTGCTATTAGAGAATTTCTTAACTCTGTTGCTGCAGGACAAATTTCATTGTAAACATTTTCGGAGAAGCACAATGCTAGCCAACACTATAGAGATTATGGGCCTAATTCGGAGGCAGATGCAAAGTGACTGTATTTTGTGTGAAGCCAGGTTCACTAATTTATGCTAAGATTCCGTACAACTAATGTAAGAATCTGTGCGTCTTCAAGGGGGATGCCCAGTGATTTGACACAAACCGCTGCATCCATCATCATTAGTATCGGCGCTTGCACCAGCCCTATGCTAATTGATCAATCAGATACAGGCTTCTATTCACTGTACGCACAACGCAGAATCAGGGGCAGAAGTATGGGAGACAATGGAGGCGCCTGCCGCCGGGCGCCAGCACTGAAGGGGCACCTCCTTTATCACCCACAAGATATTCACCCCATTTAGGGCTGTAAATATGGGGGATAGGGGGGCACTAAATGATAACTTGCCTCCGGGCGTCTGGGATGAACTTACGCCACTGCGCAGAATTGCACAGAGCTTAAGCTACACACCCATGACACTACCAGGAGACCGATCTCTTGTGCGTTGCCGCCCAGTTTCAGCCCATTTCATAGCGAGATCTGGCAGAGATCAATTGTAGGTATGCAAAAACATGCAAACCACGCATCCGTGCATGCATTGTATGGTAACCATCGCTATCTGCGTTCTGAGGAGAGATCCATCTGACTCTGGATCGGGCTATATGTCTTGATATAGGCAACTTGTTAAATGTAGTATTTTTGTTTGGGGGGGTGGGGGGGAGCGGGCTGAAGGCAACACTGTGGATATATAGAGGCTTTTGTTTTTACTGCTACAACATCACAAATTTCAATTGCATCATATTTCATCATAATCTTCCTTCTACTCATACCCAGTCTTTCTATTATTCAGAATGTAAGCAAGAAAATGCCAAGAATAATTGACTTGGTCATTTTAAAAAAATAAATAAAAGAAGAGCAAAAATTCAATCTAGGGTACAATGTACAGATGGTCTCTGTCTTCATGCAGATATAGATATAGCCTGCATACTTACATTCGCTATTAAAACACAGGCTACAGTCAAGAGGGCCCTGCTCACAACTTTATAATCTTGAGGAAAATAGGAGTTTGGCACAATGTTGTTCGTGTACAGATGATGAATAACTGTAAGCTTATAATTTATACTGGTTAGTGTAAATGTGCATTTATTTTCTGGTTTAGGTAGGTGTCATTGATGATTTATGTTCTATTGCAAGAGACAAGATCAAGAGCATTCTTCTTACACCGTCTTCTTAAACCTTGTTAGTGGTAAGTAGCTACATTTTCATGGATGTATATCTGATTGTCCCAAGCAACGGTCGCTTTTCCGACAGTATGTAAAGGTAAGCTACACGGTGAAAGGAGGGCATGGGAGTATCCGTCTACACCAAAGATCTTAGAGCACAGGTTCTCAAACTCTGTCCTCAGGACCCCAAATAGTGGATGTTTTCCAGGTCACCTCTTAGAACCACAAGTAAAATAATTTGCTTCACCTGCAAATCTTTTTAAATATGTGTCAGTGAGTACTTAATACACCTGTGCACCTGCTAGGTGACCTGGAAAACGTGAACTGTTTGGGGTCCTGAGGACCAAGTTTGAGAACCACTGTCTTAGAGCTTATCATTACAGTTGCAGAAGATTTGTTTTTCAAAGGATAATGATAAGTTTAAAAGGATTTAAAGATTAAGATTTTAGACCAGGTTCCCAAAAGAACTTATATCTGGACAACAACCAAGCTCATCACATTAGACACCCCAACACTGCACTCGATGCATCGAAAAATTATATAATAAATAAAAATTAGCTGATGTGCCTGGGTGCCTCTGGGGTAAAGGAGTGTGCTAGTATCAAGATAATGTATATTAAGATTTGTTTTTTTGTTTTTTTTTTTGCAAACAATTTTTATTGGCATTAACAGCAACAAAAAAAAACTAAATACATCAACTTCAATACAGAGAAGTACATTTTATATTAAATTAAAACACACATAAAACAGAGACACTGGTTGAAAATACGCCAATAGAGTAAGCATATATATATATAAACATCCCTAAAAAACAATGTGGCCTTACTGTCATGGGACATGATGGAGAACTCCTCCCATTTGTCTACCATTTATTTCCCTATAGATTGTAAGCTTGCGAGCAGGGCCTTCCTACCTATATATCTGTGTTACTACCCAGTCTTGTTCTATTTATGTTTCCAATTGTAAAGCGCAACAGAATATGCTGCGCTATATAAGAAACTGTTAATAAATAAATAATAAATATGCCTCACATTTAGTTCACGCATCTCCCTAGCCATTAGCTGAGTGTCCTACATGAGATAGGATAGGGACTGGAATAGGCAGGCTTCATCTTCTGTGATGGGGACAATGGTGTGAGGCACCATCTCCCTTTTAACATTCAAAAACTCAATTGCCGTGTTCGAGAAAAAGAAAAATCCAAATGAATTCTGGTGCATAAGATGAAGGTTCCATTTGTAATAAGGAGTAAAGTGGATATCTGCATAATGAAGAAAGACAGATGCATAGTTTATGTGCAGTTTAGAAATAAGAACTGGGTGATGCGTAGAGGCTAATGTCCCCATAGTTAGCATAAATTAGCATATAGGAGCACTACCCCAGATAGCTACCTGAGGCAGAGAGACAGAATTAGACTAGGGCCCTCATTCAGAGCCGCTCGCTAGCGGCCGTACGCTCGTTCCGAGCGATGTTCGCACATCTGCGCATGCGTACGGTTTTTAGTACGCATGCGCGAACCAGTCAGTGCGGCCGAAAATCGTTTGTACGCTATATAGCGAGTGCCTGCTATTTTGAGTGACAGAATGAGGCGTATGTGGGTGGTAACAGGGGAAGGTGTTTGAAAACGGTGGAGTGGAATTCGAACGCAGGCGTGCTTAAAGGTCAAAACGGGCGTTTTAAGGGAGTGCATAATTAATACAGCAGCGTCATTGACCACGTCACTTGTTTTTTTTTAACTCAGAACTGCTCGCAAAATAGCGGTTGAAAAAACCAACCACAAGAATAGCGAGCAGTTCATACGCTGTACGATGTACTCGATTAATCTAATAAATAGCGGACATGACGTATGGTGCGAGCGGCCAGGGGGCGTTTTTATCAAATAAACTAGCGTATGTTTTGCTCGCTCGTTCAGACTTAGAGGTGTGAACAGACTGCAATTTGCGAACGGATCATTTGAATAGCCACCCCTTGTTTTTGAACGAACGACCGCAAATAGCGAACGGCTCTGAATCAGGGCCTAGGTTCCATAGAGCTTTTTAGATGAATCCGTTCACAACTAAGAGTGTTGGTGTGAGTCAGCTTCAGGTTATAGTGGTGATGGTGGTGCTGAGGGACGGGGTATATATTAGGAGGTATATTATAATAAGTACACTGGTATTCAAAACAGGAGATGATTTCTGATTTGTAAATTAAAGAACAGTGGACAAAGTTTAAAGTTAATTCAGTCAACAATGGTGAAGTGCGTTGTCATACCTACATGCATGGTATTTCTCAGTGCTTAAGTCTGAACAAGCCCTTTATATAGTGAAATAAAGTTCCTAAATTATCTTACAAATCATTACTATTAGAATTGTACCAATCCAGCTTTCACTTGTGTATGACCATTGCCAGATTAAGGTTCTCATGGGCCTGGAGCTGAAATTTATGAAGGGCCTATTGTGTGTTGTTGCAGGGGTTGCGATGTTTCAAAGATGTTCCAGCATCACGTAGGACCAGGCTTGCCTAACCTCCGGATTTAGCCTGGAGCCTCCCGAATATCGGGTACCGCTCCCGGCCCCATGGAAAGGCGGACAGCGACCCGTCTGGCCCCCCGCAGTATTGATAGAAACCCCCACAGCGGGGGTTGGGGGGGCGGTGATGCGATTCGCACTGAATCGCATCATCGTGGCGCCACCCCCTGCTTCACAATGCCGATATTTTTGCCATGTGAAGAGGGGTCGGGGCCATGATGACTCGATAGCGCGGTCATACCCCCTGCTGTATTCAGACATTCAGCTCCCTCTCTGAATGTCGGCAAATATGCGTAGGACCCTTTCCTCGTGGTGCCATTTCATCGCAAGTGAGGATGTCAAGTCTCACGAGATTGAGTGTTCCAGAGCATCCATACCACAAGTAGGCTGTAAATAAAGAATGTGTTTGGGATCTTGCTGCGACATTGTTGGTCCAGTCTGGGTATTTAACTTCGTAAGTGTTATGTTTGTATGCACCCTGACCGCTTCCTATCTCATTTAAATATAGCATTTTTATTTGTCATTGTTTCAGATATCCAAAAATCAATCATACTCTGTATATATATTAATATATACACATTTATTATATATTTATTTCTAAACACATATATATATATATAGATATGCATATATATATATATGCATATGTGTGTATATATACAAATATAATACACTGTGCATATGTAATACATATATATATTTATACACTGCATGTATTATATACGCAGTGTGTATGTTTACATAATACACAGTGTATGTGTAAAATATATATATATAATGTGTGTATGTATGTATATATATATATATATATATATGTACATATAGTACATATACACTAGAAACCAAGCAGCGGCACTCACGGGTCTTGAAATGAAGTATGACACCACATAGGGTAGTTGGTTCAAAGGAACTACCCTGTGTGGTGCATATTTAATTTCAAGACCCGTGAGTGCTGCTACTTTGTTTCTAATACATATTAAGCATTGTATAGTTTTGAGGGCACCAGGGCAAGTTTAAACTTTGATTGTGAAGTGTCGGCTCTATGTTGGTACATAGATAGATATATCTATCTATGTATGTATGTATATGTGTGTGTGTGTATATATATATATATATATATATATATATGACAGTATATATAGATTATACTCTAAATATATATACATATGTACTGATAAGTGGCCGGCCCTGCATTATGCATACCATTTATTCTACACTATCAGCAGCAGCCTGGCCAGCAGGACTGACCAGCATCTCACCTCAGTCAGGACTCAGACGATCAGATACCGCTGCCAGGCCGCCTTCACGGAGCTGCTGTGTCTGCTGAGCCTTCTGCTGGTGGACATGACCGGGGCGGGCTGCTTCAAGTTCAGGCCAGGTTGCGGTGGTGGTGCAGGGCGGCATCTATGTGACGTCACACGCAGTGACGTCAGGTGGCACAGAGGCAGCGCCAAGTCACTGAGTTAGCGGCGCTGGGAGGGCTAGTGAAGCCTTCCACTGCGCCGCCATCATGTTTAACCCATGTGTGCTGTCAGCTTTTGAACCTCCGGCGCCGCAGCCGAGGGGGGCGGGGACTCAGACGACCATTGACAGGCAGGCTGCTGCACTAGGAAAACAAATTCCTGTCTACAGCAGCGCACACAGCAAGTACATCTGTGGGCCTATTCTGATAGTGGGCCCGAAGCTCCATCAGCCCCATTGTTAATCCGGCCCTGTGTATGACCCACATTTTAAAGCTCTTAACCATAATATATGCTCCAATAAATGTACTTTTGCAGTGGTAGATTTGCTTGTGGATCTAGTTGACTGAAATATTTAGAAGTTTCTTTCTGCTATTGTGGTAACTCCAGTGATGGAGAGCAGCTGTGTGTTAATATGCTTGGATACTGTAACTCAGCAACAGTGTTATTTGCTGTTATGGTATCTGAAAGATTAAGCTTCTCTATTCTGTTTTTGTTTTGTGTACAAAGCCTCAGACAACAGGTAAAGGTCATTTAGTTTTCATATCTTGCTTATTTACTGTGAAGTCATTTTTGTGGTGCCCTGGCACCCATACAGCAAATAGAGCAGGATGAAAAAAGAGGGTGACATTGTGTACGGAGCAGGAGACGTGTGACTGCCCAGTAGAAATGTGCCCACCTGCTTTGACAGAGTCATAATAGGACACACCCGCTTCACACTGTCTGCGTCACAGCCTGCTGAGGAGGAGGAGGAGGAGGAGGAAGGGGAGCAGGCAGTCGGGTATGATAAACGAAAAACAAAAACTGATAAAGATTGTTCAGTTTCACAACTGGGTGGCTATAATATGCCACATGAGTTATAAAGTGCCACTCTGCCTTGTATGGTATATCACATGTACGTATGGGTTTGTTTTGCATTAAAAATAGGAAAATTAAATACATTTTGAAATATGGGGGAATAGTGCAAAATTGTTATATAAGAAAAAGGTTGCAAGCCAATAACAGGAGGATACTTTTTTTCTGTAATAAAAGTTAATAGTTACTTTTATTTGTTTTATTAAATCACATTCTATAGAAGTGGACAGATAGGGGCGGATTCAGTTAGCTGCATTGTTTAAACTTCAGATTTATTCAGCATTTTCTCTGTGCAATAAACCCACAGCTAACGCATGTTAACCCATAGATTCCACACTAAGTGCTCGGAATAACCCTAGCACGGTAATCAATAGATCCCACGTTAAGTGCCCGGAATCTATGGGTTGTCCGCGTGTTAAGCCCCAGGGGGTCCGAGGACAAATCTACATTAAGTGCACCCTCTTGGGCTTAACAGTGTAGCTTTAATATGCCATGCCGCACAGAGCTGTGTAGTGTAGAGACTTAGGGGTCTATTTATCAAGCAGTGAGAAGCGTGGAGAAGCTGCCCCTAGCAATCAATCAGCTCCTACCTATTATTTGATAGACTGCACTTGATAAATGCTACTTGAAAGCTGATTGGTTGCTATGGGCAACTTCTCTACTGGTCCACATCTCTACGCTTTTCACTGCTTGATAAATAGACCCCTTATTTCTTTAAAATGTTATCTTATTTGCACCACTTGACACACGAAACACCACTCAATCTGTGCCAGAGACACCAGGCTGCGACTTTAACTGCACAGGAATTAGTTTTAAATATGTGCAAAGTCACAGATGAAGCAAAATGAAACTGCAGCTGCATTGTAGCACTTTGTATACAGATTTTAGACTCATTCGCAGACAGATGTACAAGTGTCGCATATCCAATGAATCTGTGTCATCTCGTTAAGTGGTTTTGTTGTGTCGCATTTACGCATATTCAAATGAAAAAAAGTTAATAATACGCTTAGCGTAAGTCGTGTCGCACATGACCTGGCGCAGCAAGAAGGTATATATAGGTGTGTGTATATATACACAGATGTGTCCTCATACTCTATTGCTGCAGTCGCGCCAAACAGCCCCTCTCGGCGCCCCATGTCTCGTGCATCTCTGCTAGCACCAAGCTTTTTTGCATCTTTTTCATCTGAAAATGCGTTAGTCGCAATGTGATGCGTCTAAGATGCATCACAAGATTGCACTGATTAACTTGACATGCAACACCAATTCCATGCCAGATAAGTGATCTATGAGGGAAACATGTACACTTAAAATGAACACTAAGGGCAAAATTAACTAAAGGTCGGTTTTTGGTCAGTGTCGATTTTGCAAATTGGAGATTTGCTGAAGTAAAAATTGACTGATCTCAGGAGCAGTTCATTCAGACCCGCTCATTAAGCTGTGTTCATGCGTTATGGGCGATTGTCACCCGTCTGCGCATGTGGGAACCACTCACTGCGATCGGGAATCGTGCACTCGTAGTACACAGACTGGACGCTATTTTTAGTGACCGTGCCATTTGTGGGTGGTAACGGGGGTGCTTGTGAACGGGGGAGTGGTGCTGTGAACGCAGGCATGTCTGGGCGTCAAAACGGCGTTTAATGGGCGTCCATAATTAGCAAGGAAGCGTCATTGTACATGTCACCTGGTTGTATTTTAGCCTGCAGTGATCGCAGTGCTTGCGGCGGGGTAGGCTCTACCTCAAGCGCTGCACGCAGCTCCCATGGCTCTTGATGTTACTGATTAATCATACACTTCCTGGAGATGACGTGTGCTAAGAAAGAAAAGTGGGTGTCATTACACCGGCGAGTGTTAACTCTGCCGTCCCTCTCTAAGACATATAGGTCGTCCTTTAGCCTGGCTGTGCGATCGCTGCATTTGCATATCCACCCCCTGACGGCTGCGAGAGACTGCAGCTTAGCGTCCTGGTCTGAATCGCCCCCTCAAATCGACCTCAAAATAGACTTCCAATCAAGTTAGAACATATGCCCAATCAGAAATACTTTTACATAGACGACTTTAAAAACCGGAGATTTACTAAAGGTTGATTTAAAAATCAAACTAAAAATCGACTTTAACTGACTGGTGTGTGACTTCTAAATCCGCTTTTTGTGAGCCAAACTTCATTATAATGCCTAAAAAAAGGGACACAACCATGCAGTGCACTGTGGCTGTAGGAAAAATGGAATTTAAGTCTTATGATCTGCTCAGCACTTTCCTGCATATGCACATCACCACCTGAATGAGAGGACCGAAGAGCCTGAATCAAGAGGATCAGCAGCAGCTTATTGAGGTACTGCAGAGGCTACTCAGGCCTAGGTTATTCTGTGTGTGGTTAAATCTCAATGCAATGTCTGTTGCCTAGGCTATACACATGTTCTGCCTCAAATCGCTTCAACATAATGAACATATGACCTTGTCAAGGCTCTACTTGAGCCAGAGACTGCACAATCCCTGTATCTGGCTAGCAGGGTGCCTGGAATGATATCCTGCAGTCAGAATTTCCACAGACATTGACATTGCAGCCCATACAGGCCCTGGAGCATCCTGAGGATGCTCCAGCCACTGGTGTTCTTCCAGGTGCTGACATGACGCCATGCACTTGTGGGATGTAACTGGCACTGGGCGCTGTAACAATGTATGTTCTCATTTTATGCAGTCGACCCTTTTTTGGTAAACTGCGCATATGTCGCACAGCACGTGTCAAGGTACATTAACGTAGTCACTCGCAGCCACTTTTGACTCGCAGTATGATTGACAGAAAGCGTTTGGAGAAGGTAACTGGGAATGGCACAGCCTACATTTGTGATCCAGTCTGCAGATAACAAGGCTCTGGTGTCTCAATACACTCAGCCATTCTGCATGACTACAGGGCTACCCAGAAAGGATCGATTATGAAAGGATCCGCAACCAATGCTGCATTTTTGGGCACAGTTGCTTGGAGTTTTATAGCCGGCGGTGGGCGTCTAAATACATATCTTGGCAACTGCGACATTTGCATATTTTCAAAAATCAGCTGCGTACAAAGATGCAGCAGTGACAGCATTAACATCTCTGAATCATGCACATAATTCAAGCCTCTGAGGTGCTTTTTGTGTGTTTGGGGCGTTTTCTAAAAGTTAGTGTTTAAAAAAAAAAAAGTTGGTTTTGGCCAATAGAAATGCAAGATCTGTTTGAAGGTCAATTTTTTGGTAGATTTTCAGTTGATTTATGGTAGATTTTATCGCAAAATCAACTATCTTTAGAACACAAAAATCGACCCAATAGCAACGCTGATTTTAACATGGTACTTAAAATCAACTGATAGAAAATGAGCTATTTGGACACACAGCACCAATGTCGATATTGATTTAAAGCGACCAAAAATCAACCTTTGTAAATTTTTCTCTTAAGGTTATTTACTAAAGCACAAAGTGGAACGACAGTATGATTACAACATTGTAATCGTACAGTTGTTCCTCATCCCCTGTAGTGCCTACACTGAACGATATGTAATTCAGTGCAGACATCCTCCCTCTTCCCTGAACATGGCCAATCTGTTGTTATCGGCAGATTGACCATCATGTTCAGGCGATGATTGATGTAGGAAACGACCAGCGGGAGCGCGCATTGCTGGTCGTTTCCAACATTAAACTGCCCGATTTATGCACAATTAATGAGCGATTGAACGATGTCGTTATAGTTCAATTGCTCATTTATATCTGCAAGTGGATACGCGGCTTAACTGTGCATGTAGATAAACTATTTTGTAACACATGCAAGTTAAATACTGGCAACTTTTGCATGCAGCACACAAATGCTGGACAGCTTCATGTTTACACTGCAATTTAGATTTGAGTTTGGACACACCCCTCCCATATCTCTGCATATCTTATATCTTCCCCACCTGCAGTACAACAGTTTGGCCAAGGTGCAAAGTTACTTTCTGGCTTTACTCCCACCTTAGAAATAGGCCCGTTGTGCATAAAGAGCAAAGTCTTGCTGTTCTGATCGGAGGAGACCAGCGGCAGCTCCTACCCTCTTTGCTGAAAACATGGCCATTCACAACCGGCTCCTGCCTCCTCCTTGCTGGGTCCCTGCGCCTGCAGAATCGATCTGTAAGGTGCTGGGACAGCGCACTTACCGCGGGAAGCCGCGCATGTCACCAGCTTCCAAAGGGCTGCATTATCTGCAGCCCCAAGGAGCCAGTTAGAGCTGGCGAAAATGCAGAGTAGCGGCTTCCTCCTGGAAGCTGCTCTCTGCAAATAGCAGCCTGGACTGGCAGTCCCAGGGGGAGGAGACACCTCCCCCTGGGACTGCCTGTTGTGTATGTGACTGGCAGGTGGCGCTTCCAATAGGAATCCACTGCCAGTCACAGTGTAGCCAGTGCAGTCACAGACAGACTGCACTGACTACACTGTGGTGGTGGATTTTGCTAGGGGGGCTGCAGCCTAGGCAAAATCTGCCACTGGAGGAGACTGACAACAAATGCAAACTAGGGGCCTGATTCAGCATTTATCACTATTGCGATCGCAGCTCGGTAATCGCACGGAGGTCTTCTGCTAAAATATGCTAATGAATGCAATCGCAAAGCTGTCACACAGCCAGCATAATAGAGACGCACACTACCGCTATCTCACATCCATAATACCTCTCAGTCCTACGTATACATCGGTAACGTCGAGTAACTTCGGCACCTCACGCAGAATTATAGTAGGCCTGACCTTACTCAGAAACTGCAAATCTTGTTGAATGCAGCGAGTACTCAAGCTGCGTATGCCCTCTCAGTGGCTAATTTATGCACGTCCAGGAAACGGTGTTAAAACGGACAGACATGTCTGCCTTTCTCTGACCACTCCCCTGTTACCACCCCCAAACGCTCTCTGCTATGGCTTTCATTCTGATTCGGTGATTGCAATGCTAACTCACACACACTGCGCTGCATACGCAGTTCACACCATTGATCGATCTGTGTACACTGTTACAGTTGCGATCCATGCTGAATTAGGCCCTTGGTGCACTAGCACGCTTTATATTCTGCCTAGACTCACAATTGAGATTCTTTTTTGTCCATGGGAAAAGATAGTTGAATACGAATTATAGGTGCTTTTCTACCACTGTAATAAAAATATACAAATGCGGCCCCTCTATCTCTCGGTGGTTCCAGAGAGTCTATCTCTACATGACCATGGAAGACCTTACATCTTCCTCTTATGTGACATCTTCTGCTTGCACTGCCACCTGATTTGATTGGCTGGAATTTAAGGAGTCCCCGGACAACACTGTCCACTTTAACTCCCCTCCTTCCAATTTGCCCTCATAGATATGGCTGACTGCTATACCTACCTGCCCCCAACGCTGCTCTTCCTCACCTTTCCTAACATTCTTACTGTGTTCTTTTGTCATTTTTGTTATGTTCCTTTATTTATCTGATAATACTCAGTTACTGTAGACTTCATTTAAGCTGGGTACACATTGACAGATACATTGGCCGCGCAATTGTTCGGCCAATGTATCTGCTGCCTGTCAGGCAGTGTGTACCCACAATATGTCTGTGAACGTCGGTGTTCACCACCATATCGCATTGGCTGTGCTGCACAGCCGATGAACAGATATGTCTGCAGACATATCTGTCCATCGGCAGGTGCCCGTACACACACAGCGGCAGCCGTGAGGAGGGGGGCGGGACACGCCCCCCAACGGGACATGCCCCCTGGCTCCCCACACCTGCGGGCAGACACAGATGATGGTTGTTCAGTGTGTACAAACAACCATCATCTGCAGATATATCTATATAGTGTGTACCCACCTATAGGCTGAGCAATTGTCAATACAGGTAATCTGTCTGAAACCTACAGTATATATAATTTTTGGCTTATCGATTTTGTCTATTACCACTATGACCTGTACGTGCCTTTTTCTATGTCTGCTGCTGATGCATTTTCAATAAGAACAGAATATATTATATATATATATATATATATACACACATGCATTTACTCATGTAAGACATGTATGTATATACAGTGTATATATATATATATATATATATATATATATACTGTGTAAACAATAAGTAAGTAAAAAAGCAGCTTGCCCTGGTGCCATCCAGAAATAGAATGAAATACTGTCAAAAACAGGCGGCACTCGTGGGACTAGTATTCAGGAATAATCAAGCACTGCTACCACAGCAGTCCAATGTTTCAGTTTATTTCAACTTTTATCAAGGTCCTTGATAAAAGTTGAAATAAACTGAAATGTTGGACTGCTGTGGTAGCAGTGCTTGATTATTCCTGTATACTAGTCCCACGAGTGCCGCCTGTTTTGGAGAGTGTATATATATATATATATATATATATAATACATACACACACATTTACTCATGTAAGGTAATCCCAAGTGGTATGAAACATCGACATTCAAAATATCAACACCAAAATGTTAACAGATCCTGAATGTTGACAGTCAGAATGTCTGTCTGAACTTTACGTCAACAACCAATATTTCAACATTAAAAATGTTGAATTGTTCATAAAGTCGACACCAGAATGTTGTTATACAGTTTTTTGCTTATTTGAGCCTAACCCCTAAGCAATACTGTATGTCGACAATCTAGTGTCAACATATTAAATAACAACATTATGAACATATCAACATTTTAAAATGTCAATATATTGGTTGTTGACCTAAAGTCCATCTCGTTATTCAGATAGTCAACATACTGAATGGATCCCATTACGAACATTGGTGTTGAGCGTGCAAAATAAATGCTGTTTAAATCATAACTTGTGACATCATTTTTGTAACCCATATCTGTGTAATATAGCCTTTTTTTTGTTTGCACATTTATAGGAAACGTGTCTATTTGTAATGCTGTGTGGCATTTCTGTAATACTTCCAGCCGATTCTAGTTCCTAACCGTATACTTACTGTATAACATGTGCACCACCATGTGGAAAGAAAGTGTACTACATCTCTTACGTGTGTCAACCATCATGCAGCTGGAGTACCATTGTGAGACTTTCAATGTTGATGTATTTATATAAACAGATCTGTACATGGGTCTGTTTTCTACCTAAACACATCTGCGCTTTAAACAAAAGTGCACAGACAACAAGTATAAGCAAACCTCTCTTTTATTTATATATAGTTGCTTCTAAATTCATATTTTTATATGAATACAAGTGCCGGCTAGATCGGAGGACTTATCGTCTAGTGTGTACCCGGCAGCTGCTCACCTTCTCACTGTGCTTGGCAGTTGCTGAACAGAGACTAGTACAAGGCTTTATAAAGCAAGAGGAGAGTAGTATATATGTACAGTAACTGAAATCTTACATGACCTGTTTAATTTAAGCTACAGTTCCATAAGAATTTTTCTTATCTTTTTACAATAAACTAATGAATTATGTTATGTGCTTCATTTTTTGTACAAGCGGCTATTATTTACAGTTTGCGAAGTGTAATGCTGCTACTAGACATATGAAGCAGTAAGCAGAGAGAATTTAGAACACACCTATTGTCTGCATGCTTGTTCACAGTAGCAATTCTCTGAGAGTGACTCCTACTACCGTTGTTCCCTTGCTGGTGGAGGGAAGGAATGGCTGGTACTGAGGGAGATAAGAAATATAGGGGGGCTAACAGCTACTGAAACTTCTTCTGTTGGTCATTAGCACAACATGGAATACGACATGCTCTCTGGCCTGCAAGTTTGGTTTCCTTCCAGTTCAACTTCCAGGGGAAATACATACGGGATACCAGCCGTCAGGATGCCGGCGGTAAGAAGACCGACAGTAGAATCCCGATGTTCAGAATCCTGACGGGCTTTGTAAGTATGCTGACCCTCCCTCCCTGCAACCTAACCCACCCACCCCCACAGCCTAATCTTCCCAGTTAGTACCTAAACCCAACCCCATCTGGTGGTGCCTAAACCTAAACCCCCTGTGGCATAAACCTAAGCTGTCCCACTATACTTTCGTTCTGGAGGCATCTCAAGTGATATCTGGATTCCGGTGCCCCACCACATACTTGTGCAGACACACATACTTCCTCCAGCTGCAGGACCATCATTTTAGCAATGTTTTCTAAAAGCTGGTGCATGCACAGAATAGAGCCAATACTCTGGCAGAGTCTTTGCTCTCTGCTGTGCTGGTGCAGTCTCTCTGAATACATCACCGGATAGATGACTACGCAGGTAGAGCAAACAAAAGGGATGGGAGTGCAGCATGTATACCGGCAAATCTCTTCTGGGTGCAGGGTGTGTGGCATCTCATTGATATGTGTGTCTTCAACATCATGTTCACAGCCTCATGAGAACTCCCCCCTTCCCCAGTTGTTTTTATCATCTGTTCTCTTTTATTATATATATTCTTATATTGCTTTATGTTTGCATAAACTATAATGTAAATTCTTTTCAGAAAAATGTACTGTATGGAGTGAAAAAAAAGGTTCTAGCACAGAGGTTCCCAAACGTGGTCCTCAAGGCACCCTTACAGTCCACGTTTTAAGGATATCCATTGCTTGACCACAGGTGATGACTTAATTAGTACCTCGGTCAATTTGATTCAACCACCTGTGCTCACCCATGGATTGCTCTAAACCTGAACTGTTGGGGAGCCTTGAGGACTGCATTTGGGAACCTCTGTTATAGCATGTTTAAGAAAAAAAACTTTGTGAGTTTGCAGCTTTAAGTAACTATTTTAAAGAGAGGCAGGCAGTAAAAAGTAATTCTATATCTAAAATTCAAGTTGATACTATGTATTTCTCTGTTTAGGATCCATTAATTTAAGTATACTAATAACCAAAAATTAATCCATTGTCGTCGTACTTAAAGTAGGGGTGGGCAATAAGAATCTGTCATAAAGGCTTGTGTGTACAGTAATTAAATCAATAAAAAATAATTATATATACAGGTTGAGTCTCCCATATCCAAATATTCTGAAATATGGAATTTTTTGGGCATGACTGTGATAGTGACACCTTTTTCTTTCTGATGGTTCAATGTACACAAACCTTGTTTAATGCACAAAATTATTATTAGTATTGTATAAAATTATCTTCAGGCTGTGTGTATAAGATGTATATGAAACAAATATTTTGTGTATGTAGACATTCTTTGATGCACAAAATTATTACAAATATGGTATAAAATTACCTTCAGGCTGTGTGTATATTAAACATAAATGAATTCTGTGTTTAGACGGGTCCCATTCCCAAGATATCTCATTATTGTATGCAAATATTCCAAAATACAGAAAAATCCGATATCCAAAATACCCCTGGTCCCAAGTATTTTGGATATGGAAAACTCAACCTGTATATATACATAAAGATAATTTTAAAAGGAGTCTTATGGTGCATAGTGGAAACAGTGATAAAATGTGGTCATAAATGTGAGATGATTGTGTAATATGTTAAACTGCTACTTAAATATTACTATCACAATATGTGTACCTTGCATAAACTTTAAACAGGCTCATTAATATGATCTTTTAATGGATCTATTGGTATTCCAACTAATGATCCCACAGGCAACACATTTCTGAATATTCAAATATAACCCCATTACTTCTGTATTAAACTTTCAACAAAACATAATATTATAATCACTCTTTCTACAGTAATTTAAAGATAAAGCCCCAACAACAAATTGCACATAAATGTAATTCTAAAACCATACGGCTTATCTGAATTCCTCAGGTTACATCAACGAAGTGGTCTCCGGCTTCCAATATGTATATACAAAAAGTTTCAGTACAATTTTCAACACTTTTCAAATGGCACTTGATATAGCATTATTATTATTTTATGCTTGATAATACTATCTGACGGAACGCATTAGATCAGAATCCTGGGTACAGTAAATTCCTGGTTAGTTTCTAGGTACCCAGATTGTGATCCATACCCTGAATGTTCTTGCAGCAGTTCAACTGATCCTTCCTGTGTTGTCTGGACTTGGACAAACATGTGAGCTAGCCACTCTCTCACCTGCTTACACAGGTCCAGACAACACAGGAAAAACTTTATACCAAAATGTGAGGTTTTTAGATGTTATATACAGTATGTACTGTATACATTTAATAAATGTACTGCTTTATAATTAGAGTACAGTATTGTTTCTTAGAAAAATTTAATGAAATACAAAGACGCTGTTTTATTTGTGTGTTTCAGTACCAAACAAAGCAACCTCGATACAGTACGATTGTATCAAAATTACCTTGTAATATACTGTATAGCAGTGGTTCCCAAACTGGGTGCCTCAGGGCACTTGCAGGGGGGCCTCGGGTTGGTGGTCCAGTGCCAAATAAAATTATTTTTACTCAGTGTGATTGGCAGTCATTAGCACTGGTTTTGCCTATCAAAATGATGTGGACAAAAAGAAGTGCAGACCTGTCAACCACCACATAACTGAACCTATAGGTGACCTATAAACACAGTTTACTTCATTTAATGTTTGCTGAATTTCTTAATGAGAAACTTTTGGCCCAGGTGTGCCGTGGAAAAAATGCTGATACTCTAGGGTGCTGTGATTCAAAAAAGTTTGAGAACCATTGCTGTATAGTCTTCTGATAAGAAGATCATTAAAAGAGAGGGAGATAAAGCATAAAAATATTTTTTGTTTCTCTTTAACGATATTAGAGCAGCAGTGTGTTATTAAATAATATAACTTTTTTTTTCTTTTCTACAGTACCTACTGTACAGTATTCTATGTTTGATGAGTTAAACATGGCACAAAAGAGTGTAAAACAGATATGCAAAAATATCAGTAACAAGAAGAAAAGAAAAAGCTTGTCACTCAAAAGTAAAATGAGACGTTTTGAAGCAGCTTGATTCTGGTAATCGTTGGCAAGAAGTAACCAAAGCATTATGGCTGGCTGCATCAACTGTGCGGACAATTTTCAAGAATAGAGAAAAAATTAGGGAGTTTGGTAAGACAACAAGCCCTCTTTGCAAAACAAAATTACTATAACCAGAACAATACAAGATTAACATGGAATGTTTACAGTGTGTGTGGACTGAAGATAAAATTCAATGATAACATACAAATGAGTTGGTTGACCATCAAACCTAAAGTATTGAGCCTACATAAACATCTACAGAAGGACTTTCCACCAGGAATGAAGTTGACCCTTTTGTAGCGAGCCATGACTGTGTGTATATATATATATATATATAAAATATATATGCGATGGGCTAAGCTACACAATGTTGCTGTACCAATACCACATCGATTCTGCAGCCAATGGACCAAGGTATTATTGCCATTATTAAAGCTTCTTATCTACACATTACTCAATCAGGCAATCCAGAAAACTACTGGTAAGAATGCTCCAACACTTACCCAGTTTTGGAAAGATTCCAACATCAAAAGCGCAGTTAAAAACTTTGACAGGTCCTGGGATGAAGTTTCAGCCAAGGCTATGAATGGTGGGTGGAGAAAGTTGTAGCCTGACTGTGTGCGTGATAACTGTGAATGTGAAGGAGCTGTCATTGTTGTCAAAGAAGTAATTGAAAACATTGTTAACCTAGGAAGGAAACTAAGCTTCAGTCACTTAAAGGCAGCTAATATTAATGAATTAATGCTAGAATCCCACTGTGAGCCATTATCCCATGAAGACCTAGTAGGCTTGGAACAGCAGAGAAGAAGAACCATTGCAGACAAAGGCATTTACAACAGCAAACCTTAAAGATATTTATCAACTTCATAATGCATTAATTGCTAGCATACTGAAGAGTAGTGGATATGTGGAATAGCATTCCAACATGGATGAGGCTAATGCAATAGCATAGATAGGTTATCCTAATTCTGAATAACCATGGATTAAATGGGGTCTGGAGTTATCAGGGTTAAAGAAACACAATGGCCAGACTAGATGGGACAAAGAATCTCCCCCATGGAATGTGACCAAAGGTATGAACTCTAAGCTCTGGAAAGTGATAAATTGGACAGTGATAAACTACCAGCTAATCAGCTCCTAACTGTCATGTTACAGGCTGTGTTTTAAAAATGACAGGAGCTGATTGGCGGGTAGTTTATCACTCTCCAATTTATCACTTTCCAGAGCTTAGTACATCTGCCCATATGTGTGATAAAATTCTATGAAGTAATAGTTATGTATTGTTCTTCACCTCGTAGTTCTCTTTATATCAAGGTAATGGATCATTAATGTCTAAGTGCAGTAATTGTCTACTAGCCACAACAAGTGTCAACTACTCTTAGACCTTGTGTTTCTCCAGAATCATCTGAACATCCCTTCTATCATAGAAGATGTGAGAATTTATTTTATTCCCGGAAGCTGGTTTCTTGTGGTGACTTAGATTTAACCATCAATGTATCTAGCACCATTTGAAATCAGTGTTTTAGGAGTAAGAATTTCATCCACAACAAGCAACAAAGAGAAATGGTTTGAGATGGCAGGTAAGTAGCTTTCATATATTTGAATAGAAATGCACATGAAAATGTAAATATCTAGCAGGATCAATAAAGGATTTCAGCAAGCACAGACTCCGTTTGTCATGCAGAAGCAGTCATATGACATTTTTCTTCTATACATGAATGCTCACAAAGACATTTAAATATGGGATGTAATTGGTCAGATATAGACCATATGGAATGTCTGGGAGACTCCCATATTTCATGGAAGTTTGCAGGGCTGTAGAGAGCCGGCCTAGGGAAGTGGGCATGGCCGAATCATGGGAGGTGTGGCCACGGCTCCTTAGGGGAAATAAAAAAACCTTTTTGCAGTGGCGGAGCTGGAGAGGGGCGGCACTGTAAGCCCCTCAGCCCAGCGCAAATCGAGGGGGATGCGCTCAGTGTGACTCTTAATGGCTGCTAGAACAAACACACTGCCGCCGGGTAGTACACTCACTGTCAGTGAATGTACTACCCAGCGGCGGTGTGTTTGTTTCACTGTGTAGAGCTGCGGACCGCACTGACCTGGTAAGCAGGGCCCCTCTGCACGCTGTCGGGTCAGACAGCGCCCCAGGGGCACACATTAGGAAGAGGGAAGTTACCTGTTTCAAAGAATGTGTCCCCTTAGTAGCTATTGTCTGGTGACCACATGCACTGCCAAAAACATTACATTTGGGTGGGGGGCACTACACGTGTCCAGTCTCCCCCACACTTTCACACAATCACCAGACGATGACACCCAACACAATATAAAATGTCAATTTTTCCAGAGATGGGGTGATTCAAATTCCCAATCTTCCCCCGATTTATGATAAATAAAAACAGGGGTCCCCTCATTTAAGGTAAATGGTATGCCCTGTTGTGCTACCATATTATTTCTACATATTGTAAGTGTTTCATTAAAGATAGCAAAATGTAAGGCAATAAAATGCATAATAATTTTCACGTGCAGATTTTAGTATGAAAACCTGTGTGTAAAATACTGCTTTGTGGAGTGTTGGGAAGGTCGATTATAGCCAAAGCAAGAATCACATAGTATTTGTTGTCCATATTGGGTAGATTTTATTTGCCTGTTAGATTATCAGATTTACGTTTTCTTTTTCTTTTCTTAAAATGTAAACTCTTCGGAAAAATAAGGCATACTATGGGACGAATACAATTAGCCTTGTTAATTTACCGCACAAGGAAAAGGGACAGCCTCAAACCTTTACACCTGAGGATATTCAATTAAAAGCACTTTTTCTCACGTGATAAATCTTCTGCTATCGTGCGTTACTCTATAGATTCCGGGATAAGTACCCTGAGCTATGGATTAACGCATTTGTGGCTGCTGTGATAAGGGCAGAAAGCCCTTGTTTCAGCCTCAGGAGGAGGTGAAATCTGCGCTGGTTTGCTGCCGCGAGCTGTAATTGAGTAGCCCCGGGCACTACATCACGGGTAATTAGCCCTTCAAGGATAATTGAAACCTTAGTAACAAAGGGAAACACATTTGGGGGACCCCAGGAATACTTTCTAGTAATCCTGGAGTCCCATAAACTTCTGGATTGATTGACCACCTTGTGAATGTACAGAGCAGAGTTGCCAGAAGTAAAATATGTCCATCTTCTTCCACACTTTTCTCCTGGGATATTTCATAATCTTGTGGGGATATAATTATTTACGCATATCATCGCACTAAGGGCCGTATTCAATTAGCTGCGAAAAGTACCATTTGGAGAAAAGTTTTTGCCGATTTGGACTTATCGCCTGTTTTCAACTTATCTCCGTATTCAATTGCAGGAGTTTTCGCCTAAGTGGAAAAAAGACAGGAGAAAAGTTTTCTCTATGTATAGGCAGGCGAATTCGAAGTGCAAAATCACTGTTTGGGGTGCAAATGTGGGGATTTGGTCCGGAACCCTTTGGATACCCCCCTAATGACTAATCAGTCCAAAAAATGTTTGAGAACATGAAAAAAGTGTTGGAAAATGGGTAAAAAGTTGGGGGCCTGGTACTTTGTGGGCATGTATGAATGGGACAGGTATTTTTGGGACTGCATGAGGCTTCAGCAGGTGTATTTTTCAGATTTTTTAAATCTTCCCTTTAGAGACATCTAAATATGCTAGTACCCATTTTCATGTACCCCAAATTTGACCTCTGTACTTATTTTCCCCAAAAGAAATAGCTTTCTATCATTTTTCAGCACTTAGGCATATAAGCATATAACCAACAATTCTGGCACTTTAAGAACACAGAACACTTGTATTAGGGCTATTAGAACACTTCTATATTGATTTATACTGTTAGTGCAGCTTTTTTGGGGGTACAGACTGATTTCCCCAAAATCTTAGGGACTTTGCCAGTTTCGCTATTCGCCAATTTCGCCTTTTTGCGTCTTTAGAAATTGAATACGGAGATTAGCAGGAGCGCACATGGAAAAGTATTGCCTAAAAACAGGCGAATGCGGTGAAAACATTGCGGCTCGGTTTTTCTTGGCTAATTGAATACGGCCCTAACTAGCTAATACTTGTTTTCCAAAAACTGCTCAGAAATCTTCGTTTAAATTTAAGATTGAATTAGGACAAGAACATTAAAAAAAAAAAAAACATTGTATACCATAAAAGGGATGTAATTTAAATCCTGGTTGTGTGGATACCCGCGTTCAAAATGCCGGCCTGGGAATCCCGGCAGCAGACGGAATGCCGGCACCAGCAGCCTGACTGTAAGTAATGAAGTAAGGGTTAGGTTTAGGCTGCAGGGGAGGGGGGGGGGGGGAGGGATAGGTTTAGGCTGCGGAGAAGGAGGTCAAGGGGTAGGGTTAGGACACTTAACAGGTGTTGGTATCCTAACCCTGTCGGGATGCTGGCATAGGGATTCTGACTGCCAGGCTCCCAAGTGCCGGCATCCCATACCCAACCCCCATAAACATAGCTATTGTTATTGTATATTATGCACTATGCTTTACACACTTTTTTAGGATAATTGGCCATCCATAATCGGATTTCCCATATCGATATTCTTGATTGATACAGTATCACCATAATAAAAATGATCCATGAAAATAAATTTCATATTAATACAGATACCTACAAATACTCACAGATTTCTCTATATATTAAGTGTTGATAATCTGAACAAACATCCTCTCTGCAGATCCCGGGTGTACACTGGGCTCAGCGACCTGCTTGATGTGCAATTCTCCCGCTGCAGCCGCCGGGCTGCTTGATCACTGTGACAAATAGTGATCAGCAGATACTGGGAGGGGGATCCAAAGGTGCAGAGGGGCTGGGAGGTCCATCTGAGATTGGCAGCTGCTGGAAGATTTTCTACCGGTAGTCGCCCAGTGGACGTTTCCGATTGGTCGCATCAGATGCGACCATGTCAGGCAAAGTCCGTCTGATGCGACCACACCAGGCAAGTGTTTAACAAATGTTGGGTTGGAATCTATGCTTATTTTAACACAAGAAAGTATCAAAAACAACATTTAGGGCCGAGTAACACAGATTTCAAAATGGTGTCAACATTCGTCAGACTTGTCAGCCAACAGGGATAAACAAAGAAGGTATTAGTAATCAATTCACCCAGTACACAAGGCAGAGTGACAATCCATGTTGTGCTGGACCATCTGTAATATGCATACAGACGTGTCCACATAGATATAGCCTCCTTGTGCGTTAAACAGCCCTATGATGCGACTATGTAGGGCCGAGCATATTTTCGTACGTATTTTTGCCTTAAATTGCATCTTATTTGCAATGAGATTAGACAAACAAGCAATTTATGCTGTTTAAAATATGAGGCATACCTATATTCAGTGGGTGACTGCGGTTATATCTGCATGTAAATTGCTACATAAGTGTTACAGCCGCTGACACTAACCTAGCTTTTGCATGCAGATATAACCGCAGTTGAGCACAGAATATAGGCATGTCGCGTATCATTTTAATCAGCATAAGCTTGTGCATCCTATTTTCATTGCTTTGTGAATAAGACTCATTTTAAGGGAAAAAGTCCCCCAAAAAGACACTCCACACTACCAAGTCGCATGGGACTCAAGCATTGTGTAATGCGACCTGTGTTCACATACATCTATCCTCCGTGCTCTAGATCGGTACAAAAAAATGTCAATTAGAGGCAATATACATTGTAATAAATAAAAGTGGAATTTTGACAGATACTTTCTCTCCATCTGTATGGGTGCTTATGCTTATTCTTCCACAAGGGGGCAGTAGAGAATAACAATTAGAGTTATGCGCTGATCCCTGTGTTTGGTTTTGGATCGGAATTCATCTTCATGTGTTGATTAAAGTATCACAAATATCACTGCTTAAGTGAGTGTTATGTTTATCTGTTGTGTCTTCCCTGATCTAATTCAGAGGAATACAACTTGTGGCACTCCAGCTGCTCTGGAACTACATATCCCGGGTTGCCCTTTCTATTTAAAGTTTTTGCATCTTTTAAATAAATCCAAGAACACAAATAAATATATATAATTTTATTTTTTGTTACTAAATTTAAGGCCTTCTTTTAAAGGTCTGGAGACATACCTGGAACATAAAAATACTGTTAAAGAAAGTCTGTATTTGTGACAACAGATTCAATTCTTCAGAGCAACACAGTCCCTTACACAATGACCGATCTCTCTTGGTGTTCAGAGGCTGAAATTGTAATCTAGCACCATTTGAAATCGGTTATGACGGAGGGCAAAAGGCAACTGCAAGAATTCAGAGAAAAATACAATTCACTTACTGGATTTCATTCGATGATGTTCTATTTATTGTGTGCTTCTAATAAAGAATAATGAATGAACAGCATGTTTTATTTTCCTTATTTTGACAGATATGTTAACATATTGACCTACATCAAGATACAAATGTTAATGTGTTTGAAATAGAGATTAACAGGTTTTGGTATAGGATTCTTTTTTTTGTATTTCAGCAAAAATAATATAAATGTGATGAACAATGGTAATAAGAAAAAACAATCATAAAATAAACATTTTTGTATTTATATAATTTACTTTAACCCATTTCGTATTTAGAATTAGATGCAAATCCAGCTACTGAGTGCAACATGTTTCCTCAGTCATTTCCATGGGGTTTCCATTGTTTGTGCCTAGTGTAAAATCTCCAAATAGGCCATTGCAATAAATGGAACTACCCAGCATTGTTATTTTCTTACCCACATTAGAGACAAAAAGAGCTTTGATCGAACCCCTCCCGACCAGCCGATGATAAATGGTCATTGTTGAAAACCACTTGTGACTGGTGGGAAGGGGACTCCCTGTTTTTATCAATTAGTATCAGGCATTGTTCAAATGCATCAATTTTTTTTTCTTTACCCCCACTGGCAGATCAAAACTGAATACATAAATAATTATATTTTGAATTTAATAAAATGATAAATGAGAGTTTGAACCACTTTAAGTATAATTAACAGTTTTTTATGGGCTTTGGTCTATTACACAGGGAATTTAAAGTTGCCATTACAGAGGTCCCAATATTTTTCCATTACTCCACAACCCACAGCACAAGGGGGTTGGTAAGAACACCTACACTTTGCTTCCTAGAACCTTCTAGTCCTGCGCTGTAAAGCACCCTGGTGCTGATTTTCATTATGCAGGTATAGTATAAATGATACCAGACTGTCTACGCTGTACCTGGAGAATACAAGGTAGTTGCTGGCGCCCAAGATAGTCTACAGCTAATTGGAGGAGGCTGTCTCTCCACCACTGACTCAGAGATATCTTGAGAGTCACTTAATTGGATATATTCCATGTTCTATATATTTTTCTGAAATTGAGTTTAAATATATACAGTCAGGTGCATAAATATTGGGACATTGACAGAATTCTCATATTTTGGCCTCTTCACCGCCACAATGGCTTTGAAATGAAACAAACATGCTGTGCTTTAACTGCAGACTTTCAGATTTAATTTGAGGGTAATTACATCGAAATCAGGTGAACGGTGTAGGAATTACAACGGTTTCTATATGTGCCTCCCACTTTTTAAGGGGCCGAAAGTAATGGGACTATCAACTCAAAAGCTATTTCATGGACAGGTGTGGGCTATTCCCTTGTTATTTCATTATCAATTAAGCAGGTAAAAGGTCTGGAGTTGATTCTAGGTGTGACATTTGCATTTGGAATCGGTTGCTGTCGACTCAATATGAGATCCAAAGAGCTGTCACTATCAGTGAAGCAAGCCATCCTTAGGCTGAAAAATCAAAATAAACCCATCAGAGAGATAGCAAAAACATTAGGTGTGGCCAAATCAACTGTTTGGAACATTCTTAAAAAGAAAGAATGCACCGGAGAGCTCAGCAACATCGGAAGACCACGGAAAACAACTGTGGTGGATGACAGAATTATTTCCCTGGTGAAGAAAAACCCCTTCACAACAGTTGACCAAATCAAGAACACTGGAGGAGGTAGGTGTATATGTGTCAAAGTCAACAATCAAGAGAAGACTTCACAAGAGTGAATATAGAGGGTTCACCACAAGATGTAAACCATTGGTGAGCAACAAAAACAGGAAGGCCAGATTAGTTTGCTTAACATCATCTAAAAAAGCCATTACAGTTCTGGAACAGCATCCTATGGACAGATGAGACAAAGATCAACTTGTACCAGAGTGATAGGAAGAGAAGAGTATGGAGAAGGAAAGGAACTGCTCATGATCCAAAACATACCACCTCATCAGTGAAGCATGGTGGTGGTAGTGTCATGGCGTGGGCATGTATGGCTGCCAATGGAACTGGTTCCCTTGTATTGATGATGTGACTGCTGACAAAAGCAGCAGAATGAATTCTGAAGTGTTTCGGGCAATATATGCTCATAGTCAGTGAAATGCTTCAGAACTCATTGGACAGCGCTTCACAGTGCGGATGGACAATGACCTGAAACATACTGCAAAGGGAACCAAAGAGTTTTTTTAAGGCTAAAAAGTGGAATGTTATGCAATGGCCAAGTCAATCCCCTGACCTGAATCCGATTGAGCATGCATTTCACTTGATGAAGACAAAACTGATGGGAAAATACCCCAAGAACAAGCAGGAACTGAAGACATTTGCAGTAGAGGCCTGGCAGAGCATCACCAGGGATGAAACCCAGATGTCTATTCATTCCAGACTTCAGGCTGTAATTGCCTGCAAGGATTTGCAACAAAGTATTAAAAAGTGAAAGTTAGATTTAGGATTGTTTTGTTTGTCCCATTACTTTTGGCCCCTTAAAAAGTGTGAGGCACATATAGAAACCGTTGTAATTCCTACACCGCTCACCTGATTTGGATGTAATTACCCTCAAATTAAATCTGAAAGTCTGCAGTTAAAGCACATCTTGTTTGTTTCATTTCAAAGCCATTGTGGTGGTGAATAGAGGCCAAAATATGAAAATTCTGTCAATGTCCCAATATTTATGCACCTGACTGTATATTTTTTTTATTCTGTATACTACTGGAGATACTTACTAGTCTTCATGTAATGTTTATGGTTTTCCATCATAGGAGTAGTATACTCCAATATACCATTTGGAGCATTACCTTTTATCTACTACTGATATATATACTCCAACAAACTTCTTATTTTAGATCTTCCACAGCTCTCAAGGTACAGTATAGCTGCCAAATCTTACATAGCTATTTAGTATAAAGCTATTATACCTCATAGACCAATTAATTTTATATATAAGATTTTTCGCTGTTTGTCGGTCCGTTTATGCATTCGGACACCCCTGCACCGATTGGGATGAAACCAACACGAGGTGGCAATTGGTTTGGGAAGCCTAAAGGAGTGGTTGGGGTTCCTGGTTGGACCTCATGGTGGGGTGCGCCAGGAAGGACTTTGACTCGGAGCCTGTTCTGGGCCTTCCACTGGATGGATTTGGATGACATCACATAGTAAACCTTAATAAATTGAAGATACACCGTGTGAGGATACGGGATTCTCTCAATCACCCAGACACCGAGCAGATGACACCAAAGTGATGGTTTATTTTTCCACAGCACACAGAAATAGATAATATGTCAGGACAAGCGGTAAATACAGTAAACAGGCAATAAACAGGTAGTCCAGACAGGTATTCCCAGTAGAGTATAACGTCCCAGAACAATTCCACGAAATAGCTAGAGACCCTCAGTCCCCACAGTAGAAACTATCACTGATCACACAGCAGTGAATAGCGTATAAGTCCACTGCATTGTTTCCAGGATCCCATACCATAGAAGCTATCACAGAACACACAGCAGTGATAGAGTATAGGTCCTTGCAAAATTTCCAAAGTATAAATCCGCACAGATCTGGTGATTAGCACCATTAGCACTTTGGCAGAGCGAGACCTCTTAGCCAAAGTCAGCAACTAACATGAGCAGCTGCCTTTGGTGACCTCTTTTGAAGCCTTCAAATTTCCAACGATATTGTGACCACCCAGGGGAGTTGCATTGTTCCCTGATTGGTGTGGGTCTCATCTCCTACCTCCCCCAGATGTTACTTCCCGGGCGAACACATGCTGGGTTGGTTCCATTCAGTCTGCCAGATTCAAGTGAGGCACAAAAGCAGGCAAATGGAGGGAGGAGTAAGTCTGGAGCGTCCCCTGCGGAGGTGGGAATTAACTTAGTGGGTCCTTATGTTCTGGGAGTTACTTTGCTCTAGTGGTTATGAATAACAGACATATGGACCAGGCTAACATCAAGGCTTATCCAGTATTAAAAATTACATTTACTTACAATATTACAGTACATAATATACCCCTGCTACTGCAAAAGTGTAAGTCATGTGAATGATCACACATGCACTTTGCTGATGGATCGGGGAACACAGGGCTAAAAAGTTCATTACTCGCAAGGAATGAGATGCTGCAAATACATTTTTAACACATTTTATTTCCTCACATTCCTCTCCCACTTTTTAGGCCTTGTTCACTTGGGGGATCCGGAACCATTACTGACTGGGGTGCAGGATAGAGAATCTTGTGGGGGAGTGTGCCCCCAGAGTCCCACAGAGTAATGTAACATAAGACCCAGGCTGTGAGAAGCAGCCTAGTTAGACAATCTGCAAGTACAAAATTACAATATAACATGTCTCCTTTTACCACCAGAGGATTTAGCAATTCCCTCAAGTCAGACGTTAGGTATTCCCCCTTCACATTATCACAAACCTTCCCCCAAGGCATATTAATTGGGCATTCTATTACCCTTGCTTTTGGAACACGGGCAGTGGGTACCTTTCCCCTCCCTCCCTTGTACAAGTAGTTACCCATGGGCAGGCAAATATTGGGGCTCTGTCTGCCCCCCCCCCTTTAGAATGTAAGCTCTCATGAGCAGGGCCCTCATCCCTCATGTGCTTTTCCTCCCTTATAGTTTCATGTACTCCTAACTCCCCAATTGGCACCTGACACTTGGTTGCTTATGCCCTGCTGCTTGTGGTATGCAGTAATGTTTATAAACCATGTCCTTGTCCTGCATTGTTTTGGACTACTATTACTGTTTTTTCTTGTGTGCTCATTTATGTACTGTGTAAGGCACTGCGGAACCTTTGTGGTGCCATATAAATAAAGAATAATAATGGCACCTCCGTGGCAGTGTTCATTCCTTCATCCCCCAAACACCAACTGGGGGGCTGACAACTTTCAGTGCTATATGTGGGCTCCTCAATGCCCGGGGCCCAGAATGAACCTTCTATCTGGAACAATGCAGTTAGTGGCTGCAGGGGAGCCACCAGGACAGTCTGGTCCTGTCCCGGCCCTCCCCCCTCAAAAGCCAGTGTCTCACCTGGAACTTCTGGGCTGTCCTCCTTGGCAATCCCCTCTACTAGCCCGGTCGGCTGGATAACTGGTAGGGTACCATTCAGGGTTTTAAGCGCTGAAAACTCCAAAATTATCTCCACAAATGCCTCATGTTCTGTATTAAATGGTTAATGGAGCTGGCATGTGGACAGGTGAATAAATTAGATTTTGTTTACCCTACTCTCCATGTAATAGTGTATTTGGACCTGGTCTAGCCGGACCTTAGTATATATGCCCCTTACACCCACACACATTAAATAATTACATTGCCTGAATATACCTTCTACCAATACACTATTGTAGTTGTGCTCATATAGTTAGCACTGTTCTTTTACCTGCATTTTTTGCCAAATTTACTGCCCTGTTTGTATATCACACAGCCTCCATTCCTAGTTCCAGTTTACCTCCCCCAATAACCATTATCCACACCATGATCAACTTTTCTTCAACCCCCCTCACTCTTCTGTTCTTACCCCACTACCAAGACCTGGCTCCCTCCCATCTCCTCATCCATGCGCATTGCACTAAACTATATTTTGTCCACCACCTGTAGTTTTCTTTCCTCACTCAGGAGCTGCACTATCACTCCGCTCTTAATCTCACCTCCACATTACAGCAACCCTGATAATCTCATTCAAATCTCTCCCATTATCTTGGTCCATCTCTCCTGTTCCCTCTGTAATGCCAGATCTGTCTGTAATAAACTGGTACCCATGACCTCTTCAACTCCAACTCCCAGGTTTCAGTGATGGCAAGGAGATTCAGGATTCCCCCTCAGATACCACTTCTCCCATGGCTATCCTCTGGTGGCCTTGCGTTCTCACACCCCCTGGCCCGAGGGTCACCATGGTAATGTTGTAGGGGTCCTTCTAACCTTTGGTTGCTCCTACCAACTCATATAATGAGAACCATCCCTTTTCATTCTCCACATTTGAGGTTCACACAATTAGTCTCTTTCAAACTGTTAACCTTTGTGTAACAGTCATCTATTATCACCCTGGCCCAATCTCCAAATTCCTTGACAACATTGCTTCTTTCCTCCACTTCCTCTTTTCAGGCCTTCCCTCCCTAATTTCAGGATCATGCACGCACTGACCACTTGATCTCTAAACTCCTTACCCTCACATCATCATGGATTCTCTCAACGGACCTCCTCACAGTCCCATGTGAGTGGACACTCACTTGATCTGATCTTCACCAATTCCCCATTCGCTCTCTCTAACCATCATTTTCTCTATTTTAACTTATCCCTCACCCCTTCTCCTGTGCCTCCCAAGGCTACCATCACTAAGCTTAACCTTGAGGTTATTGGCACAGTATACTTATCCTTCATGCTCAACTCACTTCTCTCCCCCTTTTGCCTTTCTCTCCTGCCCTGACCAAAATGTTTCCATATACAATGGCCCCCTTACTTTTGCTCTTTACCTCTGCCTTCACTACTCATCCTCATAGGTACACACTTCAACCTTGGCATTCCAATTGCACCAGATACCTGCAAAAGTGTTTTCCTCCACTGATGCTCTGTGGTACGTAATCACACTCCAATGCAGACTTCCTCCATTTCAAATTTATGCTCTCAACCTACAGTACTGCCCTTTCCCTCTCTCAACAGTTTTATTTCAAGACCATTATCTCCTCCCAGTTCTCCAACTCCAGTTATCTCTTTCATTTTCCTTCTCTGGTCTCCCCAACACTTTGCCACTCACTTCACATCTAAAATATAATCCATACCTCAGGACATTGCATCCCACAAGACCCTCGGCACCCAATCTCCTCTCTCACCCCATCCGTTTTACCAACTGACATTTTTCTCCCTAGTATCTGGAGATGAAGTCATGGCCCTAATATGGTCTTTCCCACTTGACCCTATCCCCTCCTGCCACCTCCACTCCCCTCTCTCCTGCTGCCTGTTCCTATCTTGCCCATCTCTTCAATCTCCCCCTCTCATTAGGCACTGTCCCTTATGCATTCAAGCATGCCTTCGTCTCCCCCATTCTTAGAAAATGCACCCTTGATCCTGACACTATAACCACCTGTCTTTCTTTCTGCTTGACCCATTTTAGTCTGGCTTTTATCCCCTCCATTCCACAGAAACTGCCTTCACTAAATTCACCAATGACCTCCTTGCTGCAAATTCCAAGGGCCACTAAACTCTACTCATTCTCCCCAGGCTCATCGATCATCATTTAATATTGCCACAACAGCATCAGTCTCTGAATGATCTTCACAAGTAGAACGGGCTAGCATTCCTGGCAATAGACCAACCTACAAAAAGCTGGAGAGGAAGGAATTTCACAGATAGTATAAATCCATCTGACTTCAGTTTTGTTTATAGTATCGAAACAATAGAACCCAGGGAACAGAACATTGAATGGAACAAACACATGGATATGTAGATAAACCAATAGTGTCATAATAATAAATATAACACCCCAGTAAAAAAAAAAAATACTGATATATCCATGACACATCTCCCATCCATTCCACTATAAGATTAAATAATTGAATAAGTCCATATGGCTTCCAACATTTTAGACAACAAATATATCCATATAGAAATTAAACATCAATAGTGAATAAGCATATTAACAATATTAATTATTAGGAGAATTATGGAGGATATAATTATTCACAACATGTGGGATACATAACATTCCAAATGAGACGTTTTTCCATAGAGGATGCAGAGGAGATACGTATGTACACAAACAAGGATATATCAATTAACCCGAGTATACAATTATACACCATGGATCTATGCAGGGCCAGATTAAGCAGGGTGGCATTGACCACAGGGTTGGTGTGACCCTGCAATTGCCAAGAACTTGTTCACAGGCGGGGACTGCTGCAGCTTTGTGTTCTGCTTGCACAGTGTAACTCCTGTATCCCCTCATCAGCATCATGTGACACATCACATCTGTGACGCTGATGAAAGTTCTCCGAGCAGCACTGCATGCACTGGAAGCTTTCAAGAGGTGTCGGCTACAGAAGCTGAGTAATCGGGCACCTTACAGGGGGCATATTGGGTGGGGGCACTGTGTGACATATTGGGGGAGTGTCACATGGCATATAGTGGGGCAAAGTACATATACAATAGCCCCAAACACTCCTAATTCAAGCAGCAGCTCACACAATGGGTTTTGCTACCCACTAAATGTGCAACAAAAGAGAAAAGGTGGAGCCCTCAGCTCCTTTCTGATGGAACCGGGAGCTGATACACTCTGGGAAATGCATCAAGGATCTTAAAACCACACTGGTGTCTGGCTTCCTGCCTGCTGGCCTCCTGTCTAGTGATGGGTGGTTTGTGAATGATCAGTTCAAAATTAACTAATCTTCAAGGTGAACTAGTTCACTCAAGGCTCATACACACTAGATGATAAATTGAACAATATGGATGATAATGATATTCATATGCGTTCAGATCGTCCAGTGTGTATGCACAATATCGTTAATGATGCACGCTCCCATGGATCATTAACTATGTTTTTCATCGCCCGTACTTGCAGGGCAACCTGACAATATCGTCCGGTTATGCAAGTTCGGGGATATGGCAGGTGACGTCACTGAACGATATCGTTAAGTGTGTAATCTCAATGTCAGGAATGACATGGAGTCCGGGAGGTCAAGGTAAACACTTAACGATGAATGATGTCGTTAAGTGTGTATGCGGCTTTAGTTCACAGTTCTGGCAAAGATTAGCTCATCAGGAACTAAAGCAAGTGGGAGGAGTTAGACACAGTGAGATAGAGCACAGCAGCTCCATTAGGCATGAGTCAGTACTGCTAAAACTACCACAGGTGGCACTGCCGTGCACAAACATTGTGAGCACTCTGTGGAACTGATTGAACTAGATTGTCATGACTCCTCATGAGA
Source organism: Taudactylus pleione (assembly GCA_031769625.1). Taxonomy (NCBI): domain Eukaryota; kingdom Metazoa; phylum Chordata; class Amphibia; order Anura; family Myobatrachidae; genus Taudactylus; species Taudactylus pleione. Next base: position 2,901,796 of record JAUIMM010000241.1, read on the forward strand.
CATTCTCCTGGCAGGTGTGTATTTATAATGGGCCCAGGGTGTGTTGCACACAGGCCCCTGGGTCCAGGGAGGCCCACACCGCACCCATATTTAATTATACTTACCTCTACGCAGATTCCGGTGTCCTGCCACAAAGCACAGGAAAAATGGTGGCGTCATTTTCCCTGTGACTCGCGCATGTGCTTAAAAAATGTAATGGAAAAAAGCTGTGGGTGCCATTTCCCTGGAGACCCCCACATGCGATGTAGATTCTGGCATGAAGCCAGAATCTACTTCGCTGACAGAGAGGAGGGGGCCCAAATGGAGGCTGCACACAGACCCCCTGCTCTCTTAAAATGCCCCCATCTCCTGGTATATAGTTCAGTGGCTCATGTAGTTCACAAGTCACATGAAACATTCTCCATCAGCTCAAGACACAGTGCTGAATGCTGCATGCTATATACTGTAGTTCTGTTTATTCCACAAGACATAGGGTGAGTTGTATCAAACCTTAAAGAGAGATCAAGTGGAAAAGTAGCACTCAATCAGCTTCTATCATTTTTTTTAGACTGCTAGATAAATGACAGAAGCTGGCATGTACAACCGCTACACTATAAGCCCCATTATCTCCATAATTACATAAAAATAGAAAGGAAAACAGAAATGCAATTTTAAAACTTATGATTCATGGCAGACTGTGTGCCAGGTAGGCAGCTGGGTGATCATGCTGTAATGATGATGGGCCTATTTTTGTGTGGAGTCCTGGAGCTGTAGTCCCGTCTGCCCCATTGTTAATCTAGTCCTGGTGTGCATTCAGTAACATTAATGGGTGCAATTAAAATAAAAAAATAAGATTGGGGCAAAGGTAAGGTTTTATTTTCTAATTACTGTTTTAAATTGCATAAAAAGTGACATGTTACAATACTCTGAATTTGGGTCTTTCTAGCATATTATGGAAGTAGAAAATAATAAAAATGTAACATTGCAGAGATATTCAACAAACTAGTAGTGACATGAAGTGATTGCTTTTTTAAAATATTAAGATCAGACATATACATATCTGATCATTTCAACAAGACTATGAGGGGAATTCAATATGAAACATAAACTTCGCTGTCGAAGTTTACGTTTCATATCGGAGCTTTTACCTGGGATAAAGTATATGGCGCGCGCCCGCTTATCCCGTATTCAATATGAAACTAACGAAAACGAGACCTGGCGAAGTGGGATTTGCGTAAAGTTACGAAATTTTCCTTAAAAAAATTGTAGGACCCCCCTAAAGTTGTAAAAACATGGGGGATCACTATGGGTACCCCCGTTTTAGCCTGTAAATGAAAGTCGGGGATTTAAGTAGCCGCAGCTGGTGTTTTTTTCCCGACATTGAAGAGGTGTTGCAGTAGAGCACTTAGGTTATTTTTTTCGTTTTTTTAAGTGGTCCCATCAAATTTGCTGTACATGAAAATGGGTACTAGCATATTTTGATGTCCCTAAAGTCAGTTTTTAAAAATTCTGCATTTGTGCACCTGCCGCTAATAGCCTATTCTAGAATACACCTGCCGCATACTTGCAGAATAGCCCTGAACCTATTTCCCTATTTTTTTAAAAAAAATTCCCTTTTTTTTTTTTCCACCCCAATATTTACATTAATTTTTTGGGGTGTCCCTGTTTTTTTTTTACTTTTTTTGACACAGTTATTTTTTAAATGTCATTCCCAGGGGTGCAGGCTATTTTTTTAAGCCTGCACCCCTAAACCCCAATTCTACACTTTTTTTCGCCACCAGTTATCCCCGTTTTTTTTCAAAGACTTTTCGAACCTGCGAAAAGTCTTTGAAATTGAATACAGTGTAAAACCAAAACCTGCGATAATGACGTCATAGGTGCGATATTAACGCAAAAACTGAGTTTTCGCACCCATATTGAATTCCCCTATATAACTCAGAATCCAATGATCAAGAAGCAGAAATGCCTAGTGTATGTATAATAGACTAGTTATGTGTGTCCAATCACTTCTCTCATCGTGTTTCTGAGCAAGTGAAATAATGAACTACATGAACTAATCGTTTGAACTAATTTTTTCTTTCTTTTTCCAATAAGTTTTTATTGAATTTTTCAAAAGAAAAACACGTATACAATAAATCCCAATAAAAATAAAATAAACTGCAAAAAAAAAATCGGGGCCAGGGTGTATAACAAAAGAAAGGAGAAAAAAAATGGAGGGGAGAGGGGGGGGAAGTGTCAGTCACGATACACAACAGTAAACATTACATTGTATAGTTGTTAAAACAGAGGAAAAAAACTGATGTAAATTCATTAATATACAAATCAGATAGATAGTATATTTGGGAAAATACCAAAATTAGAATAAAGTCTAATAATATAGATAGTTTTTTATAATAAGGACATATCCCTAAGTAGAAGGGCCATGCCTTCACCTTCAGTTACATATTCATGCCACTTAAACCATAGCATAGTTAGTGCGGAGGCGGACGTGGAATAAGCAACATCTGCTGTTTCCATCAGAAATGCAAATCGTACCTTATGAATAATCTTATAGATAGTAGGTAGGGTAGATGATTTCCATAATTGTACTATTGCTGTCTTAGCTGCTATTAAAATATGACCCATTATATAGCAGTCACTTTTGGACATACTTGAAGGATAAATGTGTAGTAGTGCTAAAGACATTTGTTTAGCTGTCTATTGTGATTATACATCCTCAATACATCTACATTTGGTTCAATATTTAGCATTTGATATATAGATCGATATCACTATAGCGCGGTTCAACATTTTTGGGTTGTTCTTTCTGTGTAGGGGGCTGATTACCCCCATCTGAACCTGCAGCTAAGACAGCGCCATCTGATATTCCATTATTGTTTTCCTAAAGAAGGGGATGGTTGTACACTCGCTTTCAAGACCTTGGAATCAAATCAAATATAGCTTGTCACAAAGCCAGAAGATATGAACAACTCCAGAAAATATGGAATATGTCTCCCACACTATACGTTTATGATGCCGACGGTCACAATGCCGACCGCCGGCATCTAGACTACAGAATCCCGGCGAGGGTTAACTAACCTATGCCGGGAGACCAGCGCCCAGCATCCCAATTGAAGGGATGCAAGGTGCCAAGCATGGACAGCCATGGGGGGGAGGGTTAGGTTTAGGGTTCCCGGGGCGGATTTAGGGTTAGGCACCCCCTGGGAGGTTAGGTTTAGGCTAGGGGGAGGTTTAGGGTTAGGTACCCCCCCGGGGGACTTAGGTTTAGGCGGTGGGGGAAGGGGGGGTTAGGGTTAGGCACATAGGGGAGGTTAGCATTAGGCACCCTAAAGGAGTGTTAGGGGTAGAGTTAGGTTAGTAAGTACTTACCTTCTAGACGATCAGGATTTCCTTCCATGTCGGGCTGGCGGTGCCGGGATTTGAACCGTATCATACTGAATCCCTCCAACATTCAAATTGCATTTCCAGCAATATTTTGATTGCATGGGCCATATTACATGTAGTTTGGCTGGGGTGAAGTATAACCTATGAAGTATTTTATATTGTAACTCCAAATAGTTATAACACCTGGACAGTTTGTGGGCAGTGGTGTAAATAGATTCTCATTGCTGGAGAGTATATGACTCCTGAAGGTCTCACTCCCACTGAGCTTGGGACTTGGATTTGACTGGAGGACTAACCTCAAGGCACAGGGTATACCAAAAACCTATAGAGCCCTTAGAGTTACCTTTTGTCAATTTAGCCAAAATATCTGGTGAGGGTAATTGCAAAGAGGAGGAGGCGAAAAGGACCGGCTCTATTTAAAGCCTCAACTTGTGCTAAGCGCAATTCCAGTTCAGATTGTCTGAGCAAATATTGTCTCTTAAGTCGAGAGCTTGTTTGAATGGCCACTCCACAAAGAGCAGCTTTGAGAGCACACCAGTGTGTTGGGATTGCAGTGTCTTGTGGGTTATTAGTTGCAAGATATGACTCCAAGGCGTCCGCTAGAGGTTTAGCAACTTCAGGGGAAGATAGTAAATGCTCAGGTAAGCGCCATGGTCTAGGTGGAATTCTAGTATCATGTCCATCCCAGTCAACATTACAGAAGCATGGTCAGACCATACAATGGGTATGATTTTAGATTGGCGAGTATGTTGAAGCGAATGTTTATCCAGTAAAATCAGGTCAATACGAGAATATGTTTCGTGTACATGTGAGAAAAATTTATAATCTTTCACAGATGGAGAACAAACCCGCCACACGTCATATAAGTCAAATTCCAGTATGAGCTTCCGCAATAAAGCTGATGTATGAGTATTGCCGCTACTTGCTCCAGAAGCATGAGATGATGACTTATCTAACCGAACATCAGGGACTAAATTAAAATCACCCATTATAATTGTGTGACCACGCCGGATCTGATGGACATACTCAAATACTTGTCTAAGGAATGGAATTTGGTGTGTATTAGGGGCATAGAGGGAGACCAGTGTGACCTCTTTACCATCTATGTGACCTACTAATATCAAATATCGGCCATTCTTGTCTTCCAGCTTATTAGAGTAAAGGACACTGAATTATGTAACAATATCGCCACACCATTCCTTAAAGTGGACCATTAGCATAGTATGCAACATTATATCTCTTATCTCTCAGTAGCTGCGAAGGATGAGAAATGGGTCTCTTGTAAAGCTACAACTTTGGCTCTATGTCTATAAAAGGTGGACAAAGCTAGCCTACGTTTGTTAGGGGAGTTTAGTCCGTGAACATTTAAGGAAAAAAATTGAACCATAATTTATAAAAGAGTACGTTAAATTCGACGTAAATACCCAGAGTGTCTAGCAAAAAAATAGTGAAGTGGGCAATTGCACCCATAGTGAAAATAAAACAAAAAGGGAGAGACACCAGGGAGAACAATAAAACTATAAATAATAAAAAGGGGAAAACATTGGGAAAACTGAGATAGCCAAAAAGGTTGGGGCTACAGTGTTTGCCACGGGGGTAAAAAAACGGCAAAACCAAATACATGGTGGAGCTTGGCCTGTGTCAAAGACCACCCATGCAGTGTGTCAATAACTAAACAAATATAAGTGAATGACATAAATATAGGAGAATAACAATATCATTATACACAGTGAGGTATAGTGCGTAGCAACCATTCAGAACCTGATTAGGAGTTAAAATCGTACTATAGCCATTACCAGAAATGAACTGTCACAATGTCATAAACTCAGAAAACAAAATAAACGTGGAGTCGCTAAACCCACAAAACTACAGGGTTAATGTTATTACTAGGGGTGTGCACCGGCCACTTTTCGTGTTTTGTGTTTTGGTTTTGGATCTGGATCTTTCTTCGTGTTTTGAATCTGGATTGGTTTTGCCAAAACCACCCTTCCGTGTTTTGGGTTCTGGGTTTTGTGTTTTGGATCTGTATTTTTTTTTAAAAAAAGCATAAAAACAGCTAAAATCACAGAATTTGTTGGTTTCTCTGCTCCTATGCTATTATTAACCTCAATAACCTTAATTTCCACTCATTTCCAGTCTATTCTGAACACCTCACAATAGTGTTTTTATGTCCAAAAGGTTGCACCGAGGTAGCTGGATGACTATGCTAAGCGACACGAGTGGGCGGCACAAACACGTGACCCATCTAGGAGTGACACTGCAGTGGCAGACAGGATGGCAGTTAGAAAAACTAGGCCCCAAACTGTACATAATGCAAAGAAAAAAAAGAAATGCAAGATGGAATTGTCCTTGGGCCCTCCCACCCACCCTTATGTTGTATAAACAGGACATGCACACTTTAACAAATCAATCATGTCAGCGCCAGGGTCTGCCACACAACTGTGGCTGAAATGATTGGTTCGTTTGGGCCCCCACAAAACAAGCTGGCAATTAATGTGTCCCTGCACAAACTGGCTCTACGGAGGCAAGATGTCATCCTCATCCTCCTCATCCACCGATTCCTCACCCTCTTCAGTGTGTACATCCTCATCCTCACAAAAGTATTAACTCGTCCCCACTTGAATCCACCACAACAGGTCCCTCTCTACCTTCTGGAGGCTGGTCTCCCTGGAAGAGCTGATAATTCATTTTGATGAACATCATCTTCTCCACATTCTGTGGAAGCAACCTCCTACGCCTTTCGCTGACAAGGTTCCCGGCTGCACTAAACACTCTTTCGGAGTACACACTGGAGGGGGGGCAACTCAGGTAAAATAGAGCCAGCTTGTACAGGGGCCTCCAAATTGCCTCTTTTTCCTGCCAGTACAGGTATGGACTGTCTGACATGCCTACTTGGATGCTGTCACCGATGTAATCCTCCACCATTCTGTCAATGGTGACAGTATCATATGCAGTGACAGTAGACATGTCAGAAATTGTTGCCAGGTCCTTCAGTCCGGACCAGATGTCCAAACTTGGTCCTGCCTGCCCTGCATCACTGCCAGCGGGTTGCTTAGGATACCTAAGTTTTTTCCTGGCAGCCCCAGTTGCGGGAGAAAATGAAGAAGGAGCCGTTGACGTGTCACGTTCCGCTTCAGCTGACAGTGTGTTCACCAGCAGGTCTTTGCACCTCTGCAGGCTTGTGTCGGCCGGAAAGAGAGACACCACATAGGCTTTAAACCTAGGATCAAGCACGGTGGCCAAAATGTAGTGGTCTGATTTCAACAGATTGACCACCCTGGAATCCTGGCAAAGCGAATGAAGGGCTTCATCCACAAGTCCCACATGCCGAGCGGAATCGCTCCGTCTTAGCTCCTCCTTCACTTTCTCCAGCTGCTTCTGCAAAAGCCTGATGAGGGGAATGACCTGACTCAAGCTGGCTGTGTCTGAACTGACTTCACGTGTGGCAAGTTCGAAGGGCTGGAGAACCTTGCACAACACGGAAATCATTCTCCACTGCGCTTGAGTCAGGTGCATACCCCCTCCTTTGCCTATGTCATAGGTGGATGTATAGGCTTGTGTGGCCTTTTGCTGCTCCTCCATCCTCTGAAGCATATAGAGGGTTGAGTTCCACCGCGTCACAACCTCTTGCTTCAGGTGATGGCGGGGCAGGTTCAAGAGTGTTTGCTGGCGCTCCAGTCTTCGGCACGCAGTCGCTGAATGGCGAAAGTGGCCAGAAATTTTTCGGGCCACCCAAAGCGTCTCCTGCACGCCCCTGTCGCTTTTCAGAAAATTCTGCACCACCAAGTTTATTGTGTGAGCAAAACATGGGACGTGCTGGAATTTGCCCAGATGTAATGCCCGCACAATATTGGTGGCGTTGTCAGATATCACAAATCCCCAGGAGAGTCTAAGTGGGGTAAGCCACTGGGCAATGATTTCCCTCAGTTTCTCTAAGAGGTTGTCGGCGGTGTGCCTCTTACTGAAACCGGTGATACACAGCGTAGCCTGCCTTGGAACAAGCTGGCGTTTCTGAGATGCTGCTACTGGTGACGCTGCTGCTGTTGCTGCGTAAGGTGATACATCTACCCAGTGGGCTGTCACAGTCATATAGTCCTTAGTCTGCCCTGTTCCACTTGTCCACATGTCCGTGGTTAAGTGGACATTGTGTACAACGGCATTTTTCAGGACACTGAGGACACTTTTTCTGACGTTTCTGTACAGTCTCGGTATCGCCTGCCTAGTGAAGTGGAATCTAGACGGGATTTGGAACCGGGGACACACTACCTCCATCAATTGTCTAAATCCCACTGCACTAATGGCGGATACCGGACGCACGTCTAACACCAACATAGCAGTCAAGGCCTCAGTTATACGTTTTGCTTCAGGATGACTGCTGTCGTACTTCATCCTCCTCGCTAAGGACTGTTGGAGGGTCAATTGTTTAGTAAAAGTAGTGGTGTTCCTACTTCCTCTCTGGGATGATGAACGACTCCCAGCAGCAGCAACAGCAGCAGCGGCAGCAGTAGGCGTAGCAATGCAGGATCCTCCAGAGGAATCCCGGATAGGAGAGTCAGTCATGCCAGTGACATGGCCTGCAGGACTACTTCCGATCCTGACTAAGGAGGAAATTGACGAGGAGGGAGTTGACGGTGTGGTTTGCAGGCGCTTGGATACAACAGGACAACGGGATTTAGGTGTCCCTGGACTGCTTACGGTCTTAGCCAAAGTTTCTGAACTTGACAGTAACTTTTTATGAACGCGCTGCAGGTGCCGTATAAGGGAGGATGTTCCTAGGTGGTTGACGTCCCTACCCCTACTTATTTCACCTTTACATATGGTACATATGGCAAGACAGTTGTTGTCCGGATTTGGATAGAAATATTGCCAGACCAAAGAGGTGGAATGTTTGGTCTTCTGCCCAGGCATGACCGTGATGGGCTTTTTCATCCCACGGACAACAACTGTCTCCCCCGGAGCCTGATTTAAACAAACCACATCACCATCAGAATCCTCCTCGCCAACTTCCTCCTCAGCGCCAGCTACACCAGTATCCTCATCCTGTTGTACTTCAACAGTGACATCTTCAATTTGCATATCAGCAAGTGGACTGTGGGTGCTCCTTTCAGCACTTGCAGGGGGCGTGCAAATGGTGGAAAGAGCCACCTCTTCCCGTCCAGTGCTGGGAAGGTCAGGCATCGCAACCACCACCACACTTGGACTCTCCTTGGGGATTTGTGATATCTTCTTAGAAAGCACAGTTCTTCGCTGTGCTTTTGCCAGCTTAACTCTTTTGATTTTTTTAGTGGGAGGAGGGCTTCCATCGTCATGTGAAGCTGAACCACTAGTCATGAACATACTAGGGATCGACCTTAGCCGTTCCTTGCCACTCCGTGTCGTAAATGGCATATTGGCAAGTTTACGTTTCTCTTCAGCTGATTTAAATGTCTTTTTCAAGGTCATTTTCCTGAACTTTGCCATTTGGGATTGTATGTGCCCTCTACTATGACATTGGGCATCGGCCTTGGCAGACGACGTTGATGGCATGTTATCGTCTATGTCATGACTAGTGGCAGCAGCTTCAGCACTAGGAGGAAGTGGTTCTTGATCTTTCTCTATTTTATTTTTATCGGAGAAAGTTTGGTCCTCCATTTATGTTATATCGATTTGATATATACGTGCGGCTAAACACAGAAAATAATTTTTTTTTTGGTTTGGACTGGAGTGTACTTTCAGGGGTTACAGCACCCTTTAACGGTCAAGCCAGCCGGCCCTTTACTTATGACACAGGCGCACGCTTGGCACTACTTTGTTGATGCACGTGCGGCTACTGCGCACACAATTCACAAACACAGAAAATAATTTTTTTTTTGGTTTGGACTGGAGTGTACTTTCGGGGGTTACAGCACCCTTAACGGTCAAGCCAGCCGGCCCTTTACTTATGACACAGGCGCACGCTTGGCACTACTTTGTTGATGCACGTGCGGCTACTGCGCACACAATTCACAAACACAGAAAAAAATTTTTTTTTGGTTTGGACTGGAGTGTACTTTCGGGGGTTACAGCACCCTTAACGGTCAAGCCAGCCAGCCCTTTACTTATGACACAGGCGCACGCTTGGCACTACTTTGTTGATGCACGTGCGGCTACTGCGCACACAATTCACAAACACAGAAAATAATTTTTTTTTGGTTTGGACTGGAGTGTACTTTCGGGGGTTACAGCACCCTTAACGGTCAAGCCAGCCGGCCCTTTACTTATGACACAGGCGCACGCTTGGCACTACTTTGTTGATGCACGTGCGGCTACTGCGCACACAATTCACAAACACAGAAAATAATTTTTTTTTTGGTTTGGACTGGAGAGTACTTTGGGGGTTACAGCACCCTTTAACGGTCAAGCCAGCTGGCCCTTTACTTATGACACAGACGCACGCTTGGCACTACTTTGTTGATGCACGTGCGGCTACTGCGCACACAATTCACAAACACAGAAAATAATTTTTTTTTTGGTTTGGACTGGAGTGTACTTTCGGGGGTTACAGCACCCTTAACGGTCAAGCCAGCCGGCCCTTTACTTAAGACACAGGCGCACGCTTGGCACTACTTTGTTGATGCACGTGCGGCTACTGCGCACACAATTCACAAACACAGAAAATAATTTTTTTTTTGGTTTGGACTGGAGTGTACTTTCGGGGGTTACAGCACCCTTAACGGTCAAGCCAGCCGGCCCTTTACTTATGACACAGGCGCACGCTTGGCACTACTTTGTTGATGCACGTGCGGCTACTGCGCACACAATTCACAAACACAGAAAATAATTTTTTTTTGGTTTGGATTGGAGTGTACTTTCGGGGGTTACAGCACCCTTTAACGGTCAAGCCAGCCGGCCCTTTACTTATGACACAGGCGCACGCTTGGCACTACTTTGTTGATGCACGTGCGGCTACTGCGCACACAATTCACAAACACAGAAAATAATTTTTTTTTTGGTTTGGACTGGAGTGTACTTTCGGGGGTTACAGCACCCTTAACGGTCAAGCCAGCCGGCCCTTTACTTATGACACAGGCGCACGCTTGGCACTACTTTGTTGATGCACGTGCAGCTACTGCGCACACAATTCACAAACACAGAAAATAATTTTTTTTTTGGTTTGGATTGGAGTGTACTTTCGGGGGTTACAGCACCCTTTAACGGTCAAGCCAGCCGGCCCTTTACTTATGACACAGGCGCACGCTTGGCACTACTTTGTTGATGCACGTGCGGCTACTGCGCACACAATTCACAAACACAGAAAATTATTTTTTTTTTGGTTTGGACTGGAGTGTACTTTGCGGGTTACAGCACCCTTTAACGGTCAAGCCAGCCGGCCCTTTACTTATGACACAGGCGCACGCTTGGCACTACTTTGTTGATGCACGTGCGGCTACTGCGCACACAATTCATAAACACAGAAAATAATTTTTTTTTTGGTTTGGACTGGAGTGTACTTTCGGGGGTTACAGCACCCTTAACGGTCAAGCCAGCCGGCCCTTTACTTATGACACAGGCGCACGCTTGGCACTACTTTGTTGATGCACGTGCGGCTACTGCGCACACAATTCACAAACACAGAAAATAATTTTTTTTTGGTTTGGACTGGAGTGTACTTTCGGGGGTTACAGCACCCTTAACGGTCAAGCCAGCCGGCCCTTTACTTATGACACAGGCGCACGCTTGGCACTACTTTGTTGATGCACGTGCGGCTACTGCGCACACAATTCACAAACACAGAAATTAATTTTTTTTTTGGTTTGGACTGGAGTGTACTTTGGGGGTTACAGCACCCTTTAACGGTCAAGCCAGCCGGCCCTTTACTTATGACACAGGCGCATGCTTGGCACTACTTTGTTGATGCACGTGCGGCTACTGCGCACACAATTCACAAACACAGAAAATAATTTTTTTTTTGGTTTGGACTGGAGTGTACTTTCGGGGGTTACAGCACCCTTAACGGTCAAGCCAGCCGGCCCTTTACTTATGACACAGGCGCACGCTTGGCACTACTTTGTTGATGCACGTGCGGCTACTGCGCACACAATTCACAAACACAGAAAATAATTTTTTTTTGGTTTGGATTGGAGTGTACTTTCGGGGGTTACAGCACCCTTTAACGGTCAAGCCAGCCGGCCCTTTACTTATGACACAGGCGCACGCTTGGCACTACTTTGTTGATGCACGTGCGGCTACTGCGCACACAATTCACAAACACAGAAAATAAATTTTTTTTTGGTTTGGACTGGAGTGTACTTTCGGGGGTTACAGCACCCTTAACGGTCAAGCCAGCCAGCCCTTTACTTATGACACAGGCGCACGCTTGGCACTACTTTGTTGATGCACGTGCGGCTACTGCGCACACAATTCACAAACACAGATAATATATTATTTTTTTAGCACTTGGGGGGAGCACCCCTGATGGACAGAGCACCCCCTGGACAACACTACAGCACCCCTTTAGGACTGGGACACTGCACAGGACTTTGGAGTGGACACAACCCCTATGGAGAACTGACTGCACAACACAGTCCAGCCAGCCCCTATGGACTTTGAAGTAGTGGACACAGCCCCTATTAACAACAGCAGCACAGCACAACACAGCCAGCCCCTATGGACTTTGAAGTAGTGGACAACAGCAGCACTACACTACACTACACTACACAGCCCTAACTCCTACCCTCCCTCTTCACTGTCCACAGCCGAGTGAGAAAATGGCGCCGACGCGGGTACCTTATATAGGATCCAAAACCCGCGAGACTTGGAAGGCGGGATGATGACGTTTTGCCTCGATTTCAGATCCGAGTCAGGCGGGAAAAGTCGAGCCTGATTCGGATCGGACTCGGATCGGGGGGGCTCGGGGGGGTTCGGATTTCAGAAATCCGAACCCGCTCACCCCTAGTTATTACCTAAAACTTCGAAGTCTGCATAGCATAAGATGGCATAGCTAGTAAACATTAAACGAAGCAAATGAAAATGCACCAGAGGGGGACCCTAGGTTAAGACTTTGCAGAGGTAATGGGAGATGAACGCTTATACATTCCCTGTCCCTATTTATTAATGGTGAATTAGACCCTTAAACTAGCATATTATACAAATAATCAGATTATTACTACCCATTATGGTATTATTACTACCCAAGAAACTGTGAGTGGAACATTCTCACATGGCTTTAGACCAGTCCTGGGTTACTTGACCGCTAGAACCAGAGGCACGAGTAGACACTGTAATATCCCATTCCGCCAAAAGCTTAACTCCAGCCTCTACATTGGAAATAATATAGGAGGAGGACTCGTAACTAACCAGGAGTTTCACGGGAACCCCCCCAGTGATATGTGGTGTCATTGTCTCTTAGAGTTGTGATAATGTAATGGACTTAGCGCCTTTCTGATAGAGTAGCAGCAGACAGGTCTGGAAAGATTTAAAGACCCCCCTGAGAGTCAGTGCCTTCAGCTTGGCATGCAGCATGCAGAATTTGGTCTTTGAAGAGAAAAAAGTGTACACACATTAATGTATCTTGCGGAAAATGCCTGATCCTATTCTCGGTTTGGAAAGGCGGTGGACCCTATCAATTATCAGGTCTTGTTGAGAAGCCATAGGAACCAACTTGAGAAACAAACTTGAAACGTAATCTGGCAGCTCTGCGTTTGACACAGAATCTGGAATGCCACGAATCTTCAGATTGTTTCTTCGTGGGCGATCTTCCATATCTGCCATTTTATCTCTCATGGATGATATTTCGGTTTGGAGGCCAGCATGGGCTGTGAGAAGCTCTTTATGTGACGATACCAGTTCCTACATTTTCCCCTCTAGATGGTCGTTATGGTTGCCTAGCCCCATGAGATCAGCTAGAATAGATTGTATAGAGGTGTCTACCCCCTTCAGCACATCAGCCCAAAATGCTGCAAAGACTTGAAACATTGCTTGGGTAGTAAGTGGAGCGTTGACATCCAGGATTAGACCCAAGTCGGCTGGGGAGACCGAATCTCGTGTAGCAGACATAGAGGTCGATCCCAATGCTGGGGAAGGCATCTGTCCCACTTTGGATAGAGGGGTAGCCGGAAAGCGTATTGGTGTTGGACGTTTGTGTTGTCTTGTTTTCCTAGACGGCATAGTCAGGGGCACAAGTAGAAGCACCAAGATGAACCAGAAAGTTGTGTCACGACTCGTTGTGGGTGTAGCGAAGGGAATGGAGGTCACTGCACAGGTGAAGAAGGCATTACCCAGTAAAAGACTGCATACTTTAATCAGGCATATTTAAATTTCTGGCATAGATATGTAGCAGATAGGAAGTCCTTCACTTCCACAGAATCTGAAAAGACTAGTAATGCTCACTGGTAGACAGATGTGGGGAGTGTAGATTTTGGTGATGGTACGGTGACTGCTTCATTGAAAACAGGCACTGCAGCTTTGTCTACAACCTGTACAAGTGACTCCCAAATTTTCTTAATCAAAATGGAGGCCGGTTCGTGAGATCAGCAGGCAAAGGTAGCCCTCCACTTTTTAGGTAGGATGTAGCTTGTAAGTAACTTGGGAGAGGAACTGTGTGCTCACCTTCACTCACGTCTGAGCGTTTATCACTGTACCCGGTAGCCTTAGGTCAAGCCCGCATCATCTGCATGTGATTGGCTCTGTCAGGTGCAGGGGGACTGGGCATCCAGGGCCACAGGAAGGTAGCAATAGGCCTGTACTGAAGCCGCGAATGTACTGGAAGTGGCCGCGCTCTCCGTCATACACCTACTTTAGTCCGCGGCTTACTGCTCCTTAGTAGGCCCAAAGATCGGGACGTCGACTCGGATGCTGAAACAAAGTCGGAATCAAACCGGGCAGGAGCGGGGACATCAGCAGCCTCTGTAGAGAGGTGTGAGGTCAGTATGACTGCTGGAATGCTCCAATATACCCGTAGATAGCGGGAGCTCTTGGAGATCACATCCTCCACTAACAGCGGTCAGACCACGCCCCCCGTTTGAACTAATTTTTAAGTGAACTAGATCATAATGAACTAATCACCACAATGAATTAGATTTCCCATCACTACTCTTGTCTGCTCACTGCTGTAAATCACGGGCTTCTGACACAGACCTCAAGCCTGCTCACTGCTCTCATTTCTAGGCTTCTAACACTGGTGGTCAGGAACTCTCAGGACCATCTGACAGTCTTAACACCACCTGTATTGAGAGAGGGAAGAGCCACAGGTACACGGTCCACATGGAGTCCATACTGCTGATGTAAGTGCATTTGCTGCCAATGGGACACTGCTAGCATGCTACATCACGAGGTATCCCGATTCTCCCCAGACCACTGCTGTTCATACAGCACATGGAACAGCCTAGCAAATTGATAGTCTATGGGACATCAGTAGATTTTTTTTATCTTACACCGGACTACAGCTTGGTTATAACCCCCTCTCCTCCCTACAAGGGTATGATGCGGTAAGAGACAACACAAGACTGTCACTTCATATGTATTTACCATCAACCCTTTTAGCATGGCGATTTGGATACATTTAGACTGCCATTAAGCATTAGCTACATTGAGCAATATCACCAGTGATAGTGTGTATCCACATGAACACTGGGTGGTTATTAACAGTGGAAAAACAGGTGGACTCAGGGCCTGATTCAGACGCGCTCGCGAGCGCTGAGCGCTCGCAAGCGGGTCGATGGTGCCCTAATGCACATGCGCACGACGGAGGGAGCTCCATCATGCGCATGTGCGAGATCCGAATAACGACGGGGTAGCCGTCGTTATGGGTTTCGCACCAACGGGGGCATGCTGTCGATGGCTGCCAGATAGAGGCATTCCCATGGGAACGCCTACCGTCTGGGTCCAGCCACACTTACATCACTAGTGATGTCAGTGGGAGTGATTTTGGCTCTGATAGAGCCAAACTCACTCCAGGGCTTGCGGTCCCCGAGACCCTACTGCAGGGTCTCATCGCAAGCCCGATGGTCACGATGGTCTTGACCATCGCGACCATCATCATGGACGCTTGCATAGGCTGTGGGTGGTAACCCACAGCTATGCGTTCATCCAAAATGCCGGATGGAAAAAAAACCCACGCCCTGATTCAGAGCGGGCGCTCGTTCAGAGCGTCCGGCTCTGAATCAGGCCCTCATTTCCATAGGGTATTCATGGACTTATTATTACAATATGCTCAGGAAACCATCTAAGGGCTGTATGTTGATATCTCTACTATATTGTTTTATTATTTGCTCATTGTTTATTAGTGCACAATAATTGATTGTGCTATTTTATATATTGTGGTCCAGGACAATTGATATGGTATAGATGTTTGTACAGTATATTCATGTTTTTTAAATTGATGCTTATAATAAAATTTTAATTGACCCATCATCAACTGGCTGAGAGCTCAAACTTGGGTGTCACTTGTACTGGAGGGGGAACTACAACTTAGTTGCCCCAGGGACCCCACAATCCTTAATCTGGCCCTGGACCTATGGTGTATACTAATTCAAAAACAGAGGTTAAGACCTATGAGACCCATCTACACAGGTAAATATATTCACATCACACATTATGTTGGTACTCATTGCACGAACAGGTACTCTGCTTAGAAAGCTACCCCTACCACCCCCCCCCCCAATAAATCCAACCAATAGGAAAGAGTGCCTCATATATTTAAGGACACCTCCTACAAACTACAACAACTTCCGGTTGGGAGGCACCACATTCAGAAGATACGTAGACAATGAGTCCTAGCAGCGCCATATCTTAAGACATCTCAGCGGCCAGGAATGCCTAACATGGCCACTACAGATTTCACTCTATCCCCTGGCATTACAGAGGCAGCTGCTCAGCTATGTCCAGTACTACACCTCTGCCAGACCTACATGGCAGTCCAAGCAGCTCCTGGAAACATCCACATTGCCCAGTGACCACAGCATGTGAGGTGCCAGCATACTGGACTGGTGCAGACCCACTAACATGGCCCCTTCCACCAGGCACAAAATGTTCTGCTCCTGGATTTCACACCTAAATTTATGATTGCAGCCACCTGTTTGAACTAGTTAATGGAGGATACAGGTGGCTGCAATCATTAATTAAAAGGGAAGTCCAAGAGCAGAGCATTCTGTACCTGGTGAAAGGGTTATATTGGAGTTAGTTGGCATGCTCCCCCCACCTCAAGACGACTGTAAGAGGAGGGAGGGAGCAGTAGTGACTGAGGGCTCCTTTAGTCAGGAGATAGTGGCCACTTTTTGCGCAGCCTTGGTGACCAACAAAGTGTGGGCATCATTGTACCAACACATCACTGACGGTCATCTACTTGCCCAGCTATTGGTTACAAGTAGAGTGTGGGCACCTTAATCGAAGGAGGTTGAATCACACAAGTCCCCCACAGCATCCTACGACCTGTGAGGTATAGGACTATAATGGTAATTGTCCATGGGACACCGCACATGATCACACCTGCATAAGCCTGCGGGCCACATAGGTTACAAAGTAGCCATTGGAGGGACCTATAGCAAAGACAGCAGTCCGGTATATACCAGTAGGTAGGAGCCAGCCCGCATCCCTAGCAGGTTACACATCTATTTGTGTATCCCTCTTAAGGGACCAAACATACCACCTCCCTCCAGCTTCATTACTAGGGTCTTGGACTGTAACCAGGTCAGTGGCCTGTTTTAGACAGTGAACACTGTGACTTCCAATAAAGATCCACCATGTTACATACATATCTTATTGTCTATTTCCACATCCACTGACCTACAGTATCATCACATAAGGTGCTTGCGCTTCTCTCACCTAAACCTCACATGAGCTGGCCAATGTCATTCCTGAGTAGGCAGAGTTGCTACAGTTAAAGTGATTGTCTTGACTAGGCTTCTTATCTATTCCAAACCATGCCAGTTAGAGTACCCTCTATTGTTCCCAGCAATCAACAACACATCTCACAAATTGTATTGTCTGGTAAGAGAACCATGGGTAAATGTAATAGCCTGCAACTTGTAGACACTGGCGAGATCCCAGTGAGTCTGTCCGGTATTTTAAAGTGGCAAAGGCAAAACTAGGTAGGATTTGCCTCCTCTGACCTTTACCGGTGGATCTGCCCCATACTACAGATGTTTTTGCAAAAAGAACACACACATTAATATTTGTCATATTACCTCATTTGCTCATTTTAACCTTTGCCATATTCTGCTGGATACTAACATACACATTTTCCTTTTGGCCCTTTTAATACTTTGCTTTAATCTTTTGTACTTGATGAACATTCACTGTACGGTTTTGTCATTATTTCTCTAAAATGGTTTTAGCTTTTACGCTAAACCTTGCATTATGGGACACAGTAAACGTGAGCTAGGACCCCAAATTTTTTAAACGATGGGTCCTTGGGACAGACATAATTTTTATCTTAGTGTGATCATGGCTGCATTACATCACTGAGGCCCTGATTCAGAGCCGGACGCTCTGACAGAGCGCTCGCTCTGAATCAGGGTCGGGCTATTTTTTTTTTTAGAACGGCCTCCTGGCTGCTCGCATAGCTGTAGGTGACCACCCACAGCTATATAGTGAGCGGCCAGGAAGATGGTCGCGATGGTCAAGACCATCGCGACCATCGGGCTTGCGACGAGACCCTTGTGGTAGGGTCTCGTTGCCGCAAGCCCCAGAGAGATTTCGGCTCTTACAGAGTTGGAATCTCTCCACTGACATCACTTGTGATGTCAGTGGGGCCGCCCTCAAACGGAGGCGTTCACATGGGAACGCCTCAGTTTGGGCAGCCACTCCCCCGGCCCGCCCACCAAAGGGGGCGTGCTGTCACTCAACATCGACAGCACGCCCCCTTTGGTACGAGACCCGGAGCGACGGAGTGCCCGTCGCTATCCGGGTCGTGCGCATTTGCACTGCCCCACCATCGACCCGGTTGCGAGCGCACAGCGCTCACGACCGGGTCAGAATCAGGCCCTGAGTCTCCTAATGTACAGTACTAATTTAAGCTCTCTGCTTTCCTGGCTGCCCGTGTTCTAGCTTTAGGTATCTGACATAATAGGGTCACACACCCCAGCCTGCAGCCAATGACACTTCTGAGTAGCCAAAACTAAAGGGTAGATGTACTAAACCTTGGAGAGAGATACAGTGGATAAAGTACCAACCTATCAGTCCCTGTAATTTTTCAAACAGCCTGTATAGTGACAGAAGCTGATTGATTGGGACTTTATCTCGCTTCACTTTATTTCTCTCGAAGGCTTAGTACATCTACCCCTAAGGGAGCTTGGACTTCAGTAAAGAAGCCAAGGGTTATATGCCGAGATGAAAAAGTGTGTGTGTAATAAACGGGAAACTGACCTTAAACAAGGAGAAGGGTTTTTAATGTTCATGAGAAATGGATAAGTTATTAGGAGAGAGCCAGCAAAGGGATTTGAGGGTGAGATGGGAAAATATAGCGAGGGAGGGTGTGGAGGGAGGTAGAGAGGTGGGGAGAAAGGGAGAACAAGAGAGAGGGGAAAGAGACAGGAATATTTATGAATGAGGGGACTTATATGTAAGATATTTACAGGAGGCCCCTACCCATCAGAAATATTGTGCCAGTGTTTGAGCAGAAGATAGAAAAAATGGCTGACACTAATGCCAGAAGATTTACTATCATCTGTATAAACTTCAGCAATAATTAGAGTTATGGTAGACTTCCCTAGATAACTCCTTTTATTTGAGGTCCATAGTGTCCACAGGGATACCATGGGGATATTACGGTTGGAAGACCAGACACCAAACAGTTAACGCTTCTGCTCTGAGAATGCCCCAGGTCCTCCCCCATATATACCCCGCCCATGGCCATAGGACTTCAGTTTAATTAACAAGCTAAATTAGTTAACAGGAGAAGGAAAGAGTAGAAGGAAGAACAATCATACACCAGAAACACTCTTACATACGATGATGGAATCTGTGACCGAAAGAATATACCCAATGAAGCCAGTTGCATCAGGGTGGGTGCCCTGTGGACTTCGAAAAAAAGGAGTTATCTAGGTAAGTCTACCATAACTCTATTTTTCTTCTTTGGGGTCCATACGGATCCACATTGATAACATGGGCATGTCCTAAAGCAGTTCCCTTAGGGTGGGGGATGCTTCTGAGCAGAAAGGAGAACTCATTGCCCAAAGGAAGGATCCTGAGAGGCAAAAGAACCAAAGGCATAAAGATGTGGACAGAAGACCATATGGCTGCCTTGCACAACTGTTCAGCAGAGACACAACGGCTAAGATGGTCCTACAGACTGAGTAGAATGTGCTGTCAACCATGCTTGGGACATTGGAGATCAGCCTGTGTGTACACCTGAGAGACAGTCATGCGTAGGCATCTCGCCAGAGTCTGCTCATTAGCTGGCCATCCTCATTTGTGAAAACCATATACTCATAGCGCGCCATTCAGGCCTATGTGTCGCACCATGGAACGTTATGTGATGGCTGGACTTTGGCGTACCGTGGTATTCTTCAATGAAAGATATGCTATGGCATGTAATACAGCGCTTAACTGCTGGGTGGCGAGTGCTCCACTGTTGCAATGTGTGGTTCTTGATATAACTGGCGTGTGGGCTAGAGGTTAAGTGATCGCTTTGCAACAGTGCTTGTCCCAGGTTCGAGCCCTGGAAAAGAACAATTTTTGGGGGGATACTGTCAGTGCTGTTCCAGACTTAAACACTATAGCAGAGGTTCCCAAACGCGGTCCTCAAGGCTCCCCAACAGTGCAGCTATTAGAGATATCCATGGCTGATCACAGGTGACTTAATTAGTACCTCAGTCAATTTGATTTAAACACCTGTGCTCAACCATGGATAGCTCTAAAACCTGAATTGTTGGAGAGCCTTGAGGACCACATTTGGGAACCTCTGCACTATAGTGATTTCATAACTTTAGGAACTAGTAGTGGGCTGTTTGTAAGACGGATCTCTGTTTTATAAACGGATTGTGTATTTTAAAATGCACACTTTCAGCACTGGCATCATGTCGTTGCTGTGGTGGCTGCCAGCTCCGGGGGTTACAGTGGGATCTCTGGTGCATGCCAGTGGAGCCGCTCCATATGCCGGTCATGCTATGCTGTGGCGTATGGAGGATCATAGTACTACGCATGCCCAGTGGATCGGGAGTCACACGCTATGAAAATAGGGTATCTGTATTACAAACCAACAGTGCATTTTAAGACACACACTTGCGGCACTGTTGGTGCTGTCCCAGACTTGGATACTGTAGTGATAGACATTAGTACTAGGCTCTGTCTACAAGTGAGGTCAATGTATTACAAACTGTGCAGTTGAAGTCAATGATGCCACAGTCGGCGCTGTCCCAGACTTAGAGACTACAATGATTTCTTGACTTTAGACACTAGTAGTGGTCTGTTTTAAAGTGGGGTCTCTGGCGCATGCCCAGTGGAGCCGCTCCATACGCCAGTCACGCTATGCCATGGCGTATGGAGGATACTGTGCATGCCCAGTGTGTCGGGAGTCACACACAGTGCATCCCAGACTTACAGTAAACACTATAGTTATTTTGTCACACTCTGCACAAATTGTGCGACTTACCTTGCAATTTGCTGCAGGTCAGGATTTCTGCCTGACCTTGTTTGGGAACCATGTAGTGACATCACCATCATGCACTATTTCAGCTGTTAGTATTCTGCCAGTGAGACAGCTCCCGCCTCAGCTGACCTCAGCAGCCTATCAGGGACTTGCAGTAGAGTCATATCCCCTGTGAGAACTCCCACTGGTGCCTGAGCAAAGTGTTGCTTCCTAGAGATCAGGTCTAACCTGTGGCTCCTTAGTGCAGTATACCACCACTGCTTTCAGGCTCATTTACCAGACTCCAGTGTTCCTGTGATATTCCATTAACCTGTTCCTGACCTTGGCTTCGTTTGTGACCCTGATTTTGCCTGACCCCTGGTACTGCATCTGATATCTGGTTTTGACTTCGGCTATTCCCTGTGACCTGTTTACGCCTGTTCCCTGGTACCATCTAAGTCCGTTTATTTCTGACCCGGCCTGTTGACTAAGCTATATGTCTTCTCTGCTTCATCCAGAATTACCCAGCACCTGTATAAGAGAACCTATTCTGAGGGCCGCGACCTGTGTGTCGGACGCAGCCAAGCCCATACCCTCTTGCGAGGGTCCCTGGTGAACACCGCCAGCACATTAGACTCCGCGCCTCAGAAATAGGTCATGCCAATCCCCAATTACAGGTTGCATCTATAACCATCCAGGAGTTGTGACAGATTTCATGATTTTAGGAACTAGTAGCGGGCTGTTTGAAAGAGGGATCTCTGTATTACAAACTGACAGTGCGGTTGAAATCAGTGTCGGCACAGTCGGCGCTGTCCCAGACTTGGACACTACAATGATTTCTTGACATTAGAAACTAGTAGTAGGCTGTTTGAAAGTGAGGTCTCTGTATAACAAACTGACAGTGCATTCTAAGACGTACACTTGCGGTTCTCTCGGTGCTGTGGTGGATGCCATCTCTGGGGGTTGCAATGGGATCTCTGGCACATGCCCAGTGGAGCCACTCCATACACCAGTCGTGCTATGCCATGGCGTATGGAGGATCATAGTACTACACATGGCCAGTGGGTCGGGAGTCACACACAGTGCATCAGGTCCCTTCCCCCAAAGCAAGCAAGAGCCTTATATTACCATTATAAAGGACACTTTGTTAGCCATATAAGCAGTCAGCTCAAGGTCTGTCCTTGTGTCCTGACAAGGCGGGGAATGGTGACCATTGCCAAGGACACCATCCCTCATCTGCTAGGATAACTAATGTGCCGCTATGAATGTGTCGGTATATTACAAACTGACTGTGCGTTTTAAAGCGCACACTTGCAGCACTGTCCCAGACTTATATGCTGTAGAGAATGCATGTTTTAGAAACTAGTAGTGGGGTCTGAGTCACAGGGGTCCCTGGATTACAAACTCTCTGGCTTGCACATGGTTTCTTTGGCACATGCACCAGTGGAGCCGATCCATAGCCATGTCACGCTATGTTGTGGTGTATGGAGGCTTATAGCACTGCGCATGCCCAGTAGGTCGGGAGTCACCCACAGTGCATCAGGTCCCTTCCCCCAAAGCAAGCAAGAGCCTATCATTACCATAATAAAGGACACTCTTAGCCATATAAGCAGTCAGCTCAGGGTCTGCCCTTGTGTCCAGAAAAGGGACCATTGCCAAGGACACCATTCCCCATCTGCTTGGACAACTAGTGCTGCTATGAATGTGTCGGTATAGTAAAAACTGACGGTGCATTTTAAAGCGAATGTTTGTGGCACTGTCTCTGTAATGTGTACAATACATCTAGTACATTGCGGTTTCATGTAAAATACAACTGGGTGGCATGGAGTAGCATAGAAATGGCAGGTAGAGGGAAGTTGAGGAGAGTCTACTGTACCTGTGTTTGCATAAATGACAGAACTCACACACCACCAAGTGATTTCTATTTAATCCTGTAGTGAAGATTTTAAAAATATAATAATAAAATAGCGCTGATCGGACTTTGTCCGGAGAGATTCGCCTCGATTGCTGTGTGTCAGAAGGTGCCTCCTGCGCAGTAAGTACAGTATTGCTGTACAATTACAGTACAGTAATTACAATACAGTACCAAATAATGCTCTACTGTGATATACACTGTACCTCACACTCACATGACCAACAGAGATTTGATTGACAGTGTCATTAGATCGACATGGACTAATGGGCGACACACAATTGGTTGACATGGCTTGTTTGTGCAGTAAACTTAACAAAAGGCAAGTTGACCCACCATACTATATGTGTGGTAAAAATGACTATTTGCTTGTCAAAAATATTTTGTCAACATTTGATCCATTGTTATCTATTGCCAAGTTGGCAAATACTGTGTGTAGTCATGAGTCACAGTCAACCGTTTTTCCTGGTTGACCTAATACTTGTCGAACAAATCTATGTCGACCTACACACTGCTTATCTGTGCCGACCCTACCCCCCTTTAAGTCTGACATTAGGACATTATAATACCTCCCAACATGACCAGGAGGGACACAGTGCTCTGGTCCCGGACTTCCCGGGTAATTTATGATTGGTGGCGGCTCCATAGGTGGGGATGCAGCGCAGTCCAAAATTAAAATAGGGGAGTCACACCAACTGCCAGTGAGTCCCAGCCAGTGATGTTTGGCAGTGTTTGAAATGACAGTTGGTGTGGCTCCACTATTTGAATTTTGAACTGTGCTGCAGCCCCACCTCTTACCAGGGAAGTCCAGGAGCAGAGCATTGTGTCCCTTCTGGCAGCAGGGTGGTGATCCTGGCACCCTGCAAGGCAAAAGCAAGCTCATGGGGTGGCGACAGTACCGCTCACAGAGCCTGTGTGGGGTGCCACCACTTGGGCATACAGTACCTTCTGTAATTAAACTGTATATTTGTATTACCATACTACAGTATACCATGTTGGGACCAATGCCAGCTTCAGAGACAAGTTTTTGTACTACAGTATACTGTATTTGTTTGTTGTTATTCCGGTAGAGACTTTCGTGCAATTTTTGGTATAGCCCAATTGTTTACAATTAAACTTTACTGTACAGTACTGTACATTAGTGTTTAGTTTTTTCACAGGAACAGAAAGGTGGCAGTTCCATGAGGCCATAGCCACCTTTAGTCGCCCTACCACACCTCGTAAGTACTGTACATTGTCTTCTACTGTATCATTTTTTTTCCCTTTTCTTAATGTCTTTCTCCCTCCTGTACTCCAAAAGGCTCATACTGTACACACTAGACCAGGGGTGGGGAACCTTTTTTCTGCCGAGGGCCATTTTGGTATATATAACATTATTCACGGGCCGGTGCAGGCAACACCCCCTCCGCGTGACATCACACGGGGGCGGGGCCACAATCGCCGGTGATTACACCAATGTCCAGAGCATCCTGAGGATGCTCCGGGGAGCTGTAAGAGCAGTGGTGTGACCGTCTGAAGGACACTCCAGGCTGCACTGCTGCACAGATTCTGGTTGGTGGGTGACATACTAGGCACCCTGCTAGCCAGATGAGGCTAGCAGAAAAAAGCTCAGAGGGCCTGACCAAATGCTTTCGAGGGCCTTATACGGCCCCCGGGCCTAAGTTTCCCCGTCCCTGCACTAGACTATATGCTCTATGATTGATATAATGTAGTGTTTATTAGAGATGAGCGGGTCCTGTTGTCAGAGACCTGATTCCACCCGAATTTTGGGGATCCGGGGCGATCTGAGCCAAGCTCTGATCTCCCTGCCTGCCCCGGATCACTCTACCGAGGCAAAAACTTGCGATCCCGCTGTCGGGTCACGAGGTTATGTATTGAGCGGGCTTAACTCTGATTGGCTGAGAGGACCATCTGTCACGGCTCTCAGCCAATCCATGTTAAGCCCATTGAATATGGGCACAGGAAGGAGAAGATGCTGCCGACCCATCCCCCGCTGCCTGATACCGCCGGCACTCACTGCTGCCAACACTGCCGGTACCCCCTGCTGCCGACCCCCACTGGCAGCATCCCCTGTTGCCAACACCCCTGCTGCTGACACAGCTGTCACCCTCAATTGAGGACACCAGCAGCAGCCGTACACTGCCGACACCATCAGGACCCCCACACTGAGGACACCGCTGGCACCCCCGGTCTGCCGGCACCCTGCACTGAGGACACTGCCGGCACCCCTGAACTGCTGCCCCGCATACTGAGGACACCATCAGCAACCCCACACTGCCAACGCTCCTACACTGAGGACACCACTGGAACCCCTGCACTGCCGACACTGTCAGCACACATACACTGAGGACACCACTGGCACCCCCGCTCTGCCGACACCACCAGCACCCTCAACTGAGGACATTGCTGGCACCCCTGCACTGCTGCCCCATGTACGGAGGACACTGTCAGCGACCCCACACTGCTGGCACTCCCACACTGAGGACACCACCAGCACCTCTGCACTGCCACCACTGTCAGCACACTGAGGACACCGCTGGCACCCCCGTCTGCTGCCACCCTGCACTGAGGACACTGCCAGCACCCCTGCACTGCTGCCCCGCATACTGAGGACACCATCAGCGACCCCACACTGCCAACACTCCTACACTGAGGACACCACTGGAACCCCTGCACTGCCAACACTGTCAGCACACATGCACTGAGGACACTGCTGGTACCCCTACTTTGCTTACACCCTGCACTAAGGACATTGCCAGCACCCACGCACTACTGCCCCATGTATTGAGGACTCTGTCAGCGACCCCGCACTGCTGCTACTCCCACACTGAGGGCATCCCTGCACAGCCAATACTGTCAGCACTCCTGCACTGAGGACACCACAGGCACCCCTGCTCTGCCGACACTATGCACTCAGGACACTGCCAGGGCCCCCACTCTGCCAACACTGACGGCATTTCCGCATTGAGGACACCACTGGCACTCTCGCATTGAGGACACCGCCAGCACCCTGCACTGCTGACACTGTAAGTGCACTATTGGTGTATCCAACCCACACTGTATAACACACTGTATACGTGTTGGAACTTGGAAGCTGAACTGCCACATGTTAGTGCCACCCACTGTGTCACTTAGCTTAGTCAGCCAGCTAGCTGGATGTAACCTTTTGGCCTCAACTAGATGAAAAAATAGAGATGAGCGGGTTCGGATTAGTTCGGATATCCACGCAGAGTTTGGATTTTTCCCAGCAAAAAACAGGGCTCAGAAAGAGGCAAATGACGTCATTTTTCATGGACAATCATCATTATTCCTGGACAAAAGTCCAGGAATGATGATGTTTGTTCATGAAAAATTACGTTTTGCCTATTTCTGAGTCCCGTTTTTTGCCGGGTAAAATCCGAACTCGGTGTGGAAATCCGAACTAATCTGAACCCACTCATCTCTAGAAAAAAATATTATTGTGAGCTGGTCAAAATTGATTGGAAGTGACTGGAAATAAATGTTATTGAGATTAATAATACTGTAGGAACAAAAACAGGCCCATTTTATGTGATTCTAGCTGTTTTTATGATATTTTAAGAAAAATCCAGATCCAAAATCGAAAAACAAAACACGGAGGTGAGATTTTGGAAAAACCAATCCAGATCCAAAACCAGGGGAGATCCAAAACTAAAACACGAGGGTCGGCACACATCTCTAGTGTTTATCATTAATACTTCTTAGTCAAAATTACATTACAGTATGGTTTTTTTTTTCACAGATCGCCGCCACCACTGCTACCCTTCCAGGCCTCAGCCCTCCCCCCCTGCCTGGGCCCATGCAGCCAGGCCCAGCCGCCTTTCCGGGCCGCGTAAGTAATGTACACTACATTGTCTTCTATCTCTCTCCCTCCTGTACTCTATAGACCCATCTCCAACCTCTTCTCCTTACCCACTTATTCTTTCTGTACTTGTGTTTTTTTTTCCAGTACTGTACAGTATGTTTCGGTGACCTATCTTAAGGGGCTTACACACCAGACAATTTGCATGAACGATAACAATATGGTTCAATGATATATTGTTCATATCATCTAGTGTGTATGCAGTAAATCACCAACTATGCCTGTGCGCGCTGGCTCCCTCGAGTCGTCAATGATCTCTCCAGTAGGCTGTACATGCAGCCCAATCTGGGGATATTGTTAATGATGCCATGCTGGTGAATGCAGCATGGCCTCCCATCCCACCCGCTCGTCTTTGTGTCTGGTCTAGTGTCCATGAGCCATACTGTACAGTAAGTGGATACTGTCAATAAAGTGTACTATAATAATAGTAATAGTACTGTCAGGCTGAATTTATTGACCTTTTTCCATTGTTTTGAGGCAATTTTTTTTTTCCCCATAGTTCCACAAACTGAAGCCCTCCCCACTGCCCAAAACCCTGCGGATGGACCCCGCCGCCTGTCAAGGCCCCAGGCCTCCCCTCATCAGTTAGTGGTAATGATTAGTACTGGTAGGGACACAGTACTGTAGTTACTGTAAGTTTTGGACTAGACATTTGTTTTTCTTCTTTGACACACAGACTGCATAATAATATAAGACCTCAGCCCTCCCCGAGCTGTAAGTACTGTAGTGTACAGCACATTATGTTCTACCACTTTGTACTTACTGTATGTTCCTTTTCAATGTGTCTTTCCCTCCTGTACTGTACCTTATTGAATGCTTTGATACAGCACTGTATACAGTAGCTGATAGTTTCAGTATCTTGCATGTACAGTAAATGTTTTAATTTTCCTTTTACCTTTAGAGGAAGAGTTAATGGACAAGGAGGAGGAGGAGTTCGAGATAATGGAAGGTATATAATGTCTTTTACTGTGCAGTAGCTGTTTTATTGTTTTGCTCGTTTATGTAATTTGTTAGGAGCTAGCCAAACCATTTAGCAGCATACCGTATAAAGATGAATAATACAGTACAGTACTGTAATGTGAAGAGTGTATTTTTTTCCAATACAGTCTTCCATGGGGAACCCCGAAAGGCAGGGCCGGATTAAGGTCTGTGGGGGCCCCTGGGCAACAAACTTGTGGGGGCCCCTATAAAAAAAAAATATATATATATTTTATAATACATACAGTGGTGTCAGTGGTACAGTGACAAACAGTGATAAGATAAGCTTATAGCTGTTTATTAAATACTGGAAGGACAACATAACTCCTTTAGCGGGTGCTTGTTGTTAAATGGGGCCCATGGTCTTCACAGAAAAAAAAACAGATACTCACAGGACATATAAGCAACCACAGGAAAAAAACACATATACATATAGACACCCACAGGAAAAAACACATATACATATAGGCACCCACAGGAAAAAACACATATACATATTTCCTGTGGGTGCCTATAAGTATATGTGTTTTTTTCCTGTGGGTGCCTATATGTATATGTGTTTTTTCCTGTGGGTGCTTAGATGTATATGTGTTATTTCCTGTTGGTGCCTATAACACATATACATATAGGCATCCACAGGAAAAAATACATATACATATAGGCACCCACAGGAAAAACACATATACATATAGGCACCCACAGGAAAAACACATACACATATAGGTACCCACAGGAAAAAAAACAAACATATACATATAGGCACCCACAGGAAAAAAAAACATATACATATAGGCACCCATAGGAAATTTTACTCACAAGTTGCTTTTGTGACCAGTCTGCCGGTGGTAGAGAGGGATCTAGTTGTGGTGTAGGGAAGCTACAGGAGTGGCGATTAGGAGGGCAGTCACAGGCTAGCTCAGAAAGCGGAGTTCTGTATAGCGGCAATTACCCGGGAGCCAGGAGCAGCAGCTGTGAAAATCGAGGAGGCGGGAAGGAGGAGTGACTGAAGGCTTCAGCAGCAGGGCCCAGTGACTGCCGCGCTGGTATGAGGGGCCGTACAGCGACCCGGAGCACTGGTCCTGGGGTAAGAGTAAACCACCTGACCCGCTCAGCATTCAAGTCACTCCCCAGCAGTGTGCAGTCGGCCGCTGTTATTCTAGCCCCGCAGGAAGAAGCAGGAACAGGAGGAGCATCGGGAGCGGCCAGCCAGTTAATGTCAAGACCGGAGGCAGTGAAATGCTGTACTCCGGGATCCAGGTATTGTGGGGGCCCTTTAGGTGTGGGTGCCCCTGGACGACCGCCCCGTCACCCTCCCGTTAATCCGGCCCTGCCGAGAGGGCCAGGCCACGCATGACACGAGGTAAAGTACTGTATTTACAGTAGTGACTGTCAGGATTGTACAGTATTGTAGATTAGTGTTGTAATACTGTCCCTTTTTTTTCTTCCCACAGAGCAACTACAGCAGGTCATTTCCCTGTACAGGCAAACTGTACATTTGGTCACAGACCAATTCTGTGACTCCTTATTGTCACTATCATTTTTTTTTTGTTTTATTAAAATTTAAATGGATATACGTGTTTTGTCTTTTCTTAAGGGATCTGGTTGATACAGTAGATAGACAATATACTGTAGACACCTCCACCAACATTATCCACAGCAATACACCAGGGTAGGGGGGGGCTTTTTATTTTGTTAGTCCCAGGCACCACAATTTGAGGGCAGCCCTACAAGAGGTACAGTATCATTACTATGGTGGCAAGATAATTTGGGGGATCAAGACCCAATATATACAGTTGCATACAGTACCAATTTGGCATTTGTGCCATATTATCAAATAGTACTGTACAGTATTAATGGATAAGGATTTTGATAATTGAAATATGACACAAGACCAGGTTCTCTTTAGGATACTGTATTTATTGCCAGCAGATAATATTCATGATACGGTAAATCAGATACTGTACAGTAAAGACAGCACAAGATCCTCCATGGCTGTCTGCTTTGATTTCGTAGTAGGCCATAAAACTTTATTACAATACAGTACTCTGCAAAAAATACTGTAAACAGACACATGGTTCCTCAATTTACAGTATTGATTAAATACAGAAAATTACTTAAAACATACAGTACATGAAACTTTATTGCAATAAGGTACTCTACTTTGCAAAAGTAAAAGTTTCCTGAATTTATTGATACTGTAGCAACAATATGGTAAGAAAATACTGTACAGTACTTACTGAAAACAACCAGCAGTACATTACAGTGTACAGCTTTAATACTGTAAGTCACCCATAGTTTTATTATTTTCACACCACTGTTAAGCTTTAACTAAATAAGAAATAAAGAATGTAAGTCTGGTACAGTGCCGCAAGTGTGAGTCTTAAAACGCACATTCAGATTATAAGAAACTGACGCATTCATATTAGTTGTCCAAGCAGATGGGGGATGGTGTCTTTGGCAATGGACACCATTCCTCGCCTTTTTAGGACACAAGGGCAGACCTTGAGCTGACAGCTTACAGTAAATGGCTAACAAAGCGTCCTTTATTATGGTAATGAAAGGCTCTTGCTTGCTTCGGGGGAAGGGACCTGATGCACAGTGTGTGACTCCTGACCCACTGGGCATGTGCAGTACTACTGTATGAGCCTCCTTACGCCACAGCATAGCGCGACTAGCAGGGCGCTACATGGCTAAGGAGCAGCTCCACTGGGCATGCGCCAGAGATCCCATTGCAACCTCCAGATCTGGCAGCCACCACAGTGCAGACGTGCCGCAAGTGTGCGCTTTAAAATGCACAGTTTGTAATACGGAGACCCCTCTTTCAAACAGAGCCCACTACCAGTTTCTGAAGTCATGAAAGCACTATAGTATTTACTGTAAGTCTGGGATGCACTGTGTGTGACTCCCGAAACACTGGGCATGTACAGTACTATAATTCACTATATGCCATGGCGCAGCACGACTGGCGTATGGAGCAGCTCCACTGGGCATGCACCAGAGTTCACATTGCAACCCCCAGATCTGGCAGGTGCTACAGTGCCAACATGCCAACAGTTCTGCAAGTGTGCGCCTTAAAACGCAGTTTGTAAACAGAGCCCGCTACTAGTTTCTAAAAAAATGAAATCACTATAGTGTCTGGGACAGCGCCGACAGTGCCGCAAGTGTGCCTTTTAAAATGCACAGTAAACAGCCCGTCACTAGTCCCTAAAGTCATGAAATTACTAGTCTGGACAGTGCAGACATTGATGCAAGTGTGCAGCTTCAAACGCACAGTGTGTAATACAGAGCTGTGCGTGCATGTGAAATATTTTTATATAAAAGTACAGGACTAATACACTTAATGATTTAAAACTTTATTAGACATTCTTTTACAGCCCTGATTCCATGAGGAAAACGCTGTACTATATTGTACAGAATCACTGCTTCTGTCAGCCAATCATCAGGCAGTGATGCAGAAAATGCATTGGAAATCAGACGCATGCTCTGTGTAGTTTAGGAAAAGTGACACCTGGTGGACAAAAAGTTGTATTACACGTTGACTTTTTTCCAGTGCTATGCTATGTTCCGTTATGCAACATTCTGTGTGGCGCGACTCATGGCATAGTGTGTGGCCGGAGATGCATGGCGCGCTACATGGTATATGGAGCAGCAAACTAGCTGGGCACATCTGTAATACAAAAAGAGCATCTGCTTTTCTAACAGTGTTTGTACGCTCCACATAGATACAGAGAGCACAAACTACATCCAGGGCGGCTTCACCTACAGAAAGGTCTGGAGCCTGAAAAGCTGGAACAACAATTTCTTCATTCACATAAAAACTGGACACTACTTTAGGAAGGTAACCCTCCCTTGTACGAAGAACAGCTTTATCCTGATGAAAAATCAAAAATGGGGAGTAACAAGAGAGCGCTGCCAAATCAGAGACTCTGCGAGCAGAAGAAAGAGCAAGAAGAAAAAGTGTCTTTGCTGTTAACCACTTCAAATCCACAGAGTCCAAAGGTTCAAATGGGGAAGTTTGTAGTCCCTTAAGAACCAAAAGACAAATACCACGGTGCTACTGGTGGAACAAAAGGAGGCTGAATTCACAATACTACTTGGAAAAAATTCTAACATCTGGTAATGAAGCAATCTTCTTCTGGAACCAGACTGACAGTGCAGAAACCTGCACTCTCAAAGTGGCCAGGCGTAAACCTTTGTCTAATCCTGACTGAAGAAAAGCTAGTACGCTGGAAATCTTGAATGTCTTAGGATCATACTTCCTATGGGAACATCAATGATCAAAAGAATACCAAACTCTTTAATAGATTCTGGTAGAGGCAGGCTTCCATGCCCAAATCATCGTTTGAATTACAGAACTGGATATACCTTTCGCTCTTAGGATGGAAGATTCAAGAGCCACACAGTCAAAGCCCGACGAGGCAAGTCTGGATTTCAACAGGGACCCTGCATTAGCAGTTGCTGCCATAGAGGAAGAGGGTATGGATGGTCTATGGACAGATTCTGTAGGTCGGTGAACCAATGAGGTCTGGGCCAACCTGAAGCCACCAGTATTACCGTTCCACCTTCCTGCTTGAATTTTCTGAGAACTCTTGGAAGTAGAGAAATCGGAGGAAAGAGATACGCCAGCTTGAAGTCCCATCTTACTGGAATGGAACTGAGCATACCCCACCATATTGAAGGTGGATACCATTGATCCCGGGAGCTGCATTGCTAACAGAATGGATATCCTTTGCTTGCATATTCGCAATGATAGATCCACAATCTTGTCATCTGGCCCTTTGTGCCTTTGTGTCCGAGAATCCAGAAATGCTCCCAGATGTACCATCTGCTGTATTGGAGAAAGTGACGATTTCTTCCAATTGACTATCCAGCCATGCCTTTGTAGGCAGGCTATGGGCATTTGAAGATGGATTTGTAACATAACCGGAGTCTGTGCCAATATCAGAAGATCATCCAGATATGGCAGAATTCTGACTCCCTGATGCCTGAGATAGGCCGTCATGACTGCCATTATTTTGGTAAATACTAACAATGTGCGGGTTCGGTTTTACTCTGTTCTTTTCGACAAAATTATCGCAAGCTCGGATTAGTTTGAATTTCTCTTATTATCTAAAACACGTGACAGCTGGATAGCCAATATGATGCGGTTTCTGAGATCCATACATATCTGAGTAAAACCGAACTGCACATCTAGTCTAAAATACTGGGGAGCTGGAGACAGGCCAAAGGGTAGAGCATGAAATTGGTAATATTGCTGAATTACAGCAAACTGTAAGAATTGTTGGTGGAATGGTATAATAGGAACATGCAGATATGCTCCGGAATGTCCAGGGAAACCATATAATCCCCCGGCTCCATTGCCAAAATAATTGACCGGAGAGTTTACATACGAAACTTGGGTACATGGATAAACCTGTTGAGGGTTTTTAGATTTAGTATAGGGCGATAAGCCCCATTCAGTTTCTGAACCAGAAAAAGATTGGAATAATGACCCCTTCCTTGTCGAGACACAAGAACTGGGACTATTACCCCTGCCTGTAGCAGGGAGTGAATGGCACCCTGAAAAGCTAAGGCCTTGTCCATAGCTGATGGAGGATCGGTGCAAAAAACTTCTGATGGGGATGTCTCCTGAAAGTGAGGGCATACCACTGAGAAACCCATTCTCGTACCTATGCATCTGTTGCAGTTTGACGCCAACAATCCGCAAACTGAAGAAGTCAGCCTTCCACCCTGGGATCCCCCAGGAGGAGGCCCGCTCCATCAGGCTGAGGGCTTGTTGTCTGGCTTAGAAGCTGGACCAGACCTCTTAATTTGTTGCTTAGACTTACGAAAACTAGTTGGCCTTAGAATAAGACTGTTCTTTTTCTCATCCCTGAGGACAAAAAGACAAAGGAAACCTGCCTAGATTTAGTATTTCACTTAGATGGCAGTCCCGCAGATGTTGAAGCCGCCATAGTAGTGATTATATTATCCAACTCTGCTCCAAAAAGTACCATTCCATAGAAAGTTAAGACTTCCAGAGCCCTCTTTGATCCTGTATCAGCTTTCCAAGATCTTAACCAAAGGGCCCTGCGTGCCACTATTGATGCTGCTGATGCCCTAGAAGCTAAAATTCCAGCATCTACTGCAGCCCCTCCCAGATAGGAAGCTACTTCCCGTATGTGGGAGATATTCATCACCTGTTCTCTGGTAGCATTTGGTAGCGAATCTTCCAATACTCCCATCTATTCTTCAACAGCTTTGGCTACCCAGGCTCTAGCCATAGCTGGACGAGCAACTGCTCCAGATAAAGCAATATTTTCATTAAGACAGGCTTCAATCTTTTTATCTGTGGAATCCTTCAGCGAAGACGCTGATGGAATAGGCAATGTAGTATTTCTGATTAAATGTGTTACATGAGCATCCACAGAAGGAGGTACTTCCCACTTAGTACATACAGAAGGTGGGAATGGATACAATGATGTTATTCTTTTATTCTCATAATATAGTTTATCAGGATTACCCCATGCCTCCTCGATAAGTAAGCTGTTCAGATACAGGAACTCTGTTTTCCCCACCTTCCGGTGGTGATTAAACATTGGAGCCTTCTTACAGTGTGCTGGTTCATCATCCTGAATAACTATTACTGCTCTAACCTCCCTCACAAAGGAGGAACATACACCATGGACGGATGATCCTCCTCCCCAGAACTAGATCCTGGAGAGGAACCCTGTGCATTATCTGATTCCCCTGATGATGCATCTGAATCCATATGTTGGGTAGACTGATAGAAAGAGAACTTGCTTTTGTCACTACTGGTCTGTTATCAACATTAGATGGCCATAAACCTCCTCTCATTAAGGATGCATAGGAGGTGCAAACATATCATACTGTGGACACCCTATCCAAAGTGGCATCATGGGAGCAGCCATATGATCCACAACATTCATCATAACCTTGGAAAAAGAGGACACCCAAGATGACTCTTGTCCAAGGACAGGTAAACTGGAGTGGTGAGATAGATCTAGATAACAGACAACACACAAACCATCCTTTACCTCCTGAGAGGACACATAAGCCGTACATGATTTACATGGAACCAGCACAGGCTGCTCCCCCTCCTGTTTCCCTTTTATCTTTTTACATGTTCAAAATAAAGGCAATAATTGCAATGTTATGTGACAGCCTTCACAAAATCTTAATGAATATGAAGTACTCAGAAAGAAACCTCCACCCCAAGAGGATGGAGAGAAAACAGTGATAGTTACAATTGACAGATTTAGAAATAAGACTGTCAATCAGCAGCTAGCAAACAGTCATATACATTGCATATGTAATATAATTACAATCGGCTCTAAATCAACTACAGCAACGCAAAGGAATGGTAGGACATAGAGCACCATATACCTTATCCAAGGGAGAGGTATACAGGGAGACTGACCCAGATCCTCCTGAGACCACAGCTACAGGGCGCACTGAGCATGGACTGTGAGGATCTCATATACATGCATCTGGGTTGGGGGAGGAGCTACCAGGGAAGCACCTACCTCCCCTAAGCTGTGTTGACCAGCCGGGTATGTTGGCCTCGTGGCAGGAGATAGCATCTACTGCCGATCCCCGGCATCAGACTATAAGGCTCTGGCTGGTGAAGTGAGGACGCGGACAATCCAGGGCCCTGACACCAAAAGCAAGGACTGCTGCACACGATCGCCTTACCCAACATCTCCGAACATCTAGTGCAGTCCAGGTCGCAGCATTGCTGCTAGCCAAGCTCAGCTGTGACCCACCGAAATCACCAGCGCAATTATTGATGTGGCGGCCCAGTGGAGGTAGATAGAGCCGAATACAACAAAAAGAGGGAAGGCCACCCAGTGCTGATCTAGAAGAAATGGTCAAATGTATTAGCTAAATTATACAATAGAAATAACAAATGATAATAAATGTTCTATAATAATTCGGAGAGATGAACTTATAATTTCTTTTGAAGATAGATGGTCACCTAAACACAGTGAGATGAGTGCACATAATGGTATCTTTTTTAGATCCTCCTTCACTTTTTTATCACCGTCATTCACTTCCTTGTATCCTGTACTTCCCAGAGGACTTCCAATATAAATCATAAGAGACAACCTCTCATAGTGTAAAACAGTATGGATATTTAATAAAACAAAATACTTGACATATATAAAAAAATAACAAATAAATGGACTAAAAAATGACCCCTTTAGGGGTTCCTGGGTACCAGAATAAGCCTAGAGGTAGGCACTGTAAAAAACATGGGGAGATCGATGTTATCCCAGGTAAATCTTTTCCCAAGTGGTTACAGCAAATGTCCCTCTTAGGTCTGGCCGGGTAGCAGCAGTCTCCCCAACACCACCGATGCATTTCGGAATGATGTTCCTTCCTCAAGGTGCATGGGGGAAATGAGTTCCAGATTTCCTTTTAACCATCACAACCATGTGACCATCACCAGTACACACACCTGTGACACTTCCCTGTCAACAATCGTACACAAACCCATAATAAATACCATAATAAATATCTAATACATCAAAAATCAGCTCATAAATAACTAAACACAATGACTTCATCTAATACTGAAAAAATACATATATGCACGTCTAATCCCCGTCCGGTAAAAACTAAGATGTGGTCCTTAATCATCTAATCAATAGGTATTAGTACATAGAGAACCCGGTTCCATATGAATTCAGTCCTGGTTCTCCTGACACGCTGATCTTCTGTATAGTCAAAGGACCTGCTATGTCCATAATCATATTTCTGGTTGCTATGAATGCGCAGCCGGAAGTAGTCATCAGCGTCAGCCCCAATCCATGAGTATGACCGCCGTGACACGCAGACCTGGTTTCCCTTCGTGGTCACACTCGTATTTCCGGTTGGTGGAACGCACATCCGGAAGTTGAAACTAGAGGCCCCAACGTTAGCTAACAATACGGATGTCAGGTGACCACACATACGGACGGGTCATCTCCCAATCAATCCCGGCAACTGAACTAAAACAATGGAGCAGTAGTGCCTCTAATGAACTCCCATGACATCATAGGGATGAGGATACCTCATGGAAAACAAAAACACAAAATTAAAAAACATCAAAAATAAACATACAATAAAAATAAACATATAATAAAATACATCAGCCTAAGACACAATGTGTAATCATAAAAACCACTTGGTCTCAAAATCGATATTGAGACCCCTGGGGGTTAAAGTGTATAGGTCATAAATGGTCCTCATTTCCAATTTTGCTAGATCCCCCTCCTGATCTTTAGTTCTCCATCTGGGGGGGGGGGGATATTTTAATTCCACAGAAAGAGATGAGAGATTTCAGATCACACAAGTGTTTCTCTTTAAAATGAAAAGAAACACTATGGGATTCCACCCCTTTACGAATATTTATATACAATGTCATATCTAAAAAGTTCACCTGACTAGTACTAATGTCAAAATTTAAAACAATATTTTTGGTGTTAGAATTAAGATAAGTGCAGAAGGTACTCCGTAGAAAAAATCACTCAACAAACTGAACTTGCAGCAACGTTTCAGCGCCTTTAATAGCGCTTTTGTCAAGCCATAGATACATATAAACCAACACTTAACACGTTTAAATATCTCACCCCTTTAATGTGACATCCGCTAGTCTCCACGTGCAAACCGCAAACAAGCAGTCGCACCGGAAGCTGCATCACTCGATCACGTGTTACCATGGTAACATGTCAACAACCATTTAATTTCAGCTGAACATTGTTACACTAAACCTCAATTGTGCACTAAACACATTTGATACATAAATATATTGTTAAAACAAAAGACAAATAGAAACAGTTGTGAATCATGACAATATGGCAAACAACCATCAGTGACAGACCTACATGGTCGTGCAAAATACATTCTGAATATTATTAAAATGAACGAACAGCACATTGAACAAACAAACAAACATAAATGATGCAATACATTAAAAACAACACTACTAAAGCATTAACCCAGTTCAGTACCAAAGCAGTGAAATGACAGCTCCTAATGGTAGCATACCCATTATCTGAGTCGACAGTATATATCACAGAAAAACATCTGCAAAAATACATAACAATACAAAATCTCAATAGTACATATGTGACAGCAAATAGCTAATGTTTCTAAAGCTTGTCGCCCATTTCTGAGAGTATAGTAGCCACGGTATTACAAAAAAATTCAATGTTTAGATATTTAATCCAACAATCTAATCAAATGGCACCTAGCACATCTGTACATAATCAAGCAAAACATTGAAGTCCCAGGGTCTCATTTAAGCCTCTCGGTGCCAAGGTATCCAATATGATAATCCATTTAGTTTCACATTGTAAAAGCCGTTTAGATCATTCACCACCTCGTCTAAGCGGGGGTATGTGATCGATGATTCTATACCTCAAAGATGATATACCATGTTTTGCCTCTGCAAAATGCCTGGCAACAGGCTGCTCACTGGTTCCAGTGGCCAGGGCTGTCCTAATAGCTGAACGATGATTCGCCATGCAAACTCTCAAAGTGCACTCAGTCTTGCCAATATACAATTTTGAACATGGACAGCTAATAGCATAAACAATAAAATTAGAGGTACACGTAAGATGCTGACGAATGTTAAATTTAGTCCCTGTAAATTGATGAAAAAATACCGAGCCCACTAGACATGCTCTGCACGTGATGCAATTGGGGCATCTAAAACACCCCATTTTACGTTTGCCCAGTACAGATGTTTTGTTGCTTTTCCCCAATTGGGAAATATCATTGCGCACCAGATAGTTCTTAAGGTTTTTTCCCCTTCTATAGCAAGACATAAGAGAAGAATTCTGTAAGGGCTTCAAA
Source organism: Taudactylus pleione (assembly GCA_031769625.1). NCBI lineage: Eukaryota > Metazoa > Chordata > Amphibia > Anura > Myobatrachidae > Taudactylus > Taudactylus pleione. The sequence continues at coordinate 2,940,295 of JAUIMM010000241.1, forward strand.
TCTTTGTCTGAGGTAATGATGGGCCACAGGGTTTTAGCCTCACGATTAATATAAGTACTCATGTGATTAAATTTATTAATCCAGATGTGTTTTTTAGAGTTATTTCTAGATTTAGTGGACAAAGCAGGTAATAAATTCTCAACTGGGATAGCTAGAGCCCTAGCCTTGGCACGTTGTATAACAGTCGCACTGTAACCTCTTTCACTAAACTTAGCACACATCGCTTCAAGTTGTTTAATTCCTTCCTGTCTATCTTTAGCAATTCTAAGAGCCCTCAGAAACTGAGAAAAAGGAAGCGCATTCTTTAAAGGTGCCGGATGTGCACTACTAGCTAACAAAATATTGTTCCTATCTGTAGGCTTAGAATACAATGACGGAACTAGTCTGCCTTCAGATTTTGTAATAGTTACATCAAGGAAATTAACCCAGTCAAAATCGATAGAACACGTATATACAATTTTTCATGAAGTTGTTGGAATTAACTCTCATCCGCAACTACTTCATGTTCGATGGTGCGTTTTTTGTACAACAGTCTGGCTGTGCGATGGGGTCCAATGTGGCCCCATCCTACGCTAATGCGTTTATATTCACCATCGAGGATGAGGTATTTTTTGCGGATCTTGATGTTGCTAAGAACATATTGGAATATTTTCGATACATCGATGATCTATTTGTAGTATGGGGAGCCAGCTCACAGGCACTTTTGGATTTGATTGAGAATTATAATCGATTGGACAGACCGGTGAAGTTTACGTGTTCTATCGATTTTGACTGGGTTAATTTCCTTGATGTAACTATTACAAAATCTGAAGGCAGACTAGTTCCGTCATTGTATTCTAAGCCTACAGATAGGAACAATATTTTGTTAGCTAGTAGTGCACATCCGGCACCTTTAAAGAATGCGCTTCCTTTTTCTCAGTTTCTGAGGGCTCTTAGAATTGCTAAAGATAGACAGGAAGGAATTAAACAACTTGAAGCGATGTGTGTTAAGTTTAGTGAAAGAGGTTACAGTGTGACTGTTATACAACGTGCCAAGGCTAGGGCTCTAGCTGTCCCAGTTGAGAATTTATTACCTACTTTGTCCACTAAATCTAGAAATAACTCTAAAAAACACATCTGGATTAATAAATTTAATCACATGAGTACTTATATTAATCGTGAGGCTAAAACCCTGTGGCCCATCATTACCTCAGACAAAGATTTGAAGCCCTTACAGAATTCTTCTCTTATGTCTTGCTATAGAAGGGGAAAAAACCTTAAGGACTATTTGGTGCGCAATGATATTTCCCAATTGGGGAAAAGCAACAAAACATCTGTACTGGGCAAACGTAAAATGGGGTGTTTTAGATGCCCCAATTGCATCACGTGCAGAGCATGTCTAGTGGGCTCGGTATTTTTTCATCCTTTTACAGGGACTAAATTTAACATTCGTCATCATCTTACGTGTACCTCTAATTTTATTGTTTATGCTATTAGCTGTCCATGTTCAAAATTGTATATTGGCAAGACTGAGTGCACTTTGAGAGTTTGCATGGCGAATCATCGTTCAGCTATTAGGACAGCCCTGGCCACTGGAACCAGTGAGCAGCCTGTTGCCAGGCATTTTGCAGAGGCAAAACATGGTATATCATCTTTGAGGTATAGAATCATCGATCACATACCCCCGCTTAGACGAGGTGGTGAATGATCTAAACGGCTTTTACAATGTGAAACTAAATGGATTATCATATTGGATACCTTGGCACCGAGAGGCTTAAATGAGACCCTGGGACTTCAATGTTTTGCTTGATTATGTACAGATGTGCTAGGTGCCATTTGATTAGATTGTTGGATTAAATATCTAAACATTGAATTTTTTTGTAATACCGTGGCTACTATACTCTCAGAAATGGGCGACAAGCTTTAGAAACATTAGCTATTTGCTGTCACATATGTACTATTGAGATTTTGTATTGTTATGTATTTTTGCAGATGTTTTTCTGTGATATATACTGTCGACTCAGATAATGGGTATGCTACCATTAGGAGCTGTCATTTCACTGCTTTGGTACTGAACTGGGTTAATGCTTTAGTAGTGTTGTTTTTAATGTATTGCATCATTTATGTTTGTTTGTTTGTTCAATGTGCTGTTCGTTCATTTTAATAATATTCAGAATGTATTTTGCACGACCATGTAGGTCTGTCACTGATGGTTGTTTGCCATATTGTCATGATTCACAACTGTTTCTATTTGTCTTTTGTTTTAACAATATATTTATGTATCAAATGTGTTTTAGTGCACAATTGAGGTTTAGAGTAACAATGTTCAGCTGAAATTAAATGGTTGTTGACATTTTACCATGGTAACACGTGATCGAGTGATGCAGCTTCCGGTGCGACTGCTGGTTTGCGGTTTGCACGTGGAGACTAGCGGATGTCACATTAGAGGGGTGAGGTATTTAAACATGTTAAGTGTTGGTTTATATGTATCTATGGCTTGACAAAAGCACTATTAAAGGCGCTGAAACGTTGCTGCAAGTTCAGTTTGTTGAGTGATTTTTTCTACGGAGTGCTGCCATTGGACGGAGTATATATATATATATATATATATATATATATTTATATATATATATATATATATATATATACACACATTGCTTGTATATAGTGCCAAAAGAACATCTAAACTTTTAGCAATTTTCTCAGAGGGATTACCCCTCAACTTTTTATACATATTGTGGTCCCCCAATTGTCTTAAAACTTCTGTGTTATAGTCCTCTATTGCTAAAATAACCACTCCCCCGCCCTTATCTGCAGGTTTAATGACTATATCCTTATTCTCTTTCAAGGATTTAATAGCTTTTAATTCTTCTTTCGTCAAATTCTTGTTACTCCATTTTTTAGGTTTTAGTAATTCTAAGTCTTCCTTCACTAATCTTTCAAATGTCTCCACAAAACATCCTCTCATGTTTAGGGTTGAAGGTGGATTTCCTCTTAAATACTGATATAGGGCCATCTATATTGGGTTCTGCATCTTCCCCTTTCTCAGAAAAAAACTTTTTTAATGCGAGTTTCCGCACAAACTTTTGAAGGTCTATATATACCTCAAAGGGATCCATCTGGCTACTAGGGGCAAATTTAAGACCTTTCTCTAAAACATGACTTTCATGTTATTTAATTATTTTTCTTGTAGATAGAGCCATAGTACGCGCATCTTAATTCAGACCCTTTGTACTGCCAACTAGAAAAACATAAAATAAAACATAAAATAAAAGCTTAGAACTGCTCTAAGCAGTCCTTCTGTTGCAAAGGTGCGTCTTGATCCTGCAGCACCAAACAACCAACTGAAGTCCAATGGCGAGGGGTGGGGTATACATGGGTGAGGACCCAGGGTATTCTGGAGCAGAATATTAACTGTTTGGTGCCTGGTCTTCCAACCATAATATCCCCATGGTATCCCTGTGGATCCCTATGGACCCTGAAGAAGAAATATTCTATGCTCTTTGTGGAGGCACTCAGGACATGATTCAGACCCGCTCGCTAGGATGCATTAGCTCATAGCTGGGTGATTTGCACAATCTGTGCATACATACACATTGCAGTGCGCGAACCACTGCGAGAGATCGGGAAGCGTTCTCTTGCTCCGCATAGACAACCCAGCAGAGTGAGTGACAGGAGAAGCAGTTTGTGGGTGGTGACAGGGACTAACCACTAGAAAAAGGGGAGTGGAGGTGCGAACGCAGGTGTGCCGGAGCATCTTAACGCCATTTCAGAAGCGTGCATAATTAAGAGGCAGCGTCATTGTACACGTCACCTAGTTGGATTTTACACTAAAGTGCTCGCAGTGCTTGTGAACACTTCCGATGGTAACAGATGTACCAATGGTTGTATACAGTACCTGGAGATGACTTGTGCAAGTGGGCGTCTTTAGACTGGCTGGTGGGCATCTGCATACATAAAGAGATCGCACACCAAGACATAGTGGGCATGCTAATGCCTTGCCGTGCGATCGCCTGCATTCACAAATTTGCATACACTGGGTGCAAGCAAATGCATCTAGCGAGCAGGTCTGAATCAGGTCCCCAGTCCCCTAAGAAAGCTTTGTAAATATGGCTGTCATCTACAATATATATCTTATAAATGAGAACGCCAGCTTGTTTGTCTGATTGCAATAAACTCTGGAACCACTAAAGGAATTGTAATGTGGTTTTCATCATTGTGTAGGTAATTTTCTTGGACAGGTTTTAGGCTAAGGATCATCACAATCAGTCGTCAGAGGACTGTGGGTGTGGCTCCACAGGGAGGGGTCTCCTACATTGCTCTTGGCAAGTCTAAAATAATTTTCAGCACTATGCTCCGAAGAGGAGCTTTTGCTGTGAGAGGAGTCCAGAGCCTGCAGTAAAGAGGGCAGCTGCCACCTGAGGAGACCCATTAAAAAAGTACTTGTGTACCTGCTGTTCACCTGTTATATACAGTGATCAGTGGAGCTCCTGGTCATCTGGGGAGGCTGCAGCACTGTCCTCAGTGACGAGAATAACGGAGGGCAGTCACTGAAGAGAATAGAGGGGCCAGCTCAGTACAAGTCCCAATAGGTGGTTCCTGTGCAGGAGGCACAGCTCAGTACAAGGGAGCTGGAGATCACCAGAGTGCAGCCCACTGAGGGAGGGAGCCAGCTGCCTAGGGAGAGACAGATCACAGACTTCAACTAAGACCCTCCTATGGGTGGAGGTAGGCCAGATGTGGTCCTTTAAATATGGAACATTTAATCAGCGCTGTAGGTGAGTAGATAAATCAGAGTAAAATGAAAAAGCAAACATGAATGAGTCTAGATTGGACCAATAATAAATATAAAATATATTTTGAACCTATTGCGAAGGGTTACTTACAGTAAAGTAGGATGGGATAGACTTCTGGTTACAGTGGCGAAGCGGTGAGATGCCCCAGCACTTGATTGCCCTTCTCCCTGGCTCCTCCAGCATTCATGGCTGCCTAGTGACCTCCAATCACTGCCATTTTCCTGTCCTGAAGCCTGGTAACCAGTGCTCGCTGTATGGAGCTGCACCTGGCTTCTCCAATGCCTGAGAAACAACAGAAAGCTGAGGTGTCACACAGAATCCAACATGGAGGTTGCGCCAGACTACCCGGTGACTCTGTCTGACCCCAGCATCTCTCAGCTAGGGCAGACTTCCACTCCTCAGACTCAAGACATTGTCAGTACAGGATACCATGAGACCCCTGCTACAAGAGCACGCTGCTCACTTTGCACAGGCGATCAATGTGCAGGTTCAACGTCAACAGCTTACTCACAGAGTATCACAGTCTGACCACAGGCTTGGTGAAGCTTTTCCAAGATTTTATACATTGAAAGCCGATACTTCATGTTTTACCAAAACACAACAAAAGATCTGGGACAAACTGGATGACTTAGAGAATAGATCCAGAAGGAATAACCTGCGTATTTTAGGTTTACCTGAGTCTCTTCAAGGACCAGGAGTTGTATTTGCTTTGAAATAATACCAGACTCCTCATTTTCCAAGATGAAAGTGACTAAAGCTCGGAAAGAGTTCTCAACAATATGCTCCCACCTTGTGATATTGTGCCGCAAATTTGAGTTGTTCCTGGAACGCTTTTGACTGTATGATAGTTCATCATTTAAGGATTTTACAAGTGCATCTGATGTAGAGTCTTTCTTAGATGAGGAACTTGCTGCTGAAGAAGCTACTGGATCTCAAGTGGATGTCTCCATCTTAAATTGCCTATTATCACTTCTACCTTTTCTCAGTATGTTCACATGATTCCACCTGGTTAGATAGACTGTCAATGGTCTTTCCTCGTAGACCTATGTACCATCCTTGGTGGCTCCTCTTTTTCTACCCTGGACTTAGGTTACACTAATGACTGATAAGGAAGAATTCTTAGACCGTCAGTTTGTGATAAAGCAGATATAGGTTTTATTAAAGCAATACCTCCACTATTCTGTGCAGAGTAACATGGAGGTTAGCTCATGGAGTATCAGTCAGATCCCTCTGGCAATGTACCAGTAAATAAGGGATTATATACTGTACACAACAGTTACATAAATTACAAAATCATTAACAAGAGGGTATTTGCATGTATATTACAATCAAGATATTTGATTGATTGATGCATAGGGAAAGGGTTGTGACAATATACAATAATGCATGTAACGGGGTTGGGTTTCTTAGTGAATGAGTAATTAATATCAGATGATGAGTCTGTGATCTTTGACATCTTATGCTCTGGTCATCATGACATCTTAGATGAAATCTTCTCGAAAGGTTGGGGTTATCTCTTCAAGCAAACATGAAAATAGGCTCAAATGTATCACGCCACAGTCTGACAGGCGTCCAACTTCACATATCACGTAGTCCACTGTAAAAGACAGTTTTATGACTTATTTTCTGATTATAAAATACATTTTAACCCATATCCATCCGAATCACTGTAAAAGCTACAAACACATATATAATATAAAACCTTAATAATTCCTTTATTTCAGCCAATACTGACTCCATTTTTATTTAATATCAACAATTCCACCGCTTGTTAATGCCAATTAACACTTAAAAATACTTAAATCAAAATGGTGCTAATTACACAGTTCTAAATATATTTCTAAGTGAGATAGGAAAAGGAAATGAGGATATATGGATATAGTACATGCTCTGGTTTCGCCACGCAGGACTATTGGTGTGGAGCGCACCACCCCCACCAGAGTTAGTGAAAACCTGAAGATTTTGCGACAGTAAATCATTGCTTGGTCGTCCAAAACTGCTTCTTGATTTCGAACCAGGGTGTCACTTTTAAGTGAAATAGGGGATAATGCACTTTTATTATTTAACTGTGGGATTTCCCCAGATCAAAATGAGGGAGCATATCCCCGGGGTAAATAACTTTTGTTATATATTTGGCTCTGGATTATATGGTGAAGCTGATACATCACTAGGGGAATATAGAGTATGAGCTGTGTCAGTAGTAGTTTGTGTGTAAGTAGTAGTAGCATCAGCCAGTGTCCTAGTCTGAGTAATGGTAGAAATAGGTTGCGGTTGAGCAGTACTCAAGCCACTACCCTGTTCATTACTTTCAGGAGGTATGGTGAGCAAAGGTGCCATATGGTAAAACCAGACATCTTCAATGTCATCAATTAGCTCCTGATTCCCTAAACTTGGTTCTGAGGGCCTGATTCAGAGCCACTCGTAAGTGGCCGCACACTCGCTCCGAGCGATGTTCGCACATCTGCGCATGCATATGGGTCGTAATGCACATGCGCCAACCAGTCATTGCGGTCGGAAATCGTGCGCTCGCAAAACAGCGAGGGCCTGCTAATTTGAGTGACAGAATGAGGCGTTTGTGGGTGGTAACAGGGGAAGGTGCTTGAAAACGGGGAGTGGAGATCCGAACGCAGGCGTGCCAAATGGTCAAAACGGGCGTTTTAATGGGTGTGCATAATTAACAAAGCAGCATCATAGACCACGTCACTTGGTTGTCTTTTAGCCTGAACTGCTCGCAGTGATTGCGGGAAGTAAAACCTACCACAAGCACTGCGAGCAGTTCAGACGCCTTTCGATGTACTCGATTAATCTAATAAATAGCGGAGATGATGTATGATGCGAATGGCCAGGGGGCGTCTTTCCAAAATAGCGAGCGCATGTTTTGTTCGCTCGCTCAGACATAGAGGCGTCAACAGACCGCAATGAGCGAGCCCTCAATTTAAATAGCCGGCCCCTTTTTCTGAACGACCGTTTACAAATAGCGACCGGCTCTGAATCAGGCCCTGAGTTCCTTATCTCAAACTTCCCTTTTGATATCATAGGGTATAAGGAGGTATGAGGCACAGGAGATGGAAGAAGTGTATCACATATAGTGCTTATATTATATGAGGGAGGAACAAAGCTAGAAGTGCTCTCAGGTCTCCATTTATTTCCCTCTCGCTTCCACAAATCTAGAATCTGCAAATGCTTTGCCTTGTCCTTAGGTGTCATTTTTTCCAAAATCTGGTTTTCAAGGAACTTTACTATCAAGGGGTAAAATGACCAGTCTCTGGAAAGGGACATTCAGTGTCTCTGGTAATATCAATCCATTCACCCAAGTACTTAACACCGCTATCTCCATGTCTCTCTACCATGTAATAAACAACAGAATTTTCAGGGTATTTAGAATTATCTGTACCCATATTGTTCAATCACTAACAACAACAATTGCAATAACTCACGTATACTGCCTCTCTGCTGGCGAATCTGTATACAACTCAAACCCTAATTACAAGGTTCCATCGACTAGTTGCCTCATTCAGCAATTTACTAGCCGCTGCATCTCACAGCACTCGCTGCTTCCCCGAGCAGCCCACCTGTGCGTCCACAGGAATATTCTTAAACTCTTTAAAATCCCTTTACTAAAATCCTTAAACACAATATACACAACATATCCTCCACTTCTACCACCAGATGGCAATGATACTACAGACAATGCCATACACAATTAAGGATTACCTAAATAACAAACACTATAATTTGTTGGCAGAGATATATACCAGAGACACAGAATCCCTATTAATTATTTTATAGTTCCTTACATGCAATTTTATTTTTTTTTCTCATCTGAGTCTGCCTGAATTTAAAGCATCTAATCCTAACACAAATTTGTCCAGTGATGTGACTTCTCTTACATACCACACATTTCCCCCTTATTGTAATCTTAAAGTGAATATACAAACACATTTGGCAAAAGTTAGTATCATGATTTTGACAAACAAATAACGAACAAGACATGCCTTCTGATTCAAAATCAGGGGCCCAGATTTTACTTTGCATCACTTCTCTCACACCTGACCAGCGTCAGTGCGTCACCCAGCACAAGGAACCCAAGGAAAGCACCAAGACTCAGTCTAGTATACACCACGCTATTAAGTCAATGTCCGTCCATTTGTCCCCAATAGCCAAAGGACAACACTCTTTTGAGACACAGTTCTGACAGAAAAATTCATACAGACAGAATCTCTCTCATACTTCAGTCATATCTAACATATAACAACACATAAAATAGATGATTGATGATTGGTTAGTACAGAAACTTAAACACCTAAACTTTAGCTTACCATTAACTTAACATTTAACACACTTACAACAGTTATATGCTGTTTTTCACAAACTTAACTCACATCAACCTGAGTTCATTTTCCAAGCCTCTAATAGACACAGATAGAAGGGGTCACTGCACTGGATACAATGAAGCAATGAAGAGAAGGAGAATAAAAAATGGTACATTTACCTTAAGCCGTGGACTGTACTCCCCTGTGACCAGTGCAGTGAGTCCTTCAGCTAGTATCTCGTGTCACCAGATCATTGGAAATCGGACGAGCCCCCATCTGATAAGGAAGAATTCTTAGACCGTCAGTTTGTGATAAAGCAGATATAGGTTTTATTAAAGCAATACCTCCACTATTCTGCGCAGAGTAACATGGAGGTTAGCTCATGGAGTATCAGTCAGATCCCTCTGGCAATGTACCAGTAAATAAGGGATTATATACTGTACACAACATTTACATAAATTACAAAATCATTAACAAGAGGGTGTTTGCATGTATATTACAATCAAGATATTTGATTGGTTGATGCATAGGGAAAGGGTTGTGACAATATGCAATAATGCATGTAACGGGGTTGGGTTTCTTAGTGAATAATTAATATCAGATGAGGAGTCTGTGATCTTTGACATCTTATGCTCTGGTCATCATGACATTTTAGATGAAATCTTCTCGAAAGGTTGGAGTTATGTCTTCAAGCAAACATGAAAATAGGCTCAAATGTATCACGCCACAGTCTGACAGGCGTCCAACTTCACATATCACATAGTCCACTGTAAAAGACAGCTTTATGACTTATTTTCTGATTATAAAATACATTTTAACCCATATCCTTACGAATCACTGTAAAAGCTACAAACACATTAATATAAAAGTTTAATAATTCCTTTATTTCAGGCAATACTGACTCCATTTTTATTTAACATTAACATGACCAAAGCAGATCTACTCCCAATATGGTTCTTACATTGGCACCGCAAGTTACACAACGGTCTTATTATTTGATGCTTTATAATATTATGTTTTCCTGTTCTGCATATTTTACTATTTACTCTCTACAGTTGTTGGCTGTGTCTTATTAGTTATAATTTTACAATTTTGAGCCAGGTAAAGTTTAGGCGTTATTGATGCAGACACTGTCGACTAATGTCCAGTCACGGTTCAAAATTACTCGGTTGTCAAATGTACATATTTTGCATGTGGGTCTCACACCTGATAGTCACCCATATCTTTGTTTACATTGTTATGGTGAATATATGTGTTAATGTTGACTATTTTCCTATATACCCATTTTCATATACTCCCTTATGGTCATGATATCCTGTATTGCTCACCGACCTCGAATATCTTAAATCTTTCCTGTTCCATTCAACAATTTTACTGATGTCACAAATTAAGATTGGTTCATTGAATGTTGGGGGATACACTCACCAATAAAAAAAATAAGAATTGTAATGTACCTTAATAAGATGAACATAGATAGTATATGCCTACAAGAAACACTTATTAGAGGATGAAATTACAAAACGTAACATGTTTTGTTGGTCGGTAGTTGCTTCTGCCCCATATTCCTCAAAATAGCGAGATGTTGTTATCTAAGCCAAAAAACAATTGAATCTTCAACTACATAATTCTTCTTGTGATCCTGCTGGACGTTTTCTAATTGCAGGAATTAGTATCGATGGTACTTCATATGTATTATGTAATGTCTATGCCCCAAGCTGGGGCAAGTTCGCACAGAATTATGCCAACCTCTACATGGGTGACTTCGAAGAGCAGCATATATGGGGGAGTGGCTTCGGTGCAAACCTGGTCCTCTATGGCCGTTTTATAGATTTATTTATTATTTGGGATGGGGATGAAGCCTTGGCACTAGAATTTGTATCAAATTTAAATAATAATGAATATCATTTGAAATTCACTCACACCAGTAAATCTTCCATAAACTTCCTGGATTTGAGCCTGTTATGGCTACACAAATTTTAACTTGTACTTTCAGAAAACAAGTTGATATGCATAATTATTAACATTTTCAGAGTTCATATTATGAACCTTCGCGTAATAATATACCCAAAGATGAGCTGCATAGATTAAAGAGAAATGCTTCTCCTAATGAGGTTTTTCACCAACAATCTCAGCTGATAAAGGACTTCCAGGATAGAGGATATCCATCCTCTTTGCTTGAAAAGTCTTAAAATTAAGTTAACCTTATAGATGAAGATACTTTAAAAGTAGTCCCTAAATGCATGCAGGAGAATACTTTTTTGTTTCAAAATACAATAGATCATCTCATCATATACAGCATATATTACGACAATATTATCGCTTACTTAAAATGGACCCCATATTAAGGAATTTTTCCTAACAAACCAAATATATTTTTTTTAAAAAGGAGAAATCTCAAGAATTTTTTGGCTCCCAGCTTTTTAAAAACCTTGGATAATTCACAGAAGAAAGAAAATAAGGTTTGGATACTATCATAATAGGAGCAGATGTAAAATGTGTCAACACACAGTGGATAAAACAAAGACCATATACCTACCGTCTTCCATAAAGAATTATAACATCACATTGTTAATTAACTTTAAATCGGACTATGTTATCTGTTTATTAGACTGTAGTTGCCAATTGAAATATATTGGGAAAACAACTAGGCAACTCTCGTTTAGATTCAGTGAACATAAGTGTAATGTGATTAAAGGTTTAAGGACACAGGGGGTCATTCAGAACCGGTCGCAAGCACCGGGTCGATGGGTAGCCCTGCGCACATGCAGCAGCCGCAGTGCGCGTGCACAAGCCCCGGAGCAAGAGAGAAACTCTCTCGCTCCGGAGCTCGCTACAAAAGGGGCGGCTGTCGATGTTGATCGACAGCTCGCCGCTTTTTGTAGGCGGGCCGGGGGGGGGGGCTGGTTTCCAAAATGGAGGCGCCTACCGTTTTGTGAGTGGCTGCACTGACATCATCAGTGATGTCAGTGGGGAGCTTCCTGCTCCATCAGAGCAGAAAGCTCCCTGGGGCTTGCGAGTGCCCAGACCCAACCTTATGGTCTGGTCGCAAGCACCGATGGTCGCGATGGTGATCACCATCTCGACCATCACCCTGTTCGCTAGCTAAGCTGTGGGTGGTAACCCACAGCTTAGCTAGCGACCAGGAGGCCGCACAAAAAAAAAAAAAAGAAGCGCCTGCCCTCATTCAGAGAGAGCGATCGCTTCTTGCGACCGCCTCTGAATGAGGTCCACAGTGTATCTAGACAATTTTCTGAGGTTCACAACAATGACATCATGGCTCTTAGAATAACTGGTATTAAATACACTGAATCTACGATCAGAGGGGGTGATAGGTATAAACGACTGTGTGCCAGGGAAGCTTACTGGATTAATGAATTCAATTGCCTTTCTCTGGTGGGCTTAAATGACAGAATTTATCTAAATGGTATAGTTTAATGGGGTCTTGCTATTTACCATATGCAAAATTTTAATCACATGTTGGGTGTATGAATATTTAGAGCATATGTTAAACATGTGGTGGTGGTTAGAGAAATATATGGGGCAATGGTTTTGTAGTAATACACAAATGAAGAATCTTTTCCTGTGGAATAGTTCTAATGTGTGTTGGGAAAGTTTATTGGATCAAAGTGTTGGGGAAGCCTATCGAAAAAATTTACTTAATTGTCTCTCTCTAGTGGTTCCTAAGAGAAAAAAATATCAAAATGGAATACTTTAATAGGGTTTATAATTCACCTTATGGAAAATATACATAATTACTGTACAATTACATTATGGGGGTATATGTATAAGAAGTATATGTAAAATATGTCATGATTTGACTACTAGGGTAATCTATAGGAATAGTGTTAACCTAATGATCAACATAAAAAAAATCCTTTCCAATGGAATAAGGAGAGTTATGGTAAAAAACGTACCCTTGTTAACTCTTTCTTTTAAGTCCATAGGGTGCATAGGGAGACCACGTTGGGTGTAGGTGGTACTTGGAGGACCAGACACCAATAGCAAAGCTTTTTTCTATCCCAGGATGCTCCGGTCCTTCCCCCTATACCCTGCCCACAGCCTGAAGGCAACTCAGTTTTGTTAACAAGCCGAAGGCAGGAGCAGGATAGTAGAGAAGGAAAACTGGTACACTGAAGAATCACACTCTCACACAGAGAAGGAAACAATTGATACAAACAAGGGAAATGGGAAATGAGAAGGTACAGTAGCACAGGAGTAGTAAATATCATATAGTGTCTCCAAAATGGGGATTTATTTAGGAAAATCAGGGGGTGCTCCCTGGAGTATGCATAATAGTAATAGTATAAAAGGATAAAGACAAAAAGAACTCCTTGTGTGGGGCACACCCCTGATGATACAGAAAGAAAAAGGAAAAATAAAAAGAATAGTGTAACAGAAAAGTCTATATCAAAGATGTAGAAATGAATTATATTAAAATATAACCTTTATTGATCTAATTCTAAAATCTAGCATAGACCAATAGGCAATAGTCAATCTGCAACCACAACAATACTGAGACAGTATTAAATCTGCAGATTTGTCTGCACAGTCAATCTATATGTACCTATACCAACATCAGCCCATATCATGGTATCTCCTGAGTCAATATTGTAGCTACAGTGGCCGGTTGATAAGGCATAAGTTATAAACATACAGAATTAAGTTGATAACGTTCAATGATTCATAGAGGTATGCATCCTCTTATACCTTGGAGAAGATATAAAAAAACAAATATGACAATACAATGTAAACACAACACAATTAAAAAAGCTGTACACCAAACCCATATATCAGATAACACAAATTCAATAGTATAAGAGGACGTGGAATGAGTTTCACTGGCACCTGACACACATAGAAACATTGCAGCCCGCTTCTACTGTTAGTGTCAAATTTGCTGTGAGAAACCTGTTGCTCCAGCTGGGGGATCCCAGTGCGCACTGAGGACCCCTTCACCATACACCCATTTGGAGAACTTGTGTGTCAGGTACTATCCTTAATCTTCTTTCCCTGCTCTCTCATTAGATGTCTATGCTGTGAGTCCCTGCGCTGCCTGGAGCAACAGATTTCTCACAGCAAATTTGACACTAACAGTAGAAGCGGGCTGCACTGTTTCTGTGTGTGTCAGGTGCCAGTGAAACTCATTCCACGTCCTATATATATATATATATATATATATATATATATATATATATATGACATGGAACAGCAGAATCTGACCCATTAGCACACACACTTATCTTTCACATCTATATAGATATTATTATATATTCTCCACAATTGCCAAACAGAGGGACGCCTCTCAGTATCTTATACTATTGAATTTGTATTATCTGATATATGGGTTTGGTGTACAGCTTTTTAATTATGTGTTGTGTTTACACTGTATTGTCATATTTGTTTTTTTATATCTTCGCCAAGGTATAAGAGGATGCATACCTCTATGAATCATTGAACGTTATCAACTTCATTCTGTATGTTTATAACTTATGCCTTATCAACCGGCCACTGTAGCTACAATATTGACTCAGGAGATACCATGATATGGGCTGATGTTGGTATAGGTACATATAGATTGACTGTGCAGACAAATCTGCAGATTTAATACTGTCTCAGTATTGTTGTGGTTGCAGATTGACTATTGCCTATTGGTCTATGCTAGATTTTAGAATTAGATCAATAAAGGTTATATTTTAATATAATTCATTTCTACATCTTTGATATAGACTTTTCTGTTACACTATTCTTTTTATTTTTCCTTTTTCTTTCTGTATCATCAGGGGTATGCCCCACACAAGGAGTTATTTTTGTCTATATCCTTTTATACTAAGGAAACAATTGACCAAGAGAAGAAACCCATAGAAGCCAGGTGCATCAAGGTGGGTGCTCTGTGGACCCTATGGACTTCGAGAAGTGTGTGGAGAACCACTGACAAATCGCACGGAGCCACAGGAGGAACAAAGTGAGGTTGTATATGGAGAACACACTGCAGGAAGGTGTGAAGGAGCAATTCTGCGTTGGAACCAGATGGACAGAGCAGAGATGTTAACTTTCAGAGAGGGTAGGCGGAATCCTAAAAGACTTTAAAAGACTTTTTGGCTTTGAATTGTCTTTGAGTGCGCAGTCCTTATTTTTCTCTCTTTCAACAAGATGGAGTTTGCTCAGTTCCACTCCTGGCCTCTACAACACCTGATCCTCTCCAGGTGGAATGGGCTGCCCTATCTGCTTGGATCCCAGATGATGGGCCTCCCTCTGGAGGTTCGCCTGTCCCTAACCCGCTGGCTACAGACATCCAGTTTAAACCAGGGTTGCCCCTTTTGGATCCTGGACTGGACACTCCTCTCTACGTACGCAAGCCTCCATGGGTGAGGTGCAGTGACTGGTCATCACTCCTTTCAAGGCTGCTGGACTCCAGCCGAGGAAATCTTACCAATCAAAGTCCTGGAACTCCGAGCCATCTTCAAAGCCCTCACTCTGGCTCAGGATATTCTCCAGGACAGGCAAGTATAAGTACAAATAAAAAGCCTGGGTCTATAGTCAGTATGGAATAAATATACCTGGTACACCAGCAGTATGTTAATATCTCTGACCAACCAAACAAGGAGCGCTAAGTATGAAATGGAAAAAATCAGTTTAATACATAATGTAAAGAAATAGAAAAGGTAATAAACATGGAAATAAAATACATAAATTAACACACACAAAAACATACATAAAGCTGGTTCTTAATAGTATAAATAACTCTTAAATGAGCATATTAGATACACCCCAGCAGAAGGTGTCTCTCATAAAAGTGCCATCAAAAATAATGGTTCCACCATAAAGTCTCTGTCATCCGGGTAAATAAAAGATTTGGATCGCCAATATCACTGTGGCTTATATCGCACACTTCAAGATGTGTAAGTATGCTGTCTTTAGAGTTGGTGCTAAATGACAGAACATCAGTTAGCATCAGTGAACTGAGGCAAGTGATTTAGAAGTTCTTTAACACATTCATTAGTGTGGGCTTTGGCCCTAATGCAATATAACACTGTCCATATACATGTGTTAGGGACTGGTTCTCATGAATCACTCTCAATTGTGGTATCTTACCGCCGGCTTGAAGAAAGTTAAGGATTCTAGAAACCCTAAAAAAATGACAATTTCTAGTAGCACACCACTGGAAATATGTATGCCATACCCGGTGATAAATCCTGGCAAAGGCCGGTTTACACGCTCTGAACCACAGAGCTAGAAAACCCTTTAGACCTTAGGAGGTTGTCTTAAGAGCCAAGCCATTAAAGACAGACTGGCCAGGTCCAGATGCAAACAGGGACACAGACAACAGGTCTGCTCATAGAGGAAGTTGGAGAGGAGCATCTATGGAGAGACTTTGAAGATCAGAGTACCAATGGTGTCTAGGCCAAGCAGGAGCTACCAGAAGAACCGTGCCCCCTTCTTGCTTAAACTTCCAAAAAAAACGAGGAAGAAGGGAGACTTGAGGAAAGAGGTACGCCAACTGGAAGGTCCACCTCACAGATAATGCGTCTACAAAGGCTGCATCAGAGTCTCTTGTCTGGGCCCCGTACTATGGAAGCTTATGGTTGTGTTGTGAGGCATTGAGGTCCTCGTCCGCTAGACCCCATTTGTCCACCAGGAGCTGAAAGACTTAGACACTCCCCTGCATGTATGTAGTAATGGTGGAGGAAAACTGATTCCCAATTGAGAATCCCTGGGTAGAACACTGCGGCGATGGCGTTCAGCCCATGTGGGAATGCGGGACACTTCTGCCATTGCTGACAGACTTTGAGTGCCTCCTTGGTGATTGACAATGCCATGGCAGTGGCCTACTTCAGACTGTACTTTTACTGAGTAGTTATATGTATGCACATATAATATTCAGGTGCACATAGAATGTATAACTAAAGACAACAATGATGTCTGAGAAAGGAGCTGCTCCTAAACATGATAGTCTGTACTATACACCCATATAAACCTAAGAATAAAAAGCCTGGATCTATAGTCAGTATGGAATGAATATACCTGGTACACCAGCAGTATGTTAATATCTCTGACCAACCAAACAAGGAGCGCTAAGTATAAAATGGAAAAAAATCAATTTAATACATAATGTAAAGAAATAAAAAAGGTAATAAACATGGAAATAAAATACATAAATTAACACACACAAAAACATACATAAAGCTGGTTCTTAATAGTATAAATAACTCTTAAATGAGCATATTAGATACACCCCAGCAGAAGGTGTCTCTCATAAAAGTGCCATCAAAAATAATGGTTCCACCATAAAGTCTCTGTCATCCGGGTAAATAAAAGATTTGGATCGCCAATATCACTGTGGCTTATATCGCACACTTCAAGATGTGTAAGTATGCTGTCTTTAGAGTTGGTGCTAAATGACAGAACATCAGTTAGCATCAGTGAACTGAGGCAAGTGATTTAGAAGTTCTTTAACACATTCATTAGTGTGGGCTTTGGCCCTAATGCAATATAACACTGTCCATATACATGTGTTAGGGACTGGTTCTCATGAATCACTCTCAATTGTGGTATCTTACCGCCGGCTTGAAGAAAGTTAAGGATTCTAGAAACCCTAAAAAAATGACAATTTCTAGTAGCACACCACTGGAAATATGTATGCCATACCCGGTGATAAATCCTGGCAAAGGCCGGTTTACACGCTCTGAACCACAGAGCTAGAAAACCCTTTAGACCTTAGGAGGTTGTCTTAAGAGCCAAGCCATTAAAGACAGACTGGCCAGGTCCAGATGCAAACAGGGACACAGACAACAGGTCTGCTCATAGAGGAAGTTGGAGAGGAGCATCTATGGAGAGACTTTGAAGATCAGAGTACCAATGGTGTCTAGGCCAAGCAGGAGCTACCAGAAGAACCGTGCCCCCTTCTTGCTTAAACTTCCAAAAAAAACGAGGAAGAAGGGAGACTTGAGGAAAGAGGTACGCCAACTGGAAGGTCCACCTCACAGATAATGCGTCTACAAAGGCTGCATCAGAGTCTCTTGTCTGGGCCCCGTACTATGGAAGCTTATGGTTGTGTTGTGAGGCATTGAGGTCCTCGTCCGCTAGACCCCATTTGTCCACCAGGAGCTGAAAGACTTAGACACTCCCCTGCATGTATGTAGTAATGGTGGAGGAAAACTGATTCCCAATTGAGAATCCCTGGGTAGAACACTGCGGCGATGGCGTTCAGCCCATGTGGGAATGCGGGACACTTCTGCCATTGCTGACAGACTTTGAGTGCCTCCTTGGTGATTGACAATGCCATGGCAGTGGCCTACTTCAGACTGTACTTTTACTGAGTAGTTATATGTATGCACATATAATATTCAGGTGCACATAGAATGTATAACTAAAGACAACAATGATGTCTGAGAAAGGAGCTGCTCCTAAACATGATAGTCTGTACTATACACCCATATAAACCTAAGAATAAAAAGCCTGGATCTATAGTCAGTATGGAATGAATATACCTGGTACACCAGCAGTATGTTAATATCTCTGACCAACCAAACAAGGAGCGCTAAGTATAAAATGGAAAAAAATCAATTTAATACATAATGTAAAGAAATAAAAAAGGTAATAAACATGGAAATAAAATACATAAGTTAACACACACAAAAACATACATAAAGCTGGTTCTTAATAGTATAAATAACTCTCTCATAAAAGTGCCATCAAAAATAACGGTTCCACCATAAAGTCTCTGTCATCCGCTTAAATAAAAGATTTGGATCGCCAATATCACTGTGGCTTATATCACACACTTCAAGATGTGTAAGTAATCATCAGAGGGTGAAACCGCCATTATCCATAGCGGAGAAATGCGTAAGGGCTTCCCTTACATACTACAAGCTGGTCTCTTTTGTATTCTGCCAACAACGAGTGTTCCAGTCTATACGAGGGATCTATGCGTGGAATCTTTTAACCAGCGTGAAAAAAGCAAAGTGGCTTCGCAAGTGATGATCGTTGAGCTCCATCTGATTCCTACTGATGGATCAGGAAACCTTTTGTAACAGCCGGCCGGCGGTAAGATACCACAATTGAGAGTGATTCATGAGAACCAGTCCCTAACACATGTATATGGACAGTGTTATATTGCATTAGGGCCAAAGCCCACACTAATGAATGTGTTAAAGAACTTCTAAATCACTTGCCACAGTTCACTGATGCTAACTGATGTTCTGTCATTTAGCACCAACTCTAAAGACAGCATACTTACACATCTTGAAGTGTGCGATATAAGCCACAGTGATATTGGCGATCCAAATCTTTTATTTACCCGGATGACAGAGACTTTATGGTGGAACCATTATTTTTGATGGCACTTTTATGAGAGACACCTTCTGCTGGGGTGTATCTAATATGCTCATTTAAGAGTTATTTATACTATTAAGAACCAGCTTTATGTATGTTTTTGTGTGTGTTAATTTATGTATTTTATTTCCATGTTTATTACCTTTTCTATTTCTTTACATTATGTATTAAACTGATTTTTTCCATTTTATACTTAGCGCTCCTTGTTTGGTTGGTCAGAGATATTAACATACTGCTGGTGTACCAGGTATATTTATTCCATACTGACTATAGACCCAGGCTTTTTATTTGTACTTATACTTGCCTGTCCTGGAGAATATCCTGAGCCAGAGTGAGGGCTTTGAAGATGGCTCGGAGTTCCAGGACTTTGATTGGTAAGATTTCCTCGGCTGGAGTCCAGCAGCCTTGAAAGGAGTGATGACCAGTCACTGCACCTCACCCATGGAGGCTTGCGTACGTAGAGAGGAGTGTCCAGTCCAGGATCCAAAAGGGGCAACCCTGGTTTAAACTGGATGTCTGTAGCCAGCAGGTTAGGGACAGGCGAACCTCCAGAGGGAGGCCCATCATCTGGGATCCAAGCAGATAGGGCAGCCCATTCCACCTGGAGAGGATCAGGTGTTGTAGAGGCCAGGAGTGGAACTGAGCAAACTCCATCTTGTTGAAAGAGAGAAAAATAAGGACTGCGCACTCAAAGACTATTCAAAGCCAAAAAGTCTTTTAAAGTCATTCATAAAAACATATTTTAATCAAAAGAATAATAAATGGGTATATAAAGAAACCCATACAGTTTAAATAAACACAGTTAAGTAATATCTTTGTGCAAAAAATTAAAATATATACTCAAAAACACAACATAAATCAATTGTGAAAAGTAGTTAAAAAATGCTCACCAGCATTCTATTAGTAGAGGACTTTGTAACAATGTAGCAGCATAAATTGAAACATATAAAAAGTAATTATGATGTTTCTAACATTTGAGCAACATGTAGCAATAGTCAGTCAAATCGTTTCAGCTTGTGTTGAAATTGAAAGGTTTAAAATCATAGTGAGCCGAAAAACACGTTGCTGCTGTTAACAGCAAAGCCGAGCAGTTCACTCAAAAGTGCAGAAATCTGATATACTTAGGACTTTCTGTTTGTGCCAAAAACATTACTAACAGGCTTACCGGTAAGGCCACGGCTTTATGTGGGCATCACATCCATCATGTCGAAGGTGGACACCATGAATCCCAAGGTCTGCATTGTAGAGTGAATTGACACTTGGTGACTGTGGAGTAACCTGTCAGGAAGATTCTCTGAGCTTGAGAGTCAATGAAGGCTCACAAGATGTACCATTCTTTGAGAAGGGGTCAGGGAAGACATTTTCCAGTTGATCAGCCCACCGAGCATTGTAGAAAGGCAATGGTTACTTGTAGATGGTGGTGAAGAATCTCTGTGGAGCTTGCTAAGAGCAAGAGATCGTCCAAGTATGGGAACAGTCTGATCCCCATGACGACGAAAATTGGCCACCATAACTGCCATGATCTTGGTAAAGACCAGAGGAGCTGTAGAAAGCCCAAAAGGCAGTGCATGAAATTGATAATGCTGCTGTAGGACAGCAAACCAGAGATACTGCTGATGAGAGGGAGCTATAGATAAATGTAGGTAAGCGTCCTGAATGTACAGAGACACCATAAAGTCCCCAGACTCCATAGCCAGGTTGATAGAGCATAGGGTTTCCATACAAAACCTGGGCACCCTGATAAACTTGTTCAGAGACTTGAGGTTGAGGATAGGCCGATAAGACCCATTCGACTTCTGAACCAAGAAAGGGGTAGAATAATAGCCCGGGTAAGGGTGAGATAAGCCAAGGCTTAAATCAACAAATGAAGACTGTGCCTGTGTGTAAATGTGTAACCAAGCTTCTATATATACATATGTAAATATCAAGCTGACACAAAAGAGATGTATTTAACTCCTTTAATAGAGTCACAGTGCTCTTAGGAGTAAAGTGTTGAGTAATATTGCAGTACAAATGGTTCTAATAGATAAAAACAAATAATGTTGAAACGTAAAAAAGGAATGGGGGGCAGAAGAGAGGGGGAGCAACCAGGTATGGATGTGGGTATGAAGAGGATGATGAAGGGGGATGGAGAGTAATAGCCTGGGGGGTAGGCGTCCCTTGACCCCTCAAATGTGGCAGTGTATGGAAAGGCTTTAGTTATAAGTCCCAGTGAGGCCTCACTTACTTTGTTCTTCTGTCTTCTTTCTTCTTGTCGTGAGTTGATCTGGGCCCTATTCTGATGAACACCATCTATGTATTCACTGGCTTGGTCCCAGCAGTCACGCCGGGACACGTGTCACTTCCGGTGCCGGGGTATCGTGAGATACCGCAGGCCGTCTTGGCGGGAGTCCCGGTCACTATCTGCATGCTCTAACTCACCCGATGGTGAGACTTGGAGGTGGATGGATTAGCGGTGTGGGGAGAATTGAGGGTTCTCCCAGGGTGGATGAACAGAAGTCTGAGAGGTGTTCTCCAAACGCGTTGTGGCCATCCCTTGCTGTGATGAGGGGACCGGATTTATTACCCCCGAGAGCAGCAAGGACTGAAAGGCCTTCTGGAGGAGCAGGGCTTCGCTTGGGTCCGATTGAGGTCCTGTGCAAAAGAATTACTGGGGGGCTGCCTCAGGAATGAAAGGGCGTATCCGTACACCACTTCTTGTACCCATGTGTCTGTGGTTGTCTGATGCCAGAACTGGGCAAACTGAAGAAGTCGGCCTCCCACCCTGGGAGCCCCCAGGGAGAGGCCCACCCCATCAGCCTGAAGACTTGTCCTCAGATTTGGTAGGTGGACGTCTGGTAGCCCAGGCCTGTTTGGTCCTAGGCTTGGAGGCCTTTGCGGCTGCTGACTGCCGTGGAAAGGACCGACCTTTAGCTTTTCCCAAGGGACAAATGTATGCAACTAATACCTCTGAATTTATCATGTAGGATTCAAGTATTTTTGCCAATATTGCTGCAGTGTGCTGGAGGGAATATCCCTTTTTTCTCTGGTTTAGTGTAAACCCCACCCTTTTCAAGCACCTGAGCAATATCATTAAGCTGATTTGAGCGACCACCATACTTTCTATTTGTACTTCTGAGAGGCATGAAGGGAGCCAGCATTGGGAGGATGTGCTGGTATTTAGAGTGCCATTTGGAGGTTTCTGGGGTACCTCCTCGGTGAGTCAGCTCTCTGCTTATATATATGCTGTTATCATGCAGTACATTAATTGTAATTATATGACCCAGAGTGGGTGCTACTATTTGATAGCAATAATTATTTTGGGGTGAGCATTTGGGTGTGGGACCCCAGGGTTATTCTGGCTGGGCCTTTTTCAGGGCATCACCACTTAATTCCCTTAAATACTTTTTCATCACTTTTCTATTTGTTTGTTTATTATCTATGTAATTTTAATTCTTTCTTATTATATTAACACTTAGATTTATCTTTTACACATCTATACTTTACACTTCAGTATCACCTTTCTTCCATTTTCATGTGATGCCCTGGGAATGGTACTTGGCTGGATTCTTTTGGGGTGCCTTGCACCTCGGACGTGAACCCCTTAATGTTAGGGATGCCGATATAGAGGAGCCTTGACGTTGGCCCGGTGCTTAATCATATATTTGCAAATGTATGCAACTAATACCTCTGAATTTATCATGTAGGATTCAAGTATTTTTGCCAATATTGCTGCAGCGTGCTGGAGGGAATATCCCTTTTTTTTCTCTCCCAAACAGGATCTCCTCAGAGTAAGGCAGAGACTCCAAAGCCTTTTTAGAGTCCGAATCTTCCTTCCATGAGTGAAACCAAACGACACGGCGGGCTACAACGCAAGTAGCAGATGCCTTGGAAGCTAGGAGACCAGTATCCAAAGCCTCTTCTCCTAAATAGGAGAATGTGAGCAATATAGAACAGTTATTCCCTCAAAACATCAGAGGGAAATGCATCACATCACACTTAGTAGGTTTACAAGTGAACGGTCTCTCTTTTTGCAACATTTGTTGAAAGGCTGTAGAGGTAGCAGCCACACTCTGCACTGAGGTAGAAAGTATGTCTCTCCATGGGGGAGGCAAAGAGGGAGCTACCACAGGGACCGCTAAGTGGTCTGCAATTTTTGCCAACACCTGTGAAAAGGAAGCCCAGGGGAGGTCCAGAAGAGAGGATGCAGGGGCTGATGGGCCAGGTGCCATATAACAAGATGCACATAGTCCATCTTGAATGAGATCCTATAAAGCTCAGCCTGCTAAACAGGACTTACAAGAAACTAGAGTGGCAGCAGAAGGCTGCTTGTTATTCTTGCCTTTGCTAGACATAGCTGCACGGATAATATAGCACACAATCTGGCACAGTGCAGTGAGCAACCCAGATATATGTAAAATATTGCAGTGTAGTGCACAACCCAGATATACAGTATGTGATAGCCCTCACATATATAGGTAGATGAGAGGTACAGTGAACCCTCTATACCTCAGTAGTCCAGGGTTATAATGAAAGAAAGGCAAGGGTATAAGTTGACAGTTGAGAAAAATAAACAGACAGCAGTGCTAGCACAAGTCACATACAACACAGAGCATACAAGTTAACTGCAGTGGGCACTAAAAATTCAAATACACAGTCCGCTGTGGCTGGTAGGAAATAGCACTGTAAAACCTGGCTCCTGGGAGATGTATACAGGGAGACTGGACCCAGCATTCCTGGAGACCTGAGGCTGTTGCAGAATATGGCTGCTGTGAGTCTCTGAGGGGGCAGAGGGTGAGGGAGGAGCAGCTCGGGGGTGGCAAGACCACAGTGGAATGGTGCCGAGCTGGGGGAGGGGCAGCAGGGAGAGGACCTTCTCCCCTATGCTGACAGTAACCACTGGGTCCCTGGCCATAGCTGTCCCCAGCGCTAGTATAGGTTATGCCCTGGTGGCCTAGTGGAGTCATGGAAGAAACCGGTGTCCACATCAGTGCCTCTGGTCTGTCCCCTGAGACCGGAGGTAAGACTGTGCATAGATGCAGGTCCCCGCATGTGGTGACCCACCTTACTTGTCCCCTTGAGTCCTGGCTGCAGTCTGGGGTTTGAGGAGCTCTATCATGTAGGTCCCCCCGGAGCCCCGTCGAGAGTACCTAGTCAATGGAGGCACAGCGCCACGGAGGGGTGATGGAGCAGCAGTGCAGATGTCCAGAGGACTGTCTAGCACTGCTTGCTCTATAGTACAAAATGAAAATAAATCATAAAATAAAGCTTGGCCTGCTTGACAGCAGCCCCAGAGTTCTAACAGTGATCCAGCTCCTGCCGGAGACCAACGAAAGTGATTTGCCTTCTGGATGTGGGCGGGCTATAGGGGGAAGGACAGGAGCATCCTGCGATAGAAAAAAGCTTTGCTGTTGGTGTCCAGTCCTCCAAGTACCACCTCCACTCCCCATGGTCTCCTTGTGGAGCCCTTTGGACTCTGAAGAAAATAAATTTCCCTATAATTCTGTTTCTGTGGAATGATTCTCCTCGCAACTCTTGTATATTATTATATGTATTTTTATTCTCTGTACCTATTTGTAAGAATTCTACAGCATGTGAGATTGTTATATGAATGTGTACACAACAACCATTCAGCAGCATTGTGGATCAACATCTACACACATGCCAATAGATAAATCAGGGAATGAATAAAAGGATGAACTGTGAAGGTCCCAGTATGCACCAATTTCCTTTAAAAAAAATCTGGTTTGGTCGGAAGAAACGAGCTAGGAGGTCCAACCCTGGGTCATTAACACTTCAGGCAACTCAACTGATTCGAAGGGGATACTCCCAGGCCCGCTGAGAGCCGCGGCGGGCTCGGGTAATAGGGGGTGTGGCCTAATCGCGGGAGGCGTGGCCACGCCCCCTGCCCAGGAAAAAAATATATTAGCAGGTGCGCTGGGGGGGGGGGGGGTGCGCTCTGGGCCTCCTCAGCCCTGTTCAAAGCCAGGGGGGGCATGATCAGTGTGATCGCTCCCCCCCACAGGCATAGGAGACTGCTGTGGCTGCTGCTCAGCAGCCATGAGCAGTCTCCACTGCAGCTCAGCACACGCTGTGTGCTGGGCTGCTGTGAGGGAGGGAGGGGGAGCGGCGCCGGACCCAGGCCCCCGTAATCTGTACCCGCTCCCCCCCCCTCTCTGCGCCCCTGGATACTCCTAAAACTATTCTGCAATAATACTGCAACAGCCACTGGATATAAGCTGCTACTTAAGTCTGTGGCACGTGTGCACAATACCAACAGTGTAGAGGTTAAACCTGTGAACGAAAACAGCGTTTGGAGATCAGCGGTGGGTGATCATACTGGAGCCCTTTCTGGCAGGTCGCAAACTGGCTCCGCCGTTCTCTGCAGCGGTGTCCACACACGGGTGATGTTCATGCCGGCCAAAGAAGGATACCCCGCAATACAGGAGCGAAGGCTTGAATATTGATGGGGAGATTTGTCTCCAGTAACAGTTATGGTAGACTTACCTAGACAACTCCTTTTCTTCGAGATCCATAAGGTCCACAGGTATAACATGGGGGATATTGTATTAGAAAAATGGTGTCACAGGCGCTCACTTAGATGGGGGTTCTGGTGGTTAGCAACAAGACCTAGCTGAAGAAAATCCCTTATTCTTCTAGGACAATGTTTGAAAGAGGGGCATATGTAAACATATGCAGAAGGTCTGCGCTTAACACTCACTCTCTGTATGTGCTGAACCGCTGTGTTTAGTTCAAAAGAGGACAGAGAGAGTGAAAAAATATGTGTGCGCGTGCCCAGTGATGCTGGATGAAATGCAACAAAGGAATAAATTATGCTGCGCTCAGCTGATATGTGTACCGTTTAAGACCAGATAAACTAATTACAAATGGTGTGAGTATTGGCTGAAGAATACACCTGGGGGGAAAGAAAAGGTGGTCTACAAATGGGATATAAATGGTAGATATAATAAAATATAATATAAAAAATATAGTAAAATATAGCAAACAGAAAGCCTTGTACCAAATGATAATTGTCAATTGTAACCATGTATGAATTATACCAAAACATAAACAAGTAAAAGGTAAAGAAAATATTTATTGGTATGTAAAAAACGCTAAACCATAGAACAACTGGAAAACCTGCACATTATGTGTGCTCAAACCTTGATGGACTGAAAACATGCACTAACTTGATTAGTGTGAATGATCAGAGCTTGTGTGAGCCAGTGTGTAGAATAATAGTAACAGGTTGATGGGATGGGTGAGATCCAATGTTAGGTGGAAGGGAGCTTGGTTCAAAAACTATGATCTGTATTGTCAAAGGGCCAGGATAGATGTTGTGAATAAGTCTCAATACAGAGGATAAAGGCCCTCATTCAGAGCCGTACGCTCTGAGCAGAGCGTACGCTCTGAATGAGGGCCGGGCTCCATTTTCATGGAGCGTCCTCCTGGACGCTCGTATAGCTGTGGGTCACCACCCACAGGCTATACGAGCATGCTTTGTGATGGCCGCGATGGTCGAGACCATCGCGACCATCGAAATTGCGAGCCGGAGCCTGCGGTTGAGGTTTTCAACCGCAAGCTCCGGAGTGATTTTGGCTCTATCTGAGCCAAAATCACTCCCACTGACATCACTAGTGATGTCAGTGGGCCGGCTTCTGACGGGAGGCGTTCCCGTGGGAACGCCCCCGTCAGGGAGGCACGCCCCCGGCACGCCCACCAAAGGGGGCGTGCTGTCAACCAACATTGACAGCACGCCCCCTTTGATCGGACACAACGAGCGAAGGACTTTCCTTCGCTCGTCGCGTCTGGCGCATGCGCACGACGGAGCTCCCTCCGTTGTGCGCATGCTCAGTGCATAACATCGACCCACTTGCGAGCGGACAGCCGCTCGCGAGTGGGTCTGAATCAGGCCCAAAGTCTTGATGAAAAAATGGTTAATGTCAGTGGCGTCCCACTAACGTTGATGTGCTGGGATGATGCGCTATGTAGAGATGCCCGGGAGTTTCTTCTTGGGGTTAGAATTGGGTGAACCCGATGCAGCGGAGGCAGTACCAGATTAAGGTCCACATAGGCCTGGAGCTGAAATTTATAAATGGCTTATTATGAGCGCTGCATGTATTACATTAAGACTGAGAGAGTCGACTGATAGCCCTAATGTAATACATTACCCATAGATCCCAGGAATTACCATGATGAAATACATACCCAGTCACAAGGATGTCGCCTTCATAGAGCTGCTCCCCCCCCCACGCACACACACAATTCCCCGGGGAAAAAACGTAAATAAAATGTTTTTATTTCTTTCATTAAATTGCCTTCCTCCTAATGGAACTTACTGCTGTCTATTCCATAGCCTGTGTTCATTTCTCTGAGGCTGTTCTATCCAGAACCGGCCTTGGAAAAAACACGGATGGGTAGTCCTAGAGGAGGATTTCAAAAGAGCAATGATGAAAAAATAAAATACGGCGCTTATATATATATATATATATATAATACATATACACATGAATTGATTATATAGAATGATTGTAAAAGTTAGTATAATGGTTATCTGTCTAATATACAGTATTACTCTCTAAACATCTTATAGAGAAGGTAAATGAGTTCTGTAGCCTATATTTTATACTAACATTAGTAATGTAATCATAATATATATTCTGTTTGAATTATTATTTTAATTTTACAATATAGTTTGTCTTCACCTTCCATATGGTATACATTTAGGATGCCGGCAGCCGCAATTGCGACCGCCGGCTTCCCGACTCCTCAATCCCGGCTAGGGTTAAATAACAGGCGTCTAAAATCTAGACGCCTGTCATTACCCCTACCCCGGGAGACCGGCACCCGACATCCCAATCGAAGGGATGCCAAGCACCGCTAGCGGACACCAGCAGGGGGGGAGGGTTAGGGCTCCCAGGGGGGGACTTAGGGTTAGGCACCCCCCCGGGAGGGTTAGGCAAGGGGAGGGGGGGGTTTGGGTTATGCACCCCCCCTGGGGACTTAGGTTTAGGCAGCAGGGAGGGGGGGGGGATTAGGGTTAGGCACTTGGGGGGAGGTTAGGGTTAAGGGGGTAGGTTAGTTAGTACTTACCTGGGGACGATCAAGATTTCCAGCGCTGTCGGGCTGCCGCTGCTGGGATCTCTTCCTCTGTCGGCCTGACGCTGCCGGGATTCGAACTGCTGTCCATGCGGCCGGCGGTATTACATACCAATTCCCTTCCATATGTCTGTATATGCCCCTCTATGTCTGTATGTGCTTCGCCTTCTATACAGCTATATGTGCTTCTATACATCTATATGTGCCTCTATATCTCTGAATGTGCCCCTCTATGGGCCTGATTCAGCAAGGATCGCAGATGCAAGTACGCACGCAGACGGCCGATTGTTGCGTTCTGGCACCACTGCGACAGCAGACACTACGCCTACCCATTGCAGTGTGATTGACAGGAAGTGAGCATTTGGGGGTGGTGAAGGGGGGGCGATCTGCAAAACGTAGGCATGCCAGTGCGTTTGGACACCATTACAGGGGTGTGCATAAATTAGCCAGTGCGATGGCCTACGCAGCCTGAGCTCTTACTGCGTGCATGAAGTTTATACATTTCTGAGTAAAGTCTGACCTTGTGTAATTGTTTGAGAGGTTTCGATGGTACTCAATGTTACCGATGGTTTCATAGATTTGCAAGATATTATGGATGTGAGACTGGGGAAGTGGGTGTCTTTATATTGGGCTGCGGCGGGATTACGATTGCAATTATTGCATATTTTTGCAGTGGGACTGCGATCTCATCTGCAATCCGTGCTGAATCAGGTCCTATGTCCGTGTGTGCCACTCTATGTCCATGTGTGTGCCTCTAAGTCCAGAAGACCCTATATGTCCAGATGTGACCCTGTATGTCTGTAATTGCCTCTATGTCTGTATGTGACCCTCTACAGTATGTCCTGTATTGCAATCCACCCCACCCCACCCCCTCCAGCACCTATATGGTCTTTATTTTGCTACCATCTGTTCCATGTTCTGTATTGTGCTTCACTTTTCTGTGTTCCTCATTGTTCCCCATCTGTATTTTTTAAATGTACTCCTTATCTCCACTTGTATGTTCCTTTTTGAGCTCTTTATTCCCTTACAGTGCTCTGCATCCCCATCCTTATATAATTTATTAGTGACTCTCAGCCACCCATATGTAATGTATTGTGCCCCCGTGTATGTATTTTCCCTACTGTGCTGTTTATACCCACTCCCTTCCCCTCCCCTCCTCCTCCTCTATGGTCCCACAGTAGGTAGCTTACCTTACACTGTATTGTCTTCTCTCCTCAATGAAAGGGCGCGGCCGATAGGCGGCAGCAGTATCAGACCTCATCATAGCAGAAATTAGGTCAGGTGTTGTCGGGTAGCAGGGACCCATGCGCCTCTTGAACCAGTCGCCTGGATCACACATCGCTAATTGTGGGTGGCGCATATTCAATTCCAGTATCTGGCGCATCGGAGTTAGTTCCGCCCCTTAAGTGACGTCACTCAACTTCCCAGCGCAGAGGACGTGCTGAGGCTGCGACAGTATGCAGTGCAAGGGGGGCATGTGAAGCCTACTGTGCCAGCATCTGAGATTACCGAATAACGAAGCGGTCCAAATGGGGGGGTGGGGCGCAAGAGTTGGAATGAGCAGAGTCTCACATGGCCGCTATTGGTGACCGGAATTTTTTTTTTTACCCTGCCAGCACTGTCTCCCAGCGGATCCTTGTGGTGTGGGCCTATTTTCATTGGGGGGCCTGGAGCTGAAGCTCCATCTGCCCCATTGTTAATCCGGCCCTGAGCGGAGGTATGCTCTTGACAGAGACTGCGTCGCTGGCAGCCGCAGTGCCGGTCGTGTGCCTGAGTGAACAGGCAAACACCGGCAGCGCGTGCTGATGAGAGCACTACTGTCTGACAGGAGGAGATGTCACGGCAAAGACCGCTCTGCTGGAGCTGTCTGCCGTGTGTCTCCTCCTGAGAAGGGGGAACTTACCTCTAACACTTCGCAGGCACCGTTCCTGCCCGTGCCAGCTGTTGCTCTGCGTGATGACCAGTCGGGGCTTCCTGTGATGTCGCTGGATGTGTCACGCGACCGCGTGGAAATAGATGGTTCCTCTGCCCGCGTGTGAAAGGGGGGTATTCCAGGATGAAGTAAACAGGAGTTCGTGGTTCTTGGTTATAGCAAAAAAATATGAATAGGGGAATGATCTCCTACGCGTGTCGGCCGTGCGGCCTTCCTTAGGGAGTTAGGTGAATGTAGTCCTGCTATGGGTGGTATTTATTCGTCAGCTTGTGACGTCATGGGGGTGTGTCTGGATAATTGACAGAGTCTCCATTTACATCAATGAATAATATATACACACACTTGGCTTATGTTGTGGGGGATATTGTGTTTGGAGAGATCCAGGCACCAAACAGTTAAAGCTTCAGCTCCCAGGATGCCTCGGGTCCTCCTCCATATATACCCCGCCCCTAGCCACAGGCATTCAGTATTGTTAACAAGCCTCAAGACAGGAGGAAAGAGAAGGAAGAGCAATCGTACACCAGATACACTTACACAAGATGAGGGAATCTGTGACCGAAAGAAAAAATCCCATGCAGCCAGGTGCATCGGGGTGGGTCCCCTGTGGACCTCAAATAAAAGGAGTTATCTAGGTAAATCTACCATAACTCAAAAATGTTCTTCTTCAGGGTCCATAGGGATCCACAGGGATACCCTAAAGCAGTTCCCCTAGGGTCGGGGATGCTCCTGAGCAGAAAGGAGAACTCATTACACAAAGGAATTATCCTGAGAAGCAAAATGATCAAAGGCATAGAACCCAAGAAAAGTGTGGACAGAAGACCACGTGGCCTCCTTACACAACTGTTCAGCAGAGGCACCACGACTAAATGCCCACGATGGCCCTACAGACAAGGTAGACTGTGCCATCACTGTGCTTGGGACAGGGAGATCAGCCTGTGTGTACATTTGAGATATAGTAAAATAGATGTGGGTACTAAGCGCTCACCTATTGAGGATAAAAATAATGATGTATCTGAATGTTAAATGAACATATGTATATAAGGAATATGGAAATAAAGTTGTTTAATGTTTGGCAGACACAATGCTCCAATTTTCAATAACTTATGGGTTAAAACATTCCAAAGCCGGGTGTGGTTGTGAGGGAGTTTAGATGGCTCCTTTAGAGTGCCTTTATCCGTATTGTGCCAGCGGCAGTTACACATACAGTGTATATAGGATGACGTAAGTAACATACGGAGAGTAACCCTTTAAAGGGGCACACTCTCCACCCAAGTAATTCCTATTCTACACTTTGATCACCCAGAGTCAAGTTGCAACACCACTAGGTATTTGGAGGGAAACATTGCCGCTGGCACAATACGGATGGAGGCACCCTAAAGGAGCCATCTAAACTCAAAAAGCGATGATTTCTTCCAATTGATATTCCACCCGTGCTTTTGTAGGCAGGCTATGTTCAGTTTAAGATGGTTCTGTAAAACCACCGGAGTCTGTGCCAATATCAGAAGTTCAGCCAGATATGGTAGTATTCTGACTCCATGACACCTGAGATAGGCCGGCATGACCGCTGTTATTTTGGTAAATACCCTGGGGGCCGTAGATAGGCCAACGGGTAGTGCCCGAAATTGGTAATTTTGTTGGCAGCAAACCGTAAAAATTGTTGGTGGGATGGTATAATAGGAACATGCAGATATGCATCCTGAATGTCCAGAGAAACCATAAAATCCCCAGGCTCCATTGCCAAAATAATTGTCCGGAGAGTTTCCATACAAAACTTGGGTACATGGATAAACCAGTTGAGGGTCTTTAGTTTCAGAATAGGGCGATGAGCCCCATTCGGTTTCTGAACCAAAAATAGATTGGAATAATAACCCCTTCCTATTACCCCCTCTTGCAGCAGGGAGTGAAAGCCTTGACCGCATCTGATGGAGGATCTGTGCAAAAAAACTTCTGGGGTTGATGCCTCCTGAAAGTGAGGGCATACCCATAAGAGACCACTTCTTGGATACAGGCATCTGTTATTGTCTGCCAGTAATCCGTAAACTGAAGCAATCAGCCTCCCACCCTGGGATCCCCCAGGAGGCAGCCCGCCTCATCAGGCCCAGACCTCAGTTTGTAGCCTTGTAGTCCTGGGAAAACTAGACAGTTTAGAGGAAGACTGTTCCCTTGCTCGTCTCTGAGGATGGAAGGACTGAAAAGAAACCTGCCTAAACTTTATTGTATCCGTAGATGGCAGTTGCTATTATTTTATCTAACTCTGCTCCAACGAGTGGAAAGGTAAGACTTCTATAGCCTTCTTTGATCCTGTATCAGCTTTCCAGGATCTTACCCAAAGGGCCCTGCATGCCACTATTGAAGCTGCTAATGCCTTAGAAGCTAAAATTCCAGCATCTACTGCAGCTCATCCCAGATAGGAAGCTGCTTCTTGTATATGGGAGATATACTGTACATCATCTGTTCTCTGGTAGCATTTGGTAGAGAGTCTTCCAATGCCGCTATCCATTCTTCAACAGCTTTGGCTCCAGCCATAGCTGTACGACTAACAGCGCCAGATGATGAAAATATTGCCTTAATACATGCTTCAATTTTCCTATCTGTGGAATCCTTCAGAGAAGATGCTGACTAGATAGGCAAAGTAGCATTTCTAATTAAATGCGTCACATGAGCATCCACAGCAGGAGGTACCTCCCATTTAGTACATACAGAAGCTGTGAAAGGATTCGTTATTCTTTTAATCACATAAAACCATTTGTCTGGGTTACCACATGCCTCTTCCAAAAGCTCAGTGAGCTGTTCAGATACAGGAAACACCGCATTGCCCACCTTTCGGTGGTGATTAAACACTGGAGCCTTCTTACTACAGTATGAGCTGGTTCATTATCCTGAATATCTAGGATTGATTTAATCGCCCTCACCAAAGAAGGAACATCCACTGTGGATGGATGGTCCTCCTCCCTTGAGCTAGACCTCGGAGAGAAACCCTGCACATCATCTGATTCCTCTGATAATGCATCTATATCCTTATATCGCGCAGACTGATAAAAAGATAACTTGCGCTTAGGCGCCCTTAGTAACTACCGATCTGCTTTCAGCATTAGATGACTAGAATGGCCATAAACATCCTTCCAGTAAGGATGTATAGGAGGTGCAAACATGGCATGCTATGAACACCCCATCCAAGGAGGCAGTGTGGGAGCAGCCGTATGGTCCACAAACTGCTTCATTACCTGGGACAAAGAGGATACCCAAGATGGCTCTTGTTCAGGAACAGGTAAACTAGACTGGTGAGGTGGCTCTTTATAACAAACACACCAACCATCCTTTACATCCTGAGGAGACAAAAAAAGTCATACATGATTTAAATTAATCAAGCACAGGGGGCTCCCCCTTCTGTTTTCCTATATCCTTTGACATGTTCAAAATAAAGACAAAAAAATGCAATGTTATGTGACAACATTCATTAAGATTTTGTAAAGGCTAAGTACTCAAAGAAAAACTTCTACCCCAAGGGGATGGAGAAAAAAAAACAATGACAGTTATAATTGACAGACAGAAATAACAGACAGTGTCAATACAGCAGCTAGCAAACAGTCACATACAATGCATATGTAACAGAATTACAATCGACTCTAAATCAAATACACAAACACCAGGAATGGTAAGATATATAGAGCACTATATACATTAACCAAGGGAGAGGTATACAGGGAGACTGACCCAAACCCTCCTGAGACCAACAGCTACAGCAGTGCACAACCAGCTGGGTATGCTGGCCTCATGGCAGCAGAATGGCATCTGCCGATCCTCGGTTTCAGACAATAAGGCCCCAGTGGTCTAGTAAGGACACATATGCTTCCAAACCCTGACTGCAGCGGCTTCCTGTGCGTCTCCGGGAAGCAAGGACTGCCATGCACGATTCCCTGTAAGCGAGAAATCGCCTTACCTGACATCTCCGAGCATCCGGTTGTAGTCCGGGTCCCAGCATTGCTGCAAGCAAGCTCAACCGAGACCCGCCAGAATCACCAGCCCTGTTACTGATGTTGCGGCCCGGCAGAGTACTGCTAACCCAAAAACATAGAAATAATTTAAAACATAAAATAAAAGCTTAGGACTGCCTGACCAGTCCCTTTACAAAGGTGTCTCTTAATCCTGCCACACCAAATGAACAACTAAATGCCTGGTATATATGGAGGACCTGAAGCATCCTGGGAACTGAAACTTTAACTGTTTGGTGCCTGGATCTCTCCAATAATAATATCCCTCATGGTAGCCATGTGGATCCCTATGGACTCTGAAGAAAATTATATTTCCATAGAAAGGTAAAGATTCCAGAGCCTTCTTTGACCCTGCATCAGCTTTCCAGGACCTTAACAAAAGGACCCTATGAGCCACCACTGAGGCTGCTGATGCTTAAGAAGCCAAGAGTCCCGCATCTATTACAAGTCCTCCCAAATAGGAGGCTGCTTCCCGTATGTGGGAGATATATGAGAGTTTTTTGGTAGCATTTGGTAGAGAATCCTCAAATACCCCCATCTATTCTTGAACCGATTTGGCTACCCAAGCCCCAGCCATAGCTGGACGAGTAACAGCTCCAGATGATGAAAATATTGCTTTAAGACATGTTTCAATTTTCCGATCTGTAGGATCCTTAAGAGAAGATACTGACTGAATAGGCAACGTAGCATTCCTGACTAAGTGTGTCACATGAGCATCCACAGTAGGAGGGATTTCCCACTTAGTACATTCAGAAGCTGGGAAAGGATACAATGATGCTAATCTATTAGTGATATATAACGGTTTATCCAGGTTACCCCATGCCCCTCTCGGATTTAGGAAACTCAGCTTTTATCACCTTCTGGTGTTTAAACACTGGAGCCTTCTTACTAGGAGCTGGTTCATCATCCTGTATATCTAGGATTTATTTGACCACCCTCACCAAAGGAGGAACATCCACTGTAGAAGGATGGTTCTCCTCTGCCGAGCTAGACCCCGAAGAACCCTGGGCATCATCTGTTTCCTCAGATGATGCATCTGAATCCATATGCTGAACAAACCGATAAAAAGATAACTTCCGTTTAGGCGCCTTAGTGACTACCGGTCTGCTCGCAACAGCTGACTGACTTGAGTCAAGCATTCATCCAGGAAGGATGTATAGGTGCAAACATAGCATGCTGTGGGTTCCTCATACAAGGAGGCAGCGTGGGAGTAGCCATACAATCCACAAACTGCTTCATAACCTGAGACAAGGAGGACACCCAAGATGGCTCCTGTACAGGGACTGGTGAGGTGGCTATTTATAACAGACAGCACATAAACCATCCTTTATAAAGTCCTGAGAGGACAAGCTCGCCAAACAGGATTTACATGAAACCAGCACAGGGGCCTTCTCCTGATTCCCTTTAATTTTCAACATATCATTTATAAAGGTAACAATCCAAAGTAATGTAATGTAACATCCTTCACAAATAACAAGTAAATGTGAAGTATAGAGAAAAAAGTAATAGTTATAACGGTGAGTCAAAAATAAAAGGCAGTATCAACACAGCAGCTAGCAAACAGTCACATACAATGCATATGCAATTTAGTAGCAATGGGCTCTGAATCAACTACTCAAAACACAATGCTTGGTAGGATATAGAGCACTATATGCCTGACCCATGGGAGAGGTATACAGGGAGACTGACCCAAAAACTCCTGAGACCAACAGCTACAGCAGCTCACAGATAGTGGATTGTGAGCGTCTCATATACATTCCCTAAGCTGCATCAACCAGCCGGGTAGGCTGGCCTCATGGCAGCAGAAGTGTCTGCTGCCGATCCCCGGTGTCAGGCTATAAGGCGCCAGTGGTCTAGTGAGGACGCGGACGCTCCGGTCCCTCACTGCAGTGGCTTCCAGTACGTTTCCAGCGCCGGAAGGACTGCGGCGCACGATTCCCAGAAAGCAAGGAATCACCTTACCTGACATCTCCATGCGTCCGGTTGCAGTCCAGGCCCTAACATCGCTGCTAGCAAGCTCTGCCGTGACCCGCCGAAATCACCAGAGATGTTACTGGTGTTGCGGTCAGGCGGAGGTAGATGGAATCGCAGTGCATGCGTCGTAAGTCAGACGATCAGCACTGCTAACTCAAAAACAGAAAATAAAACATAAAATAAAAAGCTTAGGACTGTCTGAGCAGTCCCGTTATAACAGTGTGTCTGAATCCTACCACACCAAACGAACAACTGAATACCTGTGGCCAGGGGAGGGATATATATGGAGGAAGACCACAGGCATCCTGGGAGCTGAAAGCTTTAACTGTTTGGTGCCTGGATCACTCCAACCACATTATCCCCATGGTATCCCTGTGGATCCTGAAGAAGAAATGGACTATTTCCCATTACAGGTTTGCAATTCAATACCGTAATAACTGCTGGAACCAGCCGCTGAGTAAATGCAGTAGTTATATGAATTCTAACATATGACATACCTATTAAATAACAATAGATATGGTAAGAACTTACCTTTGTTATCTCTGTTTCTACGAGGTCCATAGGGTCCACAGGGTTGACCTTGGGGTATAAACAGGGGGAATACTGCAAAGGCGCTTATACCATCATAAAAAACACCAAATTAGTGCAAAATGTATAAAATTTTATATAATATTAATACATATAAACAAAACTAGTTGCTCCCGGGAGTAAATAAATAATACCACATAATAATCAATAATAAAAGCAATTGTATGAGAGCTTGATAATTGGTAATCGCTAATAGCAAAAAAACTTGTATTGAAACCTCAGTAATGCTGATGGCAAAACTAGATGATAAATGATAGTCTCAAATAAAAACAAAGTCTCCAGTGTTAATGGTAACAGAAGATATATATACTATTAGCTATTACCAATTATCAAGCTCTCATACAATTGCTTTTGTTATTGATTGTTATGTGTTATTATTTACTCCCGAGAGCAACTAGTTTTGTTTATATGTATTAATATTACATAAAATTTTATACATTTTGCACTAATTTGGTGTTTTTTATGATGGTATAAGCGCCTTTGCAGTATTCCCCTGTTTAGCTCTCTTTTTGTATTGGAGACAGGCAATCTCCAATTCTGTAAATTGGCAGCTGTACCTTCTGAGTTTATTCACCACAGGTCCCCATCAGGCGCCAAGGTTATTTTGTGATTGACCTTGGGGTATAGCTGGATTTGGATCCACGGGCACCATGCAGTTAAAGCTTTGCTGCTCCCAGGATGCAGTGGGTCCATCCTCCTATATACACCACCCCAGCCACAGGCACCTCCTCGGTTGGTAAGTAGTCAAGGCCGGAGGAGGTAAAAACAAAGAGAAGGAAGACTGGAACACACAAGAACCATACTCACGGAAAGGGAGACTGAAAACTGGTGACCAGCCACATAGCCCATTTGAAGCCAGGTGCATCAGGGTTGGCATCCTGTGGACCCTATGGACCTCAAACAAACAAAGATTACAAAGTTAAGTTCTTACCATATCTCTTGTTTTCTACTTCAGGTTCCAAAGGGGGTCCACAGGGTTGACCTTGGGGATGTCCCAAAGCAGTTCAACTAAGGGCGGGGATGCTCCTGTGCTGAAAGGAGAACAGCTGAGGTGCCACAGCCAGCAGCCCACGAAGAAGAGCGTGACCCACAGACTGAGTGCAATGAACCTTAACAGAGGCTGGAACAGGTAACCCCGCCTGGGAATAAGCCTCACAAATAACTAAACGAAGCCAACGGGCCAAAGTTTGCTTGTTGGCAGGCCAACCCCTCTTATGAAAACCAAAAAGAGGACAAACAAAGAATCAGATCTGCAAATGGAACTAGTGCGATCAATATAAACCTTGAGAGCACGGACAACATCTAAGGAAGCCTCACCAGCCGAGGGATCAGGTAACTGAAATGCCAGCACCACAATTTCTTGATTAAAGTGGAACTTGGAGACAACCTTAGGAAGAAAACCGGACAGGTGCGAAGAACTGCCCTGTCCTGGTGAAAAATCAGAAAAGGCGAACGGCAAGAGAGTGCACCTAGTTCTGACATCCTTCTGGCTGAAGCAATTGCCAGGAGTGTCATCCACTTGAGCTCCACCAACTCCAGAGGCTCAAATGGAGCACCCTACAAGGCCCGAAGGACCACTACCAAATCCCAAGGGTCCAATGGTGGAACAAAGGGATGTTGAATCTGGAGGGCACTTGGAAGAAGGTACGGACATCAGGCAGAGTAGCGATTCTACGCTGGAACCATACAGAAAGTGCGTACACATGAACTTTCAATGAAGCGAGGGATAAACCCAAGTCCAAACCAGACTGAAGGAACGCCAAAATCCTAGAAACTCGAAACGCTTGAGGATCGTAGTTCCTGGACTCACACCATGGAACTTAAGTATGCCTGTGGTAGATCCTGGCAGAAGCTGGCTTACGCGCCTGTAGCATTGTGCCGATGACAGAACTGGAGAAGCCCTGGGCTCTTAAGACTGATGTCTCAAGAGCCACGCCGTCAAAGACAGGCGACCTAGATCCGGGTGTAGGCAGGGCCCCTGAGACAACAGGTCCCGACATTGAGGCAGAACAAATGGAACGTCGATGGATAGACCCCGAAGATCAGAGTACCAGGGATGTCTGGGCCAAGCCGGTGCCACCAGCAGAAGCGTGCCGCCGTCTTGTTTGAATTTCCGAAGGACCCGAGGCAGCAAGGCTATCTGAGGGAAGAGATATGCCAGTTGAAATGTCCATTTCACTGACAGCGCGTCCACTAGGCTTGCACATGTGTCTCTTGTCCTGGACCCATACACTGGCAATTTGTAATTGTGATGGGAAGCCATGAGGTCCAACTCCGGCAGTCCCCACTTGTCCACGAGCAGTTGAAAAACCTCTGGAAGAAGGGATCATTCCCCGGGATGCACGTTGTGACGGCTGAGGAGGCCTGCTTCCCAGCTCAGAACTCCTGGAATGAAGACTGCCGAGATGGCCGGAAGGTGGCACTCCACCCAGGACAGGATGTGTGACAAAAAAAAAGAGGATATTATGAAGCGCTGTCTCAGACAAGTGGTGAAAAATTTAAAAACATTTAATCATATAATTGCAAAGACCATATAAATACATACATATGCATAAATTACATAAATTAAAATATAAATCCAAACATAAGATGTCTATCCGATGGAATAGGTGTTATAACAAACTAGATCCACTGGAGAGTGCTGATATGAATATATATCCTCTATATCAGTCTATAGGACAGACATCAAAAAGCACATGAAATTGCAACAGATGACATTAAGAGGCTAATCACCTCCTGTTGTACGGCACTAGTAGCAACAGAGTACTGAAGGAATTCATGTCAGCAAGTATCCATATAGAAACTCCAGTCATGTCAATAAAGATCACAAGTCTAGAGAAAGAACTCTTGGCGAGATTTTTCCACCATAAATAGGTTTGATTGTCTTTCCACTAGGAATGGACAAGAAAATGTTATACAAAAATCACCTTCTAGAGAGATGAGATCAACATCTAACACCAATCATTTTTTAGGGAGAGAGAGAATGATGCACCTGTTCAAATCACCCCCACTATCAAGATATGAGAGAGAGTGGGACAGGGGAACAAGGGCAAGAGAGAAAGGGAGGAAGAAAAGAGGAGTACAGGGAGGGAGATGTGTTAACAAATCCAAATCAAAACCTGAGGTGGAGGTAGAGCACAAAGGTATATTTAACTTATCTAATAAAACTCTCTCCAAGGACGAATTGTCTTTATTAAGCAAAGACTTTACATTTTCCCCTACAGTGGGACCAAATCTATTCGACTTATTTGTTGATTTAAATAGATATGTAAAGACTTTTAGCCGTAAAAGGTATTCTGCCATTAAAGCCCTCCATCAGAAAGAGATAAAGGGATCTCCCATTGTGCTGGATGCCAGTGACCAGGTACCTTTAGAAATCCTGGAGTCACTTAGACAAGAAAATGAGGGTCCCCACAGCAATGAGAACACAACATTATTTAATATTGAAATGAATGGTAAATCCTTTAAAAATCCATCTAATTTTTATCCTCTTCAGTACCAGGGATCCTTTGTAGAAAGTTTTTATTCCACCAAAATGGAAGATTGCAGGAGATTGTGCACAATGACAGATCGGAAAAAGAAAAATAGGAAATATAGGGACAATTTCTTTAATGGAGAGAGAAGAGCCTTAAAAAGTTGATCGCTGAGAATGATCCGATTATAAAACAGGCAGACAAAGGGGGGGGGGGCAGTCCTACAGAATAAGTCAGATTACATGACGGAGGCTGTTAGACAACTCAATAATGAGGAATTCTATAGGAAATTACATATAGTGACCCGACTTTAGTTTTTCAGAGGGAATTTAAATTTCTTCTAGACAGAGCAGTGGATGATGGTGTGGGATCCAAGGAAATTTGTCAATTTCTATTTATTAAATATCCAATAACTCAGATTTATTATCATTTGCCAAAGATAAAAAAATGTTTAATAACACCGCCGGGTCGACCGATAATCTCGGGGATTGGATCGTTGGCCACAAATTTATCGTATTTAGTAGATTCACACTTACAGAATCACGTGGTGAATTTACAGGCATACACGCGAGACACTACACATATCCTACAAAAGATCATTGGGATAGATTGGAAGGATTCCTATAGGCTACTGACATGTGATGTAGTGTCTCTTTACACCAATATACCGCATGATAAAGGGATATCAGCAGTAGAATATTATCTATATAAGAATCCGGATATGTCGGAGTTATCACGTGGTTTTATTTTATCGGCAATACGTTTCATTTTGCATCACAATTATTTTCGGTTTGAATCACAATATTATCTACAGACACACGGTACAGCGATGGGAACCAGGTTCGCTCCGAGTTTCGCCAATCTCTACATGGGGTGATTTGAGGAGCAGCACATCTGGGGGTGATGTGTTCAGAGCGAACCTGGTTCGCTACACGAGATATATAGATGATTTGTTCTTTGTCTGGGATGGGGATTCATCTCCCATCACAGGGTTTATAGAATCATTGAATACCAATATATTTGGGTTGAAGTTTATGAGTAATCACAGTGATTGTGAAATGAATTACTTGGATATCACACTAACAATCAGGGATAATAGGGTATGCACATCAATCTATACTAAGGCGGTTGATTGCAATAAATCTCAACTATAGAAGCTGCCACAATCTCAGTTGGAAAAAGAATATCCCTACAGGACAGTTCCTGCGATTACGCAGGAACTGTTCAAGTCTAGAAGTTTTTTTGAAATAGACAGAAACGCTGTATGAGACCTTTTTGAAACAAGGATATCCCAAGGAACTATTGGATTTAGCACGAGATGAGGTACAAAGGATAGATAGACAGACATTATTAAGTACTAAGAAAACTCAAAAGCCAGATATGAATTTTGAGGAGGTAGGAAATAATGAGAGAACAATGGCCTTCATTAAAGTACAATTTCCCAGCCTCAGAGATTAGAAAGATTGTCAACAGAAATGCTGTGCTCCTCAAAAGAGACAGATTCCTCGCAAAGACTCTGGAGGGGGGGAACAGAGTAGTCTTTAAGAAGGCGGATAGTCTCAAAACCAGATTAGCACCGAGCATGATTAAAAGCCAGATAGATATGTCTACCAAGATAGATGGCTTGATGTGGTTGATGCCAAGACCAAAAGATTGTTTCAAATATGGCAGAACGAACTGCCACATCTGTATACATGCGGACCACAAGAGTGAAAATGTGATTTATTTTCAGAAAAATAATAGATTTGGGATAAAATCTTTCCTTAACTGTCAATCTAAATATGTTGTTAACGTTATTTCTTGTGGTTTGCGGAACCCAGTATGTAGGCCGCACTATTCGAACCCTTAATGTTAGGTTTCTTGAGCACAGACGTTGTGTGCTAAAGAACCTTAAAACCCACAGTCTGCCACGACATGTTTCAACATGCCCTCTTGGAGACATGAAGAATATTAAAATCAAAGCCATTGAACAAGTGAAACCAACAATAAGAGGCGGCAATAGATACAAGGCACTCTGTAGGAAGGAGGCTTTTTGGATCTTGCAATTAGGGACCTTGGTCCCGGGTGGTCTGAATGACACTATTGAACTCAATGGAGTTTAACAAGGGATGTTGGGGACAAGATTAAGATTTACCACTTACACCCTAGGTCCCTAGAGGTAGGTGGTGACCGGTTCACCAGCCATGTATGGACCAGCTGCTTTAGTTTTTTTCCACCTTTACCCCCTTTGCCCCACATATGAGTAGTCTCAATTTGTCATCAGCCTAGGTTTTTCCCCAAATGTATCCTACATATTGAGGCTTGATTAGAATTTATTTAGGGTCATGCTTATATGGAATATACCTAAGGCTATATCAACTAGCTTATTTTAATGATGTTTTAATATTTCTCTTTTTTGTTGTTTTTT
This sequence comes from Taudactylus pleione, assembly GCA_031769625.1. Lineage (NCBI taxonomy): Eukaryota > Metazoa > Chordata > Amphibia > Anura > Myobatrachidae > Taudactylus > Taudactylus pleione. Next base: position 2,983,160 of record JAUIMM010000241.1, read on the forward strand.
TAACTTCTCTTCTCTCTAGATATGTTTATTTATATGTGATTAGGTTAATGTGTGTCTATATTTATGGACATGTTTTCCATATATCCATGTGTATGTTTTTTTTATGCACACACATCGATACGTTCATAATTAATATGTGGATGTGTATAATTAGTACAACCTGCCAAGGTGATTATGTTGACCTTATATTGAAGCATTGTTATTAAGAATTTTTATTTGTAATTTTATGTTGTTTGAGATCAGTATTTTTAAATTTTGATTATATTCTGGGTTCTAAATATTCACATTACCAAACTGGAAGGATGCACAAAAGGGTTTAAATAAATTCAGTTTACAATGAGATCCCTCCTGATTGGTATTCCCCAGAATAAAAGGACTGAATATCTTGAAGGACGTTACTTCTGATGAAACAGCACATAATTTACTGCTGAGAAACGTGTCAAGTTTTGCCCACGACACTAGACGTCTGTCCTGTTGCTCTGACAGACTCTAACCTATTTTGGGTGTCCCGCTACATATGCTAACTGACTTTCAATTTGAGTGCAGCTTACTCAGTACCCGGGTGGCTTCCGGAGTTTCCCTGCACCACTTATCACACGGACGCAGCGGGACGAGCAGAAGGGTAATACCAGCTGACACGGACTAATCGTGTAGCCATACGGTATCCTGTATTTGCAGACAGCGCTTGTTAAGATCAGCACAGTGGGCTCTCACTCATATCAGTGAGAAGAATGCCCAATCAACATTAATCTGACTTCAGCCATTACAGTATGGATGGAATATATCACATGATTACCAGTGAGTGAGTGTCTTATTGTTTAATAACTTTTTTTGCTGCACACGGCTTTTTGAGTTCACTCGCTGACAGACTGCATTTGCCTTATTCCATATTTAACTCTAGTGTATGGCATTCTGGTGAATCATTAGATCACTCAACGAGACGGGATATATGTTTCCAAACTACATTTCAATTGTTTCACAGAGAGACTGAAATTGTGTCACTGTTACTGTTCTGGATATTGTAACAACTGTTGCTAATACAAAAGGAGGTGATTAGCCTCTTAATGTCATCTGTTGCAATTTCATGTGCTTTTTGATGTCTGTCCTATAGACTGATATAGAGGATATCTATTCATATCAGCAATCCAGTGGATCCATTTTGTTATAACACCTATTCCATCGGATAGACATCTTATGTTTGGATTTATATTTTAATTTATGCATATGTATTTATATGGTCTTCGCAATTATATGATTAAATGTTTTTACATTTTTCACCACTTGTCTGAGACAGCGCTCCATAATATCCTCTTTTTATGTATTTATTTCAATGAGGTATCAGCTCCTCATTTTTGGTAGCTGCAGTTTCTAGTGGATTTTAATGTTAGTGGAGAAGGTCCACATTTTAACTAGTGCCTGTGTGGATGTATATGGATGAGTGCATGATATTTATGCACACACCATACACACCTATTTAAAACATTTTTTCTTCCAGGATGTGCGACACCTCCGATATCGCCGCTCGACTGCGAGTCCCTCCTTGACGGCTGATGTATGCTACTGTGGTGGAGTTGTCGGACTGTACTTGTACTGCTCTTCTGTGAAGAGCGTGACCGGACAACTGGAAGGCCCTGTACACGGCCCAAAGTTCCAGAATATTGATGGGAAGAACCGCTTCTTCCGCTGTTCAAAGTCTCTGCAGTGACAGGGGACTCGACACTGCCCCCCAACCCCGAAGACTGGCATCTGTCGTAAGACGGACCCAGTCCGGGATCTAAAAGGGGCGGCCATTGGTGAGAGGAGTTGTCTGAAGCCACCAGGTCATCAATAGGCGCAACTCCTGAGGTAATACAAGCATTTGAGTCCGGATTTGGTGAGGCAACACATTCCATATGGATAGAAAGCCCCTGAAGGGGCCTGGAATGGAATTGGGCATACTCCACCATGTTGAATGTCGACACCATGGACCCTAGAACTCTCATTGCCGAGTGCACTGACACCTGGGATCTCTTTAGACAACTGCTCACTCACAGTTGGAGAGAGGCAACCTTTTCTGGAGTCAGGAAGATCCGTTGCTGATGGGAGTCTAGAAGGGCTCCCAAATGAACCATGCGCTGTGATGGAATGAGGACTTCTTCCAGTTTACTAACCACCTCTGCGCTTGGAGACAAGTGATCGTCATGTGCAGATGTTGTAAAAAGACCTCTGGAGAACCACCCAGCAATAGGAGGTCATCTAGATACGGCAGGAACCGTGTACCCTGGCTGCACAGATGTGCCGCCATGGCAGCCATCACTTTTGTGAATACCCTCGGAGCTGTGGAAAGACCAAAGGGTAGAGCATGGAACTGGTAGTGAAGATGTTGTATAGCAAACCTCAGATATTGCTAGTGTGAAGGGGCTAGAGGAACATGGAGGTAGGCATCCTGGATATCCAGGGAGACCATATAATCCCCTGGTTCCATAGCCAGAATGATGGAACGTCATGATTCCATTCTGAATGTAGGCACTTTGAGGTACTTGTTCAACGGCTTCAGGTTGAGAATGGGCCGATGAGACCCATTGGGTTTCGGAACCAGAAATAGACAAGAGTAGTAACCCGTCCCGCTTTGAGATGGCGGAACGGGAACAACTACCCATGCTTTCAGCAAGGACTCTATGGCTTCCTGGATCAACAATGCCTTGGTCTTGTCTAGGGAAAGGCTCATGCAGAAGAATTGCTGAGGGGGTCTGTACTGGAAGGACAGGGCATACCCCTAAGAGACCACTTCTTGTACCCAAGCATCCATGGTTGTATTGCACCAGCATTGGGTGAAGTGAAGAAGTCGGCCCCCCACTCTGGGATCCCCCAGAGAGAGGCCCATCCCATCAGGCTGAAGGTTTATCTTCGGGTTTGGAAGCAGGATGTCTAGTGCTCCAGGCCTGCTTCTTTGGTTTAGGGGCAGTCTTGTTTGACTACTGCCTCAGGAAAGATTGACCCTTGGACTTACCCTGAGTCCGAAAGGACCGAAAGGCTGATGTCCAAGCCTTAGAAGGTACAGCAGCTGATGGTAAAAATGCCGACTTAGACTTTGCCAAGGTATCCACAATTTTGTCAAGGTCAGGACCGAACAAAATTACCCCATTAAAGGGTAAGGCCTCTAAGTCTTTCTTGGAATCCGCATCCGCCCTCCGAGAACGAAGCCACAAAGACCTGCGAGCAGAGACAGCTGCTGCAGACACCCTAGAAGTGAGGAGACTAGTATCTAAAGATGCCTCCCCAATTTATGAAGCAGCATCCCTCATTTGACCAATTAAAGCTCTTTGAACTTCCAGAGCTTCCTCAGGAAGCATATCCTCTAGTACATTGGCCCAACACTCAATGGCTTTAGCCACCTAATAGATGGCCATGGACGGACTGGCCACCGCCCCGAGAGAATAAATGGACTTTAAACAAGTCTCCACTTTCCTATCTGTGGGGTCCTTTAAGGACAAAATGGACGGCATTGGTAAGGTAGCACTTTTGATTAGGCGAGTGACGTGAGAATCCACCACCGGCGGTGTTTCCCACTTCTTGCAATGACTAGCAGGAAACGGATAATTACTGCTTAAACTTTTCTGCGGCTGGAACCTCTTACTAGGCGACTGCCAGTTCTCCACCAAATGATCAGTCAGCTGGTCAGATAAAGAAAAGACAGCCGACGTCACCTTCGCCTGTTTTAAGTTGGGATATTTGGACTTAAGGGCCGGAGCATCATCCTCAATATCCAGAATGGAACGCACCACCCTTACTAACGCTGGGACATTAATGGTAGACTTTGTCTCCACTTCCGGAGCTGGGGAATCTGAATCAGAACCCTCATGCAACTCGCCCTCATCCAAGGACACATCAGCGTCTGATAACTGCGCAGACTGGGATGACGGAACAGTGCGTTTTGACGCAATACGTGAATTTATATATGTGAGATCTTTGAAAAGCCCTTCCCACACACACCTGCCAGGGCTGGAGGAGAAGGAAAGGGACAGGTATAGACTGACAGTAAAGTAGAAATACAGCAGATAGTGTCAGCAGTAGCAAAAGTCTCATACAATGCAGAAAGTTAAACAGCCTGCACTTTGTCACTATAATCAACCTGCCCAGATTCAGTGTCTGGGAGGGCTATAGCGCTGTGTACACTAACCTTTGTAGGGGAGAGGTACACAGGGGGATCGACCACACATGTACAGGAGCTGCCCAAGAAAGATGGCCACCGGAGACCTCAGAGGAGGAGTGGCCACAGGAGGAAGCAGCTCAGCAGTGTCAGAACAAAGAGCTAAAGGCGCACTGAGCTGAGGGGAGGAGCCGCTAAACAGAGAAGGCTCTCTCCCCTGGCTAGCGTTTACCCCAGGGACGTCAGCTCCCGGTTCCGGCATGGCATTCCCTGGTGGTCTAGTGGTCTCATGGGGTATGCCTCTAGGAGTGGGGAGCCCACCACCACTTAGCTAGCACCTCTGGTCTATCCCCAGAGACCGGAGGCAGAAGACTGCACTTACAAGACTGAGACACGTGGGTCACTGCAAGCAGTGACCCGCGGCTTACCTTATCCCCGGTGGTGCGGCGGCAGTCAAGGGAGAACCCAGAGCCCGGCTAGTACAGACTCTGGGATCCCACCGCGATCCCCAGATCTGTACTGGCGTTGCAGCACCAGCGGGGGTGAGGAGCAGCAGCTTAGACGTCCAATGGACAGTCTGAAGCTGACACTCAGAAAGTCAAAAAATGAAAATAAATTAAACTAAGATTAAGCTTAGGGGCTGTCCAGCAGCCCCCTGCGCTAGGGTTACCCGACTCCGGCCGGGCACCAACTAAAACTGAGGTGCCTGTGGCTGGGTATATAGGATGGACCCAGTGCATCCTGGGAGCAGCAAAGCTTTAACTGCGTGGTGCCCGTGGATCCAAATCCAGCTATACCCCAAGGTCAACCCTGTGGACCCCCTATGGAACCTGAAGTAGAAACATAATTTATTTTATATATATTGTTGTGCTTAGACAATAGGAGTAATCCATTAAGGTTCAATTATCAATACATCCGATAATACATCATTATACTTTGAAGTGTGGAATCAATATATCAACATGTATATATGGTTGCTTTGAATGGACATACCAGTATATGAAATGTTTTAAGATTTTTTTAATATATAAAATGTGCAAATAAATTGCTACATAAAAAAAAAACTTTTTTGTCTGTTGGTAATTACTCATCACTATAGCACTGTGTTTCTTTTAAAATTTAATGCCTATGCCCCAAACAGAAATCCTTTATAATTGAACTACTTACCAGGTTGTTCCCTCATGCTTTATCCTTTCTAGTGATATGTGGTAACTTCAACCTTATTTCTTCCACAGGACTAAGCAAACTCAATCCAAGAGGCCTACACGCCCCCCTATTTCTCCAGTCATCTCAATCTAATGAATATTTGGCAAGCCCAACATCCCATAGATAAATAATTTACGTGTCTTTCGGCAGCCCATGGGTTTCTATCCAGAATAGACAACATTCTGCTTTCTGATTCTCTCTCTTTTTTTAGAGTCATCTCTACAGAGATTGAACCCATTTCCATATCTGACCATGCCCTCGTGTGGGCTACCCTAGCCACTACTGTAGAGTCGGGTACACAAACAATGGAGATTTCCCTCCTACCTGACCCACTCTCTTAGGTTTCGAAGTAAAACCTGTAACCTCTCCTATGAGATGGAAGAGCCCCCTTTATTTTGACATGCCTCCTAGTCTGTAATATGTGGCAATATAATGTTGTACACTGCTTAAAAATGTAAGGAATTCTCTAAATTGTACAGAACTGACCAGCATGACTTAAAGCCCTACCAAATAAAAAAAAAAACTCCCCTGTACCGACACAGTTGACTACCTATTGAAAAAAAACAAAACACATTTTGAAGAAAGTCCTTACTCAATTAGGAGACCGATACTCTTAAGCAAAAATACCAATTTCATAAATTTGGGAATAAAACTAGCCGTCCCCTCTAATTTACTGCTAGGATCCCTTCCTGCCACAACGATCAAACACTTACATTGCCCAGATGGTAGAATTACATCTAATAGACCACAAATTCTCTATACATTTTCTTCCTTCTAGAAACACTTTTAATCATATATTAAAGAAAAAAAATATATACCTTCCTACTTTAATTCCAGTGTTAAACTATTATCGAAGCTGGGGAGAAATGCAGAACACCCCCCAGGCTCCTATACACAAATTCCACTTTTGAATATGGACTACAAACCTCTGACCAAAAATTTGTTACCTTACATAATACACAAGTACCAGATAGGCTTTACATGGAAAAGTCACTTCGTAGTGAACATCTGCAAGGTTCTAAGGGCGATTCAATGAGTAAACTCCCTGAGCCACAGGGGCTCGAAAGCCCTTATCTCCTTGGACACGGAGAAGGCATTCAATCTCATTTCCTGGGATCACTTGATTGATACCATGGCTCACTTTGGCTTCCCCTCTCCGACTTTATCTCATTATAATCCTTATATTCCATGTATAGTTCACAAATAATACGTAATTGTTATTATCCTACCCATTCCCTATTCTATGTGGCACTAGACAGAGATGCCCCCTCTAATCATTGCAGGTTGTCCTAGTGCCTTTGGCTATATTTGCCGATATGTTATTGGTATCTGACCCATCCCACTCTATCCTGGCCATTTGGTTCCTTCACGGATTACCGCATCAATATTGACAATCAGTGGCTTCCCTCAATCTGTTTGTCTACCCCTCACCCCCCCTTTTCTTCCTTCTGATGGGCTACCTAAAAAATTAGGTATTTGGGGATTTTTATTACATCCTAAAAAAATTGATTGTTCTCTGCAAAGTTAAACACTTACTGGATACATGGAAATCTCTACCGCTTCTCTTTTAGGGAGGAAAATGCAGGCGAAGAGTATCATTATCCCCAAATTATCTTATGCCATACAGATGTTACCCATATCCTTAACCAAGGCTGACATTGCCTTATACTCTTAAGCTTTTTATAAAAATATATATGGCAAGGGATAAAGCCAAAGATAGCCATGCATAAATTACAAATGAAGCACTCTGAGGGTGGTATTGGTGTACTAAATTTAAATGCTACTCAGGCAAATTCAGATTGTTTTTTAAACAGGGCTATCTATGTGTATCTTGCTAGATATGGCTTTATTAGCACCTTATTCCCCCACTGCTCTTCTATATACCTCCTGTGCCTCTATCCTCACTTCTATCTTATCTAACCCTTTATTTGCTGACACATACCGTCCCTGGATCTCTATCATAAATTAGGTAGAAACTTTTGTAGCTCCCCATATACAAATTTTGGGGAAACCGGTCTTATCCCCCAACCCTGGACAACACCTGGTTATTTAATTGGAGATAGGGGCATCATCAGAATTAAAGATATATTAGATCCATGGGGCAATATACATACATTTACTGACCTTCAATCTGCCTTTGACTAGACCGGTAATAAATTCTTTATGTACTTACAAGCTCAGCATTTTGCCAACTCCAAACCCTCGCCGATGGTCCCTCTGGGATCCCCTGACATTTTAATGGACCTCCTCACTATTATTCGCCATAATACATATTGTACCTGACACTTGTATGAAGATCTAATTCACAATTACTTCGAAGGTCTCTCCTTTACTTAGCCATGTTTAAACTTGGTTATTGAAATGATTATATTTTGATCAGAGGTCCACACTACCTGATGTGGAAAAAGGCATCTAAAAGTTTAACAATTAGTAGAGTTGCTTCAAAGATCAACTAGACACTCAGTCCCAATGCTATGTGCTCAACCTTTTCGAACACATGTAATGGTTTATGAGGAGGCAATTACTGACCTTTACTTAATTGGTAATATTTTTCTGACTGATAATGAGGACTGATTCTCTATTTCAATACTACTATCTTGTTTGTATCTTCTCATTTGTACTTTTAATACTCAGTATATTGTAGTTTTTACTACATTACATGACATTCCCCACATATATTATATTATATTAGCCAAGGTGTTAATATACCCATGGCTATTTTTTCCCTGCCCCCTTTTCCCATTTCAACGCTCTCAAGTTTTTTTACATTACAGTGTCTGTTTTATTTACTCTCAAGTCCTAAACATAAAACTTCTAATAATGTAACAATTTTGCGTTCTCCATTTGAATTTGAGGATTCAATGTGCTTAGAACATGGTATGGGACATTCTTTCTGATATTTACAGCTGTTATGCTCCTTTCTCTTGTTACAATTGATTGATATAATGAGTTACCACCTTTTCCACATATTACTGCTTCATATTGTCTTTTTCAGCTACTTCAAAATGCTCAGTAGAGAGATTTCAAAAAACAAATAGGCTGGGACACAGTACAGGTGAGAGAGTTGGACTGCTGGACAGAGATCATGTCACCTGTGAGAGAAAAATATTTTCAGCCACATTCACTGTTAGTCCTTCACCTAGCCACCTCTTTAGCTGGTCAGACATAACAGGGATAAGCCTACACCTAAAGGAAGCATTCCCAGCAGTGACGTATGTCACACAGGCAACCTGCTGCTGGATTATACCGTGTTTCACCAATAACCAATATGTGTATTCCACCCACTGGTTTGCAGACTCTGCCTACTTATGTTTGCTACACATAACATAGAAATGCTTCACTTGCTTTTGTGTTCGTTCCCTATGCAGCTTTTGTCATTGGTTTCCCTAGGTACTGTATCTAATAGCTGCTATTGCTTGGGGAAAACTTGTCTTTGAAAGCTGTATGCAGAGTTGAGACTAAACTCCGTGAAAGACATAGCAATGATCATGTTAAAATTCATATTAAAAAGGAATATATATTATATTTAGTGCATGACTAACCAGAAAGTTGAAGACTGTGTGAATATTCCCTAAAGGAAATGCTCTCCTTTATATTTTATTTTTTCTTATTATCCAAAACATGTGAAAACTTTTGTTTGCATACAATACATTTGATACAAGGATAACAACCCTCATCTGTTTAGTCAATCTGTATTTTTATTCTAGATTTTTGGGGATCTTTGTTTGTAGAAGGCCAACTTTGCTTTAAAACATTCTAGCCCCTACCAAACTATCTGGGGCTTATTGGGTAATGATGGGTCCAGAATGGGGTCCACAAAAGGGTAAGTGTTTTTCTAAAACTATTTTTTTCCATTATACAGTTATAAATGGTTTTCTAAACTCCTGAGTATATGGTGGTCTTTCAGTTGTTTGATCAATAAGTAACTGTTCACTTTGCTTACTTAGCGCTTTACTTTTAGCTTAGGTGAGTTTTTATTCTTTATAGCCTTTCTAAAAATCTGTCATTTACAAGTTTATACTGATTCAAAAATGTATCGTCTTCCATTCATTTTTTCTGATTCTTATAAATTGGGGACATTCTCTATCCAGAAGGGCAGATGACAATTATTGAAGAGAGGGAAAGTGTTGGAATCAGTTAGTGAAAGTACTTGCAACTCTTTTGCCGTCACCATTAGTTTCCAATATTATGTCCACAAATTCTATTGGTTTATAATTTTGCTTGGAAAATAAGAGTTATGGTATAACATACCTTAGTTAACTATTATTCTTCGAGGTCCATAGGGTCTACAGGATCTACCTTGGGGTATGTAGTTGGAGAGATCCATTGCACCAAACAGCTACAGCGTTAAAGCTCCCAGCATGCATTGGTCCTCCACCATATAACCGCGCCCCCAGCCACAGGCATTCAGTTTGTAAACAAGCCTAAAGGCAAGAGACGGAAAGTGTAGAAGGAAGTACAATGTACTCAAGAAACACTCAAAATCCGAAGAGGAAATCAGTGATACAAAAAAGCAAAGAACAGATCCCAACTGAGGCCAGGTGTGTCAGGGTGGGTGCCCTGTGAACCCTATGGACCTCAAAGAAAAAGTTAACTAAGGTATGTTATACTATAACTCTTATGTTCTTCTTCAGGGTCCATAGGGTCCACATGATCTACCTTGGGGACGTCCTAAAGCAGTTCCCTTAAGGGTGGGGACGCTCCTGAGCAGAGAGGAGAATTCGTCGCCCAAACGAAGCATCCTGGGAGGCAAAAGTATCAAATGCCTAGAATTTGATAAAACTATGGACGGAAGACTAAGTGGCTGCCTTACAGCTGTTCAGCCAAGGCGCCATGTCTAACCACCCACGACGGTCTGACAGACTGAGTAGAATGTGCTGTCACCTTGTTAGGAACAGGGAGATCAGCCTGTATATAGGCCTTAGCAATAGTCGTACGCAGCCAGCGAGCCCAAGTCTGTTTGTTTACTGGCCAGCCTTGTTGGTGAAACCCATATAAAATACAAAGAACTTATCCGATTTCCTAAAGGAGCTGGTACGATCCACGTAGATACAAAGGTCTCGAACCACATCCAGGGAAGCTTCACCTGTAGACAGGTTTGAAGACTGAAAAGCCGGGACTACAATTTCCTCATTCATATGGAAATGGGATACTACTTTTGGAAGGTAATCCGCCTTAGTACGAAGGACAGCTCTATTTTGATGAAAAATCAAATATGAATAGCGACATGACAGTGCTGCCAAGTCAGTACCTCCATGAGCTGAGGAGATCGCGAGGAGAAAAAGTGTCTTCGCTGTCAATCATCTTAAGTCCACCTTATCCAAGGGTTCAGAGGGGGGAGCTTGCAGCTCCATGAAAACCAAGGATAAATCCCATGGTGCTACCGGAGTGACAAACTGAGGTTGCAGTCGGAGAACCCCCTGCAAAAATGTTCTTACATCTGCCAGGGGCACAGATCTGGCATTCTGTCCACAGCAGAATGTTCGCCACCTCCCTCATGGCTGCCGGACTTCGTGTGCCTCCCTGATGGTTGATGTAGGCCACTGTGGTTGCGTTATCGGACTGAATCTGGACAGACCTGCTGTGAAGAGAGCTCTGTGCACTGCATGAAGCTCCAAGATATTTATCGGTAGGTGACTTTCCAGAGCCATCCACCTTCCCTGAAAGGTGTGACGCCCTATCACCCCTCAACATCTTCGCACACTTGCGCCCATGGTGAGGAGTACCCAATCTGAGAACTGTAATGGACAACCCTTGTTTAAATAAGTCGTCTCCAGCCACCAAGCAAGGGAGAGCCGAACATCTGGTGAGATGCGGATCATCTGATACTTTATCTGATGATACTGACCATCCCAATGAGACAGAATCCATTGCTGCAGGGACCTGGGCATACGCCACAATATCGAATGTGGATACCATGGAGCCCAGCACCTGCATTGCCAGGTGAACTGACACTGTTTGCAGAGTAGACTGCGCACCCGAGACTGTAGTGGCACAATCTTGCCATCTGGTAGGAGAATCCTCTGGCCTAGAGTGTCCCCCAAGTGCACCATCCGCTGAGTTGGAGAAAGAGTACTTTTTCCAATTTATTATCCAGCCGTGCTCTTGTAAGCAGACAATGGTCATCTGAAGATGACATTGTAACAACTCCTGTGAATGTGCCAATATCAGGAGGTCGTCCAAATATGGCAATATCCTGACCCCTTGTCGTCTGAGATAAGCCGTCATCACTGCCATTATCTCGGTAAATACCTGAAGGGCTGGGGCCTGAAACTGGTAATGTTGCTGATCAACCGCCAATCTTAGAAATCTTTGGTGGGATCATGCAATCGGAACATGCAGATATTCATCGTGTATGTCCAGGGAGACCATAAAATCTTTACTGAAAGCCCTCAGATGAGAGGGAGCAACATTGTTCTGTGGCCAAGACAAATGTACATTGATGAGCTGAACAAACAACTAAGTGACAGCAGCTGTTAGAAAAAACTTATCTTTAACCAGACTCAAAAACTTCCTCAAAGAATTTAACCAATAAATCAATACCACTTTCAATAATGGGGTTATTGCTAAAAGAGATCATGATTTTTTGAAAATGGACAAGCCAAAATACATCTACGCTATATCTTCTCCCTAAGATACATAAGAACGAAAAGATACCCCCAGGTAGGCCCATTGAACCAGGTGTTAGCAACTTATCTGAAATAGCGAGCATATTCGTAAATCAACATTTACGCAAACATATACTTACCTTACCATCTTATGTGAGGGATACAATGGATGTGCTCCTTAAGCTTCAAGATGTGATTGTAAATCCAAATGTCTGGTTAGTATTGTGCAATGTGGAAAGTTTATACACTAGGATCAACCATGAAAATGGAATAAAAGCAATCACATATTTCCTCAACATGGGCATACATAATGATTTCAACAACTTTCTAATCAACATCTTGAATTTTTTACTAACCAGGAATTACTTCTTATGCAATGAACGCCACTATCTCCAGGTTAGAGGTACGGCAATGGGGACAGCTTGTGCCCCCACATATGCCGGCCTCTGCCTGGGGTAGTGGAAGAGAGAAGTTGTCTTCAACGAAGGTCACAAACAATATACCAATAAAATCCTTATGTACCTCCGTTATATTGATGACATCCTGATACTATGGGAAGGTGAACAGGAATAACTGGAAGAATTCATTTCAATTTTGAACATGAATTACCTTAATTTTAGTTAAGTTAACCCATGCCATGAGTCAGCAGGAAATACATTTCCTGGATCTGACAATTAAAATTGGGGAAAATGGCCAAATCTTAACAGAAATGTACAGGAAAACAACAGCCACCAATAGTATCCTACATGAGAATAGCTCCCACCTACCAACAACCATTCGAGCTATCCCTAAAGGAGAAGTACTCCGAACCAAAAGAAACTGTTCTACCACAGTATCATTCAAGATGAGACAACAACTGAGTGAGAGACTCAGAGATAGGGGGTACAGTAAAAATCTAATAAAAAAATTAAAACATTAAACAATACCCTAGAGATTCACTGTTAAAACCAAAAAAGAAACAGATGAGGAACCAGTGAGATTTATAGGGACTTTCAATGTACACTGGAAAGAAATAAACAACGTTCTCCAGAAACATTGGCCGATTCTCCAGACAGTGATCTTGCCACAATTCTACCGGCAAGAATACAAACCAGTTGGAGGAGATCAAATAGCATCAAAGATAAACTGGTACGTAGCCATTTAACCACGAATAAGAACTCTATGTACAAGAAAGGATCCTATGGATGCAGGCAATGCAAAGCATGCAAATACATGATCCCTAAAAAATGGTACTACGACAAATACAATAAAAAATGGACAATTCAGAGTTACTGTACATCACATGCACCACAGTTGGGACAATATACCATCTAGAATGCCCCTGTGGATTAATATATGTGGGGAAGCATCTCGACCCCTAAAATTAAAAATATTGGAGCATGTTGGGACAATTCGTAATGCTAACCAAGATGTGGCCAAATTTAGACCCCTCACATCTGTAGCCAGACAATATCATAAATATCAAGGCAGTAACCCTGACTCTTTGAAAGCATATTCAAATGGGGATTTGGGGGGAAAATCTGGATGAGGAACTTTTGCGGGTAGAAACCAAAATTATTTTTTTGATGGACAGCCTACACCCCAAAGGTCTCAATAAGAATAATAATTTTGCATCATTTTTATAAGATCATAAAACATAATATTAGAACCCCATAAAGATAACTTATCTAGAAGCAATCTGAAACCAGCAATCAATATGGTTCCCAATCTCATTATTCCATCTGAATTCTTTAATACTAATACCTTACTCTACTAAGGAAGTAAAAGATCTTTTTATAATAAAAAAATAACAAAAAGGACTATACAACAACACTGATAATACTATTTTATTAAGCTTTTATTAAATTTTTTTTGGACTTAGACAGTGAATGTTGGTCTTTGAACCCCTAAAATAGATAAGGATATTATATTAACATGGATATAATCCTCCATATCATCACTCTAGGAAGAAATTATGATTAAGGAGAGCAGCTAAAATAGTCTGATAAATTTTCATAATTGTACTAACTGGATATTCATGAGATTTTTATCCTCTTACATACATAGATACATACTTGATAACCTCCCTAATTCCAAAATTTACATAAATGTTAGACAAATTTTCTTAAACCTAACCTATACAATAAATAATGTGATAAGGATCTATGTTGATTACACAAGATGATGAATGAACAATATGTAGTGGTATACTAGATTATAGTTGGATCAATTTTTTTGGATCCACAATGAATGAATTATGAAATGATTGAACAATATGTAATGGAATAATAGGGGACTAACAACATATAATTTCATATAATGAAATAAGATAAACCAAATATACAATTTTCATCAATTTTGGTATCCACAGAAATAATGCTGTTCACTTAAATGTGGAATATGTTATTTTGTCACAATGGATAGAGTGTATTTTAATTTAATTTATATTTTATCACCATTTCTAATCACTTATTCACTACACTGAATGTCACGTTTGATCACTATAGTTACACTATATTTTTTAAATTTATGAAATGAATCAAATATTTTTATATATAATTATTGTGTACCTAACTCTTTGTCTATGGTTTTTCATCTATTTACATTATTAACTTATTACTTATATTCAATTATATCATCTAATTTCACGCACACATACATCACTAGATACCATTAGATCATTGTTAAATATAATTCTTCCATGGATAGAGGTAAATTATTATATTCATATTCTTAACATATACCTAGTCACTTGTAACATATCACTAGTCACTTGTAATTTATTTTTAATTTTTATAATGTAACACAGGTAGTCTTATTGATATAGACAGATGTTATAATTATTATCTCATGACACTGCACCATATTGATACAGTATTGTTCTAATATATTAATATCAGTGATACATTTCACTATTTCATAGATAATATAGGTTAGATTACCGTAACCATAATATGGCAATATAGACATACATTAATCACATAACCTCATTCAAATAAAAATCAAATCTTATGAGATGATATGAGTATCCAACAAAAGAATATATAAACACATTTTTATATCTCCGTTCATATTGTGGATTATTATAGATCTGGAACTTATCAATCAGCTAAGGAATAGATAAATTTATTCTTATATCCTTTTATCCATCTTGTGGACAATTATAATCCCGGAATTTAAAACATCAATTTGATACTTGATGTACTTACCTGGTAATACCCAGCCAGCAGGTAATATGAACGGATTAAATGTCAAGCAATCAGAAAAATAATATAATATTTGATACTCTTGCCTGATATTACCTGTCTAATAGTAATGATTATTAAATTAAATAAGACACATTAATGGAATATTCTTTATTTGAAGCATGGAAACCAGCAAGGACATTTGAGATAATACTACAGCGCTTAACATACTTACTTGCGGAGTATAGATCTAGGTAGATAAATTCAAGAATTAGACCAACAATTGAACTAACGATCAACTTAAAGGAAAAATTGAATTCCTAGTAAAATGACGATACTAAGAATTGGTAAGATCATTCGAACATATAGACACGATTTCCCAGTGATTTGATTGGTGCAGGACAACACACCCACCATCGGAAGACACTGCAACCACAATATTCACTGGACGTGAGATAGGATTCCCGGCACCAATGAGACATAGCACAGGATTCGCCAATATAATCACGTGACTGGACCATATGATTTGACTGGCCGGTGAATATGAATATAGTCTGAGACTAGAGGGGCAAAATGGCTTGCCTTGAAAAATCTAATTAAACAGCGAAACGCGCGTCCACTGTGTGTACCTCTCACATGTCAAACCATTAAAATGAAATAATATCAATTTGAAATGTTGAATATGATTAGGCTGTACTAACTTGCTATGCAGGAGGACATGTAATAACAATGGAACTCCAATGTTACTGAATCTCTTTACTTTGCAACATTGTATCCAGTCAGCACTGATTGAGAACAGAGCTGCATGAGTCATGAGTCACACTGTAAACCGCTCTGTTCATTTGAAATAGGATGTGTGTGCTATTAGGCTAATATAATATCAGGATGCTTTAGAACCCAACCACATTTGTGGATATATTAATATTGAGATTAGGTCTCAAGCATTTTTATAGCTATTTTAGGTGAAGTTCCTGACATATTAGACTTAACCCTGTAACTCCCTAGATATGCGAATTGCATACAGGCTGTGACTATAGAAGGGTATCGATACTTATAGGAATAAGAATATCCTTGAATATTAAAGCCTCATAACATTAAGACAAAGATCCTGTTAGAATGCAATAATAAAACTACTTTATGTGTGAACATAAACGTGATAAATAATAAGCAACAATAGGTAAATATATCAGTGATAACTAATACGAAGGAACTCACTGTCAAAACCTTGTGGTCACTAATTTAGCATTCTACAAGCAGGGATCCTATGTAATAAGACACTTTTATATATAACTACATGTTCCTAATTTAATGATAAGTAATGAGAATGACAATGTAACTGAGATTTCCACAAACAGGTCTATTTGAATAAGGAGGAGGTCACACAGTGTGGATATTCTATTATTTTATTTCACAATTTCAAACTTTCTTTCATCGCAGTATTTACTTAATTTGTAACCTCTATTTCGCTGGATATAACCCTCAATGGGACATTTTAATACATACCTAATAAAGATTGATAACTCTTTAATAAATATTATTGTGCGCCGTACGATATGCACATCTTTTCTTCTTTTTTCTCTGTAATAGACCATAAAATCTCCAGGCTCCATTGCCAGCATAATTCACCATAGGTTTTCGATACAGAATTTGGGCACATGGATGAATCTGTTGAGAGACTTCAGATTCAGGATAGGGCGATGTGACCCATTTGGTTTCTGAATCAAAAACAAATTTGAATAACCCCCCCCCCTTCCCTGTAGCATCACAGGAACGGGGATTAGGACTTGTGACCTCAGGAGTGCCCCAATAGGACTTCCGGTAGGCCGAGGTCCTGACCGGGTATAAAGGCAGGGTTGTACCACCAAACCTTTGAGGGGGGATGCCTCAGGGACGTAATGCCGTAACCTTGAGAGACCACCTCTCGAACCCAGGCATCTGTTGTGGTCTAATGCCAGGCCTGAGAAAACTGTAGGAGTTGGCCTCCATCTCTAAGACCCCCCAGGGGTAGGCCCGCCCCATCAGGCAGTGGGATTACTGTCCGACTTGGAAGCAGGAAGCTTGATTGACCAGGATTTCTTGGTCCTGTGGGATTTATCCTGTCTAGAGGAAGACTGTCCTTTTGCCCTACTCTGTGGGCAAAAGGACCGAGCTGACCACTGACTATACTGAGGGGTAGTTGTAGATGGCAATCCTGCAGATTTAGATGTCGCCAGAGAAGACACTATGTCCTCCAGCTCTGGTCCATACAGTACCTTCCCCACAAAAGGCAAGGATTCCAGGGCTTTCTTGGAACCTGCATCCGCCTTCCAGGTTTTTAGCCAAAAGGGCTATTCGAGCTGCAAATGAAGCTGCCGATACTCTAGAAGCTAAGATACCCGCGTCAATGACCGGGTATCTTAGCAGCTTATATATATATATAGCTGTTTCTCGCATCTGACAGAGGGAAGATAGCTGTTCTCTGGTAGCATTAGGCATGCTATCCTCCAGAGACCGTCCATTCTTCCATAGCTTTGGCTACCCAGGCTCCAGCCATAGCTGGCCTGGTAATAGCTCCAGATAATGAAAACACGGATTTTAAATAGTTATCAAGTTTTCTATCTGTAACCTCCTTCAAAGAGGATGATGGGTAACGTAGAGCTCTTGATCAATCTAGTCACATGAGCATCTACTGATGGATGAACTTCCCATTTGCTACATTCACCCTGAGCAAATGGATATCGAAGTTAAATTCCTTGTAGTATGGAAATGCTTATAGACCATGCTTCAGACATGAGATTTGTCAGTTGCTCAGACTGAGGAAAATAATCTCTAGCCACCTTCTGATGCCTAAAGACTGGAGTCCTAGATTTTGGCGGCACCTCCTATTCCTCTATACTGAGGACAGATCTAACCGCTCTCACCAGAGAGGGGACATCCACAGAGGATTGATGGTCTTCTTTCACTGAGTAAGACTCAGAACTCTGAGTATCAGCGTGTGATGAGGAGGTTAGGTCAGAATTCTGAAGCAATGTCTGAAGAGAACCTCTCTTATGCCCCTGCTTCTTTACTGCCACTGGTCTATTCACTTGTACCACCTGCTGTGGGACTATAGACAGCAGCATACTCTGACTAGAGTGAGCAGAAGAATCAAACCAACAGGGATTCATAGGGGACATGTACATAGGATGCAACTGCTGTGGGTATCTCACCATAGGAGGCAATATCGTGGTAGCACGCAACGCTGCAACCTTGTCCAACACATGCAACCAAGGTGCCACCCAAGATGGCTCTTGTGTAGGTGCAGGTGTACCAGATAGGAAAAATGTCTGTTTACAACAGTCACTACACAATCCATTTTGCACAAAAATTCAGACAGGCCTGCAAAATAACATTTACATGACTTGAGCACCGGAGGCTCACCCTTCTCACCTTTACCTGCAGACATGACAAATGTGTGATCGGTATAAGGTGTACAGTATAAATGCAATGTGACCCACTTCACATATGAAAAACCCCACACACCTTTTCAGACAGTATATACAGCAGCTAGCATGAAAGTCACTTACAATGCATAAATACAAACATTGCTATTGCAAATAGACTCTGAATCAACTGACCAGCCCCACCCGGGGTATTGGCAGGATATAGAGCACTATATACCAGACCCAGAGGAGAGGTATACAGGGAGACAGACCAGACCTCTTAGACAACCAGCCTGCAGCAGTACGCACAACTGCAAGTGTCTCACACACGTGGTGGTCAGAAGTAGCAACCCAGAGGCGGGAATCCGTAACCGGAAGTTGCATCTGGGTCGGGGGAGGATCTGCCTGGAAAGCGCCTACCTCCCCTAAGCTGTGATTTTGACGGCACGGGTACGCTGGCCTCACAGTAGTAAATGCTAACTAGTGCGCTCTAGTGCCTTTACTACCCATTCCCAACGACAAACAATATAGCCCAGGCCATCTGAGTACACGCTACACGTGGCCTTCACCCGCAGCCACCTCTGGTGCATCTCCTACACCGGAGGCCTGGACTGCGTCGCACATGATTCCCCTCAAGAGGAATCGCTTACCTGCCACCTCCGTGAATCCGATCACAGCTAAGCCTCGCCGAAATCCCCAGGGCATATAGCGGTACTGGCATTTCAGCATCAGCAGAGGTAGATGAAGTCGCAGTACCTGTGTTCTATTCGGTGCTTAGTACCGCTCAACTCAGAAGTTCAAAAAAACTAAGGTAAATCATAAAAGAAAAAATAGGATGGATAGAAAAAGAATACTACCTGCGCTTACTCTTGGGGAAGTAGTATGAGCAGCGGGCACTAGGAGTAATCCCCACTCCTAATTAGCATAAGTAAAAACAATAGTTGTGCCTGCGCTTGAAAGATGGTGAGGTGGTAATGAGATAAATGAATAGAGATAACCAAGTACAAATGGTGAGTATTTTATTTATTTATAAGTTGCAGAGTTAACATGGAGTCACAGTGCTCCTTGTCTGCTAAACACTTCTGATGCAGGGTGGGAAGGGGGGAAGGGAAGGATGGAATCATGGATGCAGGATGGAACACGGAGGTGTCTAGTGCCAAAATGTTTGATCTAGTAATTGTTGTTAGAGGGGGTTGTGTGCGTATAGTACACTGGATATGATGATTGAGGGTGGGTAATTGTCCCATGGAGCATCCAAATAGATAGTGGAAAAAAAAAATGCAAAAAAATTAGGATGAAAGATAGATAAAAATGATAGATGTACTTAGTTATCTCTATTCATAAGAGAAAAAATATGAGATATGGTAAGAACTTACCTTTGTTATCTCTATTTCTACGAAGTCCATAGGGTTCCACAGGATACCTTGGGGTATAGGTGTGACGTCAGTCATCGGGCACCATAGAGTTAAGCTTTCAGCCTCCCAGGATGCACTAGGGTCCCCCTCCTATACCCCGCCCCCGAGCCAAGGCATCTCAGTTACGTACCAAGCCATAGGCCGGAGGAGGAGAAGGAAGAGAGAGAAAGAAGATCTGGATACACACAAGAATCACATTCTCACCAGAGGGAGATGGAAAAACTGGTGACCAGAGCAAAGTCCATCTGCAGCACAGGTGCGACAGGGCGGGAGTCCTGTGGAACCCTATGGACTTCGTAGAAACAGAGATAGTTCTTACCACTCTAGTCAGAGTATGCTGCTGTCTATAGTCCCACGTTCATCCAGGGGAATGGTCCCTGCACCTGGACATTTTTCAACTTCTGGTGGACAAGTGGAGTCTTCCAGAGATCGACCTCATGGCGTCCCGGCACAACAACAAGTTGCCGGTGTACGGGTCTCGCACAATGTGCCGGTGTACGGGTCTGGCGACTGAGAAACAAGTTGCCGGTGTACGGGTCTGGCGACTGAGAAAGTCCGCCTCCCAATTTAGCACTCCCGGGATGAAGACAGCTGATATGGCCGGAAGATTGCGCTCCGCCCATACCAGGATCCAGGACACCTCTACGAGAGCCGCCCGACTTCGGGTTCCTCCTTGCCGCTTTATGTAGGCCATGGTGGTAGCGTTGTCCGACTGAACCTGCACTGGGCGACCCTGGAGAACCCGATGTGCCTGCTGGAGGGCATTGAAGACTGCTCGGAGTTCCAAGATATTTATTGGAAGCTCCGCTTCTGTCGGAGTCCACCTGCCCTGGAACAATTGTGGACCCGAAACTGCTCCCCAGCCCCGAAGACTGGCGTCCGTTGTCAACAGGACCCAATTTGGTATCCAGAACGGACGTCCCTTGTTGAGATGGGTCGTCTGCAACCACCAGGCAAGGGACAGGCGAACCTCCGGGGTGAGCACTATCATCTGGGATTTTAGAGACTGAGGCAGCCCGTTCCACTTGGACAGGATCAGATGCTGCAGAGGTCTGGAGTGAAACTGGGCATATTCCACCATGTTGAACACCGTCACCATGGAGCCCAGTAACCTCATCGCCGAGTGGAGAGACATCCGGCGGCTGTGCAGATAACTGTGCACCCTCGACTGTAAAGCAGAGATCTTTTTCCCCGTCACAAAGATCTTTTGCTGTCCCGAGTCCAATAAGGCTCCGAGGTGCAGAATCGGCCGAGACGGGATTAGAGTGGACTTCTGCCAGTTTATTAACCAGCCGTGCCGTGGCAGTAGCGCAATGGTCAGGTCCAAGTGGCGCAGAAGGAGCTCCGGAGATCCTGCCACTAATAAAAGGGCGTCCAAGTAGGCAACATGCGGACTCCCTGCAGCCGCAGAGAAGCCGCCATGACCGCCATCACCTTGGTGAACAGACGCGGTGCTGTCGCTAGGCCAAAAGGCAATGCCCGAAACTGAAAGTGGTTGCTGCGGATTGCAAACCTGAGGAACTGTTGATGGTGCAAAAGAATAGGGACATGCAGGTAAGCGTCCTGTATGTCTAATGACACGTAGTCCCCAGGTTCCAGCGCCAGAATGATGGACCGTAGGGTCTCCATCCAAAACTTCGGCACCCGCAAAGGCTTGTTGAGAGCTTTGAGGTTGAGAATCGGACGATACGACCCATTGGGTTTCTGCACCAAAAAGAGATTGGAATAGAAACCCTGGCCCCTCTGGGAGAATGGAACAGGCACTATAACTCCAGCCTGGAGCATAGTGTGCAAGACCTTCCGCAGCTCCATGGTCTTGTTCCGGTCTGATGGTAGACCCGTGGTGAAAAATCGAGCCGGGGGTCTGTGCCGGAAAGAGAGGGCATACCCGTGGGAGACAACCTCGAGAACCCAAGTGTCTGTCGTGGTGACCGACCAACACCGGGCGAACTGCAGCAGGCGGCCTCCCACTTTGGGATCCCCCAAAGGGAGCCCCGGACCGTCAGGCCGCAGGCTTGTCATCTGGCTTAGGGGCCGGACGTCTGGTACTCCAGGCCTGCTTCCAGGGCTTGGCCGATTTCTTGGGACCAGCCTGTCGGGGAAAAGACTGTGGTTTGGGCCTGCCCTGGGCCCTATAAGACCGAAAGGACGATGGTCCTGAACCAGAAGGGACAGCGGCCGACGGGAGACATGCCGATTTGGCTGCCGCCAGTGTGGCTACAATCTTGTCCAGATCTGGACCGAAGAGAACTTCTCCGTTAAAGGGAAACGCCTCCAAACCCTTTTTGGAATCAGCGTCCGCCTTCCAGGATCGCAACCACAAGGTGCGACGAGCAGCCACCGCTGCTGAAGAAATTCCAGACACCAGGGTACTAATGTCTAAGGCCGCCTCGTTGATATAAGTGGCCGAATCACAGAGATTACCAATCAACTCCGCCTGCTCAGCCGGAATCGAAGGACGCCTCCAACGAATCCGCCCAGCGCTCCATAGCTCTGGCAACCAAGCAAATGGCCATAGCCAGCCGCGCTGCCCCCCCCGCAAGGGAATAAGCGGACTTCAGGCAGATCTCCACCTTGCGGTCCGTAGCATCCTTAAGGGAGGACATGGATGGCATTGGTAATGTGGCACTACGGACAAGACGTGTCATATGAGAATCCACCTGTGGAGGGGATTCCCACTTAGCAAAATAATTATCTGTGAATGGATAAGCCACCGCCAGACGCCTCTGCGGCTGGTATCGCTTGCCAGGCTGTTTCCACGCCTCCTCTAAATGGTCCACCAACTGACGCGAAAGAGGAAAGACTGTGGCGTCACCCTTCACATCCTTATAAAAAGGCATACTTGGATTTAGCCGCTGGGGAACTTCGTCCTCAATCACCAAGGCTGTGCGGAATGCCCGAATAAGTCCAGGAATATACACCTTGGACCTAGCGTCTGCGTCCTTAGTATGGAGAGGTTCCTGATCGTAAGGATCCAGAATCTCCCCATCATCAGACGTCCCTTCGTCATCCTCATAAGGAGCCGACAGACGCCACCGGCCGTTTATGTGGCCGCATCACAGACTCCCCTTGCAACACATCCAACAAGTGCTGTACAGAACTCGTCAGGGAGTTAACCCATGCCGGCTCCTGAGAAACCGGGAGAGGGGAAATAGGGAGACTGCGGGGTACCACCAATTGTCTTGGGAAACCCTGCATGGGTGACGACACCACTGATTGCTGGGACAAACCCATCTGCGTAAATGCGGGCTGCGGAGCTAACTGGCCCACTAAGGTTGTAAGCGCCTGAGCGAAACAAGCCCAGGGCGGCTCCTGTACTGGTGCTGTAACCGTAATAGGCCGCGCCAATGACAAACACTGCCGGCAGAGGCCCTCCGCGCTACCCTCCCCCTCCGCTAAAGGTACTTTACACATAGTACACTGTAGCCGGAGAGGAAAGTCACTTTCAGACATGATGGTAGAAAGTATGCGACCCCTCTCACCAATTGTTTTAAAAAGGCGAGAGACCACCCTGCAGCACCGCACCGCAAGGGCTTTAGCAGAAAGTACAGGGACAGTAATAAGGCTGACAGTCAGAAATGGAAAGTACAGGCAGCATCGCTAGCACAGTCACATACAATGCAAAGAAACTCAATTCCTGCACTAACCAACGCTGATAAATCAACTACACAGACACAGAGTCTGGTAGGACACAGCGCTGCATACACAGACCTGACCACAGCGGAGGAGAGGTATGCGGGGGGACCCAGACCACGATGCCTCCGTCCAGACTTCCAGCAGCGTTCACCATGCGTTCTTGAAGATGGCTGCTGAGGAGCAGAGAGGAGGCTGGCCTGGGGGAGGAGCGCTGCCACAGGGCCAGTCGGCGTGTTGCAGAGAGGGCTGTGTGTAGTGGGGGAGGCGCCGGCTGTGAGACAGGGAAGGCGCGCTCCCCTGGCATGCATTTAACCCCCGGGACGCCGCAGCACTACCGTTCTGCTGCGGTCCGCTGTCCCAGGGGGGTAGTGGAAGCGCAGGTTATTACCTGGCTCCACGCTGCAGCCAGTCCCCAGGGAGCCCCCTGCCTGGGGACTCTGGACCATGTAACAGCGGGGACCCACAGCGGGACCCCGCTGCTTACCATGCTGTCCCCCTTGATTCCGGCCATGATCCGGAACATCTGGGGTCACCGCTAGCTGTGACCCCAGATGCTCACCAGCATCGGATCGGTATCGGCATTCTGGTACCGGCGGGGGTGTAGGGAAGACAGCATGGACGTCAGGAGTGACTGTCCATGCTGTACTTCCAGATGTGCAGCCACAGCTGCATGTAGAAAACTTCAGGGGCTCTTCTTAGCCCCCACTCCAACAGGTGCACCCGACTCCGGCCGGGCACCAAACTAAACTGGGATGAATTGGCTCGGGGGCGGGGTATAGGAGGGGGACCCTAGTGCATCCTGGGAGGCTGAAAGCTTAACTCTATGGTGCCCGATGACTGACGTCACACCTATACCCCAAGGTATCCTGTGGATACCCTATGGACCCTGAAGTAGAAAGCCTGAAACTGCCTAGGCAGTCCCGCTGTTAAATAGAGGTGCATCTGGATACTTGCAGCACACCAAACAAAAAAAAAACCTTAATGCCGATGGCTGGAGGCGGGGTATATAGGGAGGACCAGTGAATGCTGGGAGCTTTAAAGCTGTAGCTATTTGGTGCAATGGATCTCTCCAACTACATACCCCAAGGTAGATCCTGTGGACTCTATGGACTCTGAAGAAGAAATAATCTTTAAAAGTGTAATGGTTTTGACTGAAGGTCATGAATTTTTCTACACAGTTATCCTCTTTTCAGACTGTAATAAGATTGTCAATATACCATCTGAAGTTTAATATGTTCTATTTGCAAATTCTATTCCATATACAAAACGGTCTTCCCTCTCTTCCATTAGTATATGTGCATATGATGGGGCAAATGTTATGCCCATGACAGTTCTTAGCTCTTAGATATCTTCCTGAATCTGAAATCATTACCGTATATACTCGAGTATAAGTCGACCCGAATATAAGCCGAGGTACCTACTTTTACCCCAAAAAACTGGGAAAACTTACTGACTCGAGTATAAGCCTAGTGTGGGAAATGGCAGCAGCTGGTAGTGCCCCCAGTAGTAATTCCCCCTGGTTGTGCCCCCAGTAGTAATCACTCCTGGTAGTGCCCCCAGTGGTAATCCCCCCTTTCAGTGCCTCCAGTAGTAATCCCCCCTGGTAGTACCCCCAGTAGTAATCCCCCCTTTTAGTGACCCCTGTAGTAATCCCCCACTGGTAGTGCCCCCTGTAGTAATCCTCCCTTGGTAGTTCCCCCAGTGGTAATCCCCCCTTTTAGTGCCCCCTGTAGTAATCCCCCCCTGGTAGTGCCCCCTGTAGTAATCCCCCCCTTGTAGTTCCCCCAGTGGTAATCCCCCCCTTTTAGTGCCCCCTGTAGTAATCGCCCCCTGATAATGCCCCTTGGTAGTGCCCCCTGTAGTAATCGCCCCCTGGTAGTGCCCCCTGTAGTCATCGCCCCCTGGTGTCCCCCCCTAGTAGAGAGAGACGTGAAAAGATTAAAAAAAAAAATCACTTACCTGAACTCCCGCTCCTGGTCCCGCCGCTGTCCGCTCCTCCGGCCGCTTTGCATGGGAGAGACGTCGTCATGACGACGTGTCTCCCATCACCCACTGCGGGAGCCGGAAGATGGCTCCCGCAGTGGGAGCAGCAGCAGTCGCTGAGAGTCTGACAGACTCTCAGCGGCTGCTGATTACACCAAACACGCAGCTGCCAGCTCCGGCGGCTGTGTGTTTGGCAGTGTGTAGCGCTGACCGAACTCCGTCCGGTCAGCGCTACACTTGACTCGAGTATAAGCCGAGGGGGTACTTTTTCAGCACATTTTTTGTGCTGAAAAACTCGGCTTATACTTGAGTATATACGGTATGTTGCAATATGAACTATCCAGAATAAATTCTCTACTCTTATGCTTGAAATCAGGATCTCTCAAATTTTTTTCTTAATGGTCTCGATCCCTTTGTTATGTGGGATTGACAAATATAAAGCCAGTACAGATGGAGCCAGCATCATAGTTGCCGCAATGCGCCTGCATGTGTACACGCATCGCAGCATAGCACAGCAATCGCCAGGCTACGAGCACTCACAGCCGGCGATTACTCCATTGAAGTCTTATGGTGTGCGATGCGCCCACATTGCGGCATAGATGAGCGTGGCTACATCTGCACATCAGTCGTTATCCACTAGAAATAAGGGGCCAAGTAAAATTCCAATCTCCCTCTATATGGTGATGGAATCTTTCAAATATGAAGTTTTTAACATAAGGTTGCAATAAAAAAAAAAAATCAATGAAATGTGAAAAATTGGACATAAGTGAATCTACCTCCAAAATAATCAGGCAGCCTGGGGGAGATATTTTATTTTTATTGATTTTACAAATGTGGTAAAATAGAGAGATGCATGAGTGCTAAACAGAAAGATAGTCAAATTATTCATGGCAAATAATACCTTCGATTTTAGGGCCTGATTCAGAGCCACTCGCAAAAAGCGAGCGCTCGCTTTGAATCAGGGCGGCCGCATTTTTTTTTTTGTTCGCCCTCCTGGCTGCTTGCTAAGCTGTGGGTGACCACCCACAGCTTTAGCGAGCGGCCACATGATGGTCGCGACCATCGGGCTTGCGATGACACCCTTGTGGTAGGGTCTTGTCCGTCGCAAGCCCCAGTGAGCTTCCGGTTCTAATAAGAGCTGGAAGCTCACCACTGACATCATGAGTGATGTCAGTGGGGCCGCCCCCAAATGGCAAGCATTCCTTCGGGAATGCCTCCGTTTGGGCGGCCCCCCCCCCCCCCCGACACGCCTATCAAAAGGGGTGAGCTGTCGATCAACATCCGCCCCTTTTGAATGCGATCGCTGGAGCGAGTGATTTCTCGCTCGCTCCCGGGCTCGCACGTGCGTACTGGCCGGCCATCGACCCGCTTCCGAGCGGGTCTGAATCAGGCCATTAGTTCAATAAAGGAAAATATATAATTATTTTTTAAACTAAACAGTTGGATCTTTATCAGTTTTTCTATATGTGGTGGTATCATCCAATATATTGGATGCTTCCTATAAATAAAATTGATGGTCCTGAGCAACCAACCCTCCCCCCTTTTTAAAGGTCACAATTATGCAGAAATTCATACATTTCTAAAGAGTTTGCAAACTTTCTAGCGACCACTGTTGAAGAAAAAGGTATAATTTTAAGACAAATAAAGAGCAACAAAGTGACATCACTTAGACTTTACAATTATGTTTAGTGTTTTGACCATGGGCATTTCCAGGAGCACTCACATACTCAGTTGAAGATTTGATTTCCCCAGGGTAGTTCCAAAAACTAGAAATTTTGTCTGCAGCTTAAAATATATTTGACAGATAAATAGGCACACTTGTGCATATAAACAAAAAGTGCAGGACTGCACATCTTGCAGTTATTTCTAATTTTCAACGTACAGAGCTTTACCTCCCCCTTTCCTGAGTGCACAGCATTGGGTATTATCCTAGATGATGTGCATTTACAGTAAAAAAATAAAAAGGATCATAAGCAGCGGTTATGTTTTTAGTGTTGCATCTAATGTTTGACATGACTGTACGCTTTGTGAGATATATATATATATAAATATATATATTATGCTATTTGTCTCAACTTTAGAAAGCATATGCTCACAATTAAATTACATTTCTAGCCACCAGCAACCCCAAAGCCTTCATACATTTTACATCCAAATGAAAAATAAATAGAAGGGAATCAATTGAAGCGAAACATATGTTCTTCATACTTTATTTCAGAAACATTTTAAAGACAACTGGTTAACAATTACACACATTTAATTTCCAGTTTTCTAAAATTTTTCAAAATTCCTGTGCCACTAAATAAATTATATGCTTTTTAATTTAGGCTCAAAAGGCATCAATTACCAACAATAAATTTAGGCGGAACATTTGCACTAAATTACAGCAGAAAGAACGTGTATTTCTCCAGTGCTGGATATACCCAGTTTTTCTACATACTGTAAAAAGCTTTTCTGAGCTTTAAGTCTCTCCAATAGCTGCAACTCTTACTTGGCGCCTGCCAAAACCCTTTTTGCATAACTGAAGGACAGCAACCAATGAAACTCTTGCAAGCGTCTCATTGGCTGCTGTAGGAAAGGAATTGGGGATAAAAGAATAAATTTACCTATTTGCCAAGCAAGATTAGTCATCACACTAGGGCAGGCAGGGGGCAGGACGCCTCTCAAAAAAAGGACACTAAAAAGGGTCTTGTCCTTGAGACACGCCACTTTTTGTCACTGTAGGGGGCGTGCCCAGCACTTATGAAGATGCTGGACTGCCCCCAAGCTCTGCCTGCAGAATGAATAGATGCTGTGCGTATGCGCATGGCATCTATTCACTCACCGGTGATTGTTTCACCGCCACTTTTACCCTCTCGAGACAATGCACCCGTGGGTGAGGACGGCTGTTTTAGCGAGGTGCCGCCATAAGGGCAGGGTGCATTTCAGCACT
Organism: Taudactylus pleione; assembly: GCA_031769625.1. Taxonomy (NCBI): domain Eukaryota; kingdom Metazoa; phylum Chordata; class Amphibia; order Anura; family Myobatrachidae; genus Taudactylus; species Taudactylus pleione. Next base: position 3,011,634 of record JAUIMM010000241.1, read on the forward strand.
TACAAATCGGGCAGGGTGCGGCACACTGCTAAAACAGCCTAACGGAAACACTGCAGTTTAGGTGAAGCAGCATGTGGTTTATGCTCTCTTACCTGATTGAATCAGATCTTAAGTTTTTTTTTTACCATTTAGTGTCTGTTTGCCATGTACAGGAGTATTGAAAATGCAGTTTCTGCGATGTTTTCGCTCGGATGATGTCATTTTCGCCGGTTTTACTTTTACACCGTATTCAATTTGAAAACTTATCGCCGGTGCAAAAAGTATATTGTATTCGACCCTGCGAAAAAGTATCACCAAGGAATGGGTGGCGAAAAAAAGTGCAGAATTGGGGTTTTGGGGTGCAACATTTTGGAAACCACCCTGCAACCTTCAGACAGTCCCCCAAAGGTAAACGGTTTCATTTTTTTTTTTAAAAAACCTCAGGAGACCCCCCAAAAAAGCACTTTCATTTTGGGGGCAAAAAAAAAATTGGGGGGTACAAAGTTAAAAACTAGCGAACTACAATCTAGGGGGGGTCCCCAAGTATTTTTTTCATTGTAGGTGTTTGCGGCAGGTGGATTTTTCACGTTTTTTAAAACTTCACTTTAGCAACTTTTAAATATGCTCACCCCCATTTTCAAGTACCCAAAATTTGCTGGGACTACTTATTTTCTGCAAAAAAACCTTGTAAATACTATTCTTCACCACCTTCCCAGATCCCCAAAATAGCAGCTATTGAGCCCGTTTAAAGACCCCAAAAACCATGAGCAGGGCTAATCGGGGGTATCCAGAGTGATCCCCCATGTCAGAGCATCTTTTTGGGGGTGTTAGGGTAATTTCCCCAAAAATCAGCTAAGTTTTCGCTCATTTCACATTCGCCGGGTGCCGTTTTCGACGATTTCATATTGAATACGGGTATAATCGGGGGCGCGCGCGATACTTTTTCCCTGGCAAAAGCTCCGATGTGCGGCGAAAACTTCGACACTCAGACGGCGAAGTTTACGTTTCATATTGAATACCCCTAGTAGTCTGGTAATCAGTCGATTGATAAATGAGATTGTTTCAATCTCAGCAAAGGTCTCCAAACTGCAATTGTGGTTTCATACCTTGTGTAGCTTTGCCTTTAGTCAAATCTCATGGTTTAACCACCACATAAAAACTGGCAGTTTTGTAAAACTGATTTTTAATAAAACCAAGCCTTGAAAATTTTTATTTTTTTTGTTTTTAAGGCACGTACACATTGGTGCTTTACATACATATATATTTGGCCAGGTGACCTGCAATGTTAACTGTAGGTATAACGCTGCTAAATAGGAACAATTTTACACAAACTCAAGACAAGTTACAATCCATGTCATGTTTAAATCTTCAGCAATAAATTATTGCTTTTGCCAGGGATTATGTACTTGCAGACACAATATGATCAAACACTGCACAGTAGCAGCATGAGCAGTAGATTAAATGGTTCCTAACAAAACTGAGGGCCTGATTCAGAGGCGCTCGCAAGTGGCCGTTCGGTCGTAGTCAAACGATGTTGTCCAACCACGCATGCGTCGGTGTAACAGTGCGCATGTGCGTACGTCTGATTGTGGTCATTTTTCAGTCGATCGTAGACACAGCGAACAGGAAGTGACATGTCAAATTTGATTGACAGAACTGTCCGTTTTGGGGTGGTGACGGGGGTGGAGATGGGAAAACGCAGGCGTGTCGAGGCGTTTTTTGGGCGTACATAAATTATCTTATGCGAGCGCCAAATGTGAATGGAACAAGTGATACGTCACTGTCTGATCCAATTTCCATTAAGACTGCTCGCTCAGCTTGTGGTCTGGTACAGTCTACCGCAATGACGATGGTCTCTTCGTACTTCCCTGGGCTCATCGATGGTGTACTGATTGATCAGTTGAGGCCACAAAAACAATCATCTTTTACTTGCCAAACTGCTTGTAAGGTGTTTCGCAAATAAACCTTTTTTAGTAGCTAAAAACCGAACGCAGGTGAACTACTCAGCTGCTAATTTCTGGGTCATACAATTAGCGAACAATTTTTTTTTTGTGGGCTTTTGAAATATTTGTGTTTCTTTTTTAGGGAAACAATATTGTACGCATGTTTGTTTTTTTCCTAATTTTTTTGGCCTAGAAACCAATCGTCCTTTTTTTTTGCTAAGTGTTAATTAAAACTCATCATTTTTTTTTAACCCTAGTTTTTTAAAAAAAAATGTAATGTTTCTATTTCCGTTGTATTGTTTGTAATTTTGTTTGAGGGATTACCTTTTAACCAGTTTTTGAATAAATCAACAATAGAATTTTGCAGATTTTGAACATAAATTTATTAAATGATTGTGTCAATTTTTGTAATTTTTTTTTTTTTTTCAGAAACAAAATTTATTTTAAGGTAAAAAAATATAACAAATGATTTTGGCCACACACACAAACAAAATAAGTGGCATTTGAAATAAAAAAATATAAAAAATTAAAAACAATTCACAAGAAAGGAGAGGGAAGTTTTTTGGTCATTAAGGAATATGGGGCAAACACAGAGATGGATTGTGGGGAAATTAGCCAGTGCTGTCATCGCCTTTTAGGCCGTTTGGCCGGGGGTTGGAGGGAGCCTGAACGGGTCCGGGATGTCCTTAGCTGGCCTGGCCAGAGGCAGATGTTGTGGCCTCAGGACTAGGCATAGGGCTAGGCACATTTGGAGGGATGGCTGTTGTGCCAGAGGTGGAGGGTCCTGATGTTCCGGCAGGAAGGGAGGCCGGCTCCAACATGTACTGGCAAACGAGCTGCTCCAGGGCATTTGCAATTCTCACGTTGGCGGCAGCATTTTCCTCCAGGGCGCCCGCCACCCGTAGCAGATTGGCGTCCATCCTCAGCAGAATCTCAGTGTGCTGATCCGTTTTAACATTGAGATCAGCGAGGAGGGCCACTGCCTGCAAGGGGGAATGCCCTGGACTGTCTTCCACAGGGTCCCCAGCCGGATCTACTGCTTCCTCCCCTGCAGAGCCAGAAGAAATTCTGCGGCCAAAGCTCACCTCTGGAGCAGACTCATCCGCCTGTGTCTCTGTGAGAAAAAAGAGAAAAGAGTAAAATTATAATCTAGATATTTTCCAAAACACATTTCTGAGTTGTTAACATTACATTTACCTGGGGCAACATGAGGAGCCGCAAAGTCTGGCATGTCGGTATCCATGTTCGACACGCCAAACACCTCCTCATCCTGCACACACCCCTGTGCCAGCTCCTCCAAATCCGTGAGCTCAAGTGACACAGGGGTGGGACCCCCACCTGTCCCCCCTGCATGCCTAGCCCTATCAGCAAGTTTTTGTTTAAGCTGATATTTGAAGTCGCTCCATCTGGTAAAAAAGTTGGCATTATTACTGCAGTATTTGGACCTGTAACCACTTTTTAGTCAAATGTAGTTTTTATGTACTGGCGTTTGACCTCCCGGGTTGAATGTTCAAACTCACCCACCCCATTGACAGCACTGGCTATGTCGTCCCACAGTTTCCATCTCTGGGTTGCACCCATATTCCTTGGTGCCTGTGGCAGGTTGCCGTTGCACATTTGCACCAAAACCTCCATCTCCTTCCTTGTGAATTGTGGCTGCCTTTTTTTTTGGCCCTAGTTTGCCTACTAGGCCCAGCAGCCTCTTCCATGGCATCCTCCACACCTTTTGTTAAAATGTAAAAAAAATTTTTTATGTAAAATGTTTCAAAATGTAATGTTAAACATAATCATTTTCCAATACAAAAACAAATACTTACAAGGCGCCTCTTGGCTAGTTACTTTGCTGCTCTGTACTCATTGTATACTCATCGGTCTCAATGCAGCAGACCGATTTTGGCCTTCAGTGACGTTTTTATACATGCGTCAGCATAATTCGGCCGCATCATTCATTGTGCGCTCCTATTGTCCGTCCTTAATTTGAGCGGGAAAATGTAGACTATTTATGGCTTGGTGTGATCCATTCGAGGTGGCATTTTTTGATTGATGGAGGTATATCGTTGTAGAGTGTTTTGTTGTTTGGTTGGTGGAACGTGAAAGTTTTTTTTTTGAAGGAGCGTTTTTTTTTATTACTTTCTTTGTTTAAGTTAGCATTTTTGCGTATTTTTATTTGCTATTTTTATTTATATTTTTGAGTATTTCAATAAATCCCATAAACATGTATTAATAAATTGTGGAAAAATTTTTATTTTGTTTTTTGTTGTTTAAAGTTATTTTGGCTGGAACCCAAGTGACCTTTTATAACTTTTTGATATTTGTCTGATTTGGTAAGTGTTTTTGGTTTTATTAATTAACAAATTAGATGTGTTGGTCTTAGCATATGTTTCGCTAAGTAATGTGTGCTTGTTCTGTGTAAAATCATGTCTTAACTCTAAATGTAGCGTACTATTTTGCAAACTAATGTGTGCTTGTTCTGTATAAAATCATGTCTTAACTCTAAATGTAGCGTACTATTTTGCAAACTAATGTGTGCTCCCTTCTCTAAATTCTCAAAAACTATATTTGGTTTAATTCCTAGTTTATAAAATTAATCATAAAAATATTTTCTACTTTTGAAATGTAGGTGGATTTTCACATGACACGACCCAGGCCTGTAAGAATCTTTGGTTTTCTTTGAAAAGATGAGTATATTTTTCTTAACACATTGTCTAAAATAACTACCTGGCTTAACATTTCAGGTTGATGTTGGTCGTATTATATTGGCCATGGTTCCAGAACCCGACCAACCTCAACTTCGTCCCAGGCGTAGGCCTCGTAGGCGTGCAAGGCCCCAGATATATAGAACACGTGTCACCCTTTTTGGAATGCCAGATGATGAGGTGTTAAGGCGCTACCGTCTGCCGCCAAAAATCATCATAGACACTCTCTCATTAATAGAGAGTGATTTTGAACGGCAAATTGACAGTCCTACAGCAATACCACCACTTACGCAATTAAAGTCGGTGTTACATTTTTGTGCCTCAGGATCCTTTCAAACCACCGTGGGAATAGTCGCAGGAATCTCCCAATCCTCCTTTTCAAGGATCCTGAGGGCAGCGATGGATGCACTATTTAAACACCTCCATCATTTTATTAAAATGCCATTGGATATGGGTTCCCTTAATGTGGTGAAGGATAAATTTTACCAAATCGCTGGCTTCCCACACATCATAGGGGTTGTGGATGGCACTCACATACCACTTCAACCTCCAGCAAGGCTGGAGGCAATATTTAGGAACCGCAAGCACTTTCATTCGATGAATGTAATGGTGGTATGTGATGCCTCCCTCCAGATCCTGTCCCTTAATGCTAAATTCCCAAGCAGTGCACGATTCCTTCGTCATCCGGCAATCAGGGATTTGGCACAAATTAAACAACCTACAAGCTGGTGATGCGTGGCTTCTGGGTAAGTTGACACCTTCTGTTGAAACCAATGCAAAGCTTGGTACACTATGGTCCTGATGTTGTTTTTTATATTTTCCCAGGAGACAGTGGTTACCCTTGCTCGCCCTGGCTGCTCACTCCTTATTTGGTTCCCACACCAGGACCACAAAGTCAGTAAAAGGCCGCTTCAGATGCCTCCACCGCTCTGGTGGCGACCTCATGTATTTGCCGGCTATGGTTTCAAAAATTGTGGTCCTGTGTGTGATTTTTCACAACATCGCCATAAGGAGTGGTGTCCCAATGCAGCCAGAGGATGCCTTGCCTGAGGACGGCCCCCCTGAGGTTGGTCGGAGGTCAGTATGTGGGGGGCCATACGCGATCAAATTGTTGCAAGATTTTTTAGGTAATTATTTCCACAAATTAATTTAATTGACACAATGTAGACAAATAATATTTTAATGTACACTTTTAACTTTTTTTTTTTTTAATCCCTAAAATGACCATAAAAATCCTTGCATACTACCTGATCAACACAAATGACTTTATGTGGACACATTGAATATAACTTCGGGAACAATGATTTCTTCTCCTCATTTGTGGATTCATGTTGGCATGCTACTTCTTCAAACAGTTCCTGATTTTTTATTTTTTGGGGGGGATTTTGGTGTTGCTTGGACTTTTGTGTGTGTTTTCAATGTGTGAATTTATTTTGTCAATTCACTTGGTGTTTATTATTTGTGTGCAATAAATTTATTTTTTTCGTTAACCAACCATTTCCTTCGTAAATTACAACCAAGTGTAACCTGTTCAAAAAAATGCAAACTTGCTTAATGCCTAATACTGTAATTTCTTAATTTCTAAACTTTTGTACCCTGCTTTGTTGCTAAAAACAAACACCAAAGGTATTATGGTGAATCAGTATGTTTTCAATTCTAGGCCTAAGCAGGTAGCTTTAATTTTTACATTACCCCAAAAAATAATTATTCGATTTTTGACGTTAATTCTACAAACCTATTGGTATTGTTATGTGTTTAATGTGCAAGCTTACATACTTAATTGACCTTTCTACAAACAAATTTACATTACTTAAAAACACAGGGACAAATAGTAGACTTATGTAAGGTTCAACAATCTAAGATTTACAGACAAGGAATGAGACTTAAATAAATCAAAATAAAATTTTTTTAATTTTTTTTTTGGTAATGAAAAAAACTTAGTAGCACAGGATCGCCAAAAGGTGGTCCAATGCCACCAGCATGGCAATGACATGGCCCCGGAGATCAAGCAATCCGGCAGCAATTGCCTTGTTACGCCTCTGGTCCTGTGGGGAAAAAAAAAATGTGCGGCTTACTAAAATGACACCTTCATTTAGATTTTAAAAACCCACAAAAAATTCTGACTATACAAAAAACAAACATCAGTTACAAAAACATGTCCAAAAAAAAAAAGAATGCAAAACGGGGACGAGCCACACGTCGGCGCCGTCTGACTCTCCGCTCTGCCCCTAAATCATGGAGAAAAACATTTTTAATTACAAATTTCCTATTTTGTTTTTTTTTTGCCAAAAAAACCCAAAACAAAACAGGGCTATACTGTAAACATGCACACGCAGGTATGTTCAAAATAAACAAACAGGGCTATACTGTAAACATGCACACGCAGGTATGAGAAAAAAATAAAAAAAACAAAAAAATATAAACATACACAGAAACACTTATTTTGCCCAATCTGGAGACGCAAAAGGGCCAGCAGGCGTGGGGATCTGCGCCTCAGATCCGACCACCTGCGTTCCAGCTGTCCAATATTTCGGCGATAGCCGAGGGAACGCAGGCGACGGCACTTGCGGAGATTGGTGATGGGGGCGGAAGGTTTGTAATGCGATCGTCCATCACCTCAGTGAGGATCATTAGTTTAGATTTGATTTTTTTTATCTACACAAAACAGTTTTAATATTTTAGATTAGATTTTTTTTTTTTTACACAAAACAGTTTTAATAAAGGTCCTAGAAAAAATTTGATTGGCTAATGTACTTTGTAAATTAACAGGAACCATTCTATTGGTTATTGTATGAGTCATGTGACCTACACCCTCACAAATATAATGTGAGTGATCATAGGCTTGATGCAGTGACATGCGTAAGCTAATTTAAATATAAAAATTAAACTAGTAAAATCTGCCTATAAAAAAAACGCAAAAGATTAGTAGCATTCAAACAAACTTTTAATTTAGAAAAACCATCCCCTTGGTCAAACCGTACGTATTCTGCGGAAGAAATGACACACATTAACAAGAATAAAGTTTATTGACATTGAAAAAAAAACCAGGATTGCAAACATGTGAATAACAATTAAGGTAATTAATATAGTGATTGCCATTAATCGATTCAAGTATGTTTGAAATATGAAATAGCAGGCAATCGAAAACTGACAGGGCCACTTCCGGAATTGACTTGTGCGAGCGCTCCCTGCAACCAAAGAGGAGACGGACGCTCGCTATTTTGAACGTTCGCTAGCTAGAGGAGGGGTTGGGAGAATATGGGGCAGAAGGTTAGCTACGAGCGAACATACGAGCGAGCGCTTGCATTTAAATATTTCCGCTCGTACGGCGGACGAGCGATCGGCCACATGCGTCCGGGTCTGAATCAGGCCCTGAGTTTGGTGTCTCCTCTTGCAGGAAAGTTTAGTATTTAGAAAGGCTGTGGTATATACAACATAGATACCGTTTCAAATAGGATTACACAAATTAATGGATACTGTCACATTAGCACTTTTACCAGGTAACCCTGCATGTAGCGCTTTAACATTAAGTGTGCAAGTGTGACTAAAAGTTATACTTCAACGTACTAACAACACAAAGATCGTCCATACTACTATGTTATCTTGCATCTTAAAACACATTTCCATCTATTCCAGTTCATAAAATAGTATGCATAAGCAAAGGGACGGATTCAAAACAGCATACAAGTTGGTTTTGTGGACGGATCCATTGTATTTATTTTTCGCACTGCACATGCTATTAAGCCGAATGTATGCACTTTAGTCGCATCTTAACTTGCGGATGGATGGGCGTAACATGTGGGCTAATTTTAGTTAGGGCATGCAGAAGGAACTGCACATCTGCAGAAATCCATCTGATTATAGAATGATCTCTTGCACAAGGTATAGGGATGCTGCAAATGTGCACAGACAGTGATGGCGCTACTTAGCCAAGTGAATGTATAGGGGTGGTGCAGTCACACAGATGCATTCAATTCGGCATATGAGCATTTAGTTCCAGGGGTACAGTACAAGTGCAGACTACTTGCTGGAACTTTGACTGAGTCCCAAGTAATTTAACCCACAACAACTCTTTTAAATGATTTCTACAATCAAAAGTCTAGAATAACAACCATACAATAAATAAGCAGTCACACTCTATGCAGTCTGTTCTGTCCCACCCAGATGCATCTGTACAGTAAAGCAAATGATTTGTATTTATCATTCTTTAACTGGGGAACGCTCATACTATATATGCGGATGATATGCATATTAGAACAGTATATTAAATGTAAACAAGGATGGTGACTAGGGCCAAGAGACAAAGGTATAAGAATCATAGGAAAAAATGCCCAGAGAATCCACATGTAGAGTGCACTTTGCCTTTTTATCATTGAAAAGCTTTCTAGATAAAAGGTCTAAATACCTGAACACTTCTTAGTCCTGCAGCTTACAGCACTGTGGCCTAAGATTAGGCCAAGATGACAGACAATGGTCTCTTAACTCAATAAGAAATCTGTCTGCTCCTGTCGAGCTCCCTGTCGCTGCAACAACCTGTTTTAACAAAATGAAGCCTTTAAAAGGAGTCAAAGACCTCAATTATATATGATGAATACAATACCTACTTATTTGAAAGGTGACTCAATTTATTACTTCCTGGTAAACTATTTAATAAATAAATATATACATAAGGGTAATTCCACTCAAGTTACTTGAATAATTCCTAAAACTTAAAAACATTACTTGTGCCCTAAATCAGCAGCTAGACCATTACTTCTCAACATACAAACATGGAAACAAACTGTGGTCTGCAACAACTGTTTACATAGCTGCATAGTCTTTCAACTGTAATTCCCTCTACATTTTCCTTCAAGGATAAAAACTGAATGTACTTGTAAAGGTTTTACTTGGGCTTTTTCTGGCTAGTGGGGGATATTGTTTTCTCTGCAAATTACTTCATATTTACACCCAATTCCGGATTTCCCCTGGCGGAGATAAGGAATCAAGCGGGACATCCTTTGCACATTACGTGGAGACGTGTAGCAGATAGACTCGGAGAGAGAAACACTCAACTAATGAGTGGACCTGGCAAATAATTACAAAATAGGCCATTTGGTTGTTTTTATACATGTAACTAAATAATGATAATTATATTAAAACTACTCACTCATATTATGCAACCAAAGTAGTAACTGGGTGAACTCATACTTTCCAAGTGGGAAAAAATGGAATTTACACTAAATGGTCAGTACTTACATCACATTAGAATAATAACTATTAGTCAGAAATCCAATTATTGATTTCTGAAGGAAAAGATACCACTCTGACAACAGTTTTGTACATTAAAACAAAATCATTGTTATTCTTTCATTTATCCACATTACAAATTAAAAAAAAAAAAAATGCACAATTACCAATTAGAAGTTGGAAAATTTCAAGTGGCAAAATGATTGTAATATCCACAATACTTGGATATGAAAAAAAAATTTGGCAGGATTATGCTTACTCACCACGTTATTTATTCATTGTTAAAGAAACTACAAATCTATTTAAACATTGTGACCATTAACTATCATTAGCACATTCCCCCAGGCATCATTTATAGACTGGAATCTATGGTGTTCTTACCAGAGTTCTGATGAAATTCCAGAGCTAGAAAATATGGCAAATGGCAGGGAGAAATTAGACATGACCAAATCTACTGAAACCACATGTATAATGAAGTCATGAACCCTAACCCGGCCACATTGCTGAACAATGGGCCCGATTTAGATATGTGCATAAAGCCAATGGTGATCCAAAGCATCGTCTACAGACGCTGCACTTGGACCGCAGATACATGCAGGAGGTGTCTATTTCCTATAGACACTTCCTGCTGCATTAGTATATTAGTTGGATGGTATAGTACAGGCTCTTCCTTGCAGCTGTGCAATACCGTCCACATCAGAATCAGGCCAACTGTCGGATCATGCGCTACAATTAGATTAACATCACACATGTGTCAACCGAATCACACGTGTCAACCGAATCCTTTCACAACTTTCTAAAAGTATTAACCAGGGCTCAATTAGCTGATATCAATTATTTCTCCAACATCAATTAGCTGTGGAAAAGGACTTTGCATAAAACCGTGCCACCTCAAGCTTTCAACATCTGCCTTAATGTACATACTACAGTAAATAGTTTTTGTACTGATAAATCAATATTTCAAGTTAGTGGGTACAAACAGAGCTCATCCTCCTAATTGCATTTAATATTGCAGAAAAAGTTATCCCATGAGAGCCAGGATACGACAGTCACTTGCACTGGAACATGAATACAACTAGAACATAGCCAAATAACTTCTCTGGCACATGATACATGCTTACCAAACTTCCTGTGACATGATAGTTATCTGAGACATGAGTTATGGAAATTACGGTAATCTAAATATACAGAAAAAAATATTTTTTGGGGAAAAGGAACGGACATTCACTGGTCACTTTAATATAGACCAACATTGTTGCTCTTCTATATGAAAGATGTATATAGGCACAAGTGTGTTACACAGTAATTTTTGCTTAAATGCTGCAGGTAGCTTTAACATAGATAATTAAGGGGTATAATAACCCCATAAAAGCATTAACAGCCGGTAATGTCCTGCTCGGAGTTCCACTGAGAGCAGGCTGTGTACTTCTTGCGGTTCTACTTGCAAGAATAGAAGGGTTCTTCATGCCTTGTGCGGGCTTTGCAGCCCAGTTTTACAGTAAATGCCCAATTGTTACTGTCATGTCTGCCTGACGAGAGATAAGGCGAGAACATGAAGATGCAGACCTGCCAGGTACTAAATGGAGGAGAGTGCCTAGCAAGTGTCCATGTGTCTCTGAAATACCAGCCAATCAGCTTTGAGAGCTGAATCCAATATTAGTTGTTTAGCATATAATATGAATTCTACTTATACCCAAGTTTCAAAACAGTGGAGTGACAACCAGGTTTATAGAGAAAGATTCTTCTCAGTGCTCAGATGTTCTTTTTTTCAGTGTGTATCAGATGTAAAAGGAATAAGAAAGCCAGAAATATGTAAAAAGATCTTCATTTCTTCATATATAGTTACGCATCACAATGAGTGTACTGCACATTAAGAGTATCTGGCTTGGGCTTCCTAAAAGAAAAAACAAAAAAACAAAACAGCAAAAGCCATTAGAAAATTTTTATAGAGAGAGAGATAAATTTTGTATATATATATATATATATATATATATATATATACATATATACACATATATATATATATATATATATATATATATATATACACACACACACACAGAAAACTGTTATGAGTAATGGTGCAAAGACCAAAGGACGGTTTACAATATCTAGAATTGGAGCCCACAGACCAAGTTAAAGACATATGCTAGTTCAGGAGTAGGTAGCTCATGTTCTCAAGAATCAAAATCAGATGACTGCACAGGAAGTAGGATTTATCATTATTTGTCCATTATTTCAAAGTTTTAAAAAGGGTATTTACTGTATTCCTGAGCAGAGCAATTGATATAATATTTTAACAATTTAAGTATATATATATAAATCTTTGAGGACTTAAGTTATCAACACCTGCATTAGACAAGACATACAGTGCTTGAACAAGTTACAGTATCAAGTCCTGCATTAGACAAAACAGACATTGCTTGAACAAACAGCAAAAATCATTTACTAACAGCTTTTATAATCAAGTAGCATACTTTAGAGGCACGTATTTGGGAACCAAAAGTCACATTTTCCGTATAGAACGTATAATTATATACAATAATGGATTAACTTAGTTTATTCAATATTATGGGAGCCAAACCTAAATAGAATCAATGCCATTTTTTTCTCCCCTTTTTTAGAAAGAATCACAGTACAACAGGAAAGATAAGCCAGTATTTTCCCAAACTTGGTCCTCCCTAGCGTCCAGGTTTTAAGGAAATCCATGCTTGAACACAGATGTCTTAATTAGTATCTCATTCATTTTCATCTAATTATCTCAGCTGAAGCATGGATATTCTTAAAGGTCATATAGGCGGTTTGGTCCTCGTAAATCAACGCTGTATGCGAGGACCCCTCAAAAAGAGAAAATTGTCAGAAGGAAGAGAAGGGACATGAAAAATGACTTGCAGACATTAACGAGAGATTGTTGCAATTTAGATCAGCTCTGCGCCATGCCTCCCACAATCTCTTATCACAATCCTCTTCTCACACAGTTAAAACCGTTAAAAATGAATGAAGGCTTGGGAAATTATAAGGAGTTTCCGAAGAACTTCATGACTGGTTTATGCATTTCTTTTTAAATAGTTATAGTTCAGAGAAAAGGAGAGTTATGGTAAAACCTTTGTTAACTCTCTTTCTTCGATGTCCATAAGGTCCACAGGGAGACAATGGGGGTATAGGTGGGACCGTGGAGGACCGGACACCAACAGCAAAGCTTTTCAGTCCCAGGATGCTCCGGTCCTTCCCACAGCTTGAGGGCAACTCAGTTTTGTTAACAAGCCTAAGGCAGGAGCAGGAGAGGAGAGATGGAAAACTAGCACACTGAAGAAACACACTCGCACACAGAGAAGGAAACAAATGACCAAGAGAAGCTAGGGGCGTCAGGGCGGGTGCCCTGTGGACCCTATGGACTTCGAAGGTAGGGAGTTAACAAAAGGTAAGTTTTATCATAATGCTCCTTTTCTTCTTCAGGGTCCATAGGGTTCCACAGGGAGACAATGATGATGTCCCAAAGCAGATGTTCAAGGGTGGTAACGTTCCTGAGCGGATAGCAGAACCCTACGCCCGAAGGAAGCAACCTGAGAGGCAAATGTATCAAGGGCATAAAACCTAAGAAAGGTGTGGATAGACGACCAAGGTGGCCGACCCGGAAATAGCTGTTCAGCCACGCCGGGCTGCCCACAAAGGATACACAGAGCGAGCAGAATGAGCAGATACTGTAGACGGCACAGGAAGGCCAGACTGCGTGTTAGCCTGTGAGATAGTCATGCAAATCCAACAACAAAGTAGACATAATTTTATCTAATTCTGGCCCAAATAGGATATCTCCAGAATAATGAAGGGACTCCAGAGCCCTTTTTGAACCGGAGTCTGCTTTTCAGGAACGGAGCCGAACAATACGGCGAGCCACTACCGAAGTGGCAGATATCCTGGAGGACAGGAGAGCCGTATCCATAGCTGCTTCTCCCAAGTAGGAGGCTGCATCTCTAATGTGAGATACGTAGGATAGTTGTTCACTTGAAGCATCAGTGGGGAATGTCTCTTCTAGGGCCTCTGCCCAACTCTCAATGGCTTTTGGCACCCAGGCCGTAGCCCTAGCAAGACAAGTATTAGCTTCTGTAAGACAGTATATGGATTTGCGACATGTTTCAATACGCCTAGCTGTAGTCTCCGTCAAGGAGGTTGCAGTATCAACGGGTAAGGTGGCATTCTTAACCAGACATGTCACATGAGAAGTAGCTGGAAGAGGGTAAAAGAAACTGAAACGTTTTGGAATTTGAAACCTTTTACCGGGCATATTCCATGCTACACTCATGTGATCAGATAGCTGATACGAATGAGGGAACACGGGTAAAACTACGTTTTGTCGTTTAAAAAGTGGTTGGTTTTTTTCTTAGGCGCGGGTTCTTCCTCTTCTAATAGATTTTACAGCTCTCACAAGAGCAGGTATATTTAATTTAGAGGATGGCTCCTCATCTCCTGAGACAGAGTCAGAGTGAGAGTGGTCTGTGTCTCCTGCTTCCCCAGATGATATATCAGAATCAGATAACTGGGTGGACTGGAAAGATAACAGCACGTTTAGTAGGTAAAGGCTTTTCCTTTTGCAGCATTTGTAATATGGCACACTGTAGTGTGCAACCACGCCATATAGTATGTGACAGCCCTCACAAATATATAGGAGATGTGAGGTACAATGAACCCCTTATACCTTAGTATGTCAGGGTAAATTAGAATAAAGGTAAAGGTATAAGCTGACAGAATAGAAAGTAGAGATCAGCGCTAGTACAAGTCACATACAAACGCAGAAAAAAAAAAAAACACCATACATCTGCAATTGGCACTACTATCAACTACACAGATCGCAGTGGCTGGTAGGATATAGTGCTGTATAACCTAGCCCGTGGGAGAGGTATACAGGGAGACCTGTTAAGTAGAAAATGGCTGCCGCACGTCTCTGAGGGAGCAGAGGGTGAGGGAGGAGCAGCTCAAGGAATGGTTAGACTGCAGTGAAATGGTGCCCTGAGCTGGGGGAGGGGCTGCAGGGAGAGCGCCTTTTCCCTGTGCTGACGTTAACCACCGGGTCCCCTGGCTTCTAAATATGCCTTTGCGCCAGTATATTAATGCTCCGGTGGTCTAGTGGAGTCGTGGGTGCACCAGTGTCCACATCAGTGCCTCCGGACCGTCTCCTGAGACTGAAGGCTAGATGCGTAAAGACATGGGCCCCCGGCAAGCAGTCTGGGGAGCTTGCTAGCTAGTTCTGCCACGAGCCCTGCTGGTAGTACAGAGCTGGAGCTTGGTGTCACAACGCAGCGGAGGGGTGATGGAGCAGCAGCGCAGATGTCCAAGGGACAGTCCTTTGCTGCTGCTCATTTTAAAACACTAGAAATAAAAAATAAATCATAAAAATAAGCTTGGGCTGCTTGAAGCAGCCCCACTGTTAAAAATGGTGACTCAGCTCCTGCCAGACACCAACTAAACTGAATTGCCCTCAGGCTGTGAGCGTGGTAAAGGGGAAAGGACCGGGGCATCCTGGGATTGAAAAGCTTTGCTGTTGGTGTCCGGTCTCCGTGGTCCCACCTACAGTACACCCCCATTGTCTCCCTGTGGAGCCCTACGGACCCTGAAGAAGAAATAGATTTAGACATGGACAGTACAGAAAATAAAGAAGGGTTGTTAGGAAAAAAAAGTACAACAATAGAGTTGAACAGCAACAAGTCAACCATTACATTCACCAGAGACCACAAATAAGTAGAACCTTATGGACCCTTAGGACTGGGGAGGATCATTTAAGCTAAAGGATCGGTGAGGTCAGAGTTATTAGCAATCTTGACTAATGTAAAGTGCCCGCCCTGAGCTCAATATATTTAATTTCAGGGTAACCACTTAAAAGGGGAGGATGCAAAGGTAAAATAAGGGACCCCTGTAGTCTCCTATTAAAGCTGAATTGGATTGTGATTATGATATTGAACGTCTAGTCACAAACGAATGTGTCAAACCGCTTCATGAAACTGCACTAATTAATTTGATATGCAACACTATGCTTCGAAAAGAAAAAAATACTTATTAGAATTTGTATAACAAAGCATATTACATAGCGCCTTCCATAGAATAATGAGTCATTCACATTTATTCAAAACACAAATTAAATCACCAAAAATTAAAAGGCAACTCTGGTTACTACATTAATCTTCTGCACATAATCAATAAATCTCAGTGTCTCAAGTGTCCTATGCTGTTCGCAATTGCGTACGGTATTACTAACACTTGAGAAGGGGTTTCGAGGTGGACTGGGAGGTGGCCTAAAGTGATCGCAAAAAGGGGACGTTTCATGGACATGTTATGAGACTGTCAGAGGCCATGCTTAGTTGGCTTATAGGAGAGACGCTATAGAAGACCCTAGGCTACCGCAAATGTTGATGGTGCAACCGCTGTTGCGTTGATCTTGATGTGTTTACAAACTACACTGCAAATGCACAGAACACAGAGCCTGAAAGAGGGCATCTCATCGCTCGAAGGCGGAGATTATCATTTGCATATTCCCGCAACCGCTAATACCAGAGCGGCTGCGAGTGCAGGTGCATTACCAACCTTCTCTGAATCAGGTCCGCAGTACTTTACTCTGCACAGCAATCTTCTCAGCCCTAAACTTCATACTTGATAAAGAAGACTGTTAACTCAGACAGCGTAGCAGTGTTCTCCACAGAAAATGTTTCCAGCCAGGTGGCATCAAAAAGTAGGCGGGTGGGGGCCTTTGCAATAATAAAATTTTTTATAGTCTGACCTTAGAATGATTTAAACTTGAAATATAATTTTATATATAAATTTTCCTCTTCTTCTTTGAGGCCCAGTCGTTTGCAGCTTTTTCATAATCAAAGTGGTCCCTCTAGTGACATCAGAATCACGTTTTTTAGTGCTGGCACCACAGAAATTATTTTTTATACAGCTCCCAGATACAGAGTCCCCCAAATGTAGTTAATAGACCGGCAGAATAAATGCTGCCGGTCAATATCCCGACACCAGAAGACCGGCAAGGGACAGACGCCTATTTTCATCCTGACGCCGAAGTGCCGAATGACGCCGGACCGATCGAGGAGAGTCTGGCCGTCCCTAGCACTTAGCCGCAGAGAGGGCTAAGAGCTAAACTTCGGAACATACTTAACTCTGCTGGAGAAGTGGTGGGAACACTAGGTCATTAATGCATATCTGGTGGAATTATCTCTTAACAGCTCAGTTCTGGTTTACGGTTTTTAATCCACCAAATAACACAAATTTGGCTACCTGTATATCCATTACATTGCCTGGGCAGCACAGACAGTGTAATGGTTAGCATTACTACCTCACAGCACTGAGGTCGTGGGTTCAGTTCCCATTACGGCTCTGTGTGGAGTTTGTATATTTTCCCTGTGATTGTGTGAGTTTGCTCCGGGTACTCCCGCTTCCTCCCACACTCCAAAAATATACTGGTAGGAACTTGACATTTACATATCTCATGTACTCGCGAATATTTGTACCATAGTATGTGTTTAACTACCTCACTGCCAGTAGTCATCCATACTTTATATTAGAGTTAATAATTATAGTATATAGAGTTAAATATATTATAGCACTTTAACTTCACTGTACTACCCAGAATATTTTAACAGCTGTGTGGCATTAAGAAGTACCCGGGTGGGGCAGTGTAATCTCTCTGGACACAGATATAAATGAAAAGACTATAGGAGATATTGCACACTTGCTGACTGGACACAGATAAAGTATAATTGTGTCCAGCAGTGCACACTGAGACACAATGCACGTCTTTACCCTCCATCTACCCTCTCTGTAACGTTCCTGCTGTCCAATCTGCGGCCTTCCTCTTAAAGACAGGGGAGGGATCTGTTACCGTACTTGTCACAGTAACATAAGCGCAGTGCGACTCTTGATTTTTTTCTGGTAGACAACTGAAGCAGGATAGTGACAGGTGACATACTGTATAGAAAAAGCCAGGTGAAGCGTCTGTGAGGAGAATATGGACTCTTCTTAAAAGCAACACATAAATGCAAATTAATAAGCTACAATGGAAAGCATATTCTAAAAAACTGAACATAAGAAGTGCTGATTTTCCAGATATTTAAGAAAATGCTAAGAAAAAGGATAAAGATAGATACATTTATATGTAATAGTGGACTCACCCGCTTTTTTTACATTTTTTACAATACCAGATCAGTATTCCACCACAGCATACAGCAGCAATTGCAAGGATTATTCCTTAAATGTAACAAATAAAATATTGAATTTTAAACAAAGGAGCTTATTAATAATTTAGTACAATTTACAGGATCATCTTTGATATTACTTTCCTTTACTAAATAAAGAGGTGAATACCTGGAGCAATGAGGTAACAGATAGTGGTAATTTTTATACAGAATTTAGTATTTTATAGGTAGAATCTTCCGAATTGCAGACTAGTCAATAAACAGTACCTCAAACACTAATGGTGAGCATACACGGTCAGATTTCTTTATCAGATATGAACAACAACGATTGTAAAAATCGTTCAATCGTTCATATCTTTGACATGTACTGCATGCATCGACGAACGATGCGCATTCCTGCATGTCAGATAACGATCTCTGACATCTGATGTGTTTGCAGTCAGAATTTGACATTTCATTCATTTTAATGCTATCAGAAATCGCTCATCGTTGATTAAATCGTTCAAATCATTGTAAAATTCGTTAATTCGTTCATGAATTCTGACCGTGTGTATGCACCATAAGATACTAAGAGTAAGAGCTCATACCTGTATATAGAGACTAGATGGAGTACAGTTTGTGGACAGCTCAAGACACATTTTAAAACTTACACTGCTCGAGTGCCTTTAATTTATATCTCCTTTCTTACACAGCAATACGATGCTGGAAAATATATTGTATATTATAGATCTGATTACAATCCCTTAATTTTAATGACACACACAATCTACAACACTGTGATTCACATTGCTATTCCTATGGTGCATACTGTCAAAGCTGAATAATTGAGTAAGACAAGTTCAGTTTAAAATTCAATCACAGCGACGCCATCTTGCGACTGGCCGCAAGACTCCATTTTAGAAATGCGATCGCAAGACGCCATTTTGTGAATGGCCGCCTAAGCGCCATTTTAGATAAACTCACATTTTAGTACATGTGGTGATAATACCATTAGCATCATGCGAAGGCATCTGTGACCATTATCATATGAAGCAAGTGGCCAGGTGACAACTGGCTTGGGTAGATAAGTTTCCTGGGAACCAATGATATCAGCAGGAAATTTCCCTTTGTCCTGCTTTAGTCTGGGGGGAATAAATACATGTGCCCATATACTGGTTTAGGAGTCCATGCTGAAGGTTGTATGAACGGAGGGTCTCTAGTCTGAGGTCTATCTCTGGGTCCAGAGGCGCAGCGTATGTATACTGTTACTTGGGGTCTGTATAATTTCCTTTTGCGCCTAAAGTATGTCTCTCTCTTTGTCTCTCTCTCTCTCATTGTATTTATTTGCGCTTATTGTAAACAGATCATAGCGTGTAACTGACTGTACTTTTACCTGAATAATACTTGTGCGTTGGAACAACAGATTCCACTTCTGTCTTTATTTACGGTCAGACTGCGTACGCAAATTAGCGTTATTCTTAGAGGTTTATAGGAAGGATTTAAGAAGGTATAGGCAGGGGTATATAGAGGTTCATTTCTAATATTGTTAATTGGGGGCTCGTGAAGAAGTCACTTACCTGCTCACACGGTACATACGGTCATCGATATTTCAGCAAAGGGTGGAGTGGCCACATGCAGGGTTTGCCTGCAACCGCTTTGTGCTGAAAGATCGCTATCCGTCTCCATGTGAATTAAGGAAGCTGACTAGAATCCAGGGACAAGAGAGGAAAAAGTTTGTTTTCCTCTGTTGATAGAACCTTGTGTTTAGAGGGGTGCCGCAGTATTGCGTACGTGGCTAAAACGCATTTTTGCGTACGCAGTTAAAAAGTCATTATACGGTTGTGTGGTAGTCGCATAATTGTGTATGCGGCTGTTCGCACAATAGCGTATACGCACTTCCGGTTCTGCTACCACGTGTTTGAACAAAGCCATTGAGGTTTAAATTTTTTTTTTCTATTACCAATATCTGGGTTAAACGTGTATTTTTCTGCGCAGGAAAAAGTGTGTAACAGTGAGTGTATTGTTGGTAGGGGTAATTTATTCCCTAAAGTTAAGGGTATCATATGATCCTTAAGGGCTAGGTGCAAGGGTTAGCCTAGTCGCTCAGTAAGCAGCTTACCGTTCTAAACACAGTAGCAGGTGTACATGTTGTCTTTGTTGTATAGAGGTGCGTGAGAGTGGCCGACATATAAACTCTCATAGGTCTGGAAGTTACCTTACTAAAGCTTATCCAGGTGTGGAAGTGGCCTGCTTCAAATCTTATCCAGGTGTGGAAGTTGCCTTACTAAATCTTATCCAGGTGTGTGGGCGCCGCCGACTTAAATCGTCCACAGGTAAGTGAAAGTATCTTGATTGTCTTTCACCGGTTTAAATTTTTATTAAAAAGCGTAGGAGTTGTCTCAGAATGGGAGCCACGCAAACAGTAGAGATGTTAAGCAATGATGTGCTGCTAATGGAGGCGCCGATCGGATCGGCCCGTCGTATCATGCATACCAAGTACGGTACTTATGCAATAAGGTATTGTGATATATGGTTTGATATGACGAGGAAGAGTGTTAGACCGTTTCCCAGAATTGGTAGTTTTGACAAAACTGTGTTAGATAATGTCCAGGATCACATCAGTATGGTGCGATACCGAGAGAAAAAGATTAAGTATTTTGAATGTTTAAAACTATGGCAGCATGAAGGGGATGCTTGGCTTAAAAATGTGCAAACGATGCAAACTAGCGTTGCGAACACATTGCCAGAAAATACATCCATGACGCTGAATTGCAATACGGACGAGCCGCAAATTGGCGCGCACGTGCGGGAGGTACCGTCGTGGAGAGTATTTCCAGCAGTTCACGCTCACCTCCCCCACCTTATGTGGACGGAGGTGCAAGTACAGTTACCAAAAATACCAACAAAAATGTAACAAGTAATTTGTACCCCCTCTTAAGTAACCATAAAGAAAATGTTTATGACGTAGATGATGAGCCCATTGTAATGTCTGCCATTTCCCATGCTGTGCAAATGATAGATGCTGCATCACCACAATCACGGGTGGTGCCGCCATCTCCATCGGTAACAGCAAGGGAAGTGTTAATACACTCTGCACCCATTGAGGAAGTTGTTAATACCATACGTAGCAGCAGCAGATTAAACCCCCAGCCAGGTAACCAGGTCAGATGTAGCAACGCTGCCGGTCTGCATCCCATTCGGACAATAACTGTTCCGAATGGAAATGCGGATGCAAACGGTGTAGTGCCCACTAGGGAAGTAGTAATGCATTGTCCATGGAAAAGGGCAGAACTAAATTCCATCAAATGATTTCCCTGATCCAAAAAAGGAATTAGCCAAATCTCAAAGATGTTTTAGAAATTTGGGTAGTTCTCATGAGCCCACTAATAAAGATTGGCGTGTAGTGTTAAGGGCCTGTCTACCACGCAATACCGACGTGACAAAATTTATCACGGATTGTGTATTGGATGGCGACGTTCCCTCAACAGACTAAGTAAACCAAGGTAACATTTCCCGCATTGTGACTCAATTGGGTATATATTTTCCGGTAGTAGTTAACTGGAACAAAATCTTCACAATCAAACAAAAGGAGAGTGAAACTGCAGAAGAATATTGCGACCGGGCTCTGCAGGCTATCACCCAGTACACTGGGATAGAAGATATTAAAGATAGCATTCACCACAGGGGAATGATAGTCATGATATTAATGGACGGTTTAAAAGAGAATTTAAAAACTCGGGTTCAGACCTCACAGCCTGGCTGGAGGGGACTTACAATAGATAACCTCATAGAGTCTGCCATAGAACATGACAAGAACATCTCAAAAAAGAGGGAGACCCAGAGCGAAAAATTAATGGCTGTCAGTATACAAGCTCTGGAGGGAAGGACGGTAACACCACAGCCAACAGACACGCTTGCACTTGCACACACACTCATGTCAGAACAAGTTGCTCTCACTAACCCCACTCAACAACAAACATAACTCTATCCTACTAACCCAATGCAACCACAGGTCCCAGGATATCCACCTACTTCTTATCCCCCACAATACCCTTACCCTCCCTATCCTTACCCATAACCACCACCATAACCCTCTGCTCAAACTCCACAACAACACATGCTTTCACCTGAATCACGGACATGTTTTAATTGCAAACAAACAGGACACTTAAGTAGAAACTGCACAGTAAAGAGAGTATGGACCCCACACCAAGGGAAACCTGGATATCCCCATAAGGGATATGCACAGAGATCAGCAAATATTCAGCAAGCACCAGCTCCAATTGTAGCCGTAAATGCTTTATTGGAGAATGGTAGCCAACGATAGGGGTCAGGTCATACCTGTAGTCTACAGATAGTCGGGTTAACGGGAAGTACTAGGGAAGAACCGGTCTTGATGGTTGATGTAGCTGGTACTGAATATCCTTTTCTTGTAGACACAGGGACGACCAAGTCAGTGATGAAATCTCCCGTTAATTTACAGGTGACCAACGAGACAATACCAACAATGGGTGTGACAGGTAGAGTGGAACGTTATCCTTTAACAAAGTCCGCAGAGGTTAGTATTGGGCCGTTGCATACCAGACATTCTTTTCTCCTGGCTGCCGCGGCTCCTACTAACCTGCTGGGCAGAGACTTGTTATGTAAAATGGGATGTGTCATATATTGAACCCCTGATGGTGTATATTTAGATATCCCAGAGAGAATGGTATACGAGGTGCGGGATATGTTAGACACTCCTCAAAGGATAATGTATCACTCTATCGTTTTAAAAGAAAATCCATCACAGTAGATGAAATGTTGTCCCAAATTCCAGATTCCCTTTGGACAAAAGATGGACAGGACACTGGATTAATGGCAAACGTAAGCCCGGTAATGGTAAACTTAAAAAGCGGTAGGCAAGCTCCAAAAATTCCCCAGTACCCACTAAAACAGGAAGAAGAACTAGGGGTGTTTCCAATAATCGAGCGAACAGGGAATTTTAGTTCGTACAGCTAGTGTAGCCAACAGTCCCATCTTTCCAGTAAAGAAGAGTGGTGGGAGGGGTTATAGGCTGGCGCAAGACCTTAGAGATGTTAATAAGGTAGTAGAGAGCCAATTCCCTGTAGTGCCGAATCCAGCTGTCATCCTGATGCAGATCCCACCAAATGCAACCCATTTCACTGTCATTGACCTCTGTTCTGCTATCTTCTCTGTGCCTCTCCATCCTGACTGTCAGTACCGATTCGCATTCACATACAGAGGTGTGCAATATACATGGACACGATTGCCCCAAGGTTTCATAGACAGCCCCAGTATTTTCTCCCAGGCATTGCATGACTGTTTACAAGCTTTTCAACCTGCCAATGGATCAGTTCTAATTCAATATGTGGACGATTTATTGCTATGTTCTGACTCATTTATGTCATGTGTGAATGATACTAAACTTTTGTTACTTCATCTCTCGCATACAGGACACAAAGTGGCTAAGGACAAGTTACAGCCGTGCCAGCCCAGAGTAAAATATTTGGGACACTGCCTAACCCAGGGGTTACAACATCTCACAAATGATAGAATCCAGGCCATACAAAACATGACACTGCCGCAGAATCAACAGCAAATTCGTACCTTCTTGGGAATGTGTGGATATTGCCGAATGTGGATCCCAGGTTTTTCTATTTTGGCCTTGCCTTTACAGGAACTAGTCTCTTCCTCAAAGCCCGATCGCGTCACACACACTGAGGAATCAGAACAGGCTTTTCTTAATCTTAAGGATAGCCTGACAAAAGCTCCTGCATTGGGAATACCCGATTATGAAAAACCTTTTGATTTATATTGTACGGAAGCCGATGGTTGTGCTGCAGGTGTCCTTACACAAAAACATGGTGATGCCAGTAGGCCCGTAGCATACTACAGTGCGCAATTGAACACGGTAGCAAGATCACTCCCCACCTGTTTGAGAAGTGTAGCAGCTACCGCTTTATTGGTGAGTAAAAGTGAGGACATAGTATTGGGCCATGATATGATTGTCTACACTCCCCATGCTGTATCTGCTCTGTTGAACTCAGCTCAAACCAGACACGTCTCCTCGGCTAGGTTCACCAAATGGGAACTAGCCCTAATCGCTCCTGCAAATATTACTGTTAAACGTTGCAGTACGCTGAATCCAGCAACATACCTACCATATGTACAACATGATGTACAAAGGGTGGAAGGAGAAGAGTTGCTGGCGGGAGGTGAGTTCAGCAGACATGATGACACTCACGATTGTATGACATATCTGAATCAGACCTTTACTGCTAGACCTGACGTACATGACACATCTTTAGAGAATGTGGATGTGACTTTCTATACGGATGGGAGTTGTCATAGACAAACAGACACAGGTGAATTATGTACAGGTTATGCTGTTGTAAATGACACAGACATCATGGAAGCTAAACCTCTCGGTCCTCCTCACTCAGCCCAGGTGGCAGAGTTAGTAGCACTGACTAGAGCATGTGAACTGGCAGCAGGCAAATCTGCTAACATTTACACTGACTCGAGGTACGCGTTCGGGGTGGTGCGCGATTTTGGGGCTCTATGGCGTCTGAGAAATTTTATGACAGCAGCAGGCACACCAGTTGCACACTCCCGACACATAAAACATCTCTTAGAAGCAATCCAACTGCCCAAGGCAGTGGCAGTAATTAAATGCAAAGCCCACACATGTGAGGATGACCCGGTGTCACTGGGCAACAACAGAGCTGATGAAGCTGCAAAACGGGCAGCAGGGTTAAAAATGTCTTCCCCGATTGAAACAATTATGTAATTCCAAACCACTGATATGCTGAAATTAATTGAGATGCAAAATTTGTGTTCAATTCAGGAAGGCAAGAGTCCTCTGGGCTCTGGAGGGACGGACATGGTAAGCCAGTAGCCCCCAAGGCATATTACCCCAGCCTGGCTGAGGCAGCACACGGTCTGACT
Organism: Taudactylus pleione; assembly: GCA_031769625.1. Taxonomy (NCBI): domain Eukaryota; kingdom Metazoa; phylum Chordata; class Amphibia; order Anura; family Myobatrachidae; genus Taudactylus; species Taudactylus pleione. The sequence goes on from JAUIMM010000241.1 coordinate 3,036,585, forward strand.
CACCTGGGCAAACAGGGTATGTGCAAGTTGGTGAGGGCATACTGGTGCGCACCAGGTTTTTCTTCACAAGCAGAGAAGATAGCAATGTCCTGTCTGACCTGCTTGAGAAAGAACATAGGGAAAGTGATCCCTACCGAACCGCCCCACATTCCGACTGATGGACCTTTCCAGGTGATACAAATTGATTTCATCCAATTACCACCCTGCAGGAACCTTAAGTATGTACTAGTGTGCACAGACGTATTTTCTAACTGGGTTGAGGCGTACCCAGCGGCCACTAATACTGCTGCGTTTACTGCCAAGAAAACAGTTCAGGAATTTGTATGCAGGTACGGTATCCCTAGAATCATTGAGAGTGATAGGGGTACCCATTTCACAGGTGATGTTTTTCAAAATATGTGTAAGCTGATGGGTATTAATAGCCGACTTCACACCCCCTACCGACCGCAGGCCAGTGCCAAGGTAGAGAGGATGAACGGAACTATTAAAAATAAGCTAAGTAAAATCATGGCAGAGACTGGACTAGGATGGCCAGAAGCGTTACCTTTGGTCCTACATAGCATAAGGACCACTCCTAGACCTCCTCTGAATCTGTCCCCATTTGAAATATTGTTCGGTAGACAACCTCATTTGATCATAAGTTCACAGGAAGACCTGAAGGGTAACAACGAAGTAACTGTAAAGTATCTTATATCAATGAGTAAGCAGTTAAAGCAACAGCAGCAGAAACTGAAATTGTTGTCTAATGATATGCCTGAAACTAACTGTCATGATGTTGAACCAGGAGAATATGTTATGATCAGAAATTTCTTGCGTTGTTTGACTGATCGGTGGGAAGGTCCATACCAGGTGCTGCTGACGACTACTACATCTTTGAAGGTTGCCGAGAGAGATACCTGGGTCCATTCCACCCACTGCAAAAATGTCAATCAGCCGGTGGAGAAACAAGTCGGAGACTAGACTGATAGTGTGGACCTGTCGCTCGCGAACTTGTTCCGGGAGGATTGAAAAGGTCGTAGTGAGATACCTGAACTGAGAGAAATTTTGCAGGACTTGTTGTTAAAATGGACAGGCCTGCTGTGTTCATTCTCATATTCTCTTTTAGAGTGTTCACCATCCTGGTCAGTTCGGGAATATCCAGTGTCTGTGATGAGGGACCAATTGAGGAAACAGGAGCTGATGGCAGTGCTGATGGAGTGGAGAAAGGAGGAGTGCAATGCCAATCAGGGGAGTGTCTGACCAATCTTAGTACTGTTATTGTTAAGAGAGCTGTCATTCCGGATACTCGGGGAAGGTGTGGAGGTTTATCGTCTGAAGATTCCTGTATTTGTGAGTTTTGTGGGTCCCTAGTCGATGAGAACTGTATCCAACGGTGCCAACCTAAATATAACCCGTACTGGGGAGGGTATCCTTTAGAGGATTATCACAGCATGGTAGGCAAAGTGTTAAATCAAACTGATTGCTGGGTGTGTTCACATGTGCCACAGGGACAGCATAATGTAGGGTTGGTGCCATTTCCGCTGAATATCACGGAAATTTTAGATTTACAAAAAGGGAAAACTTTGGATGGAAAATTCCTCTCATCCAAACCACCTCATTTCAAACTCTATCAATTCCAAGTAGATAGATCACTTTTATGTTTGAACATAACCAACCCCAATAAACCCGGAGGTTGGGAAGTGACGGGGAATAATCAGAATAAATGACCTTCTCACAAAGAGCTGATAATGAGTCCATAAACTATGATCTGTTACGCTCAATTAAATCAAGTGGGAAACATTTTAGGTACCGGTATACATTGAGTTCCACCAAAGAAATGATTGGTAAAGTACCAGATGGTTATTGTGCTAAAATAATACAACCCGAAACTTGCATATACCAAATGGAAGAGCCAGAGATAGGATTGTTTGCAAGAGAAATGTGTTTAATGATAATGATGCATACTATTCCTTATGTTCTCCCTGATAATGTATATTTTATATGTGGAAGAAAAGCGTATAAATGGCTCTCCCCGAGTTCCGAAGGTTTGTGTTATCTGGGAAGAGTAGTCCCAGAAGTTATGACTCTCACACATGTTGAAATGTTGGGAATACATAAAAACACACCGTCACCATATCTTCACACGCAATATGAACACAGAGGCAAGAGAAATATGATACCTGGTGATATGCATAAAGCCGCTCAGTTAATCAGTGAGACAACTGGCTTCCAAGTTTTAGTCGCCCTGGATCCCACCAGAATTGCTAGGGGTACATTAAATTTTAGATATATCCAGGAACTTGCTAAATTAATAGATAATATCACCGAGATGTACGATGACACATTCAGGTACACAGGGAGAGAATTGCAAGCGTACAAGAAAGAACTAGTGCAACACAGGCTAGTGTTGAATTATTTAACCGCTGTTACTGGAGGGTATTGCGTAACGTTAGCCACCCAATTTGGAGTAAAATGTTGCACTTATGTCACCAATGATACCAGCGACCCTAAGGAGGTGATAGACCAGAAGATGGATGAGATTCTGCAGCTAAAGTGGGAATTTCGTAAGAACCATAACGCATCAGTGGCTGAAGCAGGGGAAAAGATAGAAGGATGGGTGTCATGGCTGAACCCAGTTAAATGGTTCTCGGGTCTAGGGGAATGGGTCCAGGAAGTGATCGCCAGCATAGGCAAATTCTTGATCCTTATACTGATTGTCATCATAATAATTGGCATATGAGTCTGGTGTGTTCCTATTGTGTTGAAGTGTGGAAAATGTAAAAATAGAGTAAAACTAAAGAATTAAATTATGATGGTGGTCAGAAATGATAATATGTATACCGAGGTAGATACAGAACTGCATTACAACCCTGAGCTAGGAAGTACCATCATTTAAATGTATAATATTTAGACATGCATAGAAGATATTATTGAAATGTTATTTATAGAACACCTCAGATAATGTAAAGTCTCAAATTCCCCTTCAAGACTGCTGTTATAAGACTGGTGCATTCCCACACCTGTCACATGATCTCCCAAGATCTGCGGTGTGCATATAATAGTAGTTTTATGTCCCCACCCAGAGACACATTATTGATGGATTTAGGAACACCTTGTGTCATCCCAGAATAACACTAAATAATATGTAAATGTAAGCCTAAAATAAGTTTATATAACAGATTGTGATAGCATGTTGTTTGCTATCAAAGGGTGGACTGTCGAAGCTGAATAATTGAGTAAGACAAGTTCAGTTTAAAATTCAATCACAGCGACGCCATCTTGCGACTGGCCGCAAGACTCCATTTTAGAAATGCGATCGCAAGACGCCATTTTGCGAATGGCCGCCTAAGCGCCATTTTAGATAAACTCACATTTTAGTACATGTGGTGATAATACCATTAGCATCATGCGAAGGCATCTGTGACCATTATCATATGAAGCAAGTGGCCAGGCGACAACTGGCTTGGGTAGAGAAGTTTCCTGCATAGTGTTTGTTCACTACGGGTGGTCTGGCTAGAATAAATAAGCAAGCTTCCTGCAATGACACAGAAAAGGTGGGAGGGCCTGCTGACAGGAGATGTAGAATTATCTGGCCCAGCATACTAAAATGTTAGAGACAAGGCACTTATCCTCACACACACATTAAATATGTCTTTATATCAAACCCCGAATACTCACACATTTCATATTCACACATAAGGTTCCATAAGCATCAAAATGTATGATTCAAGTTGGTTAAGTTAGTTTAAATGCTAAGAAATAAAGGTTTTTGATAACTAAGGTATTATACATGATAAGCAAGGTGTGTTTGGTCTCGTTCTGATGCATACGCTTTTTACAGCATCCCGGTGTTATCGGTGGAGAGATCGCATCATGCAAACTCAAGTTACGGATCGCAGAACTTACAAGCACCAAAATGTTTAGCTAATGAAATGTTACAGGAGGCGTTACCAGAAAGACTCCGGCTGTTAGAGGCAGGGAAAGTCTATTTGAAACAACCTGTTAAATGTGCCGTAACATATGCTTCTCCTCTGGGAACCAATGATATCAGCAGGAAATTTCCCTTTGTCCTGCTTTAGTCTGGGGGGAATAAATACATGTGCCCATATACTGGTTTAGGAGTCCATGCTGAAGGTTGTATGAACGGAGGGTCTCTAGTCTGAGGTCTATCTCTGGGTCCAGAGGCGCAGCGTATGTATATTGTTACTTGGGGTCTGTATAATTTCCTTTTGCGCCTAAAGTGTGTCTCTCGCTTTGTCTCTCTCTCTCTCTGTGTCTCTCTGTCTCTCTCTTTGTCTCTCTCTCTCTCTGTCTCTCTCATTGTATTTATTTGCGCTTATTGTAAACAGATCATAGCGTGTAACTGACTGTACTTTTACCTGAATAATACTTGTGCGTTGGAACCACAGATTCCACTCCTGTCTTTATTTACGGTCAGACTGCGTACGCAAATTAGCGTTATTCTTAGAGGTTTATAGGAAGGATTTAAGAAGGTATAGGCAGGGGTATATAGAGGTTCATTTCTAATATTGTTAATACACACTGTCAGATATTCTGGTCTATATAAACGATATCGTTTATTGTTTGATCGTTTATATCGACTGGAACATTACCCCTTTCAACTACCAAACGATGGTCAATGTGCGGGCAGGGATGGTCTATATCGACCAGGTTAGCCTGTTTACTATAGCGACCCGCGATCGTTGATCGCGGGATCGTTAAGTCGTTTGGGGGATGCTGCATGTGCTGGATGTTCGATAACAATCATCCAGCACATGCTGGTCGATCAGACAACGATATCTGATCGTTGTCTGATCGACCCGTGTGTACGAGCCATTAGAAAGGATCTGTGATCTATGACCGGTCCTACCTATAAAGATTAAATAATCATCATGTAACATTAGGACCAAACAGTAACAAATCAGCTGGGAACCTCTCCGCATTACTCACAATGGCAGCTACTGCTACAATTAGGAGTAGTCTACTGCACTTGATTTGAATGTGTAACTATGAACATATTTGATTTAATATTGTATCATTAAACAATTCTACACCATGTTCTTCTCTCATTTACTGGTGTAGCTAAAATATGAAAGCCTGTACAAAATAAAAAATAATCTGAAAATCTTACTTGTTGTATCTGCCCTTGTGGGTGACAGATTGAAACAATATTCTGAGTATCAATGTCACAATCCCCTACCATCTTGTGCTCCATAGTACTGCCCTTTACTACTCTACAGTGATTATATGGGGAAGGTAACCAGCAGTGGCCACCAGTACTACTAACATACTAATCACAGAACCCATGGATGATCTATTTCCCCCCAAAAATATCATATGGTCTCTAAACCATGAACACATTTTAATGCAGGTGTAGCATATACAGTATGTAACAACTTACCAAATGAAAGCCCGTTTACACGTTATGTAAGAATGAAAACTAACGAGCAGGGCCCTTTTCACTCTTGTACTTCTCCTTACTTATATTTTCATCTACTCCTTACCCCCAACAAGGGCACCTAACACTTGGTTAAAGACTCCCTGTTGCTTATTTTGTGTGTAATAATCACCAATGCAGCAATGTGCATAAACCATGTCCTTGTCCTGCATTGTATTGTACTGTAAGTCACTGGTTTCTTGTTCACCTATTTGTTTATGTACTTTGCAAGGTGCCAGAACACTTGTGGTGCCATATAAATAAAGGACAAGGATAATATTCTAAATGATAATAACAATGTACATGTCCAGTATGAGAAATTAAGAAAAACAATATCATCCACTGTATATACATTATATATATATATATATATATACATACACACATATATATATATATATATATATATATATATATATATATATATATATATATATATATATGAAAAAAATAAGAACATTTACAAACAAAAATTCTGTTCAATGCACACAACCCTAATCCAAAGCAAACATTTGGTCAAGGACAACTTTGCACACTTACCTACAATGATGGGAGTGTTGTTTGCTAAAAGACATGAAAAGAACATCTGAAATTAGAATATCATCATTCCAATGGGATAGAAAGAAATTTATAAAAAGGGAAATATTAAGGACTTTTCATGCACTGCAACATGTTATTAATGCTGAGAAAAAAGAAATTAAAGCACTGTCAAAAATAGCACATTTAGTCACTGATTAACAACAACACTCAATTAAAAAGGATGAAGCGGCCTGTGTTTACAGACATATAACACACATTATCAATATTATATATAACATACAGTAGCAATGTTGTTAGTATAAAAATATTTTGTAACACCAATAAAAAGGATGATTGGTAGAAAGTTACAATGTTAGTGGTTTTTCACACATCCAGTAATTAAATCCAGGATATCCTTAATTCCAACTGCTGATATTTATACAGGTTCAGTCTCCCATATACAAAACGATTGGGACCAGAAGTATTTTGGATATTGGCTTTTCCGTAATTTGGAATATTTGCATACCATAATGAAAAATCTTAGGAATGGGACCCAAGTCTCAACACTTAATGCATTTATTTTTTATATACACCTTATATACCTTGGCGCTAAGAGGCAAGTGCCGGTTAAGTTGACAATGTGTTAGTATTAGGGATGTTAGGGACCACATCTTATGGGGTTCACCTTGACGTGGTGGACGGGCAAACAATTTTGGCCAAACTTGTACTAAGAACCTCACTTATACTCCATTTTAATTGTAGAGTTTATCAGGATTATTTTGACTATAATTGTTCTTTGTACTCATAGCGCGTACCCTACACACACAGCCTGAAGGTAATTTTATACAATATTTTTAATAATTTTGTGCATTAAACAAAGTTTGTGTACATTAAACCATCAGAAAGCAAAGATGTCACTAGCTCAGTTGCGCTCAAAAAATTCTGTATTTCAGAATATTTGGATATGAAAGACTAGACCTGTATTACCAATTTTCCTCTGGAATGTTGTTGGTAGATGTTAATATAGATGGTATTAAAAATATATGTGAATAAATGTGCTATTTTTTTACAGCATTTCAGTTTATATTTTTTCTCTTAATTTACACTTTTGTAGGGTATTAGTATTCCCCATTGTGGTATCTGAAGCTGCATCCAATTTGTACTGGTTTTTGGCTAGTGTTATTGTGAGCTACCATTTTGCATAGAAGGCTAGTGCTGGGTTGTTTTTTCTTGCTTGTTATCTAGTCCCATGCTTTACTCTAGTATCAGACAATATTAGACTCATTTCATAATAAAGATCAAAGGGGGAGGAGGTACCCACTCTTTCTTACATGCTTCGCTGCCATAGATGCACAAGAACCTCAACATGGTCTCACAAAAATTCAAATATCCACAAACTGGCATGACCGCATCATTTGTTTTACAGCATCACTCAATTATCTTGCAAAAGTTAAATACGAAAACATTTGTGTTGATTTTGTGGTAACATTTGGGCGTACATAATATATATTGTATGACTACAAAACAACTAATTTCACTTTTCTCAGTTTGTGAGTCTCCAGGATTTGCAGTGATAAAGATGATGCCACTGCACAAATGGACTTCATGAGAACAAAATTAAATTCAAGAGATTATTATCCCTAACTGCTTAGACCAGCTAAAAATAAGGTTTTTGTGTTATCTAGGGAAGGGACCTAGATAACAGAGAGAAAGCAACTTCAGGACAGAATTATTTGGGTAATGGATTTCACCACCAGAAGCAAGGAGAGTATTTCTACTGCAGACACAATTTGGCCTCTTGTGAACACAGATCGGGACTTACCGGCTCTGCATAATACATTTTTAATGACAGGTTATGAGAGAGGTAGAAATAGTAAAAATGATGTGGTCCACAACATCGTGAACCATAAACCTAATCCTCCCCAACGTTTCCTAACATGGAAACCCAGTAACTAAGTGTACAGGCTGTGTTACCTGCAGATATTTAGGCACAGGTAATGTCTTTAAACTTCCTAGATCAGGTAATATATAAAATCCATTACACCCTGACTTGTACAACTAAATGTGTAGTTTACTACACATGTGGTTTCCTTTATGTGGGGAAAACCACTCACTCACCAATTTAAGAAAAGTATATTAGGCAAGCAATGGACTAGAAGATGGACTAGAAGATGAATGGCCAGCTTGACACATTAAATCCACAAACTGACTATAAATTTTAGTATATCATGTATTTTGTAGTCCATCACACACATTTTCTGAAGAGTTCAACTTTGTGCAGTATATATGCTGCACTGATCCCAATATCAAATCGAAGGCTATGCACCATTAATATGTTAGTGTCCAGCTCAGGTGGATATATTCACTTTATAGGTGTAAATATTGCATACAACTGTAAAATGAATCTTAGGAGTAGCATAGAAAAAAATATTGTATATCACTGCGCTTTGTTTTTTTAGTGGCTCATTAAATTAAATATCATAAAATAAAGGGGATTATGGGCACTATATATAATAGGTTAGTGGCACCTGTAAAGTAAATGTTGTTAATTAGTAAAACATATGTTTATAGCTATAAACATATGTTTTACTAATTAACAACATTTTCTTTACAGGTAGCATAGAATAAGATTTTGATTTTTTTAAACTTTTTATCTTAACGCTATTTTTTATATTTGATGTGGTCTTTGTTCCGACAGCTATTGTTATTGTTTACTATGGTGCTGAGGAGCAAACCCCCTAGACAGCATCAGTATGTCAGCGATGCGGTGCAGAACGATGATGTCACAGCGCTTCCTGTAGGGACGGGAGCAACACAATGCCAACAGATGGGTGAAGCACTATATAGGTATGTACTTTAAAAAAAAAAAATTGTATCAGTGTTTCAATCTGTAATGATTTTGCCGAAAATCATTACAGATTATAACGTTGATACGCATACTGTTTGTGCAAGTGGTTTGTTTTTTATGCGCTCTGAGTGCCGCACTCCCTGGGACTGTAAGTTGTGCTTTTGAGCGTGTACATGCACAGAGAGTTGGACCAAGTTCGTGTTCTCGTTTTTTCTCTCTCTCTCTCTAAAATAAATAAAACACACACACAAACACCTGAGCTTTAGCAGTAGGAGTTCTCTCTCTCTCTCTCGTTCTCTCTCTCTCTCTCGTTCTCTCTCTCTATATATATATATACATATATATATATAATAAATAAAACACACAAACAAACACCTGAGCTTTAGCAGTAGGAGTGACGTGCGGTACTTACTTTGTGTACAGAACTCCTCAGGATCAGACCAGCTTTTGCCTTGGCAAGTTATTGTATTTTTTTTCTCAGGCACAAGTACGTAACTTTCTTTGCAATTGTACTGCACAGTTGTATTGTTGAAGTAGTTGGGTAGGTTGGCAAATCTTCCATCAAGATCTGCAAACATCAGTGTAGGAGGAGGAAATTTACACACGCCTGCAAATAAAAAATAAAAAAAGGCATTTCATAAATCTATAGTGTTTTGGAATTAAAATAATAAAAATTACAGAACACAAAGGTAAATGAGATACTGACTGCATATGTGACTGCATGCTAAGTTGACATTCATAATATTGACCGTTAGAATGTTGACACCTGGAAAATGTTGATAATGTGAAAATGTTGACATTAGAGCTAGGTTAGAGTTAGTGTAACGGTTAATGTTATGGTAAGGCTTCGCTTAAAAGACAATGTTGACATCATGGTGAATGTCGACATGTTCATTGTCCAATTTATAGCTATGTATATACCGAACCCACAGACACATTAATAAAACAAATAACAGAAGGTATACTGTCCTGAAGAAGGGGAGTACGTCCCCGAAACATTGACAATTACAGTAAAGAGTATTTACTTGTTTCATGTATTCCAGTGTCTCTGAGTGTAGCCTGTGTGTGTATGTAAATATATATATGTATATATATATTTATACACACACACACACACGCATATACATACACGTTTAAGCACAAAAAGGGGGCGCCACATCGTGCATTAAATGTATACAAAGAATTTATTGCATAAAAAGGCAGACTACAGGTCGGCATGCGTATCAAAATAAGCGGTCTAAAACCACCGCAAGCATAAGTGATGATAAAATAACAATAAGGCCGATGTTTTCACCCGAACGTCTCCAGGACCATCAGCATAGGAGGAAACTGGACCCTCCAACTATTACAGATACTAAACACAAATTACTATCAGGCACTAATTAGTTAATCAATTTAATTCACAACATAAATATCAGAGATTATAGCATAAAATTAAAACAATGAAATAAAAATTAAATATGTCAAAGGATATAAAAACACATAGCATAAAAAGTACACCTTATGTAAAGATGTTAATAACATTCATCAATTTACTTCTTGTAGGATAAAACCTGCTTCCTAAGTATACACATTAAAAGGAGTCCCACAGTTGTGCATATATTCTATTCTTTAGAATGTAAGCTCTCATGAGCAGGGCCCTCATCCTCACGTGCTTCTCCTCCCCCTACTTATAGTATAATTTACTCCTAACTCCCTACAATGGCACCTACCACCTGGTTGCTCATGTCCTGCTGCTTGTGTTTTGCAGCTGAGTTTATAACCTTGTCCTTGTCCTGCATTGTTTTGTATTACTATTAACTGTTTTTCTTGTGTGCTCATTTATGTACTGTGTAAGGCGCTGCGGAACCTTTGTGGCGCCATATAAATAAAGGATAATAATAATAATATATTAAAGCCAGTATCTGCAGCTCACAAGCTAAAATATGATCCTATTTTCTGTCAATTGTAGCAGTTTGTTTCAATTAGTTCGAAAAGAAACAATGTTAATAAAGCAGCTGGTTATTAGTTCCACTGGGCAAAAATAACCCAGTTTTTTTTAATGCAAAAAAAATACTCGTGCTTTTAAATCCAATCCTATTTTTAGCAGCCTGTTTTTATAGCAGCCTGTTGGTTATCCACAGGACGGCTACTAGCAGCAAAATCAACAGCTGTTCATACAGACTGGAGTGGTCAGTTTGTTTAGAAAGCAGTCAGGTGTCTATCCTCTACGCGTTTCTCCGCCTCTCAAGCATCGACTGCTTCCTCCTTCTCCTGAGGATATGGGCAGGGCAGCGAGTTTAAACAAAAGCATGCATGCATAATATATCCTGGGTTGTTGCTTTGGCAGTTTATTTGGAAAACCAAAGAAAACATTTTTTTTAGAGCCACTGTCAAAATTGCACCTAACAAGGAGCGTTTGCCAACTTTCAAAATTGTGTTATACCCCTGATGAAGTCCCGGTGGAGGACGAAATGCGTTGGGTGTGTTTTATCTACCCTATATAGGGGTGATATATATATTGAGGGTCTATTTTTAGATGCATCTCAAAGATAAGGATTTTATCTTCATATTAAGGAAATCCAAATCACATGGGAGAATCCTGGAATCAAATCCCAGCCCCACCGGTCTTCCCAGGGAATTTCACAAGAAGAAGTGCAGATATACAAAATAAAACAATATATCAAGCAATATGCTTAAAAAAGTGATTTATTTAACAAAACAATATAAGTTAAGCGCACATGAAAGAATGTGCTCAGAGTTTTAATCAGTGCAAAAAAAAGCGTATCTGAGCCAGAAGGAACAGCAGCAAACCATACATGTCCCAGAACCGGAGTAAACTACAGCCTCAACGTGTTTCGTCCATCTGCTACTACTAGGACTTCATCAGGAGGATGATGTCCTGGTAGTAAAAGATGGAAGAAACACGTTTATCGCCCAACCCCCAAATAAGACATGGGGGAGAAGCGGTATCAGCGCACATAACATGCGCTGATAATGCTTCGGCGGTTAATATATCTACCCCTGGGACTACACTGCAGGAGGAGAGGACTTGAGGAGAGGGAAGGGGTGGCCACCACACTGCCTACATGTACCACGTCACTGACTGCAAACAGTGCAGTGTGGTGTTTGGGGGAGGTTTGGAGGCTTATTAGAAGAACCTTCCTTGCTGTAAGGTATCTGCAGTCAGTGACATGAAACATGGAGGCAGTGTGGTGACCACCCGTTCCGTCCTTTAGGATCCTCTCCTCCTAATCTCAGAGTCCTAGCCAGTCATTAACATAAGAAGCCCTGCCCCTCCAGACCACAAAATGAGGAGTTGCTGCCAAATTACTACTTCTTGGTGAGGAGGATATGTGTATGTGTGTGTGACTGTATGTATGCGTGTGTGTGTCCTTGTGTGATTGTATGCATGTTCTGTGACTTTATTACATTGGCTGAGTTTATAAATGTGAGACTTTTCTCTCACATTTTCTAAACTCTCACCCTATTACATTTGGCCCTATATGTGGTTTGTAGTTTCATGCCATGGTGTTTTAGAATGAACTTGCTGGAGGATTTAGAATGAACTTGCTGGTCCCTGTCCATTTTGCAGATGGTCAGGGTGCATTTTCTCTTTTTGGAGCACTAAGCTGAGTTCCAGACGAAAAATAATTTGGATCGGAGGAGGGTTGTGCCACGCCACCTCCTGTACTGAGAGATTGGGTGTTGCATGCCAGGTTTCCCATAAAGATCTCAGTTTTCTGCCTTCAAGGCCATTTTTGAATATCGGCTTCACATACAGCACAAATCCACAGCCTCGGTGTCAAACTCGCCTGAGGTAACCATGCTGGGATATGTAGTCCCACAGCAGCTGGATGGCCACGTGTTTGCCACCCCTGCACTAGACGATATGTTGGCAACACAGTCTTGTGTGTATTCTCAATGTCACGGACAATGCGCGCTAACACGCATAGTCAGCGACATCACCTGCATGCAGGTCCGACTGGTGACATAGCCAAATGCAGCATGGACCCTGCTGCAGCTCCCAACTTCGGCAAGTGTGTCACACGATAGGTCGGCTGGGTACACATTGTTAAATGTGTACCCAGCTTAAAGTCACAATGTACAAACAGACAGGCCTGACATAAAATCATGTGATTGACAAAAAGTTCCAAAAAAGTCTTAGATATAGCAATGAAAACTCCTTAGTCTCACCTACAACTTCATAAGTGGTGCAGGTAATCCTCCAGCAAGTTCAGTATGGAGATACTTTGTGATGTCCCATGTGTGAACATCCGGGTTTCATTCTACATGGATGTCATATGTTAGTGATTAACATCCGGTATGGACACACATTGCCTTGTATGAAACATTTTTGTTCTAATAAATGGATACTATTTGATCTAGACCAGTGGTTCTCAAACTCGGTCTTCAGGACCCCACACAGGTCACGTTTTCCAGGTCAACAGGCAGGTGCACAGGTGTACTCATTATTCACTGACATTTTAAAAGATCCACAGGTGGAACTAATTTCACTTGTGATTCTGTCAGGAGATCTGCAAAACATGCACTGTTTGGGGTCCCGAGGACCGAGTTTGAGAACCTGTGATCTAGACCAATAGTTTATTTCCTTCCATATGTTTCCTACTCTGATATTTTGTGACAGTCTCACTTATGTAAGCATATATATGTTATCTTTATTATACATACACACACACACAGAGTGTATGAATCACTCTTTGAAGTGTGCTCAGGCTGTTTTACACTGGAAGGAAGAGCTTTCTGGGGACACTCCTTACTGAATACTTCCTCTAAAGGAGCGTACACACTGCACGATATGCTCCCTGAGCGATATCGTGTAGTGTGTCCTCGGCAGGCTGTGCTCAATGTCGTTCATGACAGTGAGCACAGCCGCTGAACGATATCATTAACGATATCGTTCAGCGCCGGCCTCTCTCCCCCATTCCCCAACATGCAGCAACCTGATGACATCGTCCATCGTCAGATTGTGCTGCATGTTCAGGCAATGGACAATGTCGGAAACGACCAGCGGGAGTGCGCATCGCTGGTCGTTTCCAACATAAGAGTGCACCATTTGTGCACGATTACTGAGCGATTGCACGATTACGATGTCGTAATTGTGCAGTCGCTCAATAATATCGCCCAGTGTGTACCCACCATAAGACACTTGGGTGCTTCCCTTTGAAAATTTATACAGTTTATGCTTTGTTGCTTTATTTTAGGATACTGAACTTGCTGGAGGATTACCTGAACCACATATGAAGTTTTGGGTGAGACAAAGGCGTTTTCATTGGTACATCTAAGACTTTTTTTTTACTTTTATCTAGCGCATGATTTTAGGCCAGACCTGTCTGTTTGTATAGGTCTATGATTTGGTGAATCATTGTTTGACCAATCTGCTGCCCTGACTCTTTGTGCTGGGATGTTGTATAAATTTATTTTGTTTTAAGTCAGAATGTGATGCAACTGGGTCCCACCAGAAGACTGTGCTGATTAATTTGATATACAACACTTTTCTGTGTGTGACTGAGTCTCTCGATCAGCATGCGAAGTCCTACGATGCAATGGCTGCAGCTTTTTTCCAAGCCAAGTTCCGCTTACAGATATACAAGTGGTACATATCGAATTATAATATTGTTTATTCCACAAAGGGGCCCCAAAATGTATATTTGCTTACCAAAAAAATTACTTGTTACTTTGCACAAAAAAACCCAGGGGGCGAAAGCAGCCCCCAGATAAGGAAAAAAAGCTACATTTAAAAAGGGGCCTAATCACTTGTGTAATTCTTGTATTTATAGTACTTCACAAAAACACAAAACCAACAGGGTTAATGCTGCAATCCTGATGCTGGAAGTTTAGCAATAAATAAGTTTTTCAGTATATGCTGTATACCTCCATTTATAGCCAGCCAACTGGTAAGACATGTTTTAGGGTGTTTTGTCATCATCATAAACACTGTAAGGTTGTTACATCAGCAATCCACGTTGATTTGCATTTTTTGTGACTTCTACAAGTTAGCAGTCTCCTTATAACAGCTGCTGTTGCTCCATTCTAAGACACCGAGCGCCTTTTGCAGTTTCTAGGTCTTTCACATTTACAGCACTTGGCAAACGGACTGGCCAGTAGTTTGGTTAACCATATTAGGAAAGGATTTGCATACTGCTAGCTTCTGTCTTAAATATGTATTAAATGGCAGGAACGTGCAACTTTAAACTCTAAGGTTTGACATTGCAGCAGGATTAAGACTTCCGTACAACAGCATTTTTGATGCTGGACATTACAGCTTACTCCACAGACTTAGAGCTAGATTTACTAAGTGGCTGATCCTGTAATTTCAAACTGCAATAAAATATTAAATGCAGAAGACAATGACATTTTGTTTTTAAAACTGCCAACAAGCACTTAGTAAATCTATCCCGTAGTTTCCTCATGCTTCTTTATTAAACCATGAACGAAATTCCGGGTACTCAAAAGAGTGCTATAAAACACATTTCCTGAGATTTATACATTCATCACTATACACAGCAATGTAACAAAGCCAAAAGTATACAATATTAACCTCAGGTAGTTGCAGCTGGAGTTTGTCTGGAATTTTGAATAAAGTTACTGATAACAAAAAAAAAAAAAAAAAAGTTGCTACATTTTGGTTGACTTTCAATCATACCTGCGTTACAATGTGCATTTAGAGTTGCAGAGACCCAGATCCCACTGTTAAGAATGGGATCTACATTGTATGCAGCCCCTTGCAATTTATAAATGTTTTTCAGCAGGTCAACTTATGTAATCTGCCAACTGTCATTCTTGCATGTGTGTACGCTGCCTACAGAAGCCACAGATAGAAGGAATTATAAACAAACATGTTGACCAGTGGGATGTGAAGGGAGGATGAAATGCTAAGGAGCTGATGCAGAGCTGATCCAGTTTGCAAAGTGTAAAATCGCTAAACACATGCTCAGAATACAGGTCACACTTTTATGCGTCTTCTTGAACTTTTGGAAATACTGTATGACACGTTCGCTTGTAGCTAAAGAGAAGGTATGGGGGATGAAAGGTGAGGGCTAAGAATTGAGTAAAGACATGTTCGTGAATTGTGAACATCTGTACACCGGCACATAGACACCCATTACACCATATCAAGGGAAGATACAAATACATGTCGATTATGAAGACAGTCGCCAAAAATTGCTAGCGATTGGCCATTTATGAACGCAAGCTGAAGCGGAGAGATATTCTTTGCTGCTCGTGGACGTATGTTTGTGTCTCCTGTGGGTGTGAAGCATTTCTTTTCATTTTTGTACATGTGATGTAGAGCTGTCTTTGACGTAAAAGAGAGGGCTTCTAATTTTTATTGAACACTAATAATAAATGCGTAACTCACTATATAAAAAATGGTTAATAATATGGATATAAGTGTATATGTCTTATGTATACTACTGATGCAGACTTGCACAAATCTTGAAACAATTTCAACCTTGACCACATTTTACACCGACGAATTGGGTCGCAACTGCGTCCAACTTTGCATCAGCCCTTATCCGACTGAAGTGTTTAATTGTGTTGTTTTTTTTTTTTTTTAAAAGATACACACAGTCAAATTCAATAACGCAAATTCAATGCTTTAATAATTAAAAATGAGCAAAATTAAAAACCACCTGCACAAGTAAGATCTGGTCTGCTCCAAGTCCCATCAGCTTGACATTCTCTATACGTCTCTGAAGTCATTGCATACCTGAAGTGAAGGAAAACAAACATCAACTTAAAAAAATTATTGATATTTACAACAATGCTTACTGTGAAAACATTAATGCCAGAAAGAACACTTTCAGACTTTTTGACCGGCACCACCAGCCTTCTCCGATCTGATAACATGACGGGTACTGTGCTGTGTATTGCCCACTGGGGAATTCTCTATCTTTAGTTTAGTTCAATCTGCCGGGCAACACTGCATTATTCACCATATACCCATCTATGCCACTTTCTTGTGCACTACACCCAGCTGAGCATTGCAAGTTACTAATCTATTACAGAACTACTGAGCACATCAACCATAACCTGCTCGGAGACAAACCTCTCAGTTGGAATGGCTCATGTTCAGTGTGTCACTGGCACTATATATACCTTCAATGGGCTACAGTTAAATTACACACTTGACAGTTTTATCTAGCCATTGTACGCACTAGATATATACGTGTATTATTTTAACTAATGTGATATTTATTTATGGTCTATTGTGTGCACTTACACAAATTTCCTTATATCCCCACTCCCAACCCCTCCCCTTCCCTTTTATGTAATAAATTCTACTTGTATTACATGAACATTTGAAACATCACTATTATTTTTGCTGTGGGTGAACTTTTTGCACAGTCATATTAAGGGCCATATCCAATTAGCCGCTGTAAATTACCGCGGCTAATTAGCTCGCCCGGGGCTATCCAATTAGCCCCGAAGTCGGCCTGACAACGGCACTTCTCAGGGTTTTTTTTTTTCGGGACTTGATGTGTCCCGAAAAATAATCCACGGTAAATGCAGTTTTTTCGCCCAAAAAAGGGCGAGAACACATAGGAGCCGCGATAAGCTAGCGGACCTATGTGTTAACGGGCAAACTATCCTATTATTTTGCCCAAATTAATAGGATAGGGAGAAAAAAAAATATTGTTGAAAATCGGGCATAATCGGCGAAAAATCCCCGTTTTTTGCAGATCGCGGGGAACAATTAGCGCCAGAACAGTGTTCGGGGCTAATTGGATATGGCCCTAAGTGGTTTATCTTTCTGAGATTTAGCACATTGCTCCTGTTTGACAGCTGCATTGTGCCCCACTTTTAGACTTTTGATTTAGCGCCACATCTGCCAAAATACTTTTTATATAATATAGAGATAAACTCAGTACTAGATAAGCAGTTGGATTTGCAACTTAGATTTTTTTTCTTTAAATTAAATAAAAGTAGTAGTTTTTTTTAGACTAAATGTAATGTATTTATTTTGGATATAAATTAACTTTATTGCTAATCAATATGTTGCTTAATGCAATGTGCTTCTTATTTTTGCACTGTGGCCAACAAAAGGCAATGTTTATTGGTGTAAACACCCCACGGAGGCATGTGTGATACTACAATGGGATCTCTTTCTCAACTGAATTGGCTCCAATAAACATAAAAAAACAACTGATACTTGTAACATAGGCTATTGCAAAGTATTAATTCCACAATGAACACAACCTACCCTTCTTTACATGTATAGGTTGCATTGGAGCCAAACAGGAAGTCTGAAGGGTCAAACCGGTCAGCATTTCTTATTTGCCCTGGATCACCACATGATTTACCTGTAAGTAAGGAGTAAAATGTACTTAATGTTTTATCAGCATCTCTTCTACATAGTACACACACTAAATAAAATATGAATGCATTTTTCTGAATATCTAATTATACATACTTTAGCCATAGACTGAACAAAGAGCACTTACGTGAGCAGAATTGGTCAATCTTGGACCAGTTTTTGTCTGAGCAAGTTATATTATTTTCTTTATTAGGATCACGTTTGTAACCTGGTATGCAATTGTATAGTACAATTGTACCACTGACGTAGTTGGGTAGGTGGACAAATTTTTTGTCAAGCTTCGCATAAGAGAGTTTGGGAGGAGAACCACACACACCTGAGGAAAAAAAACAGTAGTTCAGCAATCTGTACAGTACAGCAATTAGTAATAACAAAAATACAGGAATGTAATGGAGTGAATATCAGAGAGGTTATATTTTGTCACTTATTTTTACAATTTACGTTAGATTTTAAAATGTTCTATAAAGTAGAAATGTCAGATATACAAGACATGCAAAACAAAAATATGTTTATAAAAACATCCAAGACTGCTGGGTCTCACAAACTTATGTTAGTAAAACTCTGAGCTGCCTTATAATCTATATCAATGTAAAAGGTACTGTATGTCCTGTCTCCTCAATGCATGCACAGTGGTACTCTGGGACTCTCCGTTGTTCTTTGTATTTTTCATACGTATAAATATTAATATATACACACACATTAAAACATATGTTTTATTGCAGTGCATCGTGCTTATGCATTCCTTTTTTTCTTATCTACAGAATTTAGTACATGCAAATGCTGAGAACAAAATGGCTGCCAAATCGTCCAAACAATTCAAATTAAGCTATTGCAACTTGTGGGGAAATGTTAGCAAATGCAATTTACAGAAATGGCAGTCCTGTAAAATACCTGTACCATTTGGGACTCTACATAAGACAACCAAAAACAGCAACATCATCAGTGCATCGGGTGCAGGCAGAAATAAGCGTCAACTGCTACATGAGGGCTGTACACAGGGCCTGATTCAGACCCGGTCGCAAGCGCTCGCAACTGGGTCGATGGTGGCCCAGAGCGCATGCGCACGACGGAGCCGACTCAGTCGTGCTCATGCGCGAGACCCGGATAGCGACTGGCAAGCCGTCGCTCCGGGTCTCGCACCAAAGCGGGCGTGCTGTCGACGTTGAGTGAGGGGGGTGGCTGCCCAGACTGAGGCGTTCCCATGAGAACGCCTACCGTCTGGGGGCGGCCCCACTGACATCACAAGTGATGTCAGTGGGAAAGCTTTCGACTCTGTTTGAGCTGAAAGCTCTCTGGGGCTTGCGGCAACGAAACCCTATCACAAGTGTCTCGGCGCAAGCCCGATGGTCGCGATGGTCATCTTCCTGGCCGCTCGCTATAGATGTGGGTGGTCACCCACAGCTATGCGAGCGGCCAGGAGGCCATTCTAAAAAAAAAAAAAAAAAAAAAAAGACCGGCCCTGATTCAAAGCGAGCGCTCTGTCAGAGCGACCGGCTCTGAATCAGGGCCACAGTTCTATAAATGAACAGCTCTGTGTATTTTAACCGGGGAACACTCTATGCATTTCAATCTGCAGCTTACTGAATCTGCCCTAAGCGGTTTAACTTAAAAAACAAAAGAAAAACAATCACCTGTACACACAACAACTGCTCTACTCCAAGTTCCATCAGCTTGACAATCACTATAACTTACTGCCGAAGTCATCAAATACCTGAAGTGAAAAAAAGATGTACATAAAGTTATAAATGATTAGCACAAAACTCATCGGTGGCTCCTACTGTACCTCTCTTTCATGAGGGGTCTGCCTGTCTGAAAGGTTTGCATATGTGGGAATCACAATTTTGCACATGCACACAAAACAAGCAGGCTTCTAGGGACTGCATCAGCATCTCCCAGGGGCAGCTTGTGTATCATGTGATTAGCAGGAGGTGCTTCCAATGAGAAGCCACTACCACTGCTCGGTAGTCCCTGCAGGTGACTGATTTTACTTGGGGGTAGGGGATTTGGGGGCACCAGCCCTCTACCACCTAGTAAAATCCACCACTGGCAATACTCACTATAAAAGATTTATTCCTGCACAATGAACATTAACAGGCAGTGTCAGAGTTAGACGCAAGTTCACTTTGTGGACAGATCTTGTGACTTTCAACAACTTCAGGTGTTTCAGAACAACATGAAACTGAGCTGCATGTCCATTTGTGGCTAAATTGCTTTAACATATGTAGGATAAGGCTTCCGTTAGTGAGTGTGGTGGCAGAATTGTGGGTTATTCAGAGGTGAGCGTATGCAGAGAACCTTCTGATTTCACTATGCACTAAGTATAGTAACTAATGCTGGGTACACACCTATACAATCATCGGGCCGTTCATCCAACATCGAGAGAATGGCCGATGGATTGTATAGGTGTGTATGTTGTCCCGATGTAGGAGCTGAACGCAAGATGACCTCAGATGCTCCGCTTTGCATGCACAAGAAACAATGCATATATTCAGAGTTGAATGCATTTTTGGGAGTACATTAGGTTTCATATAAGTCCTCCCTTGACCAGCCTGTCCTTGGTGCAAAATGTGTGTCTGAACACAGGCAAATTTACAAATACACCTGAAAAACCTCACAGTTGCTATGACATGCCCTTATCAGGTCCTTCCCTACATTATGATGTACTATTAACATGAAAATGTGTTTAATAGGCTTTAAGAGCTAGCCTTGAAAAAAAAAACATCCACAATTTGATTACCCCTATCTTTCTAAAGAGGAAAAATGGTGGCATCACCCATAGCAACCAATCAGATCCTAGCTATCATTTTATGGACTGTTCTAGATAAATGTTAGCTAGGATCTTAGCGTTCCCGCTAGGCTGTTTTAACAAGGCGCCACACTCTGTCCGATTTCAAAAGGGCATAATGCGCCCTGCCCTTTTGGCGCTGCCCCGCTAAAGCAACCTAAAAACATCCTGAGACCATTCAAATATGGGGTTGATTCAAAGCCAAGGAAGTGGGATCACTCACAATTTTGCCTAAGAACACACCATAAATAAAGAATGGTACCGAAATATCCTCCAAGAACAGTTTGGTGATGAACAATGCCTTTTCCAGCATGATGGAGCACCTTGCCATAAGGCAAAAGTGATAACTGAGTGGCTCGGGGAACAAAACATCTAAATTTTGGGTCCATGGCCAGGAAACTCCCCAGACCATAATCCCAATGAGAACTTGAGGTCAATCCTCAAGAGGCGGGTGGACAAACAAAAACCCACAAATTCTGACAAACTCCAAGCATTGATTAGGCAAGAATGGGCGGCCGTCAGTATGTGGCCCAGAAGTTGATTGACAGCATGCCAGGGCAAATTGCAGAGGTCTTGAAAAAGAAGAGTCAACACTGCAAATATTGACTCTCTGCATAAACTTATTGTAGTTGTCAATAAAAGCCTTTGACACTTATGAAATGCTTGTAATTTTACTTCAGTATACCATAGTAACCTCTGATAAAAAAACTTTGTGAAAACCAAATACTTATGTCATTCTCAAAACTTCCATGGCTGTACACAAGAAATGCTGGGAACACACCTGACAGATATATCTGCAGATGATGGTTGTTCATACACACTGAACTACTATCATCTGTAGTGCGCCCCCTCCCTGCGGCCTCCGCTGCCGACCGCCTGTACACACAGCACGATGGACAGATTTATCTGCAGACATATCTGCCATTGGCTGTGCAGCAGAGCCGACGTGATAGGTCTGAACGACGTCATTCACTGACATATTGCTGGTACACACTGGCCGATGGGCACCCAATATATTGGTTGATCAATTGGTCGGCCAATATACTGTATCTGCCAGTATGTACCCAGCAAAACTAAAACATATTTAAAACAGTTAATCTAAAACAAAATAAAAGAAATGAGATGATTATGACATATTGCAAAGTGTTAATTCCCCATTGTATACAACCTACCCTTCATTACATCTATAGGTCACTCTGGAGCCAAACAGGAAGTCTGGAGCTGACATGTTAGCATTCATTATTTCCCCTGGACTGCCACATGATTTACCTGTATGTAAAATGTAAAATATACTTAATGTTTTATCATTAAACACATCTGAACATACAAATTCATATATTTTGTTTATGAAGGTTTATATATACAAACACAAACCTTACCTTTAGCAATAGGAAGTACTTACGTGTACAGAAATTGTCAGACACGTCCCAGTGTTTGTCTCTGCAAGGTATAGTGTTTTCTTTATTGAGATCACGTTCATAACCTTCTTTGCAATGGTACTGCACAGTCGTACCACTGAAGTAGTTGGGGAGGTGGGCAAAGCCTTCATCAAGCTCCGCATAAGAAAGTGCAGGAGGAGGAGGATTACAGTAAGCTGAGAAAGAAACAGCAGCTCAGCAAGCTTTACAGTATAGCAATTAAAAAAATACTAATAAAAAAAGATAGAGCAACACAATGGAGCAAATTCTGAAATGTAATAAATTTAAGACATACAGAGGTGTCCTACCTCTGCTTTTCTGCAGTCGCGCCACACAGCCCCTCTCGGAGTGCCTAGTCCGGTGAGACTCTTAGCGCTGGGTGTCTTTTTTTTGCCCCCCAAAAAAGTCACAATGTGATACCACTAGGATGCACCAGCAGACTGTGCTGATGAATTTGATCTGGGGCACTTGTATATCTGTGTGCAACTTGCGAAATGCAGCGGCTGCAGATTTTTTTCCATGCTAATCTCAGTTTACAGACTCATCTGCACACACAAATATAGAAGTGTTGCATATTAAATTAATCAGCACAGTCTGCTGGTGCGCCTAGGTGCATCACATTGCTACTTAGATGCATTTTTGGCAAAATAAAAAAAAAAAACGCCAGACCCTAGTAGAATTTGCACAGGACCTGACGGCTCACTCACGCCAGTCATATCGCGCGGCATGGCGTATTAAGGACGGACGAGCAAGGACAATGTATAATTGACAAGACTGATTCAATTTTCACTCAAAAGAGGGACACCTGACTATTGTGCATCACCTCCCCTCACAATGCAAAGTTATGGGACAATGTTGTACGCAGTGTAAAACAAAAGGATGTTAGAAGACATTGAGGAGTTTGGTCCCTTCTAATAAAATTATGTTACACAGTAATGAAACATTATTTCTTATAGTAGCCATGTTGCAATTAAACGGATATACTTTACTAAAGTGGATTTTAAGCTTACCTGGCTGTAGTACTGAAGAGTGGAATGCTAGCAATATCCCAGTTCTACTTGTAGTAGTATGGTAACTTGCCTGTGTCATCACCATACTGGTCACAAGAACTTCTTACGATACTGGTTGACGCGTGTTTCAGAATTATTTACCGTCTCCATAGTGCCAGGATGGCTAGACCTCCTTTCGCGAGCCCCGGAGACACAATAAGCACGCTATCAAATGTGCAAATGAACAATGTTCTCCAGCTAAACAAGTGGTCTGACACTTCCTGTATTACAATGTTTAGTTTTCGCTGTAGACCACGAAGCACCTCAGTCACGAGTGGAGACAGAAGCAAAATGACTACAAACATAAGGTAACTGGATCAATCACTTGCAGACTGTTGTAAATTTGGGGTATCAATGTTTTGGGTTTAAGCATTGCCCAAGGCATTTTTACGGTTTCATATCAATGACACCGTGTGTGAGTCAATAGCTCTCTTAAGTATTTGTTACTAAGCCCTTCATCATAAATGAGCTATAACTAAGCAACCCTGCTTATTTCTGGAAGTATGTTTGTTTGGCAGTGGCTAGAAATCAAAATATTGCTCATCTCTCACATTTGCTGAAATTTCTAACCCAAACCAAAATGCCTTTTTAATACATTTAAATCTCTTCTCAGCCCTCCCACATCAAACCCACTGGCTAGCATCAGTGCCCAAGTTATTGCTTCCTACTTTAAGGACAACACTAAAAAAGATCCAACGTGAAATGCCATCTTCTCCTGCAATCAGCAGTCTGCTCAGTTTATTCGCTGAACCCTCTTGCACTTCTCTTCTCTTGAACCTACAAATAAAGATGAAATATCTACTCTTCTTATCTTCTTGCTCTACTCCCTCTCCTATTGATCTAATCTATCTACACCACTTCTCTTGGCAATCTAATAGGCTCTTTCATATTTCGGGATCCTCTGTATGCGGATAATAACCAAATTAACCCAAATTCTTTGTATTACTGAATGTCTTTCTGCCATCTTATTTTGAATTTCATCTCGCCACATGAAACTCAATCTTTCAAAATCAGATAACTAACACAAGACACTGCAAGAAAATGTAATTCATGCACTCATTATCTCCCACTGATTATTGCAATAATCTCCCTATTGGTCTTCCCCTGAACAGGCTTTCATCCCTACAATCTAATTTGCAATCGTAAAGTGCAACGTCATGTGCTGGAGCTATAGGAATAAATGTTAATAATTGATAAATAAATAAATGGAGTGATAAGCTGTTACCACACAGCATCTAAAAGGTAATTTTAGCATGATTATTTTGAAACATTGATAATAGACCCTTATTTAATGGTCAGAAAGGCAGTAGCTGGAGACTACTAGTTCATAAATAACTTATATCATGGTATTAGAGCCAGCATCATTTCTCACTCAGAGTTGCAGTGTACAGCCCTTATACCAGTGATTTTCAACCCTCTTCAACACGAGGCACACGACGCAAGATTTCAAAATTGCCGAGGCACACCATCCGACGATGCGGCGTGCGTGACCCATGAAAAACATACACATTGGCTCCCACATAAAAAAACAAACAAAAAAAAAACACTACATTAGCCTCCACAGGAATAAAACACACAACACTGGCACCCACAGGAATAAAAGGCACATACCTTGGCCCCCAAAGAAAAATAACATTGGCCCCGACAGGAATAAAAGGCACATACCTTGGCCCCCAAAGAAAAATAACATTGGCCCCGACAGGAATAAAATGCATACATTGGCCCCCACAGACACAAACCCCCCCCCCCCAAAAAAAAAACAACAAAATCCACATTGCTCCTCTCATGGAAAAACAATCACATCGATAGGCCCCACAGAATAAATCTAAAACACATTCACACAAATAAATGAAAACATTGTCTGACCTCACAGAAAATATAATCCACATACCCGTTAGTGCAGAGTGGGCAGCAGCGTGAGAGCGTGCAAGCATGCAGGTGGGCAGGAGAGCAGACTGTCTGTCCTGCGGAGCAGGCATGGTGGGCAGGTGAGTCAGTGGCTGGGCTGGCAGAAAATGTGGCATGCGTGACCTGTGATGTCACGCCGCCGCATCCATGCAAATCATAGCCCAGGCGCGCCTGAGTCTACCAGAGGAGCTCAGCGGCATTGCTGCCCGGTTCACAGATCTGCAATGTGACCGGTTGGCCCTGACCGCCGTTCCTAACGGCGCTGCGGCACACCTCACAACTGTTGAAAACCGCTGCCTTATACCTAAAACAGGCATCATTTGCCTCACACACATTGAATTTGTAACATTTTTGTTAAAGAATGAGGACCACATGGCCGCCTGGCACAGTTAAAACTCCTTGTCATACCACACAAGGCACTCACCGATCAAGTAAAATGAGCCACAAAACGAGTAGTGATTAACAGCAATAATCCACTTACCAATTGTTGTACGCAATGCAACCCCTTTTGTAGTAATCATAAAAGACCAAAACATAATTTCATTTCCTGACATTTTCTGATATGTAGTCTGTATATAAAGACATGTTTCAGAATTGTGTACTGTTATTACTTTGTGAGCAGAACTAATTGTGCATGGTTCAATTAACTGAGGCCCAGGCTTTACTGGGTATGCAGACCACACTTACGTTGTCCAGTTTGAAGAAGGAGTGGAGGAACAGTACAGCTCGCATAGTAAGAGAGGTAGTGATGCTGTAGGTGCCATGTAAAGCTTTCGAGCGCCATCTTGTGGCACTAGTGCCAAGGGTTGCCTACACATGAGTTAAACCATTCTGTACAGGAGCAAGAGAGTTGGAAACTTCTCTTGCACCAATATAATTCTTCTAGAACCTATGATAATTTTTCACTAAAAATGTTTCCTTGGCCATCAACATGGACAAGACCACACTGTCACAGAAATCAACTTGTGTGTGCCTCCACAGGATTGGATAATCCCCTGCCCACTGTGGTTCTCAGACAACCTAGCACTGCCTGGAACAAACAGTAACGGAATAATAAAATAGTACACTAGGCTACACCAAACGATTCTTAATGTCCCGTAAGTGGAATCCTTTCCAATATACTGTCCCCGTATACACTGTGGCTAGCTGAATGTACTTCCAGGAGGACCGTTGTTGCAAGATCTCAAGAAAATTTATGTAAGACAAAAGTTGAAAAACAAGTGCCTTATAGTGTAATAACCTCAATATTGTTGGAACCAAGAAGGTAATTAATATGCGTACCATGGTGGGTATATAAAGTGTGCGATAGACCGTTTGCACACATCACTCATTGTTGTCATTGGTAAAAGCTGCGATTTATCAGAGTTGCAAAAAGGAATGATTATTTCCTTTCAGGTCAAGGGTGGCAGTATTTCTTAAACAGCACAGTTTCTGAACTGTTCGCATGCTGCTGTGGTGAAAATGTATCGTGACTGGACAAAAGGCACCATTGCAAATAACTGACGTGGAAACTGCGGAACACCACGTGCCGTTGATGTGAGAGGTGAACATCGGCCACGAAGGTGCGTGAGGGCCGACTGAAGAGCAGCTCACCGTCAAAATAAACCTGGGGCCAACCAGTAATGTCTAAAACGACAGTTCAGCAAACCCTGCAGCGTATGGGGCTCTGAAGCAAACGGACGGTCACTGCACCTATGCTAACGAAGGTGCATAGGCGGAAAAGGCTTAAATTTTCATGCTTGTATCAGAAGTGGACCTCCGCTGATTGGTGAAGGGTTGCCTTCTCCAATGAGTCACATTTTCTGCTTCATCGAATGACGGACGAGAAACATTGGAGAACAAAGACCCTGCAACCACAGCTGCAAGAACTCAAGCTGGTGGTGGCAGCGTTATGGTCCGGGAAATATTTGTAAGGCATTCTCTGGGCCCACTCATCCATGTGGAAGGCACCCTCAAACAATTTGGTTATGAAGCCACCCTTGCAGAGCACGTACAACCATACATGCTGATTGTCTTCACTGAGATGGATGGGATCTTCCAGCAAGACAATGCAACATGTCACATGGCTAAAAATGTCGAGCACAACCAAGACTTCCCTGGCCTCCTAATTCCCCGGACTGGAACCCAATTGAGCATCTGTGGGACCACTTCGATGGTGGTATTCACTCTATGGATACTCCACCACGCACTCTCCAGCAGCTGTGGTATGCACTACAGTCAGCATGGCTCCAGATACCTATGCCAACCTACCAGCACCTTATTGAGTCACTCCCAGCCCGTCTAGTTGCTGTCCGTGCTGCACACGGCGGTTGCTCTGGCTATTAGCTGGTGGTCATAATAATGTGACTTGACTGTAATATCAGGATTTTGGTACTTACCGATAAATCCCTTTCTCCAATTCCACAGGGGACATTGGAGTCTCAGGGTCTCATTCAGACCCGCTCGCGAGCGCTGTACGCTCGCAAGCGGGTCGATGGTGCCCAAGTGCGCATGCGCACGACGGAGGGAGCTCCGTCGTGCGCATGCGCGAGACCCGGCGAGCGACGGGGAAGCCGTCGCTCGGGGTCTCGCACCACAGGGGGCGTGCTGTCGATGGTGAGTGACAGCACGCCCCCTTTGGTGGGCGTGCCGGGGGCGTGGCTGCCCAGACGGAGGCGTTCTCATGGGAACGCCTACCGTCTGAGGCCGGCCCCACTGACATCACAAGGGCTTGTGGCAGCGAGACCCTACCGCAAGGGTCTCGTCGAAAGCCCGATGGTCTTGACCATCGCGACCATCATCATGGACGCTCGCATAAGCTGTGGGTGGTAACCCACAGCTATGCGAGCGTCCAAAAGGCCGCTCCAAATTTAACTAGGACGGCCCTGATTCAGAGCGAGCGCTCTGGTCAGAGCGTCCGGCTCTGAATCAGGCCCTCAGTACAATGGGTATAGAAGTGGGTTAACCGGGAGCTGGCACTTTAATAAATTTGAATAGTAGATAGCTCCTCCCGCTCTATACCCCCCTACAGGTCAGTCTAAATAAACTGTGCCCGAGGGGAGCTGGAATAAAAGGAGAAAGGAGATAAATTTGGAGAAGCAGTAATTACCCCTTTCTTACATGCAATTGCTAAAAAAAAAAAGTTTATCACCGTAAGATCTTAGCCTCATGGGATGTGGCCACTAGCTAACATGGATTAGGACAGGACCTTCATACTGCTGGTTTGTGTCTTAATTATGATAATCAGCTCAGCACAAAAGCTAGTAAAGTCATATGGCAGGGACATGCAAGCTTAAATTAACTATGGGTATCCTTCTGCAGGAGAGAACATTTATTTCTAAAATGTGCGACGGTGCCTCCCAATCACATGCACATCGGTACCGTCCATCAAAAATAAAGCTGGGTACACACTAAACGATGTGTGTACCCAGCGATGCGACGGGCCAACATATCGGGCGGCCGGTACGCATTACACAATCCGGTGCCTGACCGCCCGTGAAGTCAGCATCAGCCACATCCCCCTGCATGGCGTCATCAGTCGCATTGTCAGATTGATCTGCATGCAGGAAAACCCTGATGATGCGGCCGACGATCAAATGGGAGCAAGCATTGGCTGATATAGTGCATACACATTAGCCGATTTTGACGATAGGTTGGGCCGATCCGTCGTATCGGGTGAAATATCGTCCAATGTGTACCCACCTTAAGTCAGTGGAGCTTAATCATTATAAATGACCATGGTAGAACCACAAGGTTTCTTTTGTAAAAACATTGCTGAAATTTCTGTTTAGCAAAAAAAATAAATAAATCCACTGCATTAGCTGTTGCTGTGTTACTTTTAACACACATTAAAATTAGATTATAAAAATAATTTGCATTTCATCAGTGTAATTAAATTGTAAAAAAGTAGTGAGCAAATAGTAAAAAACAAAATAAGATTGGAATTCAGCTGTTAAAAATGATTTGTGAAGATACAATCGCATTTTAGCCTGTGCTTTAATTGCATGATTTTACTTAACTCCTTGCTACCATACATAGGACCGAATTCAATTAGCCGCGAAAAGTGCCGCTTGGAAAAAAGTTTTCGCGGATTTGCACTTTTCGCCTGTTTTCTACTTTTCTCCGTATTCAATTCCAGGACGTTTCGCCTACAAGGAACTTTACATGGAAAAATAGACAAAAAAAAAAGTTTATCCATATAGGCAGGCGAATTGGAAGAGCAAAATCTGTAATCTGGGGTGCAAATGTGGAGATTTGATCCAGAACCCTTTGGACTAATCAGTCAAAAAAAAAAAGTAATTTACTGTATGGGGCAAAAATGTAAAAAGTGTTGGAAAAAGTGACGGGCCTGGTATTTTGGGAGGCTATATGGATGAGACAGGTGTTTTTGATATTGCAGAAGGTATTTATTACCTCAGGTATACAGCAGGTGTATTTTTAAGTTTTTTGAAATCTTCATTTTAGAGACCTCAAAATATGCTAGTACCCATTTTCATGAACCCCAAATTTAACAGTACTTATTTTTTCTGAAAAACATTGCTTTCTTTCATTTTCCCACACATATGCAAATATGCATATAACAGCCCTCTGACTCAATATAAGTTCACTAAATACTTTCATTAGGGCTACTACTACTATTCTATATTGATTCCCAAGGTCACTGAAGCTTTTTATGGGGTACAGACTGATTTCCCCCCAAAAAGATGTCCTTTTCCTTAGTTTCACTTTGTAAAACATTTGCTGATCCACGTTTTCGCCTGTTTTACAATTGAATAGGGTGAAAAGCTGGGACGCGCATGGAGAAAACATCGCGTCAAAACAGGCAAATTCATTCCACTTTTCGCGGCTAATCGAATTCGGCCCATAATCTTAATGTGTGTAAGATCTTACAATCAATGTTATTACTAATTATTATATGTTGTCACAAATTTCGGCAGTGCAGTACAGTTGGAAAAAAAAAGCATAGTACAAAGACAAAGGTCCCAAAACGCAAATAAACAATCAAAGGTATTCATGAAAGGGGATATAGCTATTATCCCAGCTGTTGGGATGCCAGCGCTCAGGTTGCCAGCGCCGGAATCCCAACACCAGTAAGAGTCCTGGTGCCTGCATCCCGACAGAAAGTATTGGGGTTAGGGGGAGGATTAGGGGTTAGGCACTAGGGGGAGGGTTAGGTATAGGATGCGGGAGGGGTAGGTTTAGGGTGTGGGGCAGGAGGGGTAGGGGAAGGAAAGTATACTTTTCTCCTCCTGTAGGGATTGGGACCCTGTCAAGATGCTGACGTCGGGATTCTGATCGCCGGGATCTTGTACCCAACCCCATGAAAGTATAGCATGACATTCTGCATAGTACTGCACATAAGACTCAATAGGTAAGGCATAAAACAGAGTTGTACAAGACATGCAAAATTCATAATTAAAAGGACGCTCAAGTAGATCATCTTATCAATATTATACTATTTGCAGTCACACTAAGAGAAATAGAATGTGTTGTGTAGAGTGACTGCATAAAACAATAGATTAAATTATTGCTATTAAGATATTAACAAAAGCATAGATTTGTGACTCATCTTTATGTTGTTGCGTAACATTAGAGGACAACTAATTAATATTTCTTCTTCAGGGTCCATAGGGGATCCACAGGGATACCATGGGGTTTGGGTGGTTGGAGTGATCCAGG
This sequence comes from Taudactylus pleione, assembly GCA_031769625.1. Classification (NCBI taxonomy): domain Eukaryota; kingdom Metazoa; phylum Chordata; class Amphibia; order Anura; family Myobatrachidae; genus Taudactylus; species Taudactylus pleione. The sequence continues at coordinate 3,067,505 of JAUIMM010000241.1, forward strand.
CACCATACAGTTAAAGCTTTAGCTCCCAGGACGCCCTAGGCCTCCTCCACATATACCCCGCCCCCAGCCATAGGCAGACAGTTTTTCGTTTGGTGATGAACAGGACAGTCGCACCTTCAAACATGGGGACTGCTTAGTGCAGCCCCAAGCTTTATTTTTAGGAGTTGTTTTTGAAAATTATTATTACTATGAGCAAGCAGCAAGGCTTCCTAATGGGCACCTGTGCGGCTGCTCCAGCTACCTCCACCGCAACACTCAACGGTGAGTGGTCCGGTGATTACGGCGGGCGACAGCGGGGCTCTGCTAGCCACTCCACTGGGGACCCACGACTGCAGCCGGGCAGACAAGGAGAGGTACAGGGCTTGCGTTTCCCCGCTTGCGGGGAATCGCGTATTGTGCAGTCCTCACCTCTGGTGGTGAAGACCTGCCGGACGACGCTGCAGTGGGGCGACTGGTTCATCCGCTCCCCCACTAGACCACCGGGGCAGTTAAATGCTGGCGTCGGGGACAATGTTAGAGGCCAGGGGCAGCCGGCAGTTCAAGCAGCAGTGGGGAGGTAAGCTCTCCCCCGGCAATCTCTCCCCCAGCCCAGAGCGCGATCCCTCACAAGAGGTTTTCCAGCCTCTGAGCTGTTCCTCCTCTTCACCCTTCTCCCTATATGACATGCTCAGCAGCCATTAATCAAGGCTTTTCTGAAGCTATAGGTCTCAGGAGTTTCGGGTCCAGTCTCCCTGTATACCTCTCCCTGGGGCCAAGTTATACAGAACACAAATTCTACTAGACTTTGAGGCTTGAGTAGTTGATTTAGTACCCATTATAAGTATTATTTATATGCATTGTAGGTGACTTGTGCTAGCTCCGTTGTTGTGATATACTGCCTTATACTTTGTCAGTTATATCTATACCTGCTGCTCTTTCTTAAACCCTTAACTACCAGGTGTGTAAGGGTTCATTATTACTTCAATGGCCATCACTACAGTATACCATAATTGCCATTTTTATGGTATACAGTGTTTAAAACAAAAAAATTATTTATTTTTTTAAGAAAATCGTGTTGGATAAGTCTTAAAAAGCTATATAATAAAATTGGTCACATAAATAAGGCGCTTATTAGATGTTTCATACAAATTAATATAAAATTAATACAAAAGCAGAAGTCTTTGGGACATATTTTTATATGTCCATATTCATATCCTCCATTCAGACGTAAATTCAGTATTGCTCTTCAAAATATACATAAAAAAGAAGAAAGAGAAAAAGAGAAAATACTATATAGTGCAGTATTTTTGTAAATTTAATGACACATATACATATAACATCGGGAATATAATTTCCACAACAATAACAGGATTGACACAAAATTTTATTCTGAGATCACCCAGGAAAAAGTATAAATTGGAACCGTACCGTAAGTGGCACCAAAGCTAGGTGCTTTTAGAGAGCGTTATTGGGGAGTCTTCCAGATAGACTGCCCAAAATCCCTTCAAGTCTCTGGCTTAACTCACCTCACATGGTAAGAGATTCCACCAGTGGAGAGATCCCAGCTGGGATGTGTCAATCCTGTTATTGTTGTGGAAATTACCATTGTAATTGTAAATTGTGGACACTATATAGTATTTTCTTGTTTTTTATGTATATTTTGAAGAGAAATACTAAAGTTACGTCTGAAAGGAGGATATGAATATGGACATATAAAAGATATCCCAAAGACTTCTGCTTTTATATTAATTCGTATGAAACATCTAATAAGTGCCTTATTTATGTGACCAATTTTATTATATTGTTTAAGTCTTGATTTACTGTTCTTGGTGGAGACAGTGGGTCTCATAAGTTGGCTGCTCAATATTAGAACGCGCCGGTGTTTTCTCTGAATACCTCTTTTGTATTAGAAGTCTTAAAAAGCTGTTCTTTATCTAATTCAATCATAGAAAAAAAAAAAGAATTTTGGATCGGTGTTTGGGAAAAGAAAAATTGTCAGTTAAGGGGTAAATGTAATAGCCTGCAACTTGTAGGCATATTACATTTACCACTAAACATTTGAAACTATACAAAGTGCAAAGAGGAAGTAAAGTCCTATCAAAGTGACAACTAGAGTAATCAAAAATTTTACTTTAATTAGTTAATTTGAACAATATCTAAAATTCCTAAATTAGAAAGCAGAAAATATACATATAAAAAGATGTGTAAATTTGAGAATTAGGGGCATATGTATTAATAATCTCGGCAGTGCCGCAATTATTTTCAGTCCATGTTGCAACAGTCTTTTTCAATAATTTCAAAACTATTCCCTCTAGTTACAAAAATTAATTTGCAGGGATAGAACTTCCCAGTAAGTACCTAAACGAACCGCATGTATGGACTTCTGCGTTTCATACAGAGGTATGTTTAATAATGCTATATTCCTGAATTAGTGTGACAGGTGCCTACTATCAAGAAATGCTTCTTCAACTATCGGTATCTCAATCTGTCATTTACAGCTAGACTCCTGAAATAATGATACTAATCCTCACACATGTAACCCTGCCTGAACTAAAATAATCACATGTGGACAGGTCAATGCCTCCCACAAAGATCATCCCAGTCATCTAATGCTTTGGAAGATCTCAATCATAAATATATACTCCCAATAGGGGTCTAAGAGAAGAGTCTATGGGAGTAGCAAGAAAGAAAAAACCCTGTGTGGGGCACGAACTTCAAGATGTAATATAGACAAATTTATAGTATTTATAAAACTTAACTTTTAATCATCTCAAAAATAAAATATAAGAAAAGGGGGCCAGATAACTCTAGCCTATACGGTATATACCTCTTCACTCAGAAGATCATTAAATATTACCCCAAAATGGCAAATACAAAGAAAATTTGTGCAAATGCACAGTCTCATGTTGTTATTTGTCAACACTTTTTATAAATACTGGTTGTCAAATATTATATCCACATTCAGATTATACAGGCTGTAGAGACAAGATCCCAAGGTTAGTGAAAATATTTCAGCAAAATTATAGTTTGCTCACAGGCTGTTATGATATTTATCAAAATATACATGAATAATCACATTTCCTCCAGTTAGGAGTAACTATGTTGCTGTCATATAACGCATATAGGTACAAAAGTATAAGTTATGCATTAGGTAGAAAAATATACTGAAACAAAAGATGAAACACCTTATTGCGTATCAAATGTGTGAAGAAATAGAAACATGAGTCGTGTACTGAATGTCAGTCAAGGAATACTTATAAAATCCTCAAATCAACAGATTTGTTTCAGAGTATCCTAGCACACAGTGCTACTGACATAATACATATAATAAATGTGCATTTCATAAAAGATAGAAAAGAGACTGTAGATAGTCACAGATCATTCAGTGTGTAACGGTCCATGGTCCTTTGAAAAAAGCATCTATCAAAAAGGTTTAGGCAAACGTAATTCATTTATACTGTTTCTCAAGTTGACTCAATAGCATGAATATACCGCAATTTATGCTGTATATGAAAAAAACGGAGGTGATTAATTCACACTCCTGTCATGCTGTAAAACAGTGTCAATTCAAGCATAATCACTAAGTTTAAATAACTTTGAAAACAAAGATAGTATGTGTAGAAAGTGATCTCAATGGTTAATAAACCTGGTATAGTTAGAGGAGTAGATACAGACTAGATGTAATAAAACTCACATATTAAAGCATTTTATAAATGATGGTAACCGTTACGTTTGAACTATACCCTATCTACCCATGACTGGAGCCATCTTATGAATGTAATCGCCAATCACATGTGCATCTCCATTTAAAGTGGGGGCCAGAAGACCACCCTAAAATGGCACTAGAGAGTCACATTATAATTTAAGTCTTCACAGGTGGGAAAAGGAAAAAATATTGAAATAATGCATTATTATATTATATGAATAACGGGTCAGTATGTAAATGTCCACATTAGCGTTTAGTAAACTGCTGTGTATTAATTTCCCCATTTCCTTCAAAATCTTCTAATGTTCCATGTTTAGAGATCAGACATACAAAAACCTCCACAACTTAGGTTATTAGCATGATCTAACAAAGTAATACTACGCACAGTTTATTTACAGTTATTCATATAGCGCAGCATTTTCCGGTACTTACTCAGACACTCTGGAACTTTAGGATCCCACTGACTGTTAATCTTGCAAGTGATGGAACTGGATCCATTCATGGCATAATCGTCCATACACTCAAATCTCACAGCAAAATTGAGAGAATATGGGCCAACAAATCCTGACAACCTCCTTGAATTCGGAACATATGGATCAGAGCATGTAACCGCTATGAAAGTGAGGGGGAAAAAAACCAAAAACAAATTCTAAAATTACATTTAGATTTGTTAACATAAAAGGGGTACTATCTAAGCAGCATTCTGGTTCACTGAATTGTCAACTTATCACACACAGCTACAGTAAATGGAATTGTATATAAACATCAGTAATAATTTATTCTATGTACATACAGACCTATAGCAATGATGGCATGAGGAGGATTTTAATACTTGTGACAGATAATATCCTATAAGCCAATTGGAAGGTGCTGGAAATATATTGGGGTATAGTGGGCACACGATGAGTGCAGACACTTTAAATCTAAAAGAATCTGACCATGCCAGCCGATAGCTTGCCAGTTATGTGTCACCAAACCCAACAAGAGAGAGAACAGGATCTAATTAGATGGAGGAAAGAACAACTTCCTCTTAACTGGCTAATATTTTTTCCACAATTTCCCCAAAATTGTCGATTTGTTTTATTACCAAATTATGTAAATAAGAGCTATTTAAACATTATTCAATGTAATTCAACAAAAATGCAAATATTATGCATAAATAGGTATTGTTTACATAATGCCATAACACAAATTGACAAATCAGGACATTTTTGAAAAAAAAATAAAAATAATAGTATTCTAGTTTCAAAAAACAAAATACTGTATTTACACAATACATATATTATAATTATCTATAATAACTGCACAAGATCTGTCCCGTCTTCTCAAAGCGTGCACAGTGTAAGCGTGGGTGCGCACCCAAAGAACTCCCATTGCAAGGGAAACAGGACAGACGTAGAGGGGGAGGACAAGCCACCAAGAACAAGTTAAGTAAGGGAGCCGAGGAAGGCAATACAGACTAGAAGGGCAGAATAATTTATATTATACATAATACTGTGCAAAAGTTTTAGGCAGGTGTGAAAAAAATGCTCCAAAGTAAGAATGCTTTAAAAAATAGAAGTGTTAATAGTTTAGGTTAAGCAATTAAATTGCAAAGTGAATGAATAGAACAGCAAAAATATTTGGTGTGACCACCCTTTTCCTTTAAAACAGCATCAATTCTTCTCAGCACACTTGCACAAAGTGAGGGATTTTGTAGGATTATAGTCAGGTGTATGAGACACCAATAATACCAAACAGGTGATAATGATCATCATTTTCATATGTAGGTTGAAACACAGTCATTAACTGAAACAAAAACAGCTGTGTAGGAGGCTTTAAACTGGGTGAGGAACAGCCAATCTCTGCTACCAAGGTGAGGTGGTGGAAGACAGTTTCATGTCACAGGTCAAACACCATGGCAAGACTGAGCACAGCAACAAGACACAAGGTAGTTAGCTATACTGCATAAGCAAGGTCTCTCCCAAGCAAAGATTTCAAAGCAGGCTGGGGTTTCAAGATGTGCTGTTCAAGTTCTTTTGTAGAAGCACAAAAAAACAAACAATGCTGAGGACCAGTGATGCAGTGGTTGGCCAAGGAAACTTAGTGCATCAGGCACATCATGCTTACTTCCCTTCGAAATCGGAAGATGTCCAGCAGTGCCATAAGCTCAGAACTGGCAGAAACCAATGGGACTCAAGTACACCCATCTTCTACTGTTCGGAGAAATCTGTCCAGAAGTGATCTTCATGGAAGAATTGCGTCCAAAAAGCCATACCTTCAACATGGAAACAAAGCCAAGAGGCTCAACTATGCACAAAAACATAGGAACTGGAGTGCAGAAAAATGCCAGCAGGTGCTCTGGACTAACGAGTCAAAATTTTTAATATTTGGCTGTATAAAGGCAGTTTGTGCGCCGAAGGGCTGAAGAGCAGTACAATAATGAGTGTCTGCAGGCAACAGTGAAGCATGGTGCAGATTCCTTGCTAGTTTGGGGCAGCATTTCAGCAAATGAAGTTGGGTATTTGGTCAAGATTAATGGTGTCCTCAAAGCTGAGAAATACAGGCAGGTACTTATGCATCATACAATACCATCAGGGAATTGTCTGATTGGCTCCAAATTTATTCTGCAGCAGGACAATGACCTCAAACAAACAGCCAATGTCATTAAAAATTGTCTTCAGCATAAAGAAGAACAAGGAGTCCTGGAAGTGATGATCTGGTCCCCCACAGAGCCCTGATCTCAACATCATAGAGTCTGTCTGGGATTACTTGAAGAGACAGAAGGATTTAGGCAAGCCTACATCCACAGAAGATCTGGTGATTAGATCTGGAAAAATGTTTGGAAAAATTTCCCTACCAAGTTTCTTCAAAAACTGTGTGTAAGTGTATTGATGCTGTTTTGAAGGCATAGAGAGTGGTCACACTAAATATTCATTTCTCTTCTGTTAATAGTTTCATTTTTAACAATTAACTTCTATTTTGAAAGCATTCTTACTTTGCAGCATTTTTTCACACCTGCCTAAATCTTTTTGCACAGTACACACACACACACACATATATATATATATATATACATATATATATATATATATATATATATATCCTTGCAAAAGTATTCACCCCCTTGGCTTTTTACCTTTTTTGTTACATTACAACCCATAATTTATTTTTTTATCTGAATTTTGTGTGATGGATCTGCACAAAAAATAGTCTAATTTGGTTAAGTGAAATTAGAAAAATATATATATATATATATATATATAAAAAAAAAATCTTTATAAATAAAATTCTGTAAATTGACATGTGCATATGTAATCACCCCTTTTGCTATGAAGCCCCTCAAAAGTTCTGGTGCAACCAACTACCTTCAGAAGTCACATAATTAGTGAAATGAAGTCCACCTGTGTGAAATCTAAGTGTCACATGATCTGTCAGTATAAACACACCTTTTCTGAAAGGCCCCATAGGCTGCAACACCACTAAGCAAGAGGCATCACAACATGAAGACCAAGGAGCTCTCCAAACAAGTCAGGGACAACATTTTTGAGAAGTACAATTCTGGGTTGGGTTATAAATAAATATCCGAAATCTTTGATGATACCCCGCAGCACCATGATCATCAAATGGAAAGAACATGGTACCACTACAAACCTGCCAAGAAAGGGCCGCCCACCAAAACTCACAGACCGGGCAAGGAGGGCATTAATCAGAGAGGCAGCACAGAGACCAAAGGTAACCCTGAAGGAGCTGCAGAGTTCCACAGCAGAGACTAGTGTATCTGTGCATGTGACCACAATAAGCCATACACTCCATAGAGCTGAGCTTTATGGAAGAGTGGCCAGAAAAATATGAGATATGGTAAGAACTTACCTTTGTTATCTCTATTTCTATGAAGTCCATAGGGTTCCACAGGATACCTTGGGGTATAGGTGATGACGTCAGGCATCGGGCACCATAGAGTTAAAGCTTTCAGCCTCCCAGGATGCACTAGGGTCCCCCTCCTATACCCCGCCCCCGAGCCAAGACATCTCAGTTACGTACCAAGCCATAGGCCGGAGGAGGATAAGGAAGAGCGAGAAAAAAGATCTGGACACACACAAGAATCACATTCTCACCAGAGGGAGACGGAACAACCGGTGACCAGAGTAAAGCCCATCTGCAGCACAGGTGCGACAGGGCGGGAGTCCTGTGGAACCCTATGGACTTTGTACAAATAGAGATAACAAAGGTAAGTTCTTACCATATCTCATATTTTCTACATCAGGGTCCATAGGGTATCCACAGGATACCTTGGGGATGTCCCAAAGCAGTATCCTTCAAGGGTGGGGACGCTCCTGTGCTGAAAGGAGAATCCGCCGCCCGAAGGAAGCATCTTGAGAGGCAAAAGGTGTCAAACGCGTAATACCTCACAAAGGGTATGGACCAAGGACCACGTGGCAGCCTTGCAGATCTGGACTGCAGAGGCACCACGTTGAGCAGCCCACGAAGGACCCACAGACCTAGTGGAATAAGCCCTCACAGAGGATGGAACCGGCAGGCCTTCATGAAGATAAGCTTCAGAAATTGCCATACGAATCCAATCTGCCAAAGTCTGCTTTGAAGCAGGCCAACCCTTTTTACGGAAGCCATAGAGGACAAACAAGGCGTCCAACTTCCTAAACGAAGAAGTTCGGTCAACATAAATCCTTTAGGCCCGCACAACGTCCATAGTGGCCTCACCCACTGAAAGGTCAGGTGAGTTGAAAGCCGGCACAACGATTTCCTCGTTGATATGGAAACTTGAAACAACTTTAGGAAGGAAACCAGGACGAGTGCGCAGCACCGCCCTGTTCCTATGAAAAATCAGAAAAGGGGGTCTACAGGAGAGAACCCCTAAGTCCTAAACACGTCTGGCCGAAGCAATGGCCAGAAGGAAAATAGTTTTAGCTGTCAGCCATTTGAGCTCCACTGAGCCCAGTGGTTCAAACGGCGGTCCCTGGAGAGCCCTCAGGACCACAGCTAAATCCCAAGGCGCCACCGGTGGAACAAAAGGTGGCTGAATTCGGAGAACACCTTGCATAAAGGTGCGCACATCAGGGATTGCAGCAAGCCCATGGTCCAGTCCCGCCTGCAGGAAAGCTAACACCCTAGAAAGACGGAACTCCCGAGGAGCATAACCTCTCGGTCGACACCACTGGAAGAACGTATGCCATACACGATGGTATATCCTTGCAGAAGATGGTTTCCGAGCCCTTAGCATAGTTTGCACTACAGAGCTGGAAAACCCCCTGGACCTTAACATGGCCGTCTCAACAGCCACGCCGTCAAAGACAGCAGAGTCAGGTCCGAGTGAAGACAAGAACCCTGTGACAGTAGGTCCGGTCGTAACTGCAACCGCAGAGGAATGTGCACAGACAGCCCCTGGAGGTCTGAGAACCAGTGCCGCCAGGGTCACGCGGGAGCCATCAACAGGAGCGTCCCTCCTTCCTGTTTGAATTTCCGGATTACCTGTGGAAGAAGGGGAAACGGAGGAAATATATAAGCAAACCAGAACGTCCACTGGACGGACAGAGCATCCACCAGAGAGGCCTTTTCGTCTCTTGTGCGAGACCCGTACACAGGCAACTTGTTGTTGTGCCGTGATGCCATGAGGTTGATCTCTGGAAGACCCCACCTGTCCACCAAAAGTTGAAAGACGTCCTGGTGCAGAGACCATTCCCCTGGATGAATGTCCTGGCGACTGAGAAAGTCCGCCTCCCAGTTTAGAACTCCCGGGATGAATACTGCTATGGCCGGGAGATTGCGCTCCGCCCAAACCAGGATTCGGGACACCTCTACGAGTGCCGCCCGACTTCGGGTTCCTCCTTGCTGATATATGTAGGCCACGGTGGTGGCGTTGTCCAACTGGACCTGCACGGGGTGACCTTGGAGAACCCGATGTGCCTGCTGGAGAGCATTGAAAACCGCGCGGAGCTCCAAGATGTTTATTGGAAGCTCTGTTTCCGCCTGAGTCCACCTGCCCTAGAATAAGTGTGGACCCGTGACTGCTCCCCAGCCCCGAAGGCTGGCGTCCGTGGTCAACAGGACCCAATTCGCCACCCAGAATGGACGACCCTTGTTGAGATGGGTCGTCTGCAACTACCAAGCTAGAGACAGGCGAACCTCCGGAGTGAGCACCATCGTCTGGAACTTCAGACTGAGGCAGTCCATTCCATTTGGACAGGATCAATTGCTGCAGAGGTTTGGAGTGAAACTGGGCATATTCCACCATGTCGAATATTGACACCATGGAGCCCAGTAACCTCATCGCCGAGTGTAGAGACACCCGGCGACTCTGCAGACAACTGCGCACCCTCAACTGTAAGGCAGAGATCTTTTCCCCCATCACAAAGATGATCCTTTGCAGTCTGGAGTCCAATAAGGCTCCGAGGTGTAGAATCCTCTGAGACGGGACCAGGGTGGACTTCTGCCAGTTTATTAATCAGCCGTGCCGTTGCAGTACCGCAATCTTCAGGTCCAAGTGGCGTAGAAGGAGCTCTGGAGATCCTGCTACCAACAGAAGGTCGTCTAGGTACGGCAACATAACCTTGGTGAACACACGTGGCGCTGTCGCCAGCCCAAAAGGTAACGCCCGGAACTGGAAGTGATCGTTGCGGATTGCAAACCTGAGGAACTGTTGATGGCGTAAAAGAATAGGGACATGCAGGTAAGCGTCCTGTATGTCCAACGACACCATGTAATCCCCATGTTCCAGCGCCAGAATGATGGACCGTAGGGTCTCTATCCGAAACCTCGGCACCCGCAAGGACTTGTTGAGAGCTTTGAGGCTGAGGATCGGACGGTACGACCCATTGGGTTTCTGCACCAAAAACAGATTGGAATAGAAACCCTGGCCCCTCTGGGAGAATGGAACAGGCACTATAACTCCAGCCTGGAGAATAGTGTGCAAAACCTTCCGCAGTTCCATGGCTTTATTCCGGTCTGATGGAAGACCCGTGGTGAAGAATCGGGACGGGGGCCTGTGCCGGAAGGAGAAGGCATACCCGTGAGAAACCACCTCATGAACCCAAGTGTCTGTCGTGGTGACCGACCAACACCGGGCGAACTGCAGCAGGCGGCCTCCCACTTTGGGATCCCCCAAAGGGAGGCCCAGACCGTCAGGCCGCAGGCTTGTCATCTGGCTTAGGGGCCGGACGTCTGGTACTCCAGGCCTGTTTCCTGGGCTTGGCCAATTTTTTGGGGCCAGCCTGACGGGGAAAGGACTGTGCCTTAGGCCTACCCTGGGCTCTGTAAGGCAGAAAGGACAACGTACCTGAACCTTAAGGAACCGCAGCAGACGGGAGACATGCCGATTTGGCTGCCGCCAACGTGGCTACAATTTTGTCCAGATCCGGACCAAATAGGACTTCTCCATTAAAAGGCAAAGCCTCCAAGCCCTTCTTGGAATCAGCATCCGCCTTCCAGGATCGCAACCATAAGGTGCGACGAGCAGCTACAGCTGCCGAAGAAATCCGAGAAGTCAGGGTACTGATATCCAAGGCCGCTTCATTGATATAAGTGGCCGAATCCCGGAGATTGCCTATCAACTCGGTCTGTTCAGCTGAACAGTCGGAATCCAAAGACGCAACTATCAGCCCAGCGCTCCATAGCTCTGGCTACCCAACTAATGGCCATAGCTGGCCTGGCTTCCCCCCCCCAGCAAGGGAATAAACGGACTTTAGGCAGATCTCCACCTTACGGTCCGTAGCATCCTTCAAGGAGGACATGGAGGGCATGGGCAATGTGGCACTTCGGACTAGGCGTGTCACATGAGAATCCACTTGCGGAGGGGATTCCCACTCAGAAAAATAATTGTCCGCAAACGGATAAGCCACCGCCAAGCGTCTCTGAGGCTGATACCGTTTGCCAGGGTGTTTCCACGCCTCCTCTAAATGGTCTACTAACTGACCCGAAAGAGGAAACACTGTGGCGTCACCCTTAATATCCTTAAAAAAGGCATATTTTGACTTGGACACCGGAGGATCATCATCCTCAATCACTAAAGCTGTGCGGACTGCCCGAATAAGTCCAGGAATATAAACCTTGGACTTAGCATCCGACTCTTTCGTACGGAGAGGCTCTTGGTCAGAAAGATCCAGAATCTCCCCATCATCAGACGTCACGTCGTCATCCTCATAAGGAGCGGACAGAGACGCCACCGGCCGCTTATGTGGCCTCAACACAGACTCCCCTTGCAACACATCCGACAAACGCTGTACAGAGCTTGTCAGTGAATTAATCCACGCAGGCTCCTGAGAGACCTGAGGAGGAGATAGGGAGACTGTGGGGTACCATCAATTGTCGCGGGAAACCCTGCATGGGTGATGACACCACTGACTGCTGGGACAATCCCATCTGTGGGAACGCAGGCTGCGGAGCTAACTGGCCCACGAGGGTTGTAAGTGCTTTGGCGAAACAAGCCCAGGACGGCTCCTGTACCGGAGCTGTGACAGTAATTGGCCGCGCCAATAAATAACACTGTCGACATAGTCCCTCTGCGTTACCCTCCCCCTCCGCTATTGGTACTTTGCATGTAGTACAAATAAGCTGGAGAGGAAAATCACTCTCAGACATGATGGTAAGTATGTGACCCCTCTCACTGATACTTGCTAGTATAGTGTGAGAACCACCCTGCAATCACCGCACCGCAAGGGCTTTAGCAGAAGAAGAGCAGGGACAGTGAATTGGCTGACAGTAGAAAGTGAAAGTACAGGCAGCAGACGCTAGCAGAAGTCACATGCAATGCAAAGAAATCAATTCCTGCACTATCAGCGCTGATCCTCAACTATGCAGACACAGAGCCTGGTAGGACACAGCGCTGCATACACAGACCTGTACCAACGGAGGAGAGGTATGCCGGGGGACCCAGACCGCGATGCCACTGATCTTCAGCGTCCAGCAGCGCTCACCATGCTTTGCAAAAGATGGCCACCGAGGAGCAGAGAGGAGGCCGGCCTGGGGGAGGAACGCTGCCACAGGGCCAGTCAGCAGATGCAGAGAGGGCTGTGTGCAGCGGGGGAGGCGCCGGCTGTGTACAGGGAAGGTGCACTCCCCTGGCATGCAATTAACCCCTGGGACGCCACAGCACTACCGCTCAGCCGCTGTCCGCTGTCCCAGGTGGGTAGTGGAAGTGCAGGTTAGTTACCTGGCTCCACGCTGCAGCCAGTCCCCAGGGAGCCCCCTGCCTGGGGACTCTGGACCATGTATTCAGCAGGGACCCACCGCGGGACCCCGCTGCTTACCTGCTGCCCCCTTGAATCCGGCCATGGTCCCAAACATCTGGGGTCACCACTGGCTGTGACCCCAGGTGCTTACCAGCATCCCCGGATCAGTACCTGCGTTCTGGTACCGGCGGGGGTGTAGGGAAGACAGCATGGACATCAGCATTGACTGTCCATGCTGTACTTCCAGATGAGCAGCCACAGCTGCTTTGTTGAAGAAATTTCAGGGGCTATCTTAGCCCCCCTCTAAACATGTGCATCCGACTCCGAGCCGGGCACCAACGAATCTGAGATGCCTTGGCTCGGGGGCGGGGTATAGGAGGGGGACCCTAGTGCATCCTGGAAGGTTGAAAGCTTTAACTCTATGGTGCCCGATGCCCGACGTCATCACCTATACCCCAAGGTATCATGTGGATACCCTATGGACCCTGATGTAGAAAAAGCCATTACTTAGTGATAAAAATAAGATGACACGATTTGAGTTTGCCAAAAGAAATTTTTGCAACTCCCCAAATGTATGGAGGAAGGTGCTCTGGTCAGATGAGACTAAAATTTAACTTTTCGACCACCAAGGAAAAGGCTATGTCTGGTGCAAACCCAACACATACCATCACCCAAAGACCACCATCCCCACAGTGAAACATGGTGGTGGCAGCATCATGCTGTGGGGATGTTTTTCTGCAGAAGGGACTGGGAAACTGATTCCAGACGAGGGAAAGATGGATGGTGCTAAATACAGGGATTTTCTTGAGCAAAACCTGTTTCAGTCTGCCTGTGATTTGAGACTGGGATTGAGGTTCACCTTCCAGCAGGACAATAACCCGAAGCACACTGCTAAAGCAACACTTGAGTGGTTTAAGGGGAAACATTTAAATGTGTTGGAATGGCCTAGTCAAAGCCCAGATCTCAATCCAATTGAGAATCTATAGTCAGACTTGAAGATTGCTGTTCACAAGTGGAAACCATCCAACATGAAGGAGCTGGAGCAGCTTTACCTTAAGGAATGGGCAAAAATCCCAGGGGCAAGATGTGACAAGCTCAAAGAGACTTATCCAGAGCGACTTGCAGCTGTAATTGCTGCAAAACGTGGCTTGACAAAGTACTGACTTTAGGGGGGTGAATAGTTATGCACGCTGAAGTTTTCTGTTATGTTGTCCTAAATTTTGTTTGATCACAATATAAAAAAAAACACAACTTCACAGTTGTAGGCATGTTCTGTGAATGAAATGATGCACACCTTCAAACAATCCATTTTAATTCCAGGTTGTGAGGCAACGAAACATGAAAAATGAATACTTTTGCAAGGCAGTGTGTGTGTGTGTGCGCATAATATATATATATATATATATATATATATATACACACACATACATACATACACACGCACATATACTAGCAGATGTACCCGGTGTCACTAGGTATACACCTTAGGTGTTTACCGTTTCAATTTGCATCTCATCACTCCAATAACATTTCACCTCTGTACTAATGCATCACTGCTAAAGTAGGACATTACCTTCCCTCACACCTGTAGTAACACATTACCCTCAATCACACCCATGGTAACTTATTCCCCTCCCTCACCTCTTGAGTAACATATTATCCCCGCTCACCCCTGAAGTAACACATTCCCCTCCCTCAACTGTGTTGTAACACATTCCCCGTCTTCACCCTGTAGTAACAATTTTGACATTCCCCTCTCTGACCTCTATAGTAACACATTCCCCTCTCACTGCTGTTGTAATGCTGGGTACACACTGTCCTACATATCAGGCGTTAAATTGATATATTGCGTGTGCTTTGGCCAGTGTGTACAGACGATATGTTTGAGATAGACGTTGTTCACAAACATATCGTGTTGGCTGTGCTGCACAGCCGATAGCTGATGCCTGCACATCGGCTGTGTATATTGGCGGTCAGCTGACCAGCAGTACACTTACTACAGAGGCCACCGGGGAGGGGGCCAGTGCAACCCCCGGCCAGGTGGCAGTGATGGTTTTTCAGTGTGTATGAACAACCATCATCTGCAGATATATCTTTCAGGTGTTTACCCAACTTTACACATTTTCCTCTCTCACCGCTGTAGTAACACATCCCCTTCCCCCATTATTCAAATAGGAGCAACTTCCAGTGATGTTTGGAAGCCAAAATGAGACAGTTATTATATTGCACAGAGGTAGGAAACATTTTAGCCCTTTTTGCCCCCTTAGAAGTTGAATTTTGAAAAATCCCTTCTTAGTGAGCACTTACGTCATTGAAGGAATATTCTCCCCGATTTTCATGATTCTAGGTCCAGGGGTTTGGGCTGGGTGTCAGTGAGTCAGTCCTCCCCTGGCTGTTTTCTGCGGGCGCATCGCCCGGCAGAAACAGCCTACCGCCCGGCACTTCCCCCAACTCCGATGCACCGCATTCCCGGTCGCCCTCGATATGTTGCCATGGACACGGATGCCAGCAGTAACGCCGAGCTGCGCCGATGTCACTTTCTTCACATTGGAGGCTTTGTGTCCGCCGGCAATAAGGACATGTTAGTGGAGGTTCCAGGTGACGGGGCACGGCGCATTGGGGCAGGGGAGGTGCCAGGTACGGGACGCGGCATTGGGGCAGGGGGAGAATGCCTAGCAGAGGATGTGGCATTGGAGGGTAGTTGTCCATCACAGTGCAGGGGCGGTGTCGGGCTAGAGGGCAAAGATCCCTCCTCCTGTATAAAAGTTCAGACGGGAACAGTCACCAGAACTGATTACAGAGAGCCTGCAAGTGGGGTCAGTATCTGTAGAGCTGTATAAAAAATATATTCTATGCAGCCTGCAAGTGGGGACAGTATCTGGGCCTCTAAGAAGAAGAGAATCAATATATAAATTGTTATTTCAAGTTTAAATCATTATAAAGGTCAGGATTTAAAACATTTTATTATTGCGAAGGCCCCCACTCGGCTACTTCTTGATTACATGTGGCTGGACAAAATTTCTGTGGAGAACACCATGTATGGCCAGCAGTGATCCGGACACTGGGGGCAGAGCTGCGGCTACAGTGAGCTGCTGCTACAATGCAGCTGCCGGGTGATGCTGGGCTGCCGGATCACTGTGGCCACCTGTAGAATCTGGAAAATATATGAACAGACAAACAAATGACAACACCTCCAGAGCTATTAAACAACTAAACTGGTAGAATTTTCTTTGAGATTTTCAGGAACCCCAGCCAGCTAGCAATTGACTTCTTAAAGGCCAGCCATAATTCTGTCTCCAGCATCCAACGCTAGATTCTGAAACATCTCAACTGAGGTGCTCTCCCATTAAATGCCAAATGAGACTTCTGCACCTGTAGGGGCAGACTGATGAACTTACTGTACTGTGGTGTCTTGTTCACTTCAGAAGGCGTTAGATCTGCTCCCTCCAGAGAAACTGCACACAATGGACCCCCTCAAAGTTTGAGATTAATTTTCCTAGAACTATCATGCAAATTGCACAGTCAACGTTTGTGATCCAACAAGGCTTTCCCCAAACCCTGCAACAAAAGTATCTTGTCTTCTGGCAGTAGCAACCTGCAGGGTGTCAAACAGAATCCTCAGAAGGACTATGACACTGGAAAGATGCCAAAAACTTGACAATATATCTGTATCCTAAATTGGTAATGCTGGTTCTAAACCGATAATTAGAGAACGCTCCGATTTCCCTCACATATAAGTAGAAGAAATTTATAGTTAATGTATATATATTCAAAAACTAACCTTGCTCCATGTTTACACTCCATCTTGAATCTGTCCACTCAGGTGTTAAAAGACTTCAAGTAAAGAACAAGAAACAAAACTGGAACAACCACCCCTGAGAACAGTAAAGACTGAATTATATCCTGCAGAGAAAGGCACCTTGTCTTAATCACCAGGAATACTTATGCTGAAAAAACACCTAAGAGGGGAGCCCAAGAGATCTATGGCCGCCCAGTCCTTACTCATGATACCGTGTAGAAAAGTCATCTGTGACTGAATCTACTCACTGGAACCAGTAGAAAAGCAGATGGGCGCACAACACAGGAGATACAGGGTTGGACTAGAGCCTGTCATGTTGACTGTCTGGTTTCTTGAAAGCTGGGAAACTTGTCTGGCACTCTGCTGGTAAAATCAAAAATGGAGGTCTGACCATGGAATGGTTGTGGCCCATGACGCAACCAGTGGTGGGAAAGGACAGAAACCTAAGACTTCTATATGTAGGGGCATTCAACAACAACAAAGAACTCTTGCCCTTATGGCCTGCAAAATTATCTTTCCCAGTAATTTGAAGCCCATGGGGGCACAAGTTTTTTCTTGCTGTTGAATGCCCCTACATATAGAAGTTCTAGGTTTCCTAACTTAGAAAGGAAGCAGTTGCAGAGTGTTCTTAGACTCCATATTTACTTTCCTGGACTTTAGCCACAAAGTCAGTCATTTCCAGACTGTGGGTAAGACATTCTCACCCTCATGACCTTCATCCAATGTTGCATCACCAAGATATTCTAAGTTGTCTTAAAAAAGCTTCACCAAGATAAGCAATTCTGTTTTTGGTCTGTTGTACTTTAAGGCACTTTATGGCAGGATCTCTCAGAGAGGTCCACTGTCCACCACCTTTATTACATACAAGGAGACTCACACCATAACAAAATGGACTTCAGGGGTCTATCAACCCTAGGATCTATGAAATCTTTAAAAGATGCAGTACTCTGTATGAGATTGGTGGTAGACCTGGACAAGCTCAAATGGAGGCATCCACTATCAGAGGTCATTTCCAGAGTGCTACAGTCAGGTGCATAAATATTGGGACATTGACAGAATTTTCATATTTTGGCCTCTATTCACCACCACAATGGCTTTGAAATGAAACAAACAAGATGTGCTTTAACTGCAGACTTTCAGATTTAATTTGAGGGTAATTACATCCAAATCAGGTGAACGGTTTCTATATGTGCCTCCCACTTTTCAAGGGGCCAAAAGTAATGGGACTATCAACTCAAAAGCTATTTCATGGACAGGTGTGGGCTATTCCCTCGTTATTTCATTATCAATTAAGCAAGTAAAAGGTCTGGAGTTGATTCTAGGTGTGACATTTGCATTTGGAATCGGTTGCTGTCGACTCTCAATATGAGATGCAAAGAGCTGTCACTATCAGTGAAGCAAGCCATCATTAGGCTGAAAAATCAAAACAAACCCATCAAAGAGATAGCAAAAACATTCGGTGTGGTAAATTCAACTGTTTGGAACATTCTTAAAAAGAAAGAACGCATCGGAGAGCTCAGCAACCCCAAAAGACCAGGAAGACCACGGAAAACAACTGTGATGGATGACAGAAGAATTATTTCCCTAGTGAAGAAAAACCCCTTCACAACAGTTGCTACACGGTGGTGTAGCAGCTGTCGGCTGACAGTAGCTGCACTGGCGTACAGTTAACTGGCGTCCTTGGTTATTCCATCCTGAAGGCCCTAGTGTTGGGACTGACAGCCAGTAACAGAGGTAATGCAATTTGACCTCCAGCCCCAGCTCATTGCCCTGTACATTATCAAAGAAAATATTGGCTGCGCACTCAAAAACACATGTAGTCCCACAGAAATACAATTAAAAAATTTATTAAAATATAAAACACTAATAAAATATACTATACATTAAACACATCAGTAGTCTCCATCGGAGATATTCCAGTAAGTTATATTATAACTAATATAGCGCCGGTATATATCTACTATATATTTAGGGGAGCTTTTACATCTCACCCCCCCCAACTCCTCTGTCTATAGGTCCCCATTGTAATTTAATGTCCCACACCACATCAAAAACAGCCCCCAGTGCCAAAAGATCCAATGCAATAAAAACCCCCACCTTCCTAGTTATGATAGGTACCTGTGGCAGAGCCCCCACCCCGTGTGTGTGTGTATATGTTTATATATATATTTATATTCATTTTTAAAATATTTATAGTTTTAAGATAAACCCCCTCCCCCAGCCAAACAAATATTGAATAGTTTGCATGCACTTCCCTACCCCCCCGGCCAAAAGATGCCCCCTTCCCACTGCTCCCCGTGACTTAGCCCCGACCCCTTGTGAGGCAGGGGGGACCGATAATCAGTCCCCCCTGCTGCTGCACACGCAGTGATCAGCACAGGGGTGCTCGGAGAACTAGGTTTACCTCCTCGCACTTTTACCATCGGTGCATGTGCCCCAGAGTGCTGTTGCACGACATTCTGGGGCGAGATTCTGGAAGAGATGTTGGCGGTCACAGACTACTGCATCACTTCCGGGGGATCCGGGGAGACAGAGAAGATCTGTTCTGCGCGTGTGCAGAATGGATCTCCTCTGCTAAAGCCGGGGGATGGAGTGGGCTGGCGTGGTCGCATGTAATGCGACCTTACCAGATGAAGCTCTTCTGGCTTCGGTCGTATTACATGCGACCACGTCAGTTAAGTGGTTAAAGTATTTTTTAAACTGATAAATTGCGATTTTTCATTATAAAAAATAATTTTTAAAATGGTCTCAAATTAACACAAAATCACTTTTTTTCCGACTTTTTTTTGCATTTTTTATTTAATTAGTTAGTGATTAAAACAAAAAAAGGTTTGCTTTTTATCATTTTTTCAAATTCCATCTGCCCACTAATAGCCTTCTATGAGATTCTGCTAAATAAATTGTCACACTTTGGGGGTCCAGGATGGTTTCCTGTATTTTCCATTCCTTCTTCTAAGTCACGTTATAGAAAATTGGCACTCCATGAGTACAGCAAACAGGCATTCTAACTGGATCGCGCATTTCTCAGGTGACCACATACGTGTAATGTTTACACCTAATTAGAATGACCCCTAAAGCTAGTGAATGTGTTGGGTCAGGGTATGATAATGACACAAAATGATAAACTAGTTGTACAACATCTTCTCAGATGTCTAGGTTGGTTTCTGCAAGAGATTGCTAAATTCATATAGTTCCCTATGTAGCAAAGTCCAGAGGAAGAAGAATATTTTTCAATAGCAAGCAATACTGTGTCAGACAAAGTGAGCAGAAGTTTACCCAATATTAAAGGAATAATGCTGACCAAATGGGCATATAGAGAAAAAAAAATGGAAATATAACCTATTTCCGCACATATGCAAGATGTGTACACCTCTGCATTGGCAGCTTATGTGCAAGGTTTAGTACAACACAAATGGGCAAAAGTGTTAGATGCATTTCAGTCTGCAACTGCTCATATGCAGTCGGTCCCCTGCTCAGCATGCGCTTATTCCGTTTCCTCCCATAACACACTTGCAGCAAAAAAAAAAAAACTTTTGTTTTATAGTGCTCCTGCTGTAAATCTAGAGCACCTGTTCTGTAAATCTAGAAAGGCAACTTGTTCTTTTACAGAGCACGCACAGATTTATACTGTGGGGTTCCTTTTACATAATGCCAGCAGCTTTGCATGAGTTGGAGCCAGACACCTGTATGTACGGGTCAAGATTGCCAGTTCTCACGCAGAATGACACAGTTAAAGCTTGCTGCTCTTTCCATGGGCAGCAGCACTGCTGCCATGATTGGCAGGGTTTCATCCATACCCAGGGGTTATTCCGGTGATGAACAATAACTTGCAGGTATCCAGTGATCATGCTGAGCCAAAGAAAATGTGGGTCACAGGGACCTCTCACTTTAAAAAATTTGGGTCCTGACTTTTTTTTGGATCTCATCTAAATTAAGGTTTTCTGTAAATCTAACAATTTAGCAGCTACAGACCATGAAGCAGATGACATTGGCCCCAGTAGGAAAAAAAAACAAAACACATTGGCCTCTTCATGAAGAAAATCATACACATTGGCCCCGATAGGACAAAACAAACACGTTTGCCCCCACAGGAAAAAATACAAACACATTGGCACAAATATAAAAAAAAAACTAAAAAAAAAAACACTGGCCACCACTGGAAAAAAAAACAAACAAAAAAAACACATTGATTCAAATTCAATGCACTGCAGCCAGAGTCAGCACTGTAGCCTGCCCTGCTGTGTCACTGCATAACTGGAGCGGGAGGCGGCATGCAGCTAAGTGATGTCATGGCAATGCAACACTGTCTCTGGGTGGCGACAGAATCAGGCTGCATCTAAGTCACTTGGAAAAGTCCAGCACTGCCAGGCTACAAGAATGCAGCACGGTGGGTGCAGGCAGGCTCACATTGGAATTTATGGGGCCCATTGTAAATTAAACAAGTAGGGCTACCAAATCAGCGGCACACAGATAGAGGGAAGCAGGCAGATGCTCACAAAGGCTGGGTCAGCAGAGGCATATATGGGTAGGGGTGGGTAGAGGGACAGAAGGGGGATGGGCAGAGGTACACATGATGGCAGGCAAAGATACACATGGGGTTGAGGCAGAGGCACACATAGGGGACAGGCAGAGACACATATGGGGGTTTGAGAGAGCAGTAAATATGTGTGTTGGGGCCTGCTCTATATACTCACCAGGGCTCGGCAGCAGCGATATCAGATTGCCTGCCTGTCATTACAGTGCGCTGGCTGCAGGGAGCTCTCAGTCGGCTCTGCAGTACATCGATGTGGTGAGCAGTTTCGGGAGCTTCCCTTCTCACCACACTGGGCTCCGTACGGCAGCCGCAATCTGATTCTCTACTAGGCCGCCTGTCACAAATGTAACTCCATGCTGCCGGGCCGGAGAGTATGGACAGCTACCCAGCAGTCATCAGGCAACTCCCCCTCCCCTGGAGTAGACATAACCGGGTCCCCAAACACTCCTGGCATTTCTGGGTGCTGGTCCCAGTGGCAGGCCGGACAGCGCTCACTATGTGGTGTCACCCTACTGCAGAATCGCGCCGGCACGGAACACCAGTCACCGGCTCACCATTAAATCCCCAGCCGCTAATAACCTACACTGACTGCATGAGGTCTTCAATCCAAGTGCAGGGGCTGTCTTCACGCCGTGTCATGTCCCTATAGTGCCGCATGACATCCAGTAAAGGCGCCACAAGCAGTTCATTTGTAGGGATGGACATCAAAGTTTGCCGACCATTGATGTTTTTGTTGTGACAGTGTTTTTACCATTCGATGGCGGCAT
Organism: Taudactylus pleione; assembly: GCA_031769625.1. Lineage (NCBI taxonomy): Eukaryota > Metazoa > Chordata > Amphibia > Anura > Myobatrachidae > Taudactylus > Taudactylus pleione. The sequence goes on from JAUIMM010000241.1 coordinate 3,089,454, forward strand.
TCCGACATTTGCCGCCATCGAATGGTAACGATTAGATGGGCTTGTGAGGATGGTCTTTTTTTTTTTTAATGCTAAGAGATGCGCTGTCCCTGCCTGCAGCTCTCAGCATCGGGAATCTTGTCATTAGAGCTACTCCAGGCCCCGTCCCCAATCCCATCTCGCACCCAGTCCCCTGCCAGCCGCGGTAAAAGATTACTGGGTCTTTTGCGCATGTCAAATAAATAGTTTTTTCCATCTACTACTTTTGATGCAATGGTTACTTACCATTGCATTGAAAGTTTTGATGGTGGAAGCCCAGCCAGCATTTCATGGTGGGCTTCAGATACGCATTCCTAGTCTCTTGCTGGCCTGACTCCATCTCTGGTTGTTATTGCCTGCAGCCGGGCCAGGATCATCAATCATTTAAAGAGGAGCCAATGATTGGCCAGGCAGAGCGCGTCCCTGAGGACCCACCCATTCTGAAAAAGGGAGTCCCCGGTCCTCAATACAGGGTAAAATACAAGTTATAGCGCGTATATGCGAACACTGTATCAGCTGTTTAAACAATTGATAAGTGGTACACTACTCTATGGAACCTAGGATTTGAAGGATTTCTATTAAGTACGATAACAGTATCCTATTGTGTCACATCCAATATTTTGCCCTTCAAAATTAAAATGTACCCCTCCTCAATGATCAGCATACCGGTCTCAAAAACTCTAGTAAACCTATTCAAAATACATTTTAAGATCTAGAACACTACCAAAAAGTATGTACATTGAGTATTTAATACAGAAAATTTAACATTTAGGGAAGAAAAATGTAACATTTCTAACCTACGCATGTAGGAGAACTAGAACTCCATGATCCATCAGCTGTGCAGGATACTGTAGATTCACCATCAAGTTCTAAATCTTTATTACATGAAAAAGTTACAGCATCTAAGTAATTGTACTCATCCCTGTGAGGGTCATGTGATCCATTTGGAGGTGCATCTGGTGCAGGACAGATAACCGCTGAAAGAAAAAGAAAAATACATTGGGGATTGATGAAGCAGCCTAAAGGTGCCAACAAACGTAGCGATCTGCACACGATCAGCCGATGTGTACGATTTCCATTGAAACTCGCCCTGGCAGCTCTGCACACGATCTGCACACAATTGGTGTCCAATCTTCATACGATCTTCTCCTGCATCCAGACTTTTTACATTGCATCGCATTCTAGATTGTCAGATCTGCCCTACTGCACGGCAGATCTGACGATGCGATGTACGACCAGCGGGGACGCGCATCGCATCGTGATCGTGAGTGGGGACTCGCGATTTTCTCAGGATTTGGCCATATTTTACATGATCTGTCGTTCCAATGTGTCGGAATCGGCCAGATCGGGTAAAATATCGCTGTGTGTGGCCAGTATTATACTAGATTGTTTTGGAATGCTTCTAAGTAAATTGCAGCTGTACAAAATCATATTCAAATTTTCAATCTATATCCAGGCCCCCAAACACCAGGCGACGTATTGTCCGATCCTGCGATGGGATCGGAAACGTTGCTCCGCCAGTTGGAAATTTCGACCGGCGCCCATCAATGTTCTCCAATCCGCCAGAGGATCGGTGAAATTATATATATTAAATTCCACAGATTTGTAAATCACGATCATATGGTGGTCGTGATTGGCAAATCTGTGAAATTCAACATGTTCGATTTCACCGATCCTCCGACTCGGCATCTGAGGATCACAGCATCGCGGTAATCCATCGGTGGTGTATGGGGGCTATTAGATGTACGATAGGCTCAATAGGGAAACTAAGAATTTATTGTGTGAATAAAACCAGAACAGTCTTAAAAATAATCTAAACTTAGTAAATGTTTTATTTCCATGTTTTTTTCATAATTCTACCTTTTTTCTTTCTAACAGTACATAATGCATAAAATACAAATTCTAAATAAACAAATACAAAAATTACTGTTGTGCAAATACATTAAAGCACAGTAGTACACAGTAATAGCTTCTAAATAAATCAAGTAGGAGGTCTTTAGTATATTTGAATATTCTTGCTCTCCTCATTTTGCATTTCGATTGTGTTTATAATAAATATATTATTTGGTTTACTAGTTCCATGGTTTTGCATAACAATTATGCCTCAGAGAAATAATTATTTTTTTTTTAACTCTTAGGACAGGTTCTCCTTATCTCCAGCAGCCAAATTCCTAAGCTTACTCTACTCACCACCTACCAACAACTGACCTTATTTTATACTGTATGTTATGTTTTCTGGGACTTCTGGAGGTTTGTGTGTGAAGACTGGCTTGCCCTGGGTGTCATCCCTTGTATAGATAACATTTAGTTGGGTTTTAAGAACACAGGGCCTGATTCAGACCCGCTCGCGAGCGCTGAGCTCTCTGAAGCGGGTCGATGGTGCCCTAATGCGCATGCGCGAGACCCGCATAGTGACAGCCAAGCCGTCGCTATGGGTCTCGCACCAAAGGGGGCGTGCTGTCGATGGTGAGTGACAGCACGCCCCCTTTGGTGGGTGTGCCGGGGGCATTACTGCCCAGACGGAAGCGTTCCCATGGGAACGCCTACCGTCTGGGGCAAGCCCCACTGACATCACTAGTGATGTTAGTGGGAGTGCTTTTGGCTCTGATAGAGCGAAAAGCACTCCTGGGCTTGCGGCAGCGAGACCCTACCGTAGGGTCTCGTCGCAAGCCCGATGGTTGTGATGGTCTTGACCATCGCGACCATCTTTTTGGCCGCTGGCATAAGCTGTGGGTGGTCACCCACAGCTATGTAAGCGGCTAGGAGGCCGCTCCAATTTTAGGTAGGAGGGCCCTGATTCAGAGCGAGCGCTCTTGTCAGAGCGTCTGGCTCTGAATCAGGCCAACAGTCGGTGCAAAACAGGCAAATCTTACAAGGAGAAAACTACAGCAACTGGTTCCTTGGATTCTGATGGATTGAAGGAATGCCTCACTGAAGGTTATGTATAACACTGTACTACTTTTATATTGGAATATAATTTTAATGCTTTCTGCAGCCCTGATGTTTAATCTTTTACTTGGGCCCAAAATCTAAACAAGGACATTAGAAAATGAACAAGTACAAGAGATCAATGCCAAGTTAAATAACTCTCGAGTAGCAACAAATATTTTTCATATAATTTTCTTAAAATTCTTGTAGATGAATAGTACAGTAAAGAGACTAGAACACAGTTTGTCACATCTTAATTTACCTTCACATTCAGGCTGATCATTGCTCCAGGTCCCGTCTGCTAGGCAATCTCTATAATTTCGTTTGGTTGTTAAGCGGTACCTAAAAGATGAGATAAAACATACACATTTTACTGTATCTTTACGAGCAGATCTGCTAATAACTCATCTATAGTACTATAAAAATAAGTTAATTTGAATATCAGAAGTAGTCAGCATTACCAACACCGAATAGAGATTATTATTACCCAAAAAACTGTTCAGGAAAAGGTCCCCCAAATCAAATAATAGAACCTTATTTCCAGTTGCTCTGTCCCATTCTCATGACTGAATATGTTGTAATATCAAAATTAAGTCACAGTCTGGCTGATTCAGATATGTATTCTAATGCCGCCGCTGCGTAAATTTGTACGCAGCGGCTGTGTAAAAATATGCAAAAGACGTAGTTGCCGGGATTTGTATTGAGACGTCTACCAATGGCTTCTTACATTCAAGCGTCTGAACAAAAACACAGCTGGTCACAGATCAGTCGATTATAGGACTTCTTAGAAACCCTACAATCGCGCAGAATGGCTACAGGTACGGAGACTCTAGAGCCATTTTCACTGCGTGCAGGATCGCAGGAAGACACATGCCCGAAAACTGTTGCGACACCCTGCGTTTGAGTCACCACATAGATGCATCCCAAGGGGGTCATGCTCCCTGTCAGTATTCAAACCATGAGTGCAATTGACAGATATTTGATAACTGGAGTTCAAATCCAATTGTGAAAGACATGGTTTCTTTATGCTTAATTTTAAATCTGAATGTATGTTCAAACATTCCTCAATATTTGTGAATTACTGTAATGTTGATTGCTTTAAAAAGACATGGGGCTGGTTTACAGTATGTGTGCGTTGAAACTGAGCAACCTCTGACCATCACTGACGAGTGTAAGATCTCCATGCTGTGTGTATTTTTGGTGTCTTTAACAGATTACCTTTTCAAGACAGTTATTTAGAGTTAAATAAAATCTTGCTTTAAGAAACGTCTGCATCTGCTTGTCTACTGCACCAAGCACTTTATCTGTTCTCCAGCTGTACTGCGGTTGAGCCCAGTGTCTCCAAACTCAAGCCCTCTGCCCGCTACCAGCTTATCACACACACACACACACAACTGACAGGGGTGTATCACACACACACAAACTGACTGGGTCACGGTATCATGTACACAACAAACAGGGGGGGGGCTCTCACACACACGCAGCTGACAGTGGGGGTATAACACACCCACCCACAACTGACAAGGGGGGGGGGTATCACACACATAACTGACTTTTGGTAGCACACACACACAACTGGATGGGAGGGTATGACACACAACCCACAAGGGGTATCACACACACCTGACAGGGGGGTATCACACACAACCCACAGGGGGAGGGGGGTATCACACACAACAACTGACAGGTGGAGTATCACACAGACAACTGGCACACTTAGTGGGGGGGGTCAAACAAACGACACACACAGGGGGGGGGTCACACATACTGACAGGAGGTGACAGGTGTCTCACACAAATTACTCACACACTCTGCAGACGTGGGGGAAAGGAGGAGAGGAAGACTTCAGCATGCCTGAGAAGCAGAGGAGGACAGTGCTATCTTAAGGGGAGTAATTATTGGAGTAATTAAGCTAATTGGAAACTTCCAATTGCTTAGTCATTAGGGGGGTGCTGCAGGGGTCTAGAAGCAAGTCTTAACAATTTTTCAAAAAATATGGATATATTGAAAAATTAGACCTGCTCTACTGTAGAGGTGCTCAAAAAAATAAATACATTCAAAACATTGCACCCAAATGAGTACCAAAAAGATCGATCTTGCTGGAAAAACCCTGCAGGTGCGAGATTTTTGGTAGACTCACACCAAATTGAATATGCCCCATAAATGTAGCACTTCCATTGTACTCTCTATTCAGCTTAATACCCAAAACCTAGAGCACAGAAATTTGTATTACTGGTTAATTCAAATTAAGTAAATAGATAACGCCATTATTTCACAAATGTAGTAGAATAAAGGTGGGTTCCAATCCTTTTCTAACATATCAGTTAATTTTATGGCGTTTCATTGTAAGAATGTTATAGAGCTTAATAATATGATCAAAATATTAATTGACAACTAGATTGCTTTAAAAACTATCAATTAACATCATGGAACGGCCCTAACTGTGCTGAGTTTGTATATTCTCCCTGTGCTTGCGTGGGTTTCCTCCGGGTGCTCCGGTTTCCTCCCACACTCCAAAAATATACTGGTAGGCTAATTGGCTCCCAACAAAAACATTAACCCTAGGGTGTATGTGTGTGAGCATGTGATAGGGAACATAGATTGTAGGTTCCACTGGGGCAGGGACTGATGTGAATGGCCAACTGTTCTCTGTAAAAGCGCTGCGGAATATGTGTGCGCTATATAAATAACTGGTAATAATAATAACTATAAATGAGGTCTAAAAAAGGTAGCAGTGAATATCCTTTTTTTTTGCATCTTCAGTGGTGCTACCTGTTGCATAAATGGAACCTTAAATGTGCTCATATATTAATCTAAGTCATTAAATTAGATTAAGTATGCTTTTTTTACTTTTCATTTATTGATCAAAATGTTCCAATATGAAATATCTTTGTAAAAGATTTCTGAAGACCCCAGAAAAAGAGTGAGGAGTTCTTGCACTGGAAGAGACTATGTGGATGGACAATGGGGCGCCAAATTTTCACATTGTGAAGCAATAGAACAGTTAGAAAATTCTGCTATGAGGCAAAGCAATATCTGTGAGTGTTTAGGTACACTTTGCATCGACCTTAACAATAATGACAAGTAGGAAGACAGGGGATGCCAGCACTCGGGATCCCTGCGGTCAGAACCCGATGCAGGCATCCCGACCAGGTCACAATGCCAATGCCTAACTGTAAGTAATCCTAACCTAACCCTACCCCTTCCCTAGTGGCTAAAACGAACCCTCCCCCTAACCCGCGTACTTACTTTCGGGATCCCGGTGGTCGGGATGCTGGCACCAGTTTTCTGATATCCCAACATTGTGATAAATGGCCGGGATTCGGACCGCATCCCAGAAGACCGTACTGAATTACAGTAAAAATCAAGTTGTGGACACTACCCCCAATAAGATCCTTTTTTCAGACAGCGCCACCATACATGAGCCAGGGTAACCTCATGCCTGGTCCCTCCAACAGACATACCATGTTGAGGTAGAGAAAGCTCGGAGACAGGTGGTTATTCCATCTGAATAAGCATTTATAGGTGTTTTCATTAATGCAGACACATAAGGAATATTTCATAGAGTTAATATAAATCTGAACACACTACTCTGGGTTGCTGCTCTTCCAAACATTTATTTTTTTCAGTCTGGTGTAGCACTAGATGTGAATGAGCTTTACTAATAATTGTATATATGTTTAATTATTCCCAAAATCTATCTATAAAGATGTATTTTTAATATACCAGATGTTTAACTTAATTTTTTTCTATTAGAGGTGTTTCATATCACCTTCATGGTCATGCAAAGTTTTTTAAAATTTTATTATTTTTTATTTTTACTTGTTCTTGCTAAATTTTTCAACTGTAAAAACATTTTCTGAAATATTAATACAATCTGATAAAAATGAACTGTCATTTATAAAGTGTTTTTGGAATAATAAACATCTTCCATCACACAGCTGAAAAATATTTAATTCACAAAGACAGACTTTTACAGTATTCTAGGTAAGAACTAATTTTACACATAAAACAACTGTCTATTGGTGAGAAGCATACTTCAACAGGGAGTTTCCTGTATAAACACAATTTGCACTCTTGATGATGTTTTAGATTCTGAAAGGCCATTGTCAGTCTTTTGGTGTGATTTGAGGTCATTCACATTTAACATAAATTACCCTATAGAACAAAAAAGGTGATGGTACATACTGTAGCTTTTTTAAAGAGATACAAACTTTCTAAGGCAGGAGTATCAGGCAAGGGGAAGAAGGAACAGAGTTGAGGATGAAGGGGGTGTTCACCTATAGAGTGGAAAGGGACAGAAAAGGTGTCCACTGATCATGACTGCGCTTTGGTTATTAAGAGTACATCCTGTGCTCTAAAACCTTGTTGAGTAATAGACCAACTGTGAGCAGGTGGGTATGTGTTAGAGCAATGGGTCTAACCAATGTTTATGAGTTAAAGTCAGGTGTTGTGTGAAAGAATCCAGTGAAAGACATACACAACCAAGGTGGGATAAATGGGATTATGTGAAGCAGCAAAAATGAGTTTTAATATGTCAGAGAATACAAAATTAGATAAAAGCATAACAATCATATAAAAAAATAAAATGTTGCAGCAAAAGTGAGCACAAACAATTTAGAGAGTGCAGTTAAACTAGAGATCGGATGATTTAGCAATAAGGACAAAAAAGGCTGGAGGGACACCCAAGGGGTATAGGCCCCAGTGTCCCAATTCAAGAAGATGGTTAAATTAAAAAGATCAAGGGAAAAGGGACTAGCTTCAGGCCTCAAACCAAGAACTACATAATTACCTTAGTACAGACATAGAAAAAGAGGTGCATTCAAAAAGTTTTCATTCAATGATGTAGAGCATTTGACATTAAAAGTGGACAGATCACTGTTGTCCAAAGACCTAGACAATAGGGAAAAAATAGGATGGTGGGGCAAGTTTTAGAATAAATGTCTCTGGGATGCCATGAGCTGATCATGTTAAAAGAAGAATCAAGATGGAGGCTTATTCCAAAAAGGGTCTGTTTTGTAGATCCTGAAGGAGATGGCCACATTGTCAAGCAGGGCAAGATTCCTAACTTAAGGTCTTCACCTTATAAAAGCATCCTTTTTAAGAGACAAGGAGGTGCACAGAGTTTTGGTCACATTCATTAAGTCTTTTTGTTTCAGTGTAGTTCGGGTGAAATTTTAGAATATTTGAAAGTTTTGACTAGGGTAAAGAGCAACAGGGAAAATGGAATTGTTGCTTTGCCCTTTGCTTTGTAATAATAAAAATATTATTTATATAACGTCTTTCTCACAATAGGACTCAAAGCAGAAACACTGTCTCCTCTCAGCTGATATTCCAAGTAATCATTCCCAACAGTCTCTACCAAATTAGAGCAAATAGTGTAAATTTAGAATTAACCTACCAGTATGTTTTTGGACGTTGTGAGAGGAAACCAATCTCCCTGCAATAAAACCATGGCAAACACAACGAGAACATACAAAACGCCTCACATACTGCTTGGTGGGAATCAAACCCAAGATCCTTCAGATATGCAGAATGTCTATAATACCTGCAATATAGGGAACCACGGGTTGCAAGATAGAAGAAAGGAAAAGATTGTCATGAGCTTGTAGAAGGCCAAAAGACTGTTTAAAGAGATAATTTTCAATTAGAGTGAGCCAAATTTTCAGAGTTTTGGATATTATCCAAAACTTAGTATCTACAGTATATTTTGTATAGTTTTGCATTTTAAAACATAATTCTACATAAGCCCTTTATTTTCTCTTTTTGGTGTAGGGTATAGATAGTAGATATAAGCCATTCTTGGGAAGGTATATTATTTCTCTTATATATTGAATTTTTTATATATATTATTCATTATTTCTTACATTGTGTCCAAAGCGCCAACATTATTAACTAAAGGAGAGTGCAACAATAGACGCATTTGTATCCACCTCTGAGTTTGGAAGATATGTCGCTTCACTTTGGTCCCATCTTCTGAGTACTAGAACAACGACACTGAACACCCAGATGTAAAGAGGCCACCCGATGCTGAGCAAACACTACAGGACAGAGTTCAGATTGTCCAACATCTTCCTTTGTTATTTATATGGTGAGTTTTTATATTCCACCATACACAGACAACTGTACAACAGTATATACACTATGATCTGTTTTTCCTTTCTTTCCATTTATAACTACACTACTGGGAAGAAGTGACATTCATACACACCAATAAGACAGAGAACGTGGCAGGATAAAACTCCTTATTATAAACTAATAAGAGTGTAATAAGCTGGAATCTCTCATAGATGCTAGGGGATATATTTTCACTATCCAAATAGCTGAAGAGAAGATAAGACTGGCTTCTATGGCGAATAGCTCAAAAGGGAAGGGAAAAGGGGAAAGGAACCCAAGCACTCGTGCTAATCCAAAAATGAGTTAGGAGTGATATGTACAGGATATCTCCACTATAACAAATAGATGTATCGCAAGGCTGAACTAGAATTCTGATCGTGGAGGTGCTCCCCTTAGAGTAAAACAATGCTATAGATAAAAGACAACTTTTTTTTGTGGGGGGGGGGGGACGGACAGGACTACATACATCACATTTAATAAATATACATACACTGCAAAATTGTCATCAGACTTAGAACCATAAAGTCAAAAACATATATCTTATTTCACGGTGAATATATAATTGATACTCAAAAGCAATTTTCCTCAATTCATGGGAGAAATATCCCTACAATTAGTAATAAGGTTTGAAATATCAGGGAAGGAAGTATCCCATTGTCTTCACTACAATATTATAATATACTAATCCAGAGTCAGTAGGTACATATTACAATATTCGTTAAAAAAATCATATGAATAGTAAGTGGAAAAATAATGTAAATTTACAGTGACAGTACTCAAAAAGAAATTGCAATGTGCAGGAAAGCTAAGTACAATCATATAGTTAAACAGTCTTTGGCCCGTATTCAATTAGAGGTGAAAAGTCAGAAAGGTTTTGCCTGTCTGACTTTCCGCCCCCTTCGCCTGTTTAAGAAACGATAACTTTTTGTGCGCGTCCCCTCTTTTCGCTCTACTCAATTCCAAACCACGTGAAAACGGAAAACGGCAAATGCGGAACAGGAGGAAAGTACTGTCAGAAGTGAGGATGTCTGTCTGTACCCCCCCCCAAAAAAAAAAGATGCACTAACATAAGTAATCAATGTACATGTGTACTAATACCCCTAATAAAAGTGTTTGGGGTACTTAAGTAGTTTAATTAGCTTCTTATTAGCGTCTATGCAAAAGTGGTGAAGAATGGCCTAAAGCTGTATTTTTTGTTGAAAATAAGTAGTCCAGTCAAATTTGGGGTACTTGAAAATGGGTGCAAGCATATTGAAATGTTTCAATTCTAAAGCGAACTTTTAAAAATTCCAAAAACGCACCTGCTACATGCACCTGCAATCCCAAAAACACCTGACCCATCCTTGCAGACCCCCAAGAAGTCTATTTCGCTTGTCCCCCCACTTTTTACTTTTTCGCCCCAAAAATGAAAGTACTTTTTAGGGGTGTTCTTAGGGTTTTATTATTGATTGTTTTTGCTAGTACTGTCCTTTCGGGGAGTGTGCCAAGGGTCCTGGGTCATTGCCCCACATTTGCACCCCAAATTAAAGATTTTGCACTTCTTTTCACCTGCTATTCATAGGCGAACCTTTTTGCATTGAGTTTCCGCGTAGGCGAATTCAGTTTGGAATTGAATTTGGAGATAAGTTCCAACCAGGCGAAAAGCGGCAATAATATGAGATATGGTAAGAACTTACCCTTGTTATCTCTATTTCTACGAAGTCCATAGGGTTCCACAGGATACCTTGGGTATAGGTGTGACGTCAGTCGCAGGGCACCAAAGAGTTAAGCTTTCAGCCTCCCAGGATGCACTAGGTCCCCCTCCTATACCCCGCCCCCGAGCCAAGGCACCTCAGTTAGTTACCAAGCCATAGGCCGGAGGAGGAGAAGGAAGAGAGAGAACAAAGATCTGGACACATACAAGAATCACATTCTCACCAGAGGGAGACAGAAAACCGGTGACCAGAGCAAAGCCCATCTGCAGCACAGGTGCGACAGGGCGGGAGTCCTGTGGAACCCTATGGACTTCGTAGAAATAGAGATAACAAGGGTAAGTTCTTACCATATCTCATATTTTCTACTTCAGGGTCCATAGGGTATCCACAGGATACCTTGGGGATGTCCCAAAGCAGTATCCTTCAAGGGTGGGGACGCTCCTGTGCAGAAAGGAGAATCCGCCGCCCGAAGGAAGCATCCTGAGAGGCGAAGGTGTCAAACCTGTAATACCTCACGAAGGTATGGACAGAGGACCACGTAGCAGCCTTGCAGATCTGGACTGCAGAGGCACCACGTCGAGCTGCCCATGAATGACCCACAGACCTAGTGGAATGAGTCTTCAGAGAAGGAGGAACCGGTAGGCCTTCATGAAGATAAGCTTCAGAAATAGCCATACGGATCCAGGCTGCCAAAGTTTGCTTTGAAGCAGGCCAACCCTTTTTACGGAAGCCATAGAGGACAAACAAAGCGTCCGACTTCCTAAACGAAGAGGTGCGGTCAACATAAGTCCTTAAGGCCCGCACAACATCCAAAGAGGCCTCACCTATGGAAAGACCCGGTGAGTTAAAGGCCGGAACAACGATTTCCTCGTTAACATGAAACTGGGAAACAACTTTGGGAAGAAACTCGGGCCGAGTGCGGAGTACTGCCCTGTTCCCATGAAAAACCAAGAAAGGGGGTCTACAAGAAAGAGCCCCTAACTCAGAAACACGTCTGGCCGAAGCAATAGCCAGAAGGAAAACAGTCTTAGCTGTTAGCCATTTAAGATCCACTGATCCCAGTGGTTCAAACGGCGGTCCTTGGAGAGCCCTCAGGACCACAGCCAAATCCCAAGGCGCCACAGGTAGAACAAAGGGCGGCTGAATGCGGACAACACCTTGCATAAAGGTGCGCACATCCGGGATTGTATGAATCCTACGGTGAAACCAGACAGACAGGGCCGCAACCTGTACCTTCAAAGAAGCAAGGCGAAGCCCATGATCTAGTCCCGCTTGCAGGAAGGCGAGAATCCGAGACAGACGAAACTCCCGCGGTGCATAACCTCTCGGTCGACACCACTGGAAGAACGTATGCCACACGCGATGGTATATCCTCGTGGAAGACGGTTTCCGAGCTCGCAACATGGTACGCACCACAGAGCTGGAAAACCCCCGGGACCTCAGCATGGCCGTCTCAACAGCCACGCCGTCAAAGACAGCAGAGTCAGGCCCGGGTGACGACAAGGACCCTGAGACAGGAGGTCCGGTTGTAGCGGCAACCGCAGAGGACTGTCCACGGACAGACCCTGAAGGTCTGAGAACCATAGCCGTCTGGGCCACGCGGGAGCTATCAACAGGAGCGTCCTCCTTCCTGTTTGAATTTCCGGATTACCCGTGGAAGAAGGGAGACCGGAGGGAACAGGTATGCGAACCGGAACGTCCACCGGACGGACAGAGCATCCACCAGAGACGCCCCTTCGTCTCTTGTGCGAGACACGTACACCGGCAACTTGTTGTTGTGCCGGGACGCCATGAGGTCGATCTCTGGAAGACCCCATCTGTCCACCAGTAGTTGAAAAACGTCCGGGTGCAGGGACCATTCCCCCGGATGAACGTCCTGGCGACTTAGAAAGTCCGCCTCCAAATTGAGCACTACCGGGATGAAGACCGCTGATATGGCCGGAAGATTGCGCTCCGCCCAAACCAGGATCCGAGACACCTCTACGAGAGCCGCCCGGCTTCGGGTTCCTCCTTGCCTGTTTATGTAGGCCACGGTGGTAGCGTTGTCCGACTGGACCTGTACCGGGTGACCCTGGAGAAACCGATGTGCCTGCTGGAGAGCATTGAAGACCGCACAGAGTTCCAAGATATTGATTGGAAGCTCCGCTTCTGTCGGCGTCCACCTACCCTGGAACAGATGTGGACCCGAAACTGCTCCCCAGCCCCGAAGACTGGCGTCCGTTGTCAACAGGACCCAATTTGGAACCCAGAACGGACGTCCCTCGCTGAGGTGGGTCGTTTGTAACCACCAAGCAAGGGACAGGCGAACCTCCGGGGTGAACACAATCGTCTGGGACTTCAGAGACTGAGGCAGCCCGTTCCACTTTGACAGGATCAGGTTCTGCAGAGGTCTGGAGTGAAACTGGGCATATTCCACCATGTCGAACACCGACACCATGGAGCCCGGTAACCTCATCGCCGAGTGTAGAGACACCCGGCGGCTGTGCAGACAACTGCGCAACCTTGACTGTAAAGCAGAGATCTTTTCCTCCGTCACGAAGATCCTTTGCTGTCCCGAGTCCAATAAGGCTCCAAGATGCAGAATCCTCCGAGACGGGATTAGAGTGGACTTCTGCCAGTTGATTAGCCAGCCGTGCCGTTGCAGCAGGGCAATGGTCAGGTCCAAGTGGCGTAACAGGAGCTCTGGAGATCCCGCCACCAATAACAGGTCGTCCAAGTACGGCAACATGCGGACTCCCTGCAGCCGCAGAGAAGCCGCCATGACCGCCATCACCTTGGTGAAAACACGTGGTGCTGTCGCCACTCCAAAAAGGTAACGCCCGAAACTGGAAGTGGTCGCTGCGGATTGCAAACCTGAGGAACTGTTGATGGCGCAAAAGAATAGGGACATGCAGGTAAGCGTCCTGTATATCCAATGACACCATGTAGTCCCCAGGTTCCAGCGCCAGAATGATGGACCGTAGGGTCTCCATCCGAAACTTCGGTACCCACAAAGACTTGTTGAGTGCTTTGAGGTTGAGAATCGGACGATACGACCCATTGGGTTTCTGTACCAAAAAAAAGATTTGAATAGAAACCCTGGCCCCTCTGGGAGAATGGAACAGCCACTATAACTCCAGCCTGGAGCATAGTGTGCAATACCTTCCGCAGCTCCGTAGCCTTGTTCCGGTCTGATGGTAGACCCGTGGTGAAGAATCGAGCCGGGGGTCTGTGCCGGAAGGAGAGGGCGTACCCGTGGGAGACCACCTCCAGAACCCAAGTGTCTGTCGTAGTGACTGACCAACACTGGGCGAACTGCAGCAGGCGGCCTCCCACCCTGGGATCCCCCAAAGGGAGGCCCGGACCGTCAGGCTGCAGGCTTGTCATCTGGCTTGGGGGCCGGACGTCTGGTACTCCATGCCTGCTTCCGGGGCTTGACCGATTTCCTAGGGCCAGCCTGACGAGGAAACGACTGTGGTTTGGGCCTGCCCTGGGCCCTAGATGACCGAAAGGACGATGGTCCAGAACCAGAAGGAGCAGCGGCCGACGGGAGACAAGCCGATTTGGCTGCCGCCAGCGTGGCCACAATCTTATCCAGATCCGGACCGAAGAGAACTTCTCTGGTATTCCCACTTAGCAAAATAATTATCCGCGAACGGATAAGCCACCGCCAGGCGTCTCTGCGGCTGGTATCTTTTGCCAGGCTGTTTCCACGCCTCCTCTAAATGGTCCACCAACTGACTCGAAAGAGGAAAGACTGTGGCATCGCCCTTCACGTCTTTGAAAAAGGCATACTTAGACTTAGCCGCTGGGGGAACTTCGTCCTCAATCACCAAGGCTGTGCGGACCGCCCGAATAAGTCCAGGAATATATACTTTGGACTTAGCATCAGCGTCCTTAGTATGGAGAGGTTCCTGATCGTAAGGATCCAGAATCTCCCCATCATCAGACGTCCCTTCGTCATCCTCATAAGGAGCGGACAGAGACGCCACCGGCCGTTTATGAGGCCGCATCACAGACTTCCCTTGCAACACATCCGACAAGTGCTGTACAGAACTCGTCAGGGAGTTAACCCACGCTGGCTCCTGAGAAACCGGGAGCGGGGAAATAGGGAGACTGTGGGGTACCACCAATTGTCGTGGGAAACCCTGCATGGGTGACGACACCACAGACTGCTGGGACAAACCCATCGGAGTAAACGCGGGCTGCGGAGCTAACTGGCCCACTAAAGCTGTTAGCGCCTGAGCGAAACAAGCCCAGGGCGGCTCCTGTACCGGTGCTGTAACCGTAAGAGGCCGCGCCATGGACAAACACTGCCGGCAAAGGCCCTCCGCGCTACCCTCCCCCTCCGCTAACGGTACTTTACACGTGGTACACTGTAGCCGGAGGGGAAAATCACTTTCAGACATGATGGCACCACGTATGTGACCCCTCTCACCAATTATATATTAAATAGGCGAGAGACCACCCTGCAGCACCGCACCGCAAGGGCTTAGCAGAAAGAACAGGGACAGTAATAAAGCTGACAGTCTTGAGAAGAAAAGTTACAGGCAGCAGCGCTAGCATAGTCACATACAATGCAAAGAAAATCAATTCCTGCACTAACAGCGCTGCTCACTCAACTACACAGACACAGGGCCTGGTAGGACACAGCGCTGCATACACAGACCTGACCACAGCGGAGGAGAGGTATGCGGGGGGACCCAGACCACGATGCTTCCAATGCAGGCTTCCAGCAGCGTTCACCATGCTTCTGAAAAGATGGCCGCCGAGGAGCAGAGAGAAGGCTGGCCTGGGGGAGGAGCGCTGACACAGGGCCAGTCAGCACAGTGCAGAGAGGGCTGTGTGCAGCGGGGGAGGCGCCGGCTGTGAGACAGGGAAGGCGCGCTCCCCTGGCATGCATTTAAGCCCTGGGACGCCGCAGCGCTACCGCTCTGCTGCAGTCCGCTGTTCCAGGGGGTAGTGGAAGCGCAGGTTGGTCGCCTGGCTCCACGCTGCAGCCAGTCCCCAGGGAGCCCCCTGCCTGGGGACTTAGGACCATGTGATCAGCGGGGACCCACCGCGGGACCCCGCTGCTTACCTCTGTCCCCCTTGAATCCGGCCATGGTCCGGAACATCTGGGGTCACCGCTAGCTGTGACCCCAGATGCCCACCAGCATCCCCAGATCAGTACCAGCGTTCTGGTACCGGCGGGGTGTAGGGAAGACAGCATGGACATCAGGACTGACTGTCCATGCTGTTCATCCAGATGTGCAACCACCGCTGCATGAAGAAAAAGCTTCAGGGGCTCTTCTAGCCCCCACTCCAACAGGTGCACCCGACTCCGGCCGGGCACCAAACTAAACTGAGGTGCCTTGGCTCGGGGGCGGGGTATAGGAGGGGGACCTAGTGCATCCTGGGAGGCTGAAAGCTTAACTCTTTGGTGCCCTGCGACTGACGTCACACCTATACCCAAGGTATCCTGTGGATACCCTATGGACCCTGAAGTAGAAATTCGAAACTTTTCATCGATTAGGGCTTTTCGCCTATAATTGAATACGGCCCTATGAGGGTAACAGTAATGAGACGGGAGAGATTTATAAGCAATTTACAATTAAAATTGATATATGCAGGAAAGTTATAGAAACACACTCAGCACTGATAGTACTGAGAAAAACCTGGCACTTGATTTACTTTGATTGATTTGTAAAACAGCAAGTGATATGGGTTTAGTTTAAACCCTAGAGACCATAGTATCATTAATATAGATCACTTTTGCTATCAATTAGCTATTTCCATTAGATAAGAGCTATTTGTGATACACTTTTCTCTTTTATATCTACATTTATATTTTTCTGTTTTGTAATTATGTGATACTTGTATTAAATATTGTATTTTACTAAAGCCTCTTGTTTTCTAACAGACAGCAAACCTTATTTAATATTTTATGTGATTAGTTTTGATCTACAGAGCTTAGCGCAGTAATTCTCTATACACTTGAATGCAGGAAAGTTATGTATAATCATACAATTGAGTTGTCTTTGGAGGTAAAAATCATATATAATAATGAACAATTATCACAGACAGAGTTTTCTAGCCAATTTAAAAAACTTTTCACAGAAAGGGTCATTCCGTGTGAAATCAACACACTGATTTTACCTCACCAGCTCAGATTTGTTAAAATTTGGAATATGGAAAGTATATATGTATAGTTTATGAAAAGTACACATTTTTAAAATATCTCATTCAGTTTCCAAAATATGGCTATGTAGTTTACAATAATCTCTCAAAACCGCACAACCAGCATATTTTCAAATTGCCACAGCAGCTCTCCTAATTAAGCTAGAGAGATGGGAGCGGTCATTTCTCTGTGTTTTTTTATGCCCTTCCCTATGATAAACAACACAGTAAAGTGAATTTACGTCATTATTTTTCCACTTTCTATTCATATGATTTTTTTAACCAATATTGTAATATGTACCAACTGACTCTGGATTAGTATATTATAATATTGCAGTGAAGACACAGATATTTCAAACCTTATTACTAATTGTAGGGATATTTCTCCCTTGGAATTAGGACAATTGCTTTTGAGTATCAATTATTTATTTGCCGTGAAAGAATATATAGGTTTTTGACTTTATGCTTCTAAGTCTGATGACAATTTTGTAATGTATATTTAATAAATATAATGTTTTAGACATTTTTGTACTATAGGATCTAGTGCCCCCCACAAAAAAAAAAAAAGTAGTACTTATCAGTCTTTTTTCTATGGCTTCTAAGGGGCACTACTACTTTAGGGGGCCATGCATATTGTCAAAATGACAGGGGGTACTGCATAAGTAAAGACTGTGTAATGGTTAGCATTACTGCCTCACAGCACTGAGGTCGAGGGTTCGATTCCCACCACGGCCCTAACTGTGTGGAGTTTGTATATTCTCCCTGCGTTTGCGTGGGTTTCCTCCCACACTCCAAAAAAATATACTGGTAGGCTAATGGGCTCCCAACAAAAATTAACCCTAGTGTGTAAGCATGTGGAAGGGACTATAGATTGTAAGCTCCACTGGGGCAGGGACTGATGTGAGTGGCCAAATATTCTCTGTAAAGCGCTGCGGAATATCTGTGCGATATATATATAACTGGTAATAAATAAAATAAAAAATAAATAAGGGGCGCTGTATATGGGGCAAAACCAATAGGGGCACTACTTTAGGGATCCTGCATATGGGGCACTGCATAAGGAACACTACTTTAGGGGGACCTGCATATGGGGCAAAACTACTGGGGGAGCTACTTTAGGGACACTGCATAAGGGTCACAATACAGATACACATGTATACATGTTTGTGTATATAGAGAGGGAGAGATATTTGGAACTCCCCATTCCCCCCTAAAAATCCTGCGTTTGCCCCTACCTGGGGACAAAGAAGGGACACAGAAAAGAGTTGGCTGGGGACCACTGGCGTAACTACCGTAGGTGCAGGGGGTGCAGCTGCTATGGGGCCCAGCCACCTCCGGGGCCCGGCCCTCCCCCTGCACCTAAGGTGCCAGGCCAGCAGTGGTTGAGTCCTTCAGCAGTGTGCAGTGTCACATGACATCTGCGATGCTGTCAGTGAGGACGCATCCGGAAAGGAGAGAACAAGCCCAGGGCTGAGTGACAGTGAGTAATGTGGAGAGGAGGGGATGGAGCAATGAGAAACAAGGGAGCAGGATGCGGCTGCACAGCGCATCTTGCTCATCCCCATGTTATACTCCAAGTGAGAGATTGCAGAGGTGGGCCCAGTAACTCCTCTCTGCCTATAATACTAGGATTTTCCCTGCTGCTCAGCTCTGTTCTCCTTTTGTGGGCGGGGCTTGATTCACGTGGGCGGGGCTAGATGCAGACAGCTAGGCAGCTACGGGGGTCACTCACTGCAGGTAGGAGCATGGGCACAATATTTGTGACTGCTATTAGTCATTACAAGTCCAAGCAGTGTCACTTATGACAAAAGAGTGAGAGATAGCAACATTGTATAGTAAGCAGCTTTGTCCACGAGTGTAAAAGCTGGTGTGTCCTGATAAAATTAATGTAGCTGGAGATATACATAACATAACTGGACATCTGACTGGCTTTCTTGTGTAAGATTATTTGTAATCAGACATAAAGCAACTAAACAGCACAGACATGAGAGATACTGTACCATTGTACACTGGCGTTACTAGCTTAGGTGCAGAGGGTGCGGCTGCTATGGGGCCTAGGACCTAGGGGGGCCCGTGAAAATTCTGCTATGGGGCCCCCTTCGGACTAGTTACGCCCCTGCTGGGGACACAGAAAGGGAAGGGCTAGTGACTGGGGAGGCAGAAGGGGGAAGGCTGGGGAGACAGAATGTAATTATTCAGAAAATATGGAGGGAGGGGGGTGCCAGTCCATTACTTTGCCAGGGGTGGCGCACAGACCCCTAGATACACCCTTGGTGATTCCTTAGGTGGGCTATTTAATATATTGGGTTGTAATTATTGTTATTTGCTGAAGTCAGTACACAATTAGCTTAATCTTTATGCAAAAATTCAGAAATGTTTAAATGTTCTTAATCTTCCTACTTATCTGAAAAATATTACCATGTCATCTACATATCTTTTAAAAATATGTAATGGGTGGTCAGAAGAGATTACTAAAGATTTTGTGCATTAACTTCAACAAAATGGTAACTTAAATTTCACATCAAAAACAGATAATACCAGGATTTTTTTTTTAGATTTGGTATTACATTGCAGGTACTTGACAGGTAATACAAATAGTTTCATTAAGGAAGTGGGAACTACTTGATATGTCCACTTTGATAGGTGGTCACTGATATAGATGGTAAAGTAGCATACCGCAATCACAAATCAGAATTATTTAGAGAAATTGTAGCGATCCATCAAAATGCAAAGAACACCAAGCTTTTTTTATAGTCCCATTTCATGAAGGGGTTACCCTGATAATATAATGTGCTGGATTATCTAGATAATGTAGATAGATATTGTCACCAGGTTTATACAATTTTAGAAAATAAGGATATGGTTCCATTCTTGCCATCAACATTTTATTTCCATAGGTTTTGTCCTGATGGGATAAAAACCATTGTAGGAAAATCAATACATGGAATATCAATTCCCCATTGAGGAAGTAGTATTTCACTTTGAAACTAGTATCAGGACGCATACTTGTTTTCCACATGTTTAGGGCTACCATAAACCCCAAAGGGTTTTAGATTTGCAAATACTTTATGAGCACAGATTTGTATTTTAATCTATAATAAAGTGTTTTGCAACAGAATTTGTTGCTGGGCCTGGTACCCTACATCCCCGGATAGATGGACAAATTACCTAAAGAGGTGATGGGACTGCCAAAGCGCACAGATGTGTAGAAATCTGCTCTGCATCCAGGATAGGGGCAAGTTAACTAAAGAGAATAGGAGACGGTCAATGTGCTCAAAGTCTGCTTGATTTACCACAATTTTAAGTGCATATAGTTTATGGCTTCATAACGTTACTGTACAGTATTTGATGCATTGTGGCTTTTAGATTTTTTTTCCCTTAAAAGAGATTAGAATTTCCTTAAAGTGCTGAAATGTAATCCATACCAATGACCTCTCAAAGGATCAGTCCTAAACTATATTCTCTTAACACAAACCTCTAGACATAGCACTTAAATTACAATACATACACTGTGTCAGAGCAACCACACATTTACCCTAAATCAATAGCCTGTCTGCATACAACCAGTATACAATTAACAATATTTATAATAGATAAGTACTGTACTAAAAAATTTTTTTTTCACATTATGCAATAAAATACACATTATGATATTCCACTGTAGCTTTGCAGTATAGTAGATTAATACAGTATTTATTTTTCATCCCAAATGATCAGTTAAAGCCACATCCCTTTTATTTTTTTTAGTAATAAAAAATAGAAATTATAAAAATAGTAAAGCAACTATAGTTTTGAGCAATGTATAACCCCGTTAGCAAAAAGTAAGACCCTATAATGAACAAAGTGTCTTTCTGATAATTTTAGACAGACAAAAATGGAACCTATGTCACTAGAATAAAATCATTTCTTCAGACAAGCTTATCCAGAACCACCTACATACCTTATCCTACAAAATTTCATCCCATCTATACAGTCCACACATAAATTTACATAAATTCTATTTCCTCACTTTCATATGCCACTGCCCTTAGGCCACCATTCCTGTGACTAGAGCATACAGTCCACCAAGAACCTCTGCAATCCAGATGGACCAATATGCAATACTGTATGCAGCACTTACCCTTGTGTATCAATGCCTATTTCCTTATAAATAGCAAGCAGGGCCCTCTTACCTCTTTGTCTGTCTATCATTACCCAGTCTTGTTTTATTAATGTTTTGTTTTCAATTTTAAAAGGGTAACATAATATGCAGGTGCTATATAAGTAACTGTTAATAACTAAAATAAACTAGAAGAGTTAGAATAATAAGAATGATTTAATTATGATAGTGTACACACAAATAAACACACAAAAGTACCTTTAGTACTCTTAAATCCATTTTTCCGATTCCATATAGGGGACACTGCTACTATGGAGCTGTGCTGAAGGCGTAGGAGCTGTGCTCTTAAATGGTTAATTTCTTGGAGTATGAAGCTTCGCTAGCATTTATTATAGGTTATATTGTCCTCTCTTATAATAGTCTCAAGGTGCGTACACATGGTTCGATATTTATGAACGGTAACAATATTGTTCAAAGATATATTGTTTATTTTTATGCAGTGAACGACCAACGATGCGCGTTCCCGCATGAACTATAACGATATCTATGATTGTTTGTACATGCAGGCCAATCTGTTTAGTGCGTACACACGGTAACGATTAAACAGGACGATATGAACGATAACAATCATATCGTTAACATCCTCCTGTTTTGGGGCCCTTCCAACCCCCAAACGACGGTCGATGCGCGGTCATGGATGGTCGATATCGATCATCGCCCGTGCATGCAGGCCAACCTGGTCGATATCGACCAGATTAGCCTGGTTACTATAGGGACCCGCGATCGTTGATCGCGGGTCGTTATAGTCGTTTGGGGGTTGGTGCATGTGTTACATGTTCGATATCAAACATACGGCACATGCAGGACGATCAGACAATGATATCTTTATCGTTGTCTGATCGCTCCATGTTTACGGAGCTTTTGAAAGATACGAGTATCTTTGAAAGATCTCTTTCAAGTCGTTGGTGGTACAGATCGTTCCGTGTGTACCCAGCAAAAGAGTTATTATTAGTTGGTTACATAGATTCTGGAGAATTCTAAATCCATCATACAATGTTGCAAAAACTTAATCTCTCTGTTCAGCAGCTTGTGAATGATAAGTCTTTGCACAATGACATTTCTGCGTTCCATCCAATCGAAACTATAACGGGGAACACTGTTTATCCAGCCCTCACCGATAATAAATGTAGGTATAGTTTAAAGAATGAGTGTAGGGGAAGATGCTGGCGCATACTGCAGCAGCCCAATATTAAACCTTTATCTGCCCCAACAGAAAAATACAGAAATATTGCCAATATATAGTGAATATAAGATCAAAGGCGCTATAGTACCTACATTTATAGCATATATATATATATATATATATATATATATATATATACACACATACACATATACATATTATATATATATATATATATATATATATATATATATATATATATATATATGTACAGGCAAATGTCACCACATCTATGGATTCTTTGTTTTCTTTTAGGAGTCCTCTTCAACGATTTTTCGGTCAAGATGGGTATACATAGAAATATAAACATACAAAAGAAACCATGCGTAGTAATGTCTATTTACAAAGTCCCCCGTTTCCACGTGATAAAATAAATAGTGGAATGGTGTCCAGAAAAGGAAGAACTCCTCAAATTGACACAGAAAAGCGCTGAGCAAACCGAGCAGACCTATGGTCTAACAGCACAGGTGAAACTGTTGAGGATGGTTGAATACATACAGCAGCAGCACGGTCAGCACAGATACAGTCATACACACTGCCTGAACTTCACTGCGCTCAACGAAGCTGACAGTGCCTTTACAGTACTGCCTCCACACCACTTGCTGTTGGGCGTACACCAAGGAGACACTCTATTGAGACATCGGAGGGTCCGCAATATTTGGACTGCTATTACCATCACCCACGGCATAACAAATTGGAGTGCTTTTAACTCCACCCATTGGAGTATTCGCAACATACGGACCACCACATACGGACCACAGCATACCTTATCGGAGTACAACTAGTTACAGTATTACACTCCGTTTGTTG